>CAWUFW010002598.1:0-1200000 GCA_963921515.1 Calotriton arnoldi
TTACACCAGTAAAAGGCAGGTGTTAAATCCCTGCTGCTAACGCGCCTTATCGCCTGTTTTTGGGTCGCATCGCAGATCTGGCTGGTCGTTGAGAATATCGCGAAGTGGTGTTTTCATGTGTTTTTGCGCGGGAACGCCTACTCTGCATGTCATTAGTGTTAGTTGTCGCTCTCATCCGTGGCGATGTCTTTTGCGCCAGCTATCGCTGGAAAACTGGCGATATCGGCAGTTTGCACCAGCTTGAGAATAGGGCGATAAATCTATCGCCACTTTTGCGGCGCTAAAGTGCCGATAAATCGGCAATAAGTCCTTGAGAATATGCCCCTATGAGTGACACTTTCTTGCGAGCAAAATCAAACAATGAAGATAAGGTAAACATATAAATATCAGTAATAACACCCATTTGAGCAACGAGAAAGTCTAAGAAGACCAAGTTTTAAGACTGCTTTTGTGAGACATTTCCGAGCTTGGAGTGTGCCTATGTGTGACATTAACATATATGTGACACTTTGAGAGGCACAGTCTCAAGAGCAGAAAAAAAGGTGTCTAATTAAACTTTTTCCTATTTGGTCTACAAAGTACATTCTGCGATGTTCCAAAGTGCCTAGGTGTGGTATGAAATTGACGTAGCTCAGATGGAGCAGAGTATCACGTAAAACTGCGCAGCCAGTCTAAACAGCCTGGCACAGTTAGGTACAGGAGATGGGCACATGGGCAAATGGCTAACTACAAGCCTTGAGGACATGAAGGATGGAAAAGCAGAGTGGGCACAAGCTGAGAGAGAGTCTATCATAATTACTGCAGCTACCCCTATGGTCTTTATTGCTCCTTTCAGCCCGACTCTCAGAGTTAGACTTAGGGAATGAACTGAGCCAGCTCAGACCAGCAGAGATCATCAGCCTGACTGATGGCGCCATGAAAGAAGTTAACCTGGCAAGGTCACAAGGAGAGGCCATCATCAGTGCAGCTGATCCTCTGTTCTTGCTGGATGCACATGAGTGTGTCTGACCATAGCACACAGAAGCAGGCAAATGCTCAGCTAAAGCACTCAGTAAACTCCGAGCCACATTCATGACATCCTATGATCTACCGCCTCAAAAAGCAATAGTGAAACATCCTCTCTTCCTTTCCACTACCATCCTTTGAGCTATCAATCTGCAATACGTGATCAATCCATTTGTTTTTACTTTGTGTTCTGCTTCTTAAATGCCTATGATGGCTATTAGTCAAAACCACGAGTATCAAAATGAGGATGCAATAATTAAATGATAAACATGAAAACATTTGAAAATGTTCTGCTATTCATTCGAGCTGCAGGATAAACAATCTTGCTTGCTTCATTTCTTCTTTCCGCAGGGAGACACATGGATACTGTCAATTAGTCCAATGTGCACCCTTGATTATACATATAAAAAGTGCATATTTAATATCCAAGCACTCTCCAGTCAAGCGAACACAAATATTACAACAAACGTATGTACAGCCTTTGCACAGGCCTCTACATGGTTTCCAGAGAAGGCACTTTCAGAGCCCAGTTTAAAGAGGTGGGAGGCCTCTATCACTTGGTGTGTGTTTTAACACACACTAAAACAATCTTCTTCATGACGTTATGGGAGTTAGGACACTGGCCCATCAGTGACGACAGCTGCGTATTGATGCAGCTGTCCGAGCCCCGGCAGTCACAGAGATGCCGGCGCCCCTACACAGGTGATCAGGGGGCTGAAGCCAATGGTTAGGACTTAGGAAGCACTATTAAGCACTAGGCCACGGGCAGAGCATGCTCGAGTCTCGGATGTTCAGGTAGCAAGATTTGGTGCATTTGTCAGCAGGCTTGGTCCCACGAGACGAGTGTGCTCATGTCACAAAATAGTGACATAACGACTTAAACATGAGAACACTCTTGCACCTCTCTACTTTTAAGCTTAAAACATTTTCTTTCTTTTTGAAAACACACTATCAGTTCTCGAAAAGACTCCCATATTTTCTAAATCCTCCTAGTAGTGCGAGACAGCAGCACACACTGTGGGGCCGATTCCGATTCCGGACGGAAATCTCTCCGACCGAGCCGGACCCGGAGAGAATTCCGACCGAATCGGACCCTAGCAGTCCGACCGGACGAGTACGATGCATTCGCATGCTATCGGACTCGATTCGGTCGGACTCCCATTGAAGTCAATGGGAGCCGGTCGTACAACGCGTACGCGGGCTCCCATTGACTCAATGGGTGCGAGGCGAACAAGGGCGCCCCTACAGCGGGTACGCGTCCATGCGCATCGCGGCGTACATGCACAGGTAGGGGGACCCATGGTTCCCCCTGTGTGCGACTCGCGCGCCTACGCAGCACAGGGGGTCCGACGCGGACCCCCAAAGTCCGGCTCCGACAGCTCTTTCGAGCCGGACGGCGCGAGTCTGTCGGACTGCTCGCGGCGCGCATCGTACTTACCCGGCCGGGAAACGTCTCCATAGCGCGGTGCGAGTCGTGTCCGTGCGAGTCAGTCGGAGCGTGTTGAAGCCGCGTACGAGTCGGTCGGCGATTTCGCGGGAGCTTGCATCGTACTCGCTCAGCCGGACCCGCGTACGATTCGGTCGGGAAACAGGGCTCCGAATCGGATCCGGTAAATCCGAATCCGATTCGGAGCACTACCGGCCGAGATCGGAATCGGCCCCTGTGTTCCTCGATCCTCACACATCCTGCTATCAAACCACCCACTCGCTGGTGCTGTGCACGTATCTTACCAGCGGGGCTAGCAGAGAGGTCAGAGGTTACGCTACTCCCAGTGAAGAGCGCTCCAGTTGTGCACATGAGACACTGCTCAGTTAGCAGACACCGAAGTCTCAGCAGCTCTGCCTGTGTATGCCGGCCCTTAGTGCTGCTGTTCTGTTGCCTCACAGGAGGAGGGTAACAGCAGCTCCGTGATGCACAGGGATAACTGGGTACAAGTCCCAGGACCGTGAAGAAGAGTTACGTAGTACAGCAAGTCACTTGGCAGGACTGGAAATACAGGGAGCTCTAAGATGAAATACAAGGGCTGTGCTTTGGCAAGCCCTACTGATGTTGCAGTGCAGTGTCAGGCAGACGTTCTAACATGTGCAGTGTGTGGCTCATGAAATTGCCTGCCCAACACTGGGCAAGCGTCTGGCAGTTTGCCATTAAAAAAAACGGTATTTAAAAAAAAAAAATTACTTTAATGACAGTAAATATTTTTTTTAAAAAGGAAGACACAAAAAGGGCAGTGGGCAGAGCCGCAGGGCCCTTATGCAGGTACTGTCTTAGCATATTGTTGGCAGACTAAAATACAGACAACAAAACTAGAATACTATGGAAGCATCAGTTATTTGGTGGACATATTTGGACTGGATCAGCCTCCCTTGGCGGACACCTCTGTGAAGATTGTGGCCACTACAGACATATGGTGCTGATCATTCTCATGTGGTGGGCATCCCACCTTCAAAGTGATCATTCCTGGCATAGATGGACATCGTATCCAGTAAACACCCCGAAACACAATTTCCAATTCAAACATAAAGCAGGTGTATTAGACATAAATTGGGCACCACTGGGTATATTTACAAGGGAAGTGGCGGAACGAAGTGTTAGCCTTCTTCGCTTAATGCCACAATCCGCCACTTTGGAAACGCAGGGCTGCACCATATTTACAACAATATGGTGCAGCCCATCGTTACCCCCTGCGCAGGTGCTAATTACAGCTGCCTGGCGCCAAAGCAGGCACCCTTGCACCATAGTGAAAGGTTGCCTGCATTGTGGGAATGATTGTTTATGTGTAGGAAGGTGTCCCTTCCTGCGCATAAACAAGCTTAAATGGCAATTTGTAATATACGTTGCAACTTGTCATTTTTAAAATGATTGTTTATGTGCAGGAAGGGACACCAATCATGCATGGCGTTTTGCTGTTTCTATGTGTGCTGCACAATGCAGCACACATAGAAACAGCAAAAACGAGGAGAAATAAAGCACTTCTCCTTGTTGCGCCTTTTTAAGACTGGGTGGCATAAATAGGAGGCAGCGCCAAAATTAAGATTAAAAAAAACCCTGGGGCTTATTTACAAGCCGCATGCTCTGCCTGTGCATCACTTTTAATATGGGAAAAAGTGACGTTTCGCCACAGGAACGTCTTTAAAAGTGATGTACCTAAGGCGATAGGGGCTTGTAAATATGCCCCTACATTTATTGGGCTTCCAGCCATTTCATAATATAGGTTTTCCTGATATCTAAAGGCTACCTATAGTGTAATGTGAACATTCATGAATTCTGGTGGACACCCATAGCATAAAGAAGTCCGCCTGTCATCCATTTGGCACCTCTGCCATCTGGTGGATATTCCCTGCGGTAGACCGACATAATATTGAGTTTTTATTTCCGATGTACAAAAATATTGAGTTGGAAATATCGAAGGGACACAATATCGACATCAAGAATATCGGTGACCAGAATATCGACATGAAGGTAAGAAATATCGTTTTTTTTAATATCGAAGTCAGTAATATCATTTGTCATAATATCGTTGTTAATAATATCGATATTTATATTAGTGTTCTGTATTTTAGTATGTATGTTAATAGTATGTGATCTAATGATTTTTGTATAAGTATATCTGTTTTTTTTAATGTATTTGTGAAATTTTTAGAAGTTATTTATTTTATGTAAATTACATTTTGCGTATTTTAGTTCTGTAGCGGGTTGTGGGTTTACAGGGGAATAGGGTGGGAAGTAATTTAATGTTAAGAAAGTAATCAATAATCTTTATTGAATATTATTTATAATTAATTCTGTATTAATTAAATATTAATTGATTATTCAATTTTATTAATTGATTAGTTAATTAATTAATTAAATTGTGTTATTTTTTTTAGGAGTGGGTTGTGGGTTTATAGGGGAATACGGTGGTAAGTATTTTAATTATAATTAATTAATAAATAATTTTGAATAATTAATATTTATGTATTTAATATTTTATATTGTTAATTGTGGTAATCAATTAATTATTAATTATTTATTAATTGGTTGTTGAATATTAATAATTAATTGGTAAATATTTTAATTCTTTTTTTATGAGTGTGTTTAGGTTTATAGGGGAATAGGGTTGGAAGTATTTTAATTATAATTAATTAATTAATAATGTTGATTAATTAATATTTATGTATTTAATATTTTATATTGTTAATTGTGGTAATTAATTAATTATTAATTAGTTATTAATTGGTTATTAATTATTAATAATCAATGGGGAATATCATAATTTTTCTTTTTTTTAGGAGCGGGTTGTGGGTTTATAGGGGAATAGGGTGGGAAGTAATTTAATTATAATTAATTAATTAAAAAAAAATATGAATCAATATCTATGTATTTCATATTTTATATTGTTCATTGTAATTAATTTGATATTAATTAGTTATTGTGTTAATTATTAATAATTAATTGGTAAATATCTTAATTGTGTTATTTTTTTAGGAGCGGGTTGTGGGTTGATAGGGGAGTAGGCTGAGAAGTAATTTAATTTTAATATATTTTTTTAATTGTTTATTATAATATTTTTTTTTTGCTTTTTTATAGTGTTAATCGTGTGAATTACTTTATTTTTGATTGTTTTTAATATGTTTGTTAATTTTCATTAATTAATTAATTAATCATAAATTAATTATGTTAATAGTGTTATGTTTTATAATATTGGTGGTGTCATTTATAGGGGAATATGGTGGGAGGTAAAAAAAATTAAATTAATTAACATTTTGTTAATTCATTTTAATTATTTTGCTTGAGTGGGAATAGATAATTATTCCCCGCTGCTATCCAACACTTTCCCTACTGTTTCACTTGCTGGAGTGGGAATAGTAATTGTTACCCCTCCGCTATCCAACACTTTCCCTATTATTGCACTCGCTGGAGTGGGAATAGTAATTTTATCCACTCTGCTATCCAACACTTTCCCTACTGTTGCACTCTCTGGAGTGAGACTAGTTATTTTTACAGCTACGCTATCCAACACTTTCTTTAATGTTGCACTCCCTGAAGTGGGAATAGTAAATTATTCCCCTCTGCTATCCAATACTTTCCCTACTGTTGTACTTGCTGGAGTGGGAATAGTAAATGATTCCCCTCCGCTATCCAACACTTTCCCTACTGTTGCACTCGCTGGAGTGGGAATAGTAACTTTATCCACTCCGCTATCCAACATTTTCCCTACTGTTGCACTCCCTGGAGTGGGAATAGTAATTTTTACCCCTCCGCTATCCAACAGTTTCCCTACTGTTGTACTTGCTGGAGTGGAAATAGTAAATTATTCCCCTCCGCTATCCAACAGTGTCCCTACTATTGTATTTGCTGGAGTGGGAATAGTAATTTTATCCACTCCGCTATCCAACACTTTCCCTACTGTTACACTCTCTGGAGTGGGAATAGTAATTTTTACACCTAGGCTATCCAACACTTTTTTTAATGTTGCACTCCCTGAAGTGGGAATAGTAAATTATTCCCCTCCGCTATCCAACACTTTCCCTACTGTTGTACTTGCTGGAGTGGGAATAGTAAATTATTCCCCTCCGCTATCCAACACTTTCCCTACTATTGCACTTGCTGGAGTGGGAATAGTAATTTTATCCACTCCGCTATCAAACACTTTCCCTACTGTTGCCCTTTCTGGAGTGGGAATAGTAATTTTACACCTACGCTATCCAACACTTTCTTTAATGTTGCACTCCTGGAGTGGGAATAGTAAATTATTTCCTCCGCTATCCAACACTTTCCCTACTGTTGCATTCCCTGGAGTGGGAATAGTAATTTTTACCCCTCCACTATCCAACACTTTTTCTTAATGTTTCACTCCCTGAAGTGGGAATAGTAAATTATTCACATATGCTATCCCATACTTTCCCTACTGTTTTATTTGCTGGAGTGGGAATAGTAAATTATTCCCCTCCGCTATCCAACACTTTCCTTACTGTTGCATTTTCTGGAGTGGGAATAGTAAATTATTCCCATCCCCTATCCAACACTTTCCCTACTGTTGCACTACCTGGAGTGGGAATAGTAATTTTATCCTCTCCGCTATCCAATTTTTTCTCTACTGTTCCTGTTAATGTAGTGTGAAATATAATTGTAAAAGATTAAAAATATTTTATATTTTTAAATTATTATATAAATATTTTTATTTTATATTTACTGGTATATGTATATATATATATGTATTTATAATTTTTAATATGTTTCTGACATTTTATAATTTATTATAATATATATTTTTTTATATTATAAAGTAAATTTATATATTATATTTTATATATATGTATGTTTAAATTTTATTAAAATTATATTTATTATTTATAGTTTTAAACATTTTCTAATAATTCTATGTTTTTTTAATAATATGTATTATTTACTTTATTTTACATTATTTTTTAGAGATTTAAAAAAACGATATTTTTATCAACAATATTTTTTACAAAGATATTTTTGTTTCGATATTTTTGTACTTACCGTAATGTAGATTGGACTTCGATATTCTGGACATCGATATTTCGGCTCCGATATTTTTGTCGTCAATATTTCTGTAGTCGATATTCTGTCAGTGATTCATTCCCTGCATATGGTGGGAATCCAAGATATTGGAGGCAACATGTAGCCACTCCTTGCATTCATGAGATAAAGTGGACATCAGTGGCATTTGATGCCCATGCCAGACTTCTGATGCCCACCACTTGCACCTGGTTGAAAATAGTGACTTTCAACTTCACTTGGTGGAAACAATTGTTTAACAGCCGAATGATGAATGCCTACCGGTCCCAGGATGCTTGCCTCCGGTTCAGGGAAGACCTGGCTTGGCAGTTTGGGCTGGACTGTTCCCATGAGGCACAGGGTCAAGACTGATTTGTATATAGCTGCGTGCGAACTGGGGTGGTGAAGTGAGCTAAAGAACGATGATGGATTTCGCCCAGATATGTGACTGGGGGTGAGTGTCTGATATGTGCCAGGGCTCTGTCCATCATCTCTTAATATTTGCTTTGTTTGCCCTAAGTTGGTAGGGTATGCCCAGACGTGGGTCTCTTGCTCACTTTGCCACTGGATTCAAGGTAGCCTGGCTGATGAGGGGTGTTACCCCGAAACAGGTCCCAGGGTGCTTGTTTCCAGTCCAGGGTAGACCTGGCTTGGCAGTTCAGGCTGGTCTGTTCCCATGAGGCACAGGGTCAAGACCGATTTGCATTTAGCTGGGTCCGAACTGGGGTGGTGAAGTGAGCTAAAGAATGATGATGGATTCAACCCAGATCTGTGACTGGGAGTGAGTGTCTAAACAGTTTCAGTGCTCCGCCCATCATCTCCTTGTGTTTGCTTTGCCTCCATTCTAGCACCTTTGCCAGAGCTGTTCACCACAGTTTCTGTAGGATGCTGGCTGTCACCACGTGAGGTGTCCCACTTAGTTCTGATTGGCGGGCCCATAGACTGGTACCTCGGTCTGCACAATCACTTAGGTCCCAGAACACTCAACATGATGATGCTGATATGCAAGTAGCAGCATCTGTAAAAAGCTTGCTTACAACTGACGGCCGGTTTTTGAAAACCAATGCATCTCCACCATATCAGACTCCTTCCATTGCAATGGCCATTGTTAAAAACATAGTAGCCTATCTTGGAATGGTTTAAATACAATTATTTACTTATATCCTTCTCTGAAACAATTACTAGAATCAGAGACAAGCTACAATCAAAGCAATGCCAGCCCGAAATCTTTGAGCAACAAACGCCTACCAGGATTTAATACCAGCAAATATTATCAAAACAAATCCCATCATAAAAATGTGTTGGTTATCTGAAAACCACCATTGGAGCAATGAGAAATATAATATGTGTGAACTCCTCTTTCCTCTTAATTTGGTGATGTGCTGATCTCACGTCTATGGTCTATGGTACTGAATCATTTGGTGCATTTCTGATTGTCATTGACATATCACCAATAACAGCAATTTATTAAGCTCACTTTTCAGTGATCGGAACTCTCCATACTTTTTGTAAGATAGGCTCACCCCTTTCCATAATAGTATACTGTGCTTAAATCTGTTCAATATTCCTAGTTGCTCATATAAACATCTGGCAGCAGTTTCCTCACTGCCTCTGCTGTAATCACACGATTGGTTTGCAGCTCCGGGTCCATACTTTCAGGTCTAAGCACAAGACCATATTTTGCCTGATGTCACCACCCAAACAATGTGATTTGTTTCTTGCTCACATATATTTTACCAATAATCTCTTGTTTTGTAAACTTTACCCTTCTCGTCATGTAGCTCTTCATGGGTATTTGTACACTGCTGTATCCAGCAGCTGTATATCAGAAGCTTTCAAATCCTAACAATGGCCCTCTAAGAGCTTTGATAAACACTTCAGGAGACAAAATATATAGGGCAACCCCAAATCAGCCAACATCGGCAGACATCTTCCACCAATTTTTCACTCACAGTATGGTCATCCACTTTGCACTTCTACCTTTGGTTCCATTACATGAATGTCTCTATAACATACTATACTCTTTTTACTCTCATCTCATTCTACCTTTGCTTTTCCCAACTCAATCTTACTCACCCTTTCAGAAAGATTCCCAGAAAAAGAAGCTTGACATGTTTGTTCCCTTTCCTCACCTTTGCTAGCTTCCAACTGCACCATCGAAAGTATGCCATTCCTCCCTACCTTAACTGTATTCTTACCATCCTCTGTTAGCATTCCATAATAACGAACATATTTTATCTCTGACTTGAAAAATCGGTTACTACACATTTTGGGAAAATTCCTCTTGCTTCCACATTTTTGGCAGTCACTCAACAGTTCAGGACAATCTATATCATTGGCCATATGACCATAATCTCCACATCTCTTGCAACTTCCTTTAATATCAGTGCTGAATTGCTTCAATAAATATTTGAAATGCCAATTTTTGTACTTCTTGTATCTCCCTTTGGGCATGCCTGAATTACTAACGAAAGGATAAGATCTATTTACACAATTTACTTGGGGGAATTAGGTTGCTAGAATTTCAGGCACTAAAAGGAATAGTTTCCAAAGGACGAAGCCATAATTAAAAAAGCACCTGAGACATAGTAAGAACAGCGAGGGTGGGCTACAAGGGGCTCAGGCCCCCACAGGCCAAATAGGGAAGAGAAGATGTTCATGAACCTCAGGAGTTGGGGTGGGTGACAGGAAAAGGAGGCAAGGAAGGAAGATTGTTAAGGGAGGAAAAAATGGTGGGGACAGTGCTGGGGAGTGGGGAAGTGGGACACTACCAGATTGTGGCTGGGTACCCAAGTCCCATCAGCCGACATACCAGATTGATACACAGGTGAATGCGCTTGTTTCTGTACCTTCTATCGAAACATTAATAAACAGTTCTGATCATTAAGGGGGCTTATGTATTTTATCATGGAAAATTAATGGGCTATGTTCATCCTCAAAAATTCATAATGTTTGAGTAGAAGTGTTATACATTAAGCACGAAATACTGTGTTTACAAGAAACTCATCTCATAAAGGCAGAGTTGTACAAGCTGTGTTAATCGCGTTATTTGGGATAAGAACTAGGATGTGCAGTTGGACATTTTACGCCAACAAGAGTGGTAGCTATGTTAATTTGGTATAACACGTGAGTGTGTGTAAAAGAAAATGATGATTGCTCGGGGAGATGGGAGATGAGTAATTGCTTGTTTAGAAAAGATGGGGACTTTAGTCACTCTATATGTGGTTTATGCGCAAAATATTGATGATCCAACTGTATTCCAACACCTTCTTATCAAACTTGCTTATTGGTAGAATGCTCTTATTATATGAGGGGATTTTAATGTCACTCTCTCTCCCCAAATAGACTGACCAATAAGTATAGTGGTAACTCTATGCAACAAGTTCAGTCTACTCAACAACAGCTTCCTTGAATATAGCATTCAATATGTTAGTTACACTATCATTGAAGTCTTCAACTTCTACTTGGAAGATTTAAATAAAAACACCAAAACCTTGATTGACAATCTGACCAGCTTTAATCTTTCCCAACTGGTTAACAGCGCCACACACTCTGCTGGAAACACTCTGGATGCCATTTTTACAAACCACCCAGACTTACAGTTGGAAGATACTCTTCCCGTCACGTGGTCTGACCATATGGTGGTTGGATTGAGCATTAAATTACAATCAGGCAAATCCATTGCCAAAAACCTAGGCCAGGGTAAGCTAGTGTGGGCTTTGAATAAAATCAATAAGGGGGAGCTTATCAATATCCTAGAATCCTCCCAGCCCCCCCCCTTGATTGGCAATGCCAACATAGCAGCTGCCCATTTCGAGGAGTGGATTAATTTAACTGCTAATAAACTGGTTCCTGCTAAATACATCAAATATTTCAGAATGTGCCTGACTGCACCATAGTTTTTCCCCCAAACTTGGGGAAATGAAAAAGAACTGTAGGAAACAGGAGAGAGTCTGGAGGAGTAATTACTCCACAGATGAGAAAATAAAATATTAACAGCTGAATCAGAACTATAAAAACATGATTAAAGATGAAAAGACACATTTTTATACAGAAAAAATCATGGGGCAATAAACTTGTCTCGAGAGCTATTTAAGCATGTTCACCTTCTAGTAGCATGTTAATTCTCAGCCAAAATCTCTGTAACAACCTAGTGAAATTCTTCAAAAACAAGGTTGAGACCGTATATAGGGATTTCGATGCCACCACAAATTCTAACACCATCCATGCTAGAGTGTGCCTGTGGAGCTGAACCATTCGCAGCTCCACAACTTCCCCTCTCTCTCTACTGAAAGTGTTAGATCTAGTTAAACAGACTAAATCTGGCACTCCATTGGATCCCTGTCCACTTAAAATACTCCAGTGGATTGCAGCCACAGTGACCACTCCTCTTACTTTATTACTAAATCACATAATATATATGGCATCTTTCCATTAGAATGGAAAAAGGACTTCATTTTGTCATTGTTTGAAAAATCCACATAGGATTCTAATGAAGGGAAGAACCACTGTTCCGTTTCATGTCTCCCCTTTCCCACAGAAATTTTAGAGAAATTCATGAATATTGGGGTCTCAGAATATCTCAATCAGAATGAGATTCTGGCTGGAGCCCACTTTGGCTTCAGAAAGGCTCACAGTACTGAATCGGCACTGGTAGTAGCTACTGAGGAAATAAGGGACATCATGGACAATGGATGTAAGGCTGCAGTGGTCCTATTGGACCTATCCACAGCCTTTGACATGGTGAGCCACTCTGTTCTGCTGCATAGAATAGAGGAGATAGGAATTGGTGAGCTATCATTAGGCCTCCTGTGCTCCTTTCGGAAAGAGAGCAATCGATCACGTTAGGAGACTTCATCTCCAATCCCATTTCCTTGCCGTGCGGTGTCCCGCAAGAGTCATCACTCAGTGCAACCCTATTCAATATTCATGCGGTCGCCCCATGAAAAACTCATAAGATCCTTTAGTTTCAACCATCTCCTATGCTGATGGCACGCAAATTGTTATGTCTATCACTAGTATCAGCGAGGAGGTGGCGCATGGGTTTAACAACTATATGCGAGCAGTTGTTAGCTGGATGAGCTGCCACTGTCTCAAGCTGAACTCTGAAAAAACCGAGGTACTCCCTGTTGTATTCCTCTTAGGGTGTCCATAACGGGCTTTCCAATATCATGTCCTTATATAGGCACAATTCGCCCTGCCCTTATATAGGCATAGAATCCCAGGCCTTATTTAGGCATTAAACCGTGCACTCCAAATACAGGCATGGTCTCTGACATCCGTCCACCCTAACGTCACAACGAGTTCATGAAGAACAGACCCTTAGGCTGCGGGAGTTTCCCTAGCCCAGGACTATTGATTTCTTCAAGGCCTCATCTATTATGCATGAACCATTATTCCTTAGGGGTTCATCCATGACGTCTTTCGCTGTCCAATTCACGTCAATGCTAACATTCCTAAGGTACTCTCAGGTATAAATATACCTTCCCTAGCCCCTGTAAAACTAGAGGAGACCTCGACTTCAGAGGAGCCCGTATCCCGGCCTGACGCACTGAGAAGACGCTGCCATTCCCTGCACGCAGAGAGCCCAGCTTCCAGCTTCCAGTGATCTGACTTCCCTTGCGGGGTGTTGGAGTTCGAGTCTGGCAAAGAGATTCCAACCTCTCTCATTCTTCAGGTATGGAGCTGATAAGAACCTAGAGGGACTCTTGGCATACTAGGCATACTAGACTTAACATACTCTTAGTATACCATAGTAAGGAATACTTCACCTACTTCATACCTTGTCCTACACCTAGGTTAGGTTAGGTACATTGGGGTAGAACTAGCTTAGCACCGCATCGTATGAGTACTCGCATTTTTAGTCTGTGTTATTTATGTAACAGCATTTGTACTAAAAGATAATGCTATCGCAGTATTATTTATTTCTACTGCTCACCCTGTACATTATTTATCTCGCATACTGTCTTGTGATCGTAACAGCACATTATACTTACACCAGAAACAAGACTGTTCAATAAATCTTTTATTGAAAACGCCCGTCTATTATTTCTGTGTAACTCTGAGGAAAACTAAGCATGCACGATTGAGCTGAGTGAAATAGTTATCTAGTGTTTCCACGACTCTGGGACACGTTCTGATTCTAAAAGGGAAACATATTGGTCATGTTTTGCGGCTGCCAGAAACTACTCCCTTCTTGTTGTCAAGGAGTTTCTAGTGGCCTCTGAGCTAGCTGGCACAAGTAATTAAGTTTAATATACTCGATAGGGACATACTGACCTTAGTCCTATGTCAAACCTATAGGATATATTATTCCAATGCGCAGAGCCTATTAGGGAAATAGGAGCTACACTACATGGCGCCCAACGGTTTGGTAAGGCGGTAATTCAACGTTAGATACTGAGTAACTCAGCCGTGCTATTTTCTCTCAAAGACCCCTACCCATATACTCCAAAAGACGTCTGGAGTGGGCAGGGTTAAGTATCCACCCCGGCTACATAGGGCAGTACCCTATATATTAGCTGTTTGGTTTGCTCAACGTTGAAGGATACAGTGTTCCAAAATATTGTGCACCTTATCTTTGTTTCCTTGAAACTTGTTCTACATTTTTCAAAAAACAAAATGCCTGACGGAGACAATAACACCGAAAACGGTGGAGCTGCGGCTGATCCAGCCCAAGCAGCAGTTTTTAACCTTACAGGTTTAAATGAAACTGAGGAGGGTGTTGTACACATCCCTCAAAACTTAAGAAGAGCCATAACTCTAAAACTTATAAAACATGGCCTATCGCCAAGAGGAGGTAGAGCAGTTTTCGTGATAGAGGCACATGAATCATTTCAGACAGAGGTATTCTATTCATGGGTACTACTTCCTGAATGCAATCCAACATCACAAACATTTCACTTCTACAAAGAAGATGATCTACCAGAGGAATACATTCCTTTCGAGGATATTGAAATTCCATTAACATACCAAGAGCATCAGCTCTGGTTTAAAGGCGCCCTAAAACATCACAAAAACATTACCAGGCTCGGTCCACTAGGTAGACCAGGAGCAACATGGCCGATTTTAGCCGGCTACACACCTCATCCTGAACTGGATATAATGACAGATGAGGAATTACATACTCAAATAAAAGAGTTAATAAAAATTTACAGACAATTAGTCCAATATGTCATGCAGACTTTTACAGTCCGACCACCATTGACATATCCAAATCCAACTCCCCAACAGGGGAATACACTAAAAATTACACCACAGACTCTCAACTCAGTCATGGGTAAAATGCCCACAAAACGTGAGCAAATTCCGTTTTGGATAGCTCAAAAAATTACTCAAATCGAAGCAGTATTTCCAAATACTAGCCCGCATGAGAAACACAGAATCCTAACAATCAGTTTACCGATGGGGATCACACCACAACTGGAAGACTGCACCACTTGGGGCTCAGTCTTTGCTGCCATCTATACTAAAACACATGGTATTCCGTCAATTGCGGTAATACCTGATGTCCTAAAACAAATTCAAAACGAATACGGGGCAGAGCCTGCTCTAAATTTAGGTATGAAATTACTGAAAAATTTCGACCAGGTCTCAACAATAATATTATCTAATATTAAAGGGGAGGCAGCAGCAGTGGCGATCCGCCAAAAATTGAGGGAATTCGATGTTACAGAACATCAAACTGAGCTACCCAGAATAATAGAACAATCTTATGCAGAATTAGGCAGAGATAGTTTGGGTGGAAGACCACTGAAGCCGAAACTATCTGAAAGTCCTGAGAAGGACTCAATAAAACAAACTCCTACATCTTCTAAAAAGAAGTGGGAGTCTACTAAACAAAAATCAAACGAGAAACGTTCTCAATCCCGAGGTAGGTCTCCTCAAAAGGAGCCCTCTGAAAGGAGGTATAACCTCAGGAATAGGGATAATTTGAGAAAACCTGATAGGTATCATGATACTGATACACGTTCCTCTCGTCCCTTTCAGATCTCACCACAGACTTCGGAAAGAAGAGGACGGACGGAACACAGAGAAGAACGCGTGACATCGAAAGACGACAAACACGCTCCAAAAACTAAAGCAAAACCTCAATTCTCCAAAAGAAAGTAGCAGGTCTAAAGATTAGACATGCCGAGAATACTGAGAACACAACTCAAGAACGGAGAATGGGCTCAGACCATGCTGGACAGTGCAGCAGAAGTCACAATAGTTCGCCAGAACCTGAGGGAACTTCTGGAGATAGTGGACTTGAATGAGTACATCACAGTTGAGACTGTAGACACCAGGGTTAGTACTCCACAAAGGTTATTTGAAATAACACTCCGGATGGAGGGAGACAAACCTAGACAGGTGAAAGCACTTTTTTGGGAAAGACTATCAAAGGGCTATGACATACTTCTAGCAGAAAAAGACTGGCCACCACAATTTGTCAGGGAGTGCCCACATGGCGAGGACATTATTATGCCTGCCTTCTCCAACCATATTCCAATACATCTAAAATATACATATGCCAGGAAATGGGCAGTGGCCCAGGCCCCAGCATTATATAAAAATCATGTAGGATGGGATGAGGATTCACCTCACCATAAAATACATCTGAAACATGAACCAACTGCACAACGGCAGTACCCAATAAAGCAAGAAGCTAAAAAACAGGTCAGGGAGATCTTAGATCAACTTGAATACCAAGGGGTGATTGAAACATGCACCTCCTCAATGAACAATCCTTTGTTTCCTGTCTCCAAACCAGACAAAACATATCGTCTAGTTTTGGATTACAGACACCTAAACACTTGTTCTAAAACTTTTGCAGTGCAAAATGCACATAGCACAGCATTAATGAATAACATTGTGCGTAAAAAATATAAAACAACATTAGACATCTCAAATGGTTTCTTTTGTCAAAACATAGCACCTGAAAGCAGGTACTTAACAGCATTCTCCATAATGGGGACCCAGCGTCACTTTTGTCGACTCCCACAAGGGTTCAAGAATAGCCCAGGTTTATTCTCAGCGAGGGTAATGGAGTTACTACAAATTTATGACAATGAGGCATTGTCCTATGTCGATGACATTTATCTGACAGACGATGACCTGGAAAAACACTTGAACAGGGTGAGCACCATTATACTGGGATTCGCCTCTGAGGGTTACAAATTCAACTTTAAGAAGTCCAGAATTGCCCATCTCAATGTCCTATTTCTAGGATATGAGCTTTCAAGTGAAGGCAAGAGCTTGGCAGCTAACTTTTTAGAAAAGTGTGCGCTGCTCCAACCTCCAAAAACGCTAAAAAACTTACAATCCATCCTGGGTTTCTTAAATTTTGGAAGAACATACATTCTAAACTACGCAGAAAGGGTTAAACCTCTCTACGCATTAATCAAACCTGATTTTTCAATCAAAAACTGGACACAGGAACACACAGAAATTTTGTGTTCACTCCAGGCTAACATGTTAGCAACAAATCACTTACAAACACGCGTAAGTGAACGAAATTTGGAGATCCGAATAATTTCGGGTCAATGCGGATTCACCTACTTAACTTTCAATGAGGGTGAAAAAATACCAATAGCGTATAAATCACACTTGTACACACAAGCGGAAATGCGCTTCAGTTCTACTGAAAAAATTCTAACAGCAGTTCAAACCGCTGTAGCAAAAGAAAGAGCCTTAGCCCAAGGGAAACGCATTATTGTCGTAACCCCAGTACCTGCTTTAGAAGCGGTTACAAAAGCAAGCATTCCAAATGCTAAAGCATTGCATCCAAGATGGATACAATGGGTTAATTCTCTTGCTGCAACAGATGTTGAATATGTTTTTGATCCAGATTTAAAAACACAAGCATTCCTGCAGTATGAACATGAATGTCCCCTGCCTACTGAAATTCTGCCTCTCGATCAGTACGAATTCATAATTTACACTGACGGATCCGCACAACCCGCAATAGGGGGTAAGCAAGCTTACAGTGCAGCGTGTGCTATCGTTAAAGGTCGCATGCGAAATGGCATCTTCAGACCTATGGTCACAAAAACGCAGTCTCTAGGAGATTGTACAGCTCAGCGAGCTGAACTACAAGCATTCAAACTGGCACTTGAAAGTACAGATCGAGAATTCCCCACACTAATCGTGTGCGATTCCTTTTACTGTGTGCAGTCGTATAATGAATATATACAAAACTGGCTTGAAAATGGTTTCCGAGATGCGAAAGGTGGCACAATAAAGCATAAAATGCTTTGGGAACAAGTAGTTCAGTTGAAAAACGAACTACCAAAGGCTCACGTGATCCACACACTGAGTCATCAACGTGATGGCGTTCACGTTGCAGGGAATTCATTGGCTGACGAAGCCGCAAAGGGGGCTGTGCAAACGGCTTCCGTAGCTGCGATCACTCGTTCAAAAACAAAAATAGACGGTGAGATAATGTTGGCTGTCAATGCATCAAGCAAAGGCAGCAGTGCAGCGTTACCAAAAAAGTTTCCACTCAAGTACTCTTATGTAATTGATGCGAACAACGTTCCTTTTGCTCGAATCCCTGGAGTGGGGGATAGGGTAATTCCAAACTTGGAACGTAGAGCAGCCTTGATTTATGAAACACATTTGGGGGAAGGTCTGTCACATCAAGGGATCTCTAAAACAATTTTGACGTTAAAAGAGATGTACTGGTGGCCTGGAATGAATACAGAAATTCACATATTCATCAACAACTGCTTAGACTGTAAATTACAGCGAAAGAGCCATCAGACACCATGCTGCGAATGCGGCAACCCAGTGCAGACACCATTGTTAGACAGCATTAGACTTTCTACGCACCTGCGTCCTACTGGACAAAGGCATTCCCACAAATACTGAATCTAGGTTCCTATGGTTATGGCCTCAGCGCTCAGCTGACGCTCGAACTGTTATAAAAGATTTGCGAGTCTTTATCGGCATATACGCAATAGGCACGCTACATTCTGACCAGGGTCCTGCGTTTAGCTCTCGGGCTTACAAAGACGCCATGGCCAGTCTGGGCGTTGCATTGCGGTACTCCTCTCCATTCCATCCTGAGGGAAATTCGGTTGTGGAAAGGAAAAACCGGGACATAAAGCAGTCTATAACAGCTAGAGTATTAGGTTCGGGTGACGGGTGGGTCAAACACCTTAGTGGAGTTCAACGTGCACTAAACAACCTGCCAAGAAGTTCTCTAGGGGGGTCACTCCATATGAGGTCCTATTTGGGACAAGAATGTGGGTACCAGACTTAGAAAACGTAGGCACAGTGGTGGAAAATAAACCCTTTGATATCAAAGATCGTTTGGCTGTTTTACAGGACTTAAACAAATTAAGAACCAAACAAAGCAACGTATTCCTACAGTCAACCACCACTGGGGATCAACCGGCTGTCCCAGCAAGGCCTGTCTGGATTCCAAAAGTTGGGGATCTAGTCAGAGAAAAAATTGCGGACAAGAAGGAATTTGGACCTTCTTACAGACAACCAGTACCTGTCCTAGCAGTTCAAGGAACAAGAACAGTACTACTGCCGCCCCTTGCTGGAAGAAAGGAGAAAAGATTTGTGTCCATCGACCTCATCAAACCACAGCATGTGGCCAATACTAAATAGTAGGCCTCGTGGACTCCGACCTAGTAGCAAACGCACTCCTCTCGCTACTATCCAAGAGGTTCATACTGAAAGACTGATAACAATCGAGACTTCAGCTGAAACAGATGGAGGACTATGCAACAATGCTATGGAAATCATCCCTCTTGAAGAACAAGTAACAGTTCGTCCAAATACACCTGTCTACACCAACGTAACAAGTGATGAACTGGTTCCAGTGATTTCTACAAATCCTGATGCAATTCCAACAATTGACAGAACTGCTTCTGGCTACTTCATTAACTTTGATACGTTCTCAGAAGATCCGAGTGAACCTGAAACGACGCCAGTGTCATTGAAATTCAAGCAGCAAATACAAGACTTTCTTCACTCTCTGAAAAAGATTTATTTGGTTTCTCCATGGATTGAACTCTGGATTACATCTGGACTTTTTGTTTTCCTGCTCTGGCTAGCTTTGGTAACAACTATAAGCGTGCTTATAAGTGGCAGATACATCCATGTGAACACTGAAGGAAAAGACGTAAACGTACTTTTGAAACCTCACAAATCTTCCCATCGTGAAGCAAGAGACTTGTCATCAGTGAACATCACAGCTGTTCCTATACACGATGGTATAGTGTGGGACAAAACAGATTTTGATATATTCGGTCCGACGGAAGAATTGAACATTCCACATTTGTTTAAAATTTCACTAAGTGATCTAATCACGTCCAGTACCTATTCTGATGATTGGGACTTTGAAACTGTGACTGACATTATGTTTGACCTAGAAAAATCTGCTGCATTTTCTAAAAATGAATATTTAGAGGGTTCATCAGACTATGAACAACTGTATTGTTATAACCACTATGGTCATCATTATTTGCATAAATCTGCATATCCAAGAAATGTGTTTATGTTTAACCAATGGGAACATTGTCCTACACCACCTAAAGGTAGTTCAAAAACATTTGCCAGTAAATTTCCATATTTTTCAGGTTACAATACATCTGATCCAGAAATGTTTTACTATAAAAATGTAAACAAAACAGGACTGAAAATTATGTTAACAAATACAAAACAGATTTATTCTGCAATATTTAATACCCAACTGTCTAGACAGGGTTTCGACTTTTGGAAAGACACAATAGACACAAAAACGTTGTGGGGTACTAAAGAATGGCAAGTACAGGGGATAGAAGCTTTATTTAGAGCCTGCATCATCCCTGAACAAATAATGTTTTTGAATGAAACTATCCAACAAACATCTTGTCTTGGATTAGCCAAGATAAAAGAGATGAACACACCTTCTGTACCAACTCCTGCAAAAAATAATGAAACACAGGCAGTGGTGACAGTAGACAATATACTACAACTCAACAGATCTAATACTGATTGGAAAAAATGGTTGATCTGGCCCACAGACACGAATAACTGTCAGGAAAGATTCCTGAATAAAACTCAGGGTTTTACCATTCATAGGCCAGACCCAAGATACGTCCAAAGACAACATCCGGGGGTAGTAACAACATACAGTGTAGGGAAATTATGCCTCGATTGGCTGCATACATCTACACTACAGGATGTGAAACAACACTTATCCTTACTTGCAAAAGACGCAGATCTTAGGGATTTCTTGCTTGGACCAAGAAAACCGCGTCAAAAACGTTTCATATATGCCGGCATTTATGCTGCTTATAATGAAGCTTGGAAGGTATCACAGATAGAGGCCGCAGAACGAATACGTGAACTTGATCGTATTAATTTAGAGAAAACACTCTCTGTGGTCGACAATGGGTTAACAACTTTGTCCTCCAGAATATATTCATTGGATGGCATTGTATCCTCTGCTATCGACATTCTAGAACAAGATTTGGCGATGTTACAACAAGGCCAATCTCAATTACGTTCTATTATGTTATTATGCTGGACGCTGCAATCATTGCGAGCGGGCTATGTGCCTTGGCGTTTCATCAACACAACGGCTCTGTTTGCAGAATACAATCTAACTGATAAACAGATCGAAATGGCACAAAGAGGAGCAAAGTATACAGTGCTGAGCATTGAAAAACTGGAAAAGTTACCATTCACAGTGGCAGAAAAACCAGCTACAGAATGGCTTATTCATGGCAAAATTACACTACCTGTGACTACTTTTCAGTTTCAGTATTGCCTCAGACAAATGCAAGCAGGCAAATATGAAAGGTTGGGTAAGGAATACATTAAGACATCTTGGGCTTTACCGTATACATATAGATGTTGGAGCGGGGATCGTGAAGTGTTTTTAAGCGGTAAAAACTGTAAACGTGCACTAAGCGGTTCACTTGTATGTCAGGACATTTCCTTGCACGGGGCTTGTAATGGTTCTGTGGCAAATTTGTCTTGCCATCAGCAGGGTACACCAGCTGCTGTGATTAATCCAACGTTCGGACAACTTTCTAATGGGAGTTACCTCATGTTGAATGATCAGAGTTGCTGTGGCATGCTGCCAGGTATCCCATATCTAGTAACGGTCAACTCCAGGGTCACTTGCTGTATGCAAGTATTGTTTGCCCCAATAGACACAGTCAGGGAGTCGCCTCTATGGCCTTCGCTGAACGTCTCTTTTATAAGATTTGATACTTTAAGCAGAATGAAAGCCATGCTTTTACAACAAACAGTGCCTTTGACCTCGGCCAAAGAAACCTATGATCTGCAAATTGCAAGGACTTCGGCTGAGATACAGACTTTAATACGTACAAACTGCCCTATACATTTCGTGGAAATGATAGGACGAATTTTCAACATGTCTGATACAACAGGAATTGTACATGTATTTAAGGGCATCTGCTCGGGTCTGTTAGCACCTTTCCAGGCAATACTCGGAATCATCCCGAACTTTGCACATTCGGTGTTTGGTGGCATACCATTAATTCTAGCACTTGTTGCCGGAATTCTATTTCTCTTCCTGCTATTGCGCTATGGCCAGCCAATTCGCCGACATCACTCCGAGCGACATGGAGAAAGCTCTCCTTGAACGAAAGTGCCGTGAGCAAATAGTACAGCTTTTGGGCATAAATCGTCTACGGGACCTTAATACCACATGGTTCCTGTCCTTTAGACCAATCTGGCAAGATTGCATCTTACCTGTTCTACGATGCCTGCTATGCGGTGTAGAATGCGTGTTGGACACCTGTCTAACATTTCCATCGGATGCGCCAACGGACGTCGATACTCTGCTGGACCAGATAACGGCCCATGCTATGTGTTGTCCCCAGCGGCTTCCTATCCTGATGACAGCATTCATTGAGATCTCACAGACGCTTCCGGCAGCTGCTGAGGTACGAGAAAGAACTACAGGCACACAGGTAACAACGGACGCGAACATTGCGACAATTGAAAGCAATGCTTCACATCTCTGTGCGATTAACCTGCTTCACGAGGTGTTCCAACTCACACCAACTACAGTGGATGATGTTTTGTCTATAGAAATAGATGATCTAATGTTTACACCAGACCCGTAAACTGACTCTGATTCAGCATACAGTGTTCCAGAAATACAGCAACAATTTGGCCTTCATTTTTCAAAAACTTGGAACTCTACCAAAAATTGAACTTTTTCCCATTTTTTCGAAGGAAAATGGAACTTCAATCTGCTTAAAGTAGAACTAGCCTTATAGTACAGACTTGGCGGTCCTTCCAAAGACATTTAGTCATCTTATGTGTCTAAAAAACAGTTCATTTAATTTTCATGACATGAAAATGACTTTGATTTTTTTTTTAAACAACTTATAGATCATTTTCTGTCACATGTAAATATTACTGCTTATTTCATTCCAATTGCATTTATTTTCGAATTTTATGCCTGAAATAATAAGCAATGCTTCGAATGTACAGTACCTTTTTTGCATTCTAATATGTTTTTTTTTAAATGCCTTTTTAAATGGTTTTATGAAATATTTTAGAAATATGCGGTACTCCATTTTTATGTTTAGCGTTTTAAATGTTTAGCATTTATGTATTATCGTATACACGAAAGTGGAGTGGGTGTTGTATTCCTCTTAGGGTGTCCATAACGGGCTTTCCAATATCATGTCCTTATATAGGCACAATTCGCCCTGCCCTTATATAGGCATAGAATCCCAGGCCTTATTTAGGCATTAAACCGTGCACTCCAAATACAGGCATGGTCTCTGACATCCGTCCACCCTAACGTCACAACGAGTTCATGAAGAACAGACCCTTAGGCTGCGGGAGTTTCCCTAGCCCAGGACTATTGATTTCTTCAAGGCCTCATCTATTATGCATGAACCATTATTCCTTAGGGGTTCATTCATGACGTCTTTCGCTGTCCAATTCACGTCAATGCTAACATTCCTAAGGTACTCTCAGGTATAAATATACCTTCCCTAGCCCCTGTAAACCAGAGGAGACCTCGACTTCAGAGGAGCCCGTATCCCGGCCTGACGCACTGAGAAGACGCTGCCATTCCCTGCACGCAGAGAGCCCAGCTTCCAGCTTCCAGTGATCTGACTTCCCTTGCGGGGTGTTGGAGTTCGAGTCTGGCAAAGAGATTCCAACCTCTCTCATTCTTCAGGTATGGAGCTGACAAGAACCTAGAGGGACTCTTGGCATACTAGGCATACTAGACTTAACATACTCTTAGTATACCATAGTAAGGAATACTTCACCTACTTCATACCTTGTCCTACACCTAGGTTAGGTTAGGTACATTGGGGTAGAACTAGCTTAGCACCGCATCGTATGAGTACTCGCATTTTTAGTCTGTGTTATTTATGTAACAGCATTTGTACTAAAAGATAATGCTATCGCAGTATTATTTATTTCTACTGCTCACCCTGTACATTATTTATCTCGCATACTGTCTTGTGATCGTAACAGCACATTATACTTACACCAGAAACAAGACTGTTCAATAAATCTTTTATTGAAAACGCCCGTCTATTATTTCTGTGTAACTCTGAGGAAAACTAAGCATGCACGATTGAGCTGAGTGAAATAGTTATCTAGTGTTTCCACGACTCTGGGACACGTTCTGATTCTAAAAGGGAAACATATTGGTCATGTTTTGCGGCTGCCAGAAACTACTCCCTTCTTGTTGTCAAGGAGTTTCTAGTGGCCTCTGAGCTAGCTGGCACAAGTAATTAAGTTTAATATACTCGATAGGGACATACTGACCTTAGTCCTATGTCAAACCTATAGGATATATTATTCCAATGCGCAGAGCCTATTAGGGAAATAGGAGCTACACTACTACTTGGTAGGGACACCTCTTTTGGGAGTGATACTTGGTGACCACAGAGCTCTTCCCACCCCAGTTCCTAAAGTGAGAAATACAGTTCCATAAAAGCCCTCTGTGTAAGTTTGTCGCCTTGGTTCCAATTGATTTTGATTTCGAACCTGACGCAGGTCAGGCTATTATTGGTAAATTGGTACTACAATATCTTTGACTTAAATAGCTGTCATGTCATAGAAGCTTTACAGACGGAAATTAATAATGTTTCTGGGAAGTGGCAGCCATTATGTATCCTTTGGGTGGGGGACTTTAATTGTACCTCTTGTGTGCATAGCACTGAACGCGTTTGTGGCCTCTTGGATACAGAGGGTCAACCGCTGGCGCATTTTATTCATACACTGCAGGGTGAGGCATTAAATTCTATTATCATTGAGAACGACCTAGATAGTTTGAGTAGCAGTTCTTTAGACCAGTGCCTCTCTTTTGTTGGTGGTGTCAGGGAAAGTTTTATTGATTTTATGTTTATTTCTAGGGAGTTCTCATCATTTGTCTGTGACTTCAAGGTGGTACCCAATTCTTCTAGCGATCACAACCCACTCACTGTCTTTCTTAGTATTACAGCTCAGGCAGGAATGGGTGATGGTCGCCTGATTCACTATAACCCCAAAAAAGGGGTAAGATTAAATTGGGGCAAGATAAATCCTACCCAATTTGAGGCTGAAACAGTTAAAGCAAATTATGATCTGATAATGAGGTGCCTCCAACAGGGTTCCCCCTCAGTCGAGATTGTCCAGGATTTTGAAACAATCTGCGCAGACGTAGCTAATAGATTAACCCGCCCTGTCAGGTTAAAGGAGCCTCAAGAGGCACAATGGTTTAATGCTGAATGTTCTAGAGTCCACAAAAATAAAAAAATTGCCCCTGAGGCCAGCCCTTGTAATAGAACCCAAATTAAATGTGCTAGACGGTTATATAAAAGTACCATTAACAAAAGGAAAGAGGATTTGAGGCGTTTAGCCTGGGAGGACTTGAAGAGAGCAAGTGCCCTTAAAGACAGTAAAACTTTTTGGGATATCATTAACTGTCCACAATTTATGGTTGAGGTGAGAAAAATGGACTCATTGATTGTGGGCGACATCTGGGAATACCACTTCTCGGCCAAATTTAACCCAAATTGCTTGAGCTAATAGGCGGTAGTGAGGATCTGCCTGTGGATTTAACCTTGGCCTCTCACCTTAGTGCCTCGCTCACATTGGCAGAGGTTGATGAAACCTTAGCGAAAGGAATCTGCATGAAAGCCCCAGGACCAGATGGGGTCCCATTAGATTTGTTTAAAAGGAATATTAATCTCTGGGCACCGCTGTTGACTAAGGTCTTCAAATCAGTTGTGATTGGTCATTTCAAAAACCCAATACGGCTTCCGGACGGGGTTGGGTACCACAGAGCAGTGCCTCAATTTGTCCCTGATTATGGGCAAGTACATGAAGGCCAGGAGGGGGTTCTATCAGGGGCGGTGCGTCCATTGGGGCGTTGGGGCATAGCCTCCCCCGCCCGCCCAGCTCCTCGGCGTCTTTGAACCTAAGGTTCAAAGACGCCGAGAAATGACAATCATGTCAGTCAGCATGACGTCGGACCGCCCACCCCCTTCCAGAGTCTGAAGGGGTGGGCGGTCCTGCGTCATGTTGACTGACATGATTGTCAGAGAGGACCAGGGAGCAGCAGGCAGCACTGCAGCACAAGTGCGCATGAGTGGGCAAAAGGGCACCAAATTTTCGCGCCGTGCCCAGTCATGCGCACTTGTGTTTGCACTGGCTTGCTGCATGCCCATTAGGAGAGCGAGGGTTGAGCAAAGGCTCAAACCTCGGTCTCCTAATAGGCAGGCGACGAGAGGTAACCGTGCCTAAGCCAATCCTGGCGCTGCCAGCAGCGCCAGGATTGGCTGAGCTGCAGGGATATAGGGCAGGTGCAAACTGAGTCGGACCCGAGGCGGCGCGGACGGCGGACCGGGACCTGCTCACTCAGGTAGGATTTCCTTTTTTTATTTAAAAAATCCCCCGCCCCCCCCCGAGCCGCGATTGTAGTCTCATTTCAATTTTCCATTGAATTTTAAGTGTGCGGAAATGATATTTGATACCGAATTGAGCACAAACAAACAAACGCCACTTGCGTTTCAGATTATTGAAACATTTAAAATACCAATGTAAATGCGGGACTAAATACACATGATGCGCATTTTAAAACTCTTTTATCAACCTGAAAACTGCCTATTCACACAAGCGGGGACTACTCAGTCCCATAATGCCCCCATCAAAATAACATGCGAGTGGCTGAAAGGCAACCGATAGTTCGTAGGCACCGATAGTTCGTGTGCAAACTGGACACCAAAGGCATTGCTTGAAAAATAGTACTGACGCTCAGAAGAGTCTGGTATCGTGCGAAATAATCCCTTGGATAGATGCACAACTTCACCACTTAACTCCGGACACAGGCTCCGTGTGAGCTTCGTGTGAGCTGAACTCACAAGCAGGGGCGACAGTCTTTTGTGTTCTAAAAAAGCTATTTCATATGGGCGCTCAAGAAATAAAATTGCCATCAAATGTATGTCAGTATTTTGAGGATAATAAGTTAGCTCGCGCAAAATTCTAAATCGTAAAGAGAAAATAAAGGAAACAAAACAGCATCATATATGCTTTTTCCTTCCATTGTGCCCTGAAAGTGTCACCATCAGCCTGGACAGTGGAATGCATAGCCCGGGCTGCTATTTTTGAAAATACTTTTGATTTGTTTATGAACCGCGGCCTATTTCGGTGAGATATGGACATTGACAGTGAATAGGCATTTTCTAATTGAACTGATAGCTCGAAAGTGAACATGCCCTTGAATTTAGACTGAAAGATAGACGGTGATTATTTATAATAAGGGGATTTGGAGAGCCGGCCTCTCCATGGGCACAGCAGCGGATTTATCAACAGGGCCTGTTTAGGTAAATAGTGCCAAATACGATAAATTCTTTATGAAAGGACAAATGTCCCACAATGTCATCTCTGCGAGGAGAGGGCGGGGGATCTGTTTGCTTGATGACATGTCCTGTGAGTACAAACGAGAACATTAAGATAACACTTCATGGTGACATTAATACTTCAAAGTGCTATGCTGGCCTGCTGTAAAGCAAATGTGCAAATGTTTTTAATTTAATTCTTACTTTTGATTTAACTGCTTGGTTTGATTGGTTTTTTTTCCGTTTTTTATCGCTTAAACCGAACACAGGACTTTGCCAAACACATCAGTGTGTGCATGTGCTAGAAACGCTGCATTTGTCTGGGAAGAGAGAAACACTTATGCCGGGCAAAAATAAAAACAACCACGTCTGTGGGAGCTCGTGCTGCCCGCAATATCCCGGCTAAGCTAGCTCCCTGCTGAAGGGCCTATTTATCTACTTTAAGTGAAATCACTCAATTCTCAAAAGTCAGTGGAGGACTTTGGGGAGGAGGGCTGGGAGAGGCCCGCTCCAAATAAGTTCCATTAATCATTCAAAGGCACCGTCTAATGTAAGTAGAGCAGGCGAGGGGCAGCAGGTAAGAGAGGATTTTTTAGAGTTCTGCCGCTGTGTTCTTAAAGCAGGCATCTGATAGATTTCACTCATAGTATTGGTGGGGGAGGGGGCAGAGGGGGTCCGTGACATAGCCATGACCCACGAAAAAGTGTTGCATATGTAGGTACTGGCCTAAATGAGTAAAAACACTTATGTATGCACGTGTTCGTATATTTCAAGGTAACTTGTACAGTGCATTTTATATCAAGGGCGTTAGCTATTTTCCTAATTTATTGGTACATTTTGAAGAAATGCTTTCACCATATAAAGATCTGAATTCATTGTGTGTATTGGGCAGCGCAGGGGCCTGCCAGCCTGTAAAAGCTCTTGATCTTTTGGGGGAAGGGCCAATACCGTGTTGACCATAGTTTCCAGGGACGTGCTTCTCTGTAAATGTTTGACTGTGAAGTTAGCCAGGCCGATAATCCCTGTGAACTCCTTTATCTGCTCATATGGTACTTTGAGCAATCGGTAAATCCATCGGGTTAGAACTATTCCCTGAAAATTCAAACCTATTTAGCAGTAAATGAGTAATGAAGCTCAGCCGTGCACCTGTGAGGAAGCCACGGCTGAACTCTGTTTACACACTGTGATAATAGATTACCTGAGTGACTCTGAACTGATAACGGGGTTATGCAGTGCTGGCATAAATAGTCAGCCTAACTGGCAAAGTCAGGTTTACCTGTGAAAAGCATAATGAGGAGTTTTGATCTAGAGCCTAAATAGCTTATCTGGGTTGTAATCCATTTGACTAATTTGAATCTCCCTGTGCCTCAGATTGTAAATATGTTTAACAGAAATATGCAAAACTCCAGTAACACCAATGTTGGCGATGGTCACTATTGAAAGGGACCCGTTAGTCCCCTGCTACGTAGTAAAAAATCCCCGTATTTGGGGCTCAGAAGGCCTTTCGTAGCCTTGGGCCCCTGTGCCACTGCACGTTACACACAATTGAATACTGCGCCTGGTTGTACAGTGCACGATTTAGTTCTGTCCCAGTTATATTTTCACACCTCCACCTCGCATGGATTTCTGCATTCCGGATTTAGCCAGGCTCGAGTCTGATAGCAGGCTCTGGCTCAACTTGAGGTCCTCTTGGACCCTCGAGCCCAAAGTGAGCCGAGCTTTCAGGTGGCTGCTGTCTGTCACCCACGCTCTACCCTCGGGTACCAAGAATGATGGTCAAAGTAGTAACCTTTGATGTGAAACTGGCAGGAGAAAGAGATGCTTTTAGTGACTGAACTGTACAACTTTGAACTGAAAAACCTGGGATCTGCCCCCGGCTTCCTGCCTCATAAAATTGTTATCCCTGACAAATATTTTATTTTACCGAGCATCCTGTTGACTCTTCTAACATTTATTGTTATTGTTGTCTTCCTTCTATATAAAATAGGTGGGCTTTTATTCAGTTTATATATTTTTATATAGTACTGCATATCGCTTTTCAATTACTTCAGTGTGCTGCGTTAGTGTTCTGTGTCTAGCTGTCGTACAAAAGATTGTGCTATAACATTGGATTTTTCACAGGGTGTTGGTAGGTAGGGGCTTCATCTGCTCATGTGGCTAATTTGCAGGTGGGTTGTGACTTGGATCAATTTCCTTGCTTGCCTTTGGGCCCTTGCTACCCAGGCTAAGTCACTGCACAGCAGTCTAAGCTCAGTTTCTGTGCACTGCAAGCAGCATGGAGAAAAGAAACTCCTATTGCTTTCCAGAACACATAGTCCGTGTTCGGGCACCAAGAGACCAACTTCCATCACAGCGCTTAATAGAGGTCAGTGCCCGTCCTTTACTCTCTTCGCTTTGATAAAAACATTCTATTAGCAGCCAGAACATTAGAATAAGAGAAGTGTGTAAGGGATACAGAACTCTCCAGTTTCCCAGGTTCATGCATGAGTAGCTCTTCCAGTCTGGGTTTTGCTCATCATTCTGTGACTTGTCCTTTTTATCCGATTACAAAAATCAAGACTACAAGTCCCTGAATGCAAGCCAAAAATGCTGAACGGTATGAGCAGTTTACACATACACCTATGAAGCATGAGAGGTCTGGAGATCAGGGATCGGTGTGACCTATAGGGCAGTAGCTGATGGGCTGGTCTGACAGACGAGTGTGTGGGCCAGTTTCTAAGCATTTGTGGGCTGATGTTAGGGACAGACGGGCCACTTTTTAGTGTTTATTTCCCTGATATTACCACTTTTTAGCTTTCTGCTTCGCTAATGGGGCCACTTATATTTTGGTGCCTGGGTCTATTTTCTTGTTCCCATCCAACCCTGCTAAAGATCATTAAATAAAAATGATTTTGGGCGATTGGAGAGACACACAGGAGTTGTTCCCTAAGATCCCTTGTGTTTACTGAAATACAGACATAGATAGAATCAGGCCCTGGGGAAACGGGGAGAGAGAGAGACGGTAAGGGAGGCATACTGGAATGTACGTTTGGATGAAGACTATTTTGCTGTCTATAAGCAAAAAGTAAAAGCATTGAATAACTTTTAAATTGGAAATTTAGCAACTCATAGTAGGTTCAACTCACGAGACCACTGAGACAAATCTATTAAATCTCCCACCAAAGACTCACCAAAGACTCCGGATAGTTACCCGTGATTGCTGGTCCTTGTTTTGGAATACCTTCTACTCTATTTAAAGGTATTTTCTGTATTCCTGGTATGAATGGCTCCAAACTAAATGGCCAAGAAGGAGTTCTGGTGTTTGAATATGCAGAAGGGTTCAGGTTTGTGCAGTAGACTGTGATGAGTTTTCAACTTCCAGAGAAAATATAGAGAGGACATGAGATGAGAGAACTCTCTTAAGGGCATACTTTTGAGGAGGCCCTCTGCTTTTGATTGCAGTGGCTCAGTTTATTTGGTGATTCACAATTCCAATCATGGGTAAAACATGGCTTGTTGAACATAGAGGAGATGTACTTGCAAATTGTTTGATTGCATATTGCATTTCAGGTTTTCAATTTGACCAATCCTTTGACTTCTTACCAACGAAATATGAGTGTCTTTGAGAATACTGGAGAGGTGCACTCCTAGATGGGTATTATGTCAATAAGGAAGCTCAATCAGTATCTTCGTAGAAAAAATATACGTCTTTATTTCAAACAATCCATAAGGTTTATGCAAAACATCAGCCAACGCGTTTCGTTCAATGGTTGAACTTCGTCAGGGCTGAAAGAAGTATAACATAAATAACATGAATACACTAATTATGTAAATAATAACAAACACCATGTACAAAACTAAACATTTTTCTATGTGGTTATTATACACGACACTGGAAACCATAATAAGTGCATAAAACAAACATACATAACATATAACAGACGATAAAATCCGCGTTACCACTCATGTGGTAAACACCATAGCTTCAAACACATAATTTCTTTATCCCCATTGTATAGGTGCACATATGTAGATACAATGGGATAAGCTGGGAGCTTTGTCTCTACCACTAAGTGAGATATTAATTTCTACGGGGGATGTACCCACGAACACCTATATAAGGATCAAGTATAGGTGTATCAATAGTAAAACCCAAATTAATTTAAAATTTAAAAAGGGAACACCTGTAACATGACCACAATCTATAAGTGGTCAAAGAAAGTCGCATTTAAGAATATTAACATTAATCCCATGTAGTCTGGATTAAAGTAACCTGGTTTATACATACCAATCGTAATTGCTGGCAAATAGTGGCGAATAATGCGCCACGTTACAAAGTAGGTCTTGGAGACCCGATCCGGTCCAGAACCGGTCTAAAGTGAAGATTTAATATGTAGATCTCGAACTGCGCCTGTGCGGTGGGCCTCCTTGATAAGAGCCCAGTTAGTATTCCTATGCAAAAATTTAAAATATATATTAAAATAGAAAGGTGTGCTTACTTATCAATCCGTTGAGTACTATAGGGTGAGGCAGTGGATTTATCTGTGAAAGATAAAGCCAGTATAAAAGACAATCCATTCTAAAAAGTGGCAATATTTAACATATTATAAATCGGAACAATAATATGGGGTGCGCCAAGTCGTCCCAGTATAAACCAAAGTAATATAGGAATAGTCAAGGGAAACGGAGGAATAACCCGTCATATTGGAAGACAGGCAGGCATGCTGAGTGAAGACGTCTAATAACTGCAGGTGAACCTAACCCGTATAGTGGTCACCCGTATAATCACAATAAGAACGGTTGGGGCGTTTAATCATAATTAAAAGGATGCAAAGAAATATACAACAGCGGGGTTTCCCAAAAAAGATTGAGGGTCAATCATTAATGCGCTGTTTAATGTCATCCATATTTGGATGCGTAAAGGGGTAGGGAGCATGGAAAACTAGAATATCACTGAAAACATGGTCACAGGGGGCAAAAAGTCTTCAAATGTCCACATATAATACGCATAAAAAATGTCAAAATCTTCCGATAGTGGCATATTGTGTGCAGAAAATAAACGAGTATATAAACAAATGTGACTAGCATAGAATCCGCGTCCACCCTGTGAAAGGCATTAAATAAGAAGAGAAAAAGATAAAGAATATACAGAAGATAGAAGATGACTCCACAAACTAGCAATGCCCACAGCCTACAAGGCAAAGCGTGTAACAAAAAAAGGCGAGCAACAAACAATCAGGCAGCAGCGCGTCCAACCTCTACCCTAGCCTGTCAATTTAAAGTGAGTAAAATAAATAAGAGATAAGCGAGTGAAGTTAAAAGCGAAGCAGCCTATTTCTCTAGATTAGAGGCAATAAATGTAACTGTGCGCATAAGCGCTTACCTGCAGTCCGTCGAAATCACGTCTCAACTCATGGAAAAGCATCCATGGGAAAAGCGAGAGGCCGGTATTTAACTAAGTGGAAAATTGCGCGCGAAAACGGTGAACAGCAGCGCGCGAGGAAAGACTGTATTGGCCGGATGCCAACTGGATGTGTTCCATCTTTGTTGACATTCCTGCGTGTCAATCAACGTCAGGGGATCAGTCATGCTGTTAGACCATCATGTTCAGGGTCGCTATAGCAACGGAAATGCTATAACATGGATAAAATGAACAACAGACTATGAAAAGGGGCCGTTATGCGCCGTACAATCGATCTTAATGGAATAGGAGTTGGTATAATGGAAATCAGCGAAAAACGTGAAATCATTATATAAGAAATGCACGAGGTCGCTGTTAGCAAACCAACCGTGGATGAAGCGCAAAAGCATGCAACTTGGAGGAGCTGAGATATTAATAGAAAATGAACTGGTCTACGTTTGATGGAATACGAGATAAATTATCATCCATATCCATGTTCATGGAATGAAAAAGAATAAGAAAGAAAAAGAAAAAGAAAATGATATATATGAAATCAAGAGGCTATAGACGGTGTCATCCACACTCGTGGCCTGGGGATAGAGTCAAAATAGACTCATGTGTTGATATACACGGAGCAGAGGTACGGAGGTTACTGGCTAAGGGTGGACCATATAAAATTGAATAATGTGAGGCCACATGAAGTATGTCAAGAGATATCCAGTTAAATGACATATGATACATGGCCCTACCTGTAAAGACTTGGGTTCCTAAACAGAAAATAGGAACCCGATATATGAAAGACCAGTGGGAAGCCTAGAAAGATGATGTGTATTAATGTTATCCAAAACCACTACTTTGGAATGTGAAGGTCAGTGATGCCTCACAGAAATACGTTTAGTGTATGTAAGTGGTTGTGATTCCTGGAAAGATCCGGCTTGTCCTATATGTATAATCTAACTAACAGGCATACGAGTCCGAAACGGGTCAGTTAATGCAGAAGACAGGCCTGTCTGTTCATGTCAGAAAATAATGAAATTCATTGTCAGTGTTATGTCCTTTTAGGACCGACTGGAGTCTACAAATCCATTTGGATTCTGTTTGACGTAATATAGCTCCCTATTCCCACCACGGTTGTTGGGGGGATGTGATCGATACCACAAAAAGTTGAAAGCCGCATTGCCCATATGTGTATTGCGATAATGCTCAGTCATGGGGTATCTTGTATCCCCATTGATGAGTGCGCGGCGATGTTCCTGTATTCTTTTTTCAGATTCCGCACCGTGCTACCTACGTATACCATACCACAGGGGCACTCAAGAGTATACACCACATACTGGGAGTTGCAATTTATGAAGTGCCTAATCTTGTGTGTTTTGCCAGTGTTGTAGCAAAACTCTTTGCGTTTGTTTTTGGCCAAGGGGCACACGTTGCAAGTGGTACATGTATAGAAGCCAACCGGGGCTGCGGGCAACCAAGATGTTGTTGGTTTAGTGATGACATAACTGGGACATAGTGTCCTCCTCAGTGTGCGGCCCCTTCTATAGACAAGCGACGGGTTCTCATTGATAAATGGACGTAGTTTAGGGATGTCCCACAGTAAATGCCAATGTTTCCTAAAGGCCTTAAAGATTTTGTCAGTGTGTGCTGTGTAGTTGGTAAGGACATAACACTGACAATGAATTTCATTATTTTCTGACATGAACAGACAGGCCTGTCTTCTGCATTAACGACCCGTTTCGGACTCGTATGCCTGTTAGTTAGATTATACATATAGGACAAGCCGGATCTTTCCAGGAATCACAACCACTTACATACACTAAACGTATTTCTGTGAGGCATCACTGACCTTCACATTCCAAAGTAGTGGTTTTGGATAACATTAATACACATCATCTTTCTAGGCTTCCCACTGGTCTTCATATATCGGGTTCCTATTTTCTGTTTAGGAACCCAAGCCTTTACAGGTAGGGCCATGTATCATATGTCATTTAACTGGATATCTCTTGACATACTTCATGTGGCCTTACACATTATTCCAATTTTATATGGTCCACTCCTTAGCCAGTAACCTCCGTGCCTCTGCCCGTGTATATCAACACATGAGTCTATTTTGACTCTATCCCCAGGCCACGAGTGTGGATGACACCGTTATAGCCTCTTGATTTCATATATATCATTTTCTTTTTCTTTTTTCTTTCTTATTCTTTTTCATTCCATGAACATGGATATGGATGATAATTTATCTCGTATTCCATCAAACGTAGACCAGTTCATTTTCTATTAATATCTCGCTCCTCCAAGTTGCATGCTTTTGCGCTTCATCCACGGTTGGTTTGCTAACAGCGACCTCGTGCATTTCTTATATAATGATTTCACGTTTTTCGCTGATTTCCATTATACCAACTCCCTATTCCATTAAGATCGATTGTACGGCGCATAACGGCCCCTTTTCATAGTCTGTTGTTCATTTTATCCATGTTATAGCATTTCCGTTGCTATAGCGACCCTGAACATGATGGTCTAACAGCATGACTGATCCCCTGACGTTGATTGACACGCAGGAATGTCAACAAAGATGGAACACATCCAGTTGGCATCCGGCCAATACAGTCTTTCCTCGGCGCTGCTGTTCACCGTTTTCGCGCGCAATTTTCCACTTAGTTAAATACCGGCCTCCTCGCTTTTCCCATGGATGCTTTTCCATGAGTTGAGACGTGATTTCGACAGACTGCAGGTAAGCGCTTATGCGCACAGTTACATTTATTGCCTGGCTGCTTTGCTTTTAACTTCACTCGCTTATCTCTTATTTATTTTACTCACTTTAAATTGACAGGCTAGGGTAGAGGTTGGACGCGCTGCTGCCTGATTGTTTGTTGCTCGCCTTTTTTTGTTACACGCTTTGCCTTGTAGGCTGTGGGCATTGCTAGTTTGTGGAGTCATCTTCTATCTTCTGTATATTCTTTATCTTTTTTCTTTCTTATTTAATGCCTTTCACAGGGTGGACGCGGATTCTATGCTAGTCACATTTGTTTATATACTCGTTTATTTTCTGCACACAATATGCCACTATCGGAATATTTTGACATTTTTTATGCGTATTATATGTGGACATTTGAAGACTTTTTGCCCCCTGTGACCATGTTTTCAGTGATATTCTAGTTTTCCATGCTCCCTACCCCTTTACGCATCCAAATATGGATGACATTAAACAGCGCATTAATGATTGACCCTCAATCTTTTTTTGGGAAACCCCGCTGTTGTATATTTCTTTGCATCCTTTTAATTATGATTAAACGCCCCAACCGTTCTTATTGTGATTATACGGGTGACCACTATACGGGTTAGGTTCACCCGCGTTATTAGACGTCTTCACTCAGCATGCCTGCCCGTCTTCCAATATGACGGGTTATTCCTCCGTTTCCCTTGACTATTCCTATATTACTTTGGTTTATACTGGGGACGACTTGGCGCACCCCATATTATTGTTCCGATTTATAATATGTTAAATATTGCCACTTTTAGAATGGATTGTCTTTATACTTCGGCTTTATCTTTCACAGATAAATCCACCTGCCTCACCCTATAGTACTCAACGGATTGATAAGTAAGCACACCTTTCTATTTTAATATATATTTTAAATTTTTTGCATAGGAATACTAACTGGGCTCTTATCAAGGAGGCCCACCGCACAGGCGCAGTTCGAGATCTACATATTAAATCTTCACTTTAGACCGGTTCTGGACCGGATCGGGTTCCAAGACCTACTTTGTAACGGGCGCATTATTCGCCACTATTTGCCAGCAATTACGATTGGTATGTATAAACCAGGTTACTTTAATCCAGACTACATGGGATTAATGTTAATATTCTTAAATGCGACTTTCTTTGACCACTTATAGATTGTGGTCATGTTACAGGTGTTCCCTTTTTAAATTTTAAATTAATTTGGGTTTTACTATTGATACACCTATACTTGATCCTTATATAGGTGTTCGTGGGTACATCCCCCGTAAAATTAATATCTCACTTAGTGGTAGAGACAAAGCTCCCAGCTTATCCCATTGTATCTACATATGTGCACCTATACAATGGGGGATAAAGAAATTATGTGTTTGAAGTTATGGTGTTTACCACATGAGTGGTAACGCGGATTTTATCGTCTGTTATATGTTATGTATGTTTGTTTTATGCACTTATTATGGTTTCCAGTGTCGTGTATAATAACCACATAGAAAAATGTTTAGTTTTGTACATGGTGTTTGTTATTATTTACATAATTAGTGTATTCATGTTATTTATGTTATACTTCTTTCAGCCCTGACGAAGTTCAACCATTGAACGAAACGCGTTGGCTGATGTTTTGCATAAACCTTATGGATTGTTTGAAATAAAGACGTATATTTTTTCTACGAAGATACTGATTGAGCTTCCTTATTGACATAATACCCATCTAGGAGTGCACCTCTCCAGTATTCTCAAAGTATTGTATATCTGCCTGGCAGTTGGCATCCTACAACGGTGGGTGCAGGAGCTGATCGTGCACACTAACTTTGAATATACCACTAAATTATCTCTTGGGGAACACATCGAGGAGGTGCGGCCATTGGAGTCCACCGTTGGTTCGCTATTTTTCATTGAAATATGAGTGTCTTCCTGGTCGAGGACCACACTGCTTTTTCTCTTATCTGTCTTGTATCAAGACCCTGCTGGACTATGGGGTGAAAGAAAGCTTGAATAAGCAGCTACCTATGTTATATGACATCTCTTTTTATTAATGTAATAACTGCACTTTCACAATTGCTTTATTAACCTTCCTGCATTCTCAAATTTGCTTGAAAATGCACCATTTGTCCACTCTTTTTCAAAATTTTCTCGGGGAGAACCCCCCGAACCCTCCTTAGGTTAGCTCGCGCTCGCTCGCTACGCTCGCGCTGCGGTGCAGTATGCCAATATTTTTACGCCCACCACTTACAAATGTCACCAGCCACCACTGGGTTCTATCCACCTGGCCTTCATGGACTTGTCCAGTGCGTTTTATACCGTTAACAGGGAGAAATTGTGGGCTCGAATGGGAGAAATGGCCATAGAGGAAGCACTGATTTCCCTTCTGAGAAGACTTCATGCTATCACCACTGTGGCCATAAGATGTGGCCCACAGGGGGAAAAGACCAAGCCCATTGTCTCCACAGAAGGCGTTCGGCAGGGGTGCATTTTAGCTCCTTTTCTTTTTCTGATTTATACCAATGGTTTGGAGGCTTTTTTATTAGGAAAGAAAATTGATTTCCCCTTTATTGGGGGATACCAGTCCAGCTACTCTCATATGCGGATGACACCGTTCTTATGGCTTTGACGGCCAACAGCCTACAAAAATCACTTGATACCATTACGGATTTTATGTCGGCCCTTGACTTCAAGGTTAATTTGACAAAATCCTATGTTATGGTGTGTGGTCCTAAAATGACTAACCCCAGAAATTTTTGTGTAAGGGGCAAGAATATTGAGAAGGTGAAAAATGTTACCTATTTGGGGAACGTTTTTAATAACGAGATGAAGTGAGAACCACTTGCCATTACAATAGCTCAGCAGACAAGCAGTTGTGGAGGGGCTTTTCCGCTTTGCCTGTAAGCTAGGCCACAAGCCGGTGACTGAGTTAGTTACTCTATACAAAGCAAAATGTTTATCTGTTGCGTCTTACGGGGCAGGGGTTTGGGGCCACCACAAAAGTCGCCTTTTACAAGTTATGGAAAAGAGTTTATATAAAGGCTACTGATGACCCCAAATAGCGCCCCTACACTTTTTTGTCACCGAGAATTGGGGATGGAATATGTAGAGGATCGTATTGACATTGCCCCTTTCCTCTTATGGGCCATAATCTGGTTGTCGAAGGAATTACTGTTCTCTAGGGAGGTGATTGAAGATTGCATCAACTTGGACAATGCACTGTCGATCCCCTGGCTTTTTAATTTGTGAGGAAAAGGCTTTTAAGATCGGCTTGGGAGAGTACTTTGACAATCCGACGAGTATCCACACAAATGCTAAGGCTATCATAAAAGAGGCACATTATTTCTGGGCAGCGGCGCGCCACACGCAATCTGAGGCGACAGGTCCCATTTGCTTGTTCACGGCCAAACAGCAATTTTATTTAACTTTCACTATTATTGTGCAGACACGATTCTTTTTAACCAGACTTCGTCTAGGCGCTTTTCACTTTCTAGTGGCATTCCCAAGACAATCTGGGTGGGCTGACAAACTTATTTCTTGTCCTTGTGACAATATGGCAACCCAGAGCACATTGCACTTTATTTTATTTTGCTCGCTTTACAAGGAACCAAGGGGAACATCCGGCCTTGTACATATGTTGATGGGTTCCAATATCTGCAATCAATGGCTCCTTCTGCTATTTGTATCGCGGTCTCAAATTTTATTAAAGTTGCAATGGCCATTAGAAAGCGTTTAGAATTATAGCAAACAAATAGGAAGGAAAACATTTTTTACTGTGTAATCTTAATTATTATGAAATTTTATGGCCGAAGACATATTCATTTATGTGATTTTATTAATAAGGGTATGTAAATTTTAACTTGCAATGTCTGTTTGTCAAACTTTTGTGGTCTTGGCACCGAATAAAGTTATTTTGACGACTTGAGAAATCTTGGAGTAATTTTTTACTCCAAACTCACTTTTACAGAACAGACAAATAAACGTATCTCTACCTGCTTCTATCAGTTAAAAAGCTTGAGGAAAATTCTGCCCTTTATTCCACCTGATTTACAGAGAAAAGTTATCATCTCCCTGGTCTTATCGAGACTAGATTACTGCAATGCCCTTTATTTGGGCATGCAGCAAGGCTCTCTTAAGAAACTACCGAAAGGGCAGAATGCAGCTGCACGGCTCAATAAAAACATCAAGAAATTCGACCCAGTTTGAAAAGCCCTGGAGGAGCTCCACTGGTTCCTGATAAAAGAGAGAATGGCCTTCAAGGCATTGTATATAGCACAAAGAGCGCTCTATCTGACTGGCCCAGGCTACCTATAGAATTAGTTCTCTTGGTATGCCCCCGAAGATGCCTTCGATCAGCAACTTCCAATCCAGTCAGGGTGCCCAGATCCACACTTCCTCGTGGGGTGCCAGAAGACTTGTACCTATGGATCAGCTTCCCTGGCAACTTAGAAGCCAGTCGAATCTGATGACTTTTAGGAAACACCTTAAACCAAGCCTTGTTTTAAGGTGTTTCCTGAAGGTCCTGCAAGAAGAATGAACAATCACGCTGGAAACTGATAGATCTTGATGCTTGCCACGCGGAAACGCTTAAGTATAAGATGTCCCAGGCTGAGCTACTTCTGCATACCATGATTTAAAGCTCATTAAAATTAAACTGCAGCAAATGAACTGGGCGAAATTGGCTAAAGAGGAATGTAACGCAAAAAGTTTGAGAATAGAGATGAAATGGGTCGCATTCTATCTTTACAAATAAAAGAAAAAACTAATAAAAGTGTTATAAGAGCAATCAAGAACTCAACCAGTAAAATCCATGCAACCCCAAAAGAAATAGTTCAGGTTTTTCAAGTATATAATGCTAACCTTTATGATTAGGAGCTCATGGTCCAGAGAGAAAAGATTAGTGATTATGTCACACCCATGGTTTCTTATATTGGCACAGCTGAGGACAGCGATATAATGGGTTATCCATTTATAAACCTGGAAATTAACAATGCTTTTCAGTCACTCGTGAGTGACAAGACAACAAACCCGGACACAATCCTGTCTGAATTTCATAAAACGTTTATAGAAATTCTTGCACCGCAATTTCATGAATTTATTAATGGACTGTTAGAGAACAAAGGAGCATTTGTACTAGCTTCATGGCAAGAATCTTATATTGTTGTCTTTCCTCAGAAAGGAAAGTACCCCAAGGTCTGTGCATCCTTTTGACCTTTCTCTCTGATAAATAGAGATGTAAAAATGTATGTAAAAATCCTGGCTAATAGAATAGAACAAAGAATCGCTAATTGGATGGATAGCATGCAACATGGATTTGAACCGCAGTGTGGTAAAACAAATTTGGCTATAGCTATTTTTGAGGTGGCAGGCATTCAGGGCACCCCAGCAGCGACAATACTGCTGAATGCAGGAAAGGCTTTTGACAGGGTATGCTGCCTTTTTTATGGGAGACCCCGTGAGCTATGATAGGTGATAGTATAATTTAACACATTTAGAAGCTATATACGAACCTTTCGGCCAGTCTGGTTTGTAGGGGCTACATGTCTGAAAAGAAATATGTATATAAAGAGAGGGACCCATCCAAATTGCCCCCTTTCCCCTCTGTTATGTGTGTTTTACTTAGAACCATAGCTTCTCAAATGTATCATTTGGAAATTAAGTCAGCTTGATACAGTCTTGCAGTTTGTGCAGAAAATATTGGTATGTTTACTGCCAAACCTTAAATTGCTATTTTACTGTAGAAGCAGGAATGTTGGCCTGAGTTGGGGCATTATCAGGAATCAATTTCAACCCTGCCAAGACTCATATTGTATAATTATTCTCAGTTGCCTGAAATTTACTAGGTTTGTAAAGCATAAAATATATATGGGTGTTGAGATCTCAGCCTTAATGCATAAAATACTTTCTTTAAACTACCCTTGGCATGGTGGGGGGGGGGGTCCCAAAGAACCCCCCAGAATGGCAAAAACGTAAAATGTTTTTGATTGATTCCATGGATCTGCGGAGGATCGAAAAAAGTGGCAGGCTTCTGTCCTTTCTAAAATAAGACCCTGTGGTGGGCCAAGGCTCAGCGGGGTCAGTGAACTCTACTTTTTGGGGAAGGAGCCCCCTCCTCAGGCCTTTATGAGGCCCTGGAAATAACATCCCGAGGGACCATTTTAAAATATAGGGGAGGGGGGCTGCAGCCCCCGTCTAAAAGCCTTTATGGGGCCCTTGGTACCCCGCACCCTGTAGCCATTACAAGTTTAGGGGAGGGCCATGCAGCCCCCCTCCCGAGCCATAGTAGGGATGCAGGGACCCCATCCCCCACAGCAGCATTTATAATTAGGGGAAGGTGGCATACAGCCCGTTCCCCAAGCCTTTATAAGACCTTGGTGACCCCATCCTCAGGGGCTGTTTTCAAGTTTGGGGGAGGGTTTGAAGCCCCTCTCTCTGAGCCATAATAGGGCCCCAAGTATCCCATGACTTGGGGCCAGTGTTTTTTTTCAAACCTGATTCCTCCCACTCTCTTCCCCAAGGTCTGATCTAAGCAGTCTATACGGTATCCCATCCCCTGGGAAAATGCTGTTTCCTGCCCAAGAGCGTGCAGGCAGGGAATGCCAAAGAGAGAAACATGACTTTGCTTCGACCTGAGCGGGAGCACAGAAAGAAGATGACTTTGACCAGGTGGGAGCAAAGGAACGAAGCCGGTTTTCACTGACATCCATGAAGAGTGTTGACGGGAGAGCAAGCAGGGACCATGGGGCCTTGGGCCCCCCCCCACCAACAATGAAGGATGCATTGTGGGTGTGGGGGACAAGCCTGGCAAATGTCTTGTCTTGCCCCAGATGTCCTGCCAGGGGTATATCATGAGCTCAACCCAGTAGGAAGGCCCTTTAACACTGAGGGACCACCATCACATAGGCTGCCCCAGATCCAGTAACTTTAGGCTCACTGTATAGGAGGTCATTCTCTCAATAGATAAGGTGATCTCAAGAGGTATCACCTGTTGCCTGGGCTTCAGCTTGCCACCACAGCCCCTCTAGAGTTGAGCACTCTTTCTGCACCATGCAGAATTCCGCACTTGTGGGCCCACCCCCACTTGCCATCTGGCAAGCTCAAGCAGGGCACACAGGGTGGCAATGTGCTGCCTGGTAGGCTCAGGGGCAGCTTCCACAGGTGCCCTATCAATGTGGACCTTGGTAACTTCAGGGGCTGGTTTCCCACACCCCTTGCTCTTCCTCTTCTTGGCAGCTGCCTGGGCCATTGTTCCAGTCTTCAGGCTTCCTTGGTTCCCCTCTCAGGCAGGCAGGGAATGCCAAAGAGAGAAACATGACTTTGCTTCGACCTGAGCGGGAGCACAGAAAGAAGATGACTTTGACCAGGTGGGAGCAAAGGAACGAAGCCGGTTTTCACTGACATCCATGAAGAGTGTTCACGGGAGACCAAGCAGGGACCGTGGGGCCTTGGGCCCCCCCCTCACCAACAATGAAGGATGCATTGTGGGTGTGGGGGACAAGCCTGGCAAATGTCTTGTCTTGCCCCAGATGTCCTGCCAGGGGTATATCATGAGCTCAACCCAGTAGGAAGGCCCTTTAACACTGAGGGACCACCAGAACATAGGCTGCCCCAGATCCAGTAACTTTAGGCTCACTGTATAGGAGGTCATTCTCTCAATAGATAAGGGGTTCTCAAGAGGTATCACCTGTTGCCTGGGCTTCAGCTTGCCACCACAGCCCCTCTAGAGTTGAGAACTCTTTCTGCACCATGCAGAATTCCGCACTGGTGGGCCCACCCCCACTTGCCATCTGGCAAGCTCAAGCAGGGCACACAGGGTGGCAATGTGCTGCCTGGTAGGCTCAGGGGCAGCTTCCACAGGTGCCCTATCAATGTGGACCTTGGGAACTTCAGGGGCTGGTTTCCCACACCCCTTGCTCTTCCTCTTCTTGGCAGCTGCCTGGGCCATTGTTCCAGGCTTCAGGCTTCCTTGGTTCCCCTCTCAGGCAATCATGGACCTTGTTGTCATATAGACCCATTCAGGCAAACCTAACATCTCCAAGTGTGAACTGAGCTTCACTTCCTTCCAGACAGTGTGCTCTAGGTCATTGCCTAACATAGAATCTAGAGGCATGGCAGGGCTCACAGATACTTTTAGAGACCCTGAGACCCCCCCCCAAAGGGAACTAGAGCCACTGAGCAGTGACTCTCATGCTTGTTTGGGACTATGACCTGATGGAATGTATTAGGGACACTTCACAGTAGCCATACTGGCTCTTGTAGCCCATTGATGGTGACCAGGCCTGGGTGGAAAATTCTGCTACGCTCACAGAGTTTTGCCTACTCCACGTAGAGCGCAGAGTTCCGAGAAACTCCACATAGCGGTGCAGAGTGGAATTTTTCCTCTCATGTAGCAAGGGTGAGCAAGGAAAATCATACGCTATACTACCTTCTGGTGACATTTCTCAACACAGGTGGTAATGGCAGGTCGCTACCGCTCACGTTGAGAAACCTGCCGCTCGTGTTGAGGAAGCTGCCGCTCAAGTAAACAAGTAAAACATCTACTCAAGCGGCAGAAAGAAGCAGCGCCCTCTGGGGCTGCGCATAGTGCCCTTCCCTTTGAATTTATAGCACGGGATACACTCATAGTGCTAAAAATCAGAGTGAGCAGAACAACCTACCTTACTCCGCTGCTTGCAGAACTCCACGTTACATGGTGCAGTTTTTTCAGCACTTCACGGCTTCTGCGTAGCAGAGCTCCGCGAACTCTGCACAGCCCTAATGGTGACCCACTGCCTATACTTAGTAGTATTAGAAGGCCTATGTGCTTTTGGCACCATCTCTCCATCCGCTAGGGACAATGAAAGGTAGCCTCTGTCCTCTCCCCCAAGCTAACTGGGACAACCTTCTGCCCAAGTGGTGCTACACTTACCAACCCAAGTTTCTGCCCACCAGTGGGGGGCTGTGCCCTCTTGGGACATCTAGTGTCTCCCTTGGAGTGCCCACAGTTGTAGCACTCAATACACTGGAGGATGACTCTCCCTGTCTGCTTGTCAAAGAACATCTTCTTCTTTGGTTCAGATAGGGACTGGTTACTAAGGTTCCCTGTGGAATAATTTTGGGGGCCTTTAAAGAACTCCTTAATTTTAAGTTTTTCACCCCTCTTTTTCTGTAAGGACCCCTGACTAGCCTTCTGGTGATTCCCCTAGATATCTTTTTGGACACACTGGTGCTGACCCAGAGGTCTGTTTCATTAGAATCAGTGAGTTTACTATCAACTAGGTGCTGGCGCAGTTCTGTAAAACAAGTTTTGAACATGTGTTCTATTAGTATTAGATTAAACAACCCATTAAAATCATCAACATTGCTGCCTACACCCACCTATTCAGTGTCTTGCTGGCGTAGTCAAAGAAGTCCACCCAAGACTGATTCTGTATCTTTTGGCTATCCCTGAACCTAATGTGGTACTTCTCCGGGGCGAGTGCAAACTTGGTGACAAGGACGGATTTCATTGGGAGGTATTTAATCTGGTCCCCCACCTCCAGTGTAAGTAACGTATCCCTCCCCACTGTAGGCATGTGTTTCCCGAAATATGCCCCCCAAAACCCTTCCGGGACCCTGTGCATTTTAAGAGCCACCTCATAGGCAGAAAACCATTTAATTATGTTATGGCCTACAACATAGCTGGGCACCATATCTTTAGGTATGTAAACTTTCTTGTCCCCCTCCTACACTGTGGGTATGCTGCCACCATGGTTGCTCGACTCTGCTTGCTTAGCTTTTATGTCCAGCTCTCTCAGGCTCAATTCTAGAGTCAGAAGTTGTTTATTTTCCTCCAGGCCTAGCTATTTTTCCATCTTGAGCTTGGCAATATTCAGCAGAAGCTCTCTCTCTGCCTTCCTGTCTCTCAGCTCCTCTAGGGACAAGCCAAGAGAAGATACACTGCTTCACGCTCTCGCAGGGAGCTCCAACTCAGGAGGTGAGTGCTGCATTTCAGGGCCCATCCTCTTTTGCTGTCAGCACCTGGAGGACCACCATTGAACCCTCAGAGCTTCCTAAAGCACCAACTTCTTGGTGCTTTCTTGATTTTTAGTCCCTTTCCTTACAGAACAGTTTGAGCTCAACTGTGTCTAACTTTCTATGCTGGCCAGCTCAAATTTCATTACTGCTGGTATAGTCACAGACAGTAAGGTAGCAATGAGAGTATGTTGCGAAAATGCAAAAGAGCCCATCAAGGAGAATTTTAAAAAACTCGAATTGGAATCAAAATATTTACCTGGGGTTTTAGTATAACACAAAATCACTGTATGGCACTGCATAAATGCAAGTCCAAATCTCACAGCTGAAAAGCAATGTTGGAAAATGGGTTACTGGTTGAAGGGGATGAACCCCTCCTTTTAAGCAGCAGCCACAATTTCTGTCAAGGTGAAGTCACAAGCAAACCCCAAAATAACCTGTGCTTAGCATTCGGATAGCGTGGCACAAAGCAGTCAGGCTTAACTTAGAGACAGTGTGTAAAGTATGTATGCAGTACTTCAAACAGAAATACAGTGAAAACACAACACAAGAAAACGTATACGCCAATTTAGAAAAACAGTACATTTTAATGAAGCATTTGAGACCAAAACAACAACAAAAACAATCAGTAGAACTGAAGACATGCCACTTCAAAGTTTAAGGTATAATTAGTACCTACAAGCGCAAACTGCCAACTCCGGTTATTCGGTCGGGTCGGACCGGGGCAAAGTCATAAATGCAGGTCCACCACAATGGGGTGCAGGCCGGATACATGGACCCTGTTAGGCCTGCTGAACAAGAGTATCTCAAATACTGGTTGCTGAGCGTTGTGACGTCCCGTGTTGAGTGTGCATCACGCAGCGGAAGCAATACAAGGTTCTGGTGTGGAGATGCGTCACTCAGCTGCAGTTCCAGGAAGCTGTGAGGCTGCAACGTGAGATCCTGCGTCCTCATCAAGGATGCCATCGACAAGGGTCTTGCGATGAAAAGTCGAGCATTGCACACTGGCTGGTGCCGAAGAAGTTGCAGGGCTTGTAATGGAAAGACCTGTGTCATTGTCAAGGATGCTGTTTACGAGGGGCTGGCAATGCAAAGGTCAGCACAGAGGATGTGCCATGCAGTGATGGTTCCAAAGAGGCTGTTGTCTGCAATGTGAGGTCCTGCATCAGAGATGCATTGCGCAGGAGTTCTGATGTACACCTTTGTGAGGTGATGTATTGCGATGCATCATACTGGGAGCACAGCAGGGTTGGAAAAGCACCTTCAGGTCCACTTCCAAAGGCCCAGGACTTGGATGGCACCACTTGGGGGACAAGACTCACAGCAGGCTGAATCCCGGTGCTAGGGTCAAGATGGTTAAAGCCTGTTCTGTCCCTGAGGCTTCTGATCAGGCCAGCAAACTGGTCCTTGGAGTCACTCTGGTGGACCTGTATTCAAGAGGCAGGCCCAGTCCTTCACTCAGGCAGCAGGGCAACATAGTAGCAGTCTTTCTGGCAGAGTAGCACAGCAGTCTATTTGAGTCTTCCACAGGTCCAGAGGTGTACTGGAGAACTGGGTCTGAGGGTCCAATATTTGTACTTGGTGCCCACGTTGAAGTAGAAGATGATTCTGGTGGTTTCCACCCGCAAAGGTGTTTGGAATTACCTGCCTCCTTGCCTGGCCTCAGATTGTCTGGGGTCACAATAGACTAGTAACAAAACCTTTGTGCTTAGGCAGAGCCTTTGTGATGTGGAAGTGTGGGAGATGACAGCTCCTCCCCCTCATCAAGTCAGAGATGTCCCATCCTGCCAACACCTATGGCCCTTTACTTCACTGTCTGGGAGAAATACTAAAAGACCAACTGCCAGCTACACCTAGTCATGTGACCCAGGATATAGGCAGCAGATACCAAATGGTTAGGACAAGAAAATGCCAACTTTCTAAAAGTGCCATTTTCAGAACTGTGACAAAAAATCTGACAATACCATTAAAGAGGGCTGTAAATTACAATTCTTTAGACACCAAACTTGATATTCCTTCCTACTCCCAATTGAAAGTTATCACTTATTAAATGTAATAAGTTAATTGAACTTTATCCTATTGGAGAGGTAAGCCTTCCTGTAGTGAACAATGAATATAAGAGTTTTACACTACATGGACAAGTAAAAGTTAAACGTACATGTCCAGCTTTTCAAATACACTGCACCCTGCCCTATGGGCTGTTTAGGGCCTACCCTCGAGGTAGCTTATATGTATTAAAAAGGAAGGTTTATGCCTAGCAAAAGTTTATTTTGACAGGTTGAAATGGAAGTTTGAAACTGCATACACAGGTTGCAGTGGCAGGCATGAGACATGTTTAAGCGGCTACTTGAGTGGGTGGCAAAATCAGTGCTACAGGTCCACTAGTTGCATTTAATTTACAGGCCTTGGGCACATGTAGTACTATTTTACCAGGGACTTACAAGTAAATTAAATGTGCCAATTGGGTGTAAGACAATTTTACCATGTTTAAAGGGGAGAGTACCCACACTTTAGCACTGGTTAGCAGTGGTAAAGTGCACAGAGCCCTGAGGCCAACACACAGCACACCAACTTCCACAGGCTGCCAAGTATATCTCAAAAGAAGATTGCATTCTAAGATCTAGAACAGTATTATGTCCTACACAATGGTTCTGAATTATTGTAAAAGCATAAATTAGTGACATGTCACAACAACATCCCTGAGTTAAGGAGGACATCCATTACATATGATGGACATTCTTGGAATTTTGTGTGAACTCCTATCATCTTGTGGCTACTCGAAGCATAAGATGGCTATCTTCTCTTACATCTGAAGGCCACATCTAACCTAAGGAGTCTTCCCTTGAAATCTGGCATCCACCCTAGTTATTCAGGGGCAGATCTATCAATATTTGACACAACGCAATGCAGCAAGACACCTTGCTGCGCTTAACTGTATTAAAAGGACAGAGCAGGAATGTGCCATATCTAACAATATATGGTGCATTCCTGTTCCCTTCTTGCGCTGGTGCACATTTGGCTGCCTAGCACCAATGCAGGCACCCTTGTGTCATGGTGCGTTGCAGGCCAGATTGTTTTTTTGCAGGAAGGAGCACCTTCCTGCACAAAACCAATCCTCTGAGGCATTTGTCCTCTTTCTATTGGTGAAATCACTAAAGTGATATTTTGGAGTCCAGAATATTGTCTTTAATACACGTAAAAAACTGAAATTGAGGGTCGAAATGAGTATGCTGCAAATAATGGCAGGCTGATGCTTGAAGACAAATGTGTTAATTTACAAAAAATTAAAAGCTAGTGTTTGAAGGAAAAGTTAAAGTATCATGCTAGAAATGTTTTAATTTATGAGAAAAGAAACACTGCTACTTAAAATTTTATTAATTCATTGCTACAAAGAGATGATGTGAACGAACAAACCTGTTTCTCCAGTACGAGATCAGAAGTGGACTCGAGGGCCTGTGCTTCATTCACAGCATCCACAAATTGTTGGTTAATGTAGGAAGAGAACCCGCTGAATAATCCCACTTCGACAAATCCAGTATAGTAGTCATAACTGTAGCGCAGGACATAAATTTCTATGTAGTACCTGAAAAACAGAGTGGCGTTACTTTTGCTGTTCTCAGTGTTAGCGCATGTTGTATGTATTCACAAAGCACACATCAGCCGTTGGTGGGCAGCTTGGCACTCTAGACTGCCTGGAAGTGATTGTAAGGAAAACCTACTGCTTCTGAGATGCCACAGCAGTGGGTGGGACTGCAAATTTGCTGCATGCAGTATGACGGCTGGTATGAACATATTTGCCACCATTTGCACCAACGTTACCACTACCATTACTACTAAGACCATTACGACCACCCTTAATACCATTTCCACCACCATCATTAGCATGACCACATCATTACCAATGCCCTCAATACCACAACCATTATAGTCCTGGATCACTGACACAATATCAGAATCAACAATATCATGTGACAAGATTATCGTTCCCCTATCATTATAATGGTAAGTACACTAACATCACAAACAAAAACACAAAAATAATGTTTCCTAATATATATATATATATATATATAGTTTTCAGTAGTAAATATGAACTATTTTAAGATATACCTATAATATAATGTTAATTAAACAAATCTCACTAATATTTAATACTATATATAAATATATACTTATATAAACACACATACATAAATAGGTGTATGTTCCTATATATACATATTTATATAATGTAACACAATTATTAAAAATATATATTTTTCATTACATATTTTTTTTGGTTTAATTCTTTGAATGTATAGCTATAAAAAGCACATTCTATCTATCTATCTATCTATCTATCGATCTATAAATATATATAAATATATTCACTGAAAAAAACAAAGGTTACAGGGACGATATAGTTAGGAAATGGAATTAAAAAAAACTTTAAAATTCACTGAAAAATCCAAAGGTTACAGCGACGTTATAGTTGGGCTCAGATTTCGCTTTCAGTGAAATTCAGCAGTTATATTTACCTGAGCTAACTATAACTTATGCTCCGCAATGCACTGCTTAAGACCTCACATATTACATCACTCATGACATGGTTAGTGACATCACTGATGACATCTCAAATGATATCACTGATGACATCATCCACAGAACCACTCACACACCCATTCATACCCCCATATAACCTCTCATTTAACCACTCACACACCAACCCAACCACTCACATACCCATTCACAAACCCATTCAACGACACACACACCCACTCACTCACTCATACAGCCACTAACACAGCCAAATCACCCACGCATACAGCCACCTAAACACCCATGTACTCACCCATACAGCCCCTCACACACCCACTCACTCACCCATACAGCCTCTCATGCAAGCATTCACTCACCCATAGAGCCTTTCACAGAGACACTCACTCACTAATGCAGCCACTCACACAACCACTCACTCACCCACACAGCCACTCACACTAGGCCGGGGGCCCAGCCAGGACTTAATGGTGGAGGAGGGCCATGCAGCCCCCATCCTGGGCCAATTTCGGACCCAGGGACCCCATCCCGTGGGGTCCAGCCACTTCTACCTGGGTGCCCTGGCCCAGGTCACCCAGTGTGGTTTGATGGGGACCACAGGGGTATCCTAAATGCTCCCACTGTCTCTGCCGGCTCCCCACATCCAGCATGAGCCGGCATTGTTTCTGCATGCAGGGAACTGCTAAATACGCAGCTCCCTGCATGTGAATGCAATCTTTCATCTGTTTCCCTGCCTGCATGGCAACGGGCAGAGAAACAGATTAAAACTTTGCTCCCAGCAAGTGGGAGCAGTTTGACAGCTCCTGCTTCCTGGGAGCGGCATTAGTGTTTGCTCTCACTTGGTGAGAGCTATCAGCTCCCACCAAGTGAAAGCAAACTGCTATGTCCCGGTGATGGGCACCATGGGACATAGCAGGATCCAGCCCTGGTGGGTGGCAATCCTCAGGGCCATTAATGGCTCCAGAAGAAGGGGTTGCATAGCCCCCCTTCTTTAGCTAGCATGGGCCGGCCCCGGGATGTTGTGATCCCAGGGCCCTATATGACCCGGGAGGGGGCCCGCATGGACCGCCTCCCAGTTTTTAAAATTATTTGGCCCCAGGGAGGAGGTGGTCACTGGGGTCCGGGGTGAGCACGCCCCATTAGTATTTATTTAGCCCCAGGGAGGTGGTGGTCCTCGGGGCATTTTAAAGCCCCTGGAGGGGGGGTCTGTGTGACTCTCTCCATTGCTCTTAAAAAGCCCCAAGGATATGGTGGTCCCCGGGACTCAATAAGACCAAAGGAGTGGGGTCTTCATGGCTCGCCTAGCAAATTTAAATGTAGCCCCGGGCAGGTGGTAGTCCCGGGGCTAAAAAGAGCCTTAGAAGGGGGCCTCAAGCTCCCCCTCCTTTACTTTTTTAGATGTTTGTACATTCCCCCAGGACCTGGCCCAACCGGGGGCTTTTTTTTAAAAACAAATGCTGGAGACCACGTTTGTTTTCTTTTGCATTTTTGCTAGGGATTTGAGACTCCATCGTGATTTTGTGGCAACTACTTTTAAAAAAAAGCTTTTTGCCCTGGCGGGGTCCCAGTGGGACCCCAGGCCCAGGGCTAGGGGATCCGGGTACTCCTACCCTGTCCCCTTTTCTTTTTTTTTAAACCTTTTTTGGGACTCATCTGAAGCCGAGCTGCAAGATGGCTGCCAACACTTCCTGGTTGAAGTGTTGGCAGCAAGTCAGATTTCAGCACGGCGACTGTCGGATCCTCGGAGAATCCAAATCATTAGATATGCAAATTTGTTTTTCTGCTAATATCCCAGAAACTACTGGACTGATTTACACCAGTTCACAAAATGGTCGCTTTCTGGACCAAGAGCTACCTTTGTGCTAAATTTGGTGTAATTCCGTTCAGCAGTTCTGGCTGTAGTCGTGTCTAAAATCACCATGGGAAATTGCATGGGGAAAATGCGTTTTGGAACCCTCCTTTTTCTTGGCCCCTGCCTGAGCAATCACCCCAAAACTTTCAACACAGCAGCTGAATCTACTGTCATACTAATTTTGAAAATTTCATGAAGAATCTTCAAACAGCACCAAAGTTATTGGCAAAAAAAAAAACGCTTCTCCAATGGACACTAGGTCCTAACTATTACTACCCACCAGTGACTGCCAACAGGTGTCCATAGGAAAAGCATTTTTGACTTGCCTATAACTTTGGCATTGTTTGACCGATCTTCATGAACTTTTCCAAAAAAAAGTGTCAAATTAGCTTCTGTGTGTCATGGAAAGTTTTGGGGTGATCCGTGCAATGGGGCCCAAGAAATAAGGGCACGAAATAAGGGTGCATTTGTAATGTTAATTCCCATAGGAATGCGTTGTCGAACCTAGAGCCCGAACCTCTGTACGGAACACCAAATTTGGCAGAAAGGTAGATGTTGTTACGCAGATTTCTTTTTTGTTATTTGGTGCAAATCCGTAGTTTTTGTGAAATTAAAACTAAACAATATAGTAATTTCTCTGGCTGCGGATATTTCGCAGCAGTTTTGCGTTGATTGCTGTGAAATCATGATGTGTTCTAGGTAAATCACGAAAACGCGCACTAGCGGGGATGCTCTGATTGGCTGGACACAACCTGAACAGAAAGATGCTGCGGTTTCACGGTTAAATCACAATGTGTTCTAGGTAAACCATGAAAGCGCGCCAGTGGGAATGCTGTGATTGGCTGGACGCAACCTGAAAAGAAAGTCGTGGCCGCCATTTTATCGAGGGAATGGTTCCTGGGGCTGAAGATTTCTGTGAAAGCCAAGATAAGGAGTCAGGGTGGATATACTCTGACACCATGTTTGAGAAATGGGGGTATTAGTGAGACAAGTTATGATTCCAAAATTAATTTTTTTGATCGTGCGCGATATTTACTACCAGTGCGGCCCCCCATGTACCGTTGCATGGACATCGCGAATATCGTGGCTACACCGCAGATATAGGTGAAAATATAATAAAAATATAAATACTTGTACACACTCAACGGTCACTGTCACAGACTCATGTATGCACTCACAAACTCATTCAGATACTTATACACCCATTCACATACCTACTCACACACTTATAAATCCAGTCACATACCCAGTCAGATACTCATGTACCCACTCACATTCCCATTCAGGTACTCATGCACCCACTTACAGACTCACTTGGACAGAGACTCACCCATGTACAGACCCAATCAAAGACTCACATACCTACTTAGAGACCCACTCATAAATGTATGCACACAGTCTCATACTCACTTAGAGACTCTTACACCCAGTCACAGACCCACCTGGGCACTCATGCACCCACTCACAGACCCACTCAGATACTCATGCACCCACTTAGAGACTCACTTGGAGAGTCATGCACCCATGCACAGACCCACACAGAGACTCACACACCCACTGACAGACCCACAGAGACACTCATATACCCACTCATAGATATATTCAGACACTCATGCACCCACTCACAGACTCACTCAGATATGCATGCACCCACTCAAAGACTCATGCATCCACTCACTGATCCACACAGACACTTGTGCATGCACCCATTCACTCACCCACTGAGAGACTTATGCTCTCACTCAGAGACCATTGAGACACTCTTACCCCCACTCACCGATCTACTCAGACACTCAAAAGCTCACTCACACACCCACTCAGATACTCACACACCCATACAGTCACTCAAACACCCACTCACAGACCTGCTCAGAGACTTATTCACCCGGTCACTGATATACTCAGAGACTGACGCACCCACTCACAGTCACACTCAAAGACCAACGTACTCATTCACAGAACCACTCAGACACTCACACGCCCTTTCATTGACCCACTGAGAGACTCATGCACTCACTCCCAGATCTACTCAGACAGTCATGCACCCACTAAGTCACCCTCTCAGGCACTCATGCTTCAGCTCACAGATCCAGTCAGACAGTCATATACTTAGTTTAAAATGCACAAATGCCCTCATGCACCTACTCACAGATTGTCTGAGAGACCTATGCAATCAATCGCAGATTCATTGAGTCACTTATGCGCCCACTCATACACTGAGACAGTCACGCTGTTTGTTACAGAACCATTGATAAACTGATGCACCATCTCACAGGTCCACTGAAATACTTACACAGTGAATGAGAGACTTACTGATACATTGATGCATACAGACACAGATTCCACTGAAAGAGTTATACACCATGTTGTAGAGATATTAAGGGAGTCATACATGCTATTATAGATTCTTTTAGATAGTAATATTTTTAGTGTGTTGCTTATAATCTATTTTGCAGTTATACGTTTTGTATGTGGTGGTGGCTTTTGAATGTCTGCTTTTGGTTTGTCATTTCGCAACGTATTCTCGGTGATTGCGGGTACTGATATCATCGCGGCACCCGGCATAATCGCGAAAAACGAAAATCAGTTTAAAAGATTGTTTTTCTACAAAGTCCCTATAAAAGCAATTCAGCAATGAACCTCCAGTGTCTAAAGTACTGTAAAATGTGTGCATATATTTGTTTTACACCTCCCAAAAAAGGCATGATCGTTGCAGTTACCGAAGTCATCGAGATCATTGACATCATCACAAACAAAAACAGAAAGTTGAGTTCAAACAGTTTTTTTTTAAACTTACTAGAAAAATACATGTGCAAAGATATTTTTTAAGCAGTGATGTAGTTAGTAATGTGTGTTTTGCAATACTTAGAATGAATTTTTTATGTTTCATCGCAAATTTCAAAAAGTCTAAAAAAAAATAATATTTAACAAGAAAATGAACAAAATTGTGGACAACTGGGTGGCTCTAACAAGAGCCTTTGTGTTGAGAATGTGTATAAGAGATCTACAGATAAGACTGTATGCAAGACTGTATGTAGAGTTTCAGGTTGCTTAGAAACACCTTGTTCCATTCATCTGTAAAATGCAGGTTGTTGTTGTAGATAGAGTCCATGTTATATTCTCTTAGGAAAGCAGAAACAGTTTTATTAACATGTTTCCTTGCTTTGTCAATCAATGAACAGAATTGATTAGACCACTTCCATTTCTGTCTTTGGTATTTGTTAGAGTACACCAAGACAGTGTGAGGGAAAAGCATCATCAATTCAGCAAAAGTATTTTTCATTAGGATTTCCAGCCCTACCCCAGTCAATGTGCCTAGGTCATTGCCACCACAGTGCACAATCATGAGATGAGGAGCTCAGCAATCCACAAAAGTTTTAACGAAAGCCAGCAACTGATCAAACTTTACCCCTCTCTGGCCAAACCAAGTAATCTCCACATTTGACAAACCCAAGTCCCTGACAATACATCTCTTTTTTTCAGCCTCTTTAGCCCAATAGACATAGCTGTGGCCAACTATCCACATTCTAAGCATTTAGAAGTGAAGGAGCAATAGCAGTCAGGAGAAGGCTGGAGCTGAATGAGATAGTTTTCCAAATGAAAAGTAGTATAATAGAGGTGTTTTCTTTTTTTTTAAAGATAGTTTTTATTAGATACTGTCAGCATGTAAGTCAATAAAATTAGGTAGTGTGTTGGATGCATTAGGAAGAAGTCATATTATTGGCTGTTGTTTAAAAAAAGAAATGTAATACAGACATGGATATGCTTTTGAACCTGTGGAGTAAACCACACCTGCTGTATCTCATTTGGAAGTAGCATGTTCCTTCTAGAATGTGCTGTGAACTTGTGACCTACTAGTTCCACTGGATTTCTAGATACACTGAGCTGAGAGTGTATTGGGGGAAGGGTGGTAAAGAGACAGATCATTTTTAAAAGTTGTGGAGTTATGACACAATTTAAGTAATGATAAACTTTAATTTCAATTGAGGACATGTAATAAACAGTTGTGCAGCATTTGCATAAAAAAAAACTGAAGCTTAATATAGGTTTGGACTCCCGTTTTTTTTTTGCGATTACTCTGCAATGATCGCAAAAATATGGCGAGCATGCATAGACAGGAATCTTGTTTTGAAAGAGAGGGAAAGGGTTAACAGATGCTAACCATTCACAAGTGGAGATAGAGTAGTCTAAAATGAAAGACGATTTGATTTGCTGCCTTTCTCATGATCACAGAGTGGAAAATTGAAGAAGTGGCCATTTTATAGGTGCTTTGTATGAGAGTGGTGTATTGTTCTTGTGTTTAGTTGTTACAAATCTTGTTACAAATCTTAACAGTGTCAAAACTATCTAGAAAGAGCTAAAACAACAATATCATTTACGAACTCAATTCACTGGTAAGTAAATAACTTTTTAATTATTTAAAAAATGTACATTAGAAATGAACATGTATGTGGGAGTTTGATAAAAAAGAGTATCACAGTGATATGAAAAATAAAGTACATCAGATGAACTGTATCTGGCAGAGGGTATGTGTTTAGGATGTGAGTACTTTTTAAAGTTACAATGAGCAATGCCTTTAAAAATGACAATGTTTTAAATGTCTAAGCATCCTGTGCAGAATAGACAGATCTATGCTATTTGCATTCTGGGAATTGTAGTACTTTTAGTCACATTATTAAACAAGAGTAGTGTAGTCATTAACAAAAGTTAAGAAAATGTGCTGCACCTGTACATGAATTATAAAGTAGTAATACTTGTTAGGTATGCATTAGGAAGTGTTTGTCAATGTGGTTTTTAACTTATATGACCGGTTTGCATATGTTTAGATGGTGAGATATGATTTGTCTGGTTGCAGATAGTTTTATGTACGATGAGACTCTTGAGTTTACTTAAAAATGTAGAGAACTATATATTTTTGTAAAGATGGCCTAAAGGTATATATCTATTATGAAATCACATATATGTTTACATGGTGATCTATGTTCTTTAAGGCTGTTGAAAGTTTCATGTATATGGCGAGGGTGGTGCATTTCTTTAAACATGCTCTGTTTAAAATCGAGGCGGGTTAATAGTGCAGAATGTCTCTTGAGAGTTCTTGTGCTAGCTTCACTTGGTGTGTAACCTTTCTTTGAGAAATGCTGAATATATGTTTTAAAGACACAAGAAATATTTGAGAAATGATGTAGGTATGCCATGAGGAAACATTTTTGTGCTTTGAAAAAGTGAGAATTGTTGTTTTCAGTTTTCGAAGGTTAATGATGCATGTGCACACTGACTAACAGAGCAATGTAAGCTCCTAGAGAGCCATGTATGCAATGATATATCAAGTGTGATATCTAGACTCCACTCACACATAGCTCAGTAGAAAAGGATAGATACACTAAAATAGGTATTTTCATACTGACAGAAAGACTTAAACAATGAGTCATAGATATAGTCACACCTATTATGTATCTGACAGCAATGGAGGTACTTTCACAGTAAGCCAGGCACTACTCAGGCACTCATCCAATCATCCACCCACTACTCAGGCATTCATCTAATCACTCAAGTATTGTATACACACATATTCAATTGCCCAGTCACTACATATGCACTCTTGCAATCATGCAGGCACTAATTATGTAGTCATTGAACTATGCAGGCACTACCAATGCATTCATCCAACTACCCAGGCACTAACCATTTACATATGCAATTAACAAGGCTGTACCTATGCAGTCATTCAAACACCCAGGCACAACCCATGCACTCATCCAAACAAGCACTTACAACCCATGCACTCATTGAAATACTGAGGCACAACCCATGCACTCATCCAAACACTCAGGCACTACTCATGCACTCATCTAATTATGCTGGGAGTGCCATTGCATTGAACCTATCACCCATCCAGTACCTATGCACTCATTCAATTACTGAGGCAATACTGTTACTCTAATACAATCACCCCAGCAGTACATTTGGGTTCATCCAGTCACTCAAGCTTTAACAATGGACTCATGTGATCACTAGTCATGCACTCATCTAATCAGCCAGGCACTACTGATGCACTCATTCAATTATTCAGGCACTGCCCATGTACTTATCTAAACACCCAGGCACTACCTGTTCACTCAACCAAAAACACATGCGCAGCAGCCATGTACTCATCCAATCACTGAAACACTACTCATGTACTCATCCAATCTGCCAAGTGTTATGTATGCACTTAAAAAATCATGTATGCACTATCCATGCACTCTATAAATCACCTATGTACTATTAATACACTCCTGCAATCATCCATGCACTAGAGTTGTACTCATGTAATCATCCAACCACTATCTATGGATGTATCTAATCATTCAGGCACTACTCATGCACTCATCATCCAAACACCCAGATTGTAGTGATTTACTCATGCAAACACGCAGGTAGTAGTTATGCAGATATGGAACGAACATGAAGTTTTCACATACTCAGAGAATCATCCAGGCCACTACCTGTATCCTCAGTGAATCACCTAGGCACTACCTATGCACTCATAGAGCATCCATTTATTCAACCACAAACACATGTATTTACAAGTTTTAGTGAGGAATATGCTGCCTTTTCGAACCATCTAGTGAATTATATATGCAAGCTGCCACACACTCTGTGCATGTACTCATAAGAATTAGTGAGCTATATGCTCTGACAAAGATTAATGTGCAGATTTTTATATGCACCGTTTCCCAAAATTTAAATCTGATACATTGAAGTAGAAAAGTACTGAGATACTAAATGAAGCACTGACACAGTGGTAGCGAGGTACACAAATAGCTCTTATGTTGTGTTTTTGGATTTACATTGCTGAGACACTGTATGTACTTCTACACTTTGGTTGATGTTCATTTTAAATTTTACTACAGAAGGGATAAACTGGTCTTTCACCATGTAGAAGTGAGAAGTGAGATATGGTGCAGTTGTGTTGTACGACAGGGTGCTAAAATGTTAAGAGGTAACTAATAAATAAAGTTTTGTGTTTTGCTTTGGGTTTGGTATATTGAAGTAAGTGCATGTAGTTATATAGCTAGGTTAATTCGTAGATTTAAAACTGCAACATAACATAAAAACAGTTTTTGCACTATGTGTAAGTCAATAGTGAAGCAGATTGTACATTGGCTAGAGTAAGAATTTAAATATGCTTATTTTTTTACAGGATAATATCTACATAACTACAGACAGTTAGAATTCCTACAAAAGTTCGGGGGGGAAAGCAATAGAAGCAACTACTATCTCTGCAGAACTGAGACACAAAAGGGGGAAAATGCAGAAAAAGTGGTGAAGGAAAAAAGAGCTGTTGGTAAGAGGACAAAGTAATTTCTTAAAAATATATGTGGACACCTGCAAAGATTACAAAATAATGAAAATAAAAAGCAAACTACGAGAAAGATTAAGAGTGAACAATTTCTATATCACAAAAACAGGAAAAAATGTAACAAAGATGGACACACCTTAACCAGGAGACAGATACATTTTAAGGAAATCAGAGCCAGGATGTTTCGTAGTAGAGTGGTTGTAAATCTACTGAGAAATATGAAGCCATTCAAACTCTCATGTTATTTTGAGAAATGTTATCTGTTCTGCGCTGTAAATATATGTAGAGGCAGTCGAAATATCTCTAAATGTGTGCAAAAATATTCAGAAATGTGTTTTTTAGAAAGCAATGGATAACCTGTAAAAATACGGAAGTGAAAAACAAAATGTTTTTCACAGTTTATCAAGTTAGTTCCAAACCAAGGATCAAAATAAAAATGAGCTTGTTGTATTTAAATATAAAAATCCTGAATGTTTGCGGAGCAGCCTAACTGAGATATGTAGGATGTGAGTCTCTCTCTATCTCTCACAGACATTCATCTCCTGAGCTACCCCATCCCCACTTGTGAGTCTTGCTAACAAAGTGTTAGTCTTGTGCTCTTTCCACTCTCCACACTTTTTCTCTGTGTCCTGACACAAGGTGCTCTGTACCCTCACGTACCTAAGTTAAGAACCCCATTGCATTGATGCCTCATGGATCTCACCTATGACTGTCACTGACACAAATATGTGACCCGATGATTCAGTATGAGTCACTGTTGTTGAGGTGATCTGTGTTCGGCCAGTGTGCCTCAGCTGAGCCTTCATCAATGTGCCTCAGTCACTGCCGGTACCAAGAGTAGTCTATATTTACAGCTGCCACATCAGCCCTCTTTTCTGGTACTTGTCCTGCCTCCTCTTTTTCTGATGCTGATGGGCGTTTCCCTACGTTGGTTAATACTAGTAATAATAAAAAAAATATAACAACTTTTTTAAAAACAAGAGCGGGAGACTGTGCTTGTGTTTTTAAAACTTTTTGCCAAGGATTGGCGACTCTGTCATGATTTTGTGGCAAAAATTTAAATAATTTCTTTCTCGCCTTGGTGGGGTCCCAAGGGGACCCCAGGGCTAGAGGGTCAGGGTATTCCTACCCTGCCCCCTTTTCTTTTTTTTAATGTTTATTTTGGGACTTAGCTGAACCCAAGTCCCAAGATGGCTGCCAACACTTCCTTATTGTAGTGTTAGCAGCCATTCGGTTTTTAGCAAGGGGACTGTCGGGACTGTCGGATCCTTGGAGGATCCACATTCCTATATATACAAATTTGGTTTTCCTGTCATTACTCAAGAACTACTGAATGGATTCACACCAAATACAAAAGGCGCTCTTTCCGGACCAAGAGCTAGCTTTCTGCCATATTTGGTGTAATTCCGTCCAGCAGTTCGGGCTGTAGTTGTGTTCAAAATCCCTATGGGAAATAACATAGGAAATACACTTTTTTTTACCCCCCCCTTTTCACGGCCCCCGCTTGACGGATCACCCTGAAACTTACCATGTGCAACCAGAATTACCAGCACACTTTATAAGGCCAATTTTGTGAAGGTCCGTCAACAGGCACCAAGGATAGATAAGTCAAAAAATGTGTTTCTTATGGAAACATGGTCCTATATATAACTACCTACTGGCGACCGCCAATAGGCAATGGGCAAAATATAAAAACATATTTAACCAATATTAGGAAATATATTTGATTCATACATATACTCTTCCCACTCCAGTTTATGCAACAGTAGAGGAAGTGTAGGCCTTTGGAGGGCTTAAATATATTATTCCCACTTCAAACAGTGAAACAGTGTGGAAAGCGTTGATCTTAGGAAGGGCTAAATGTACTATTCCCACCAGTCTGTGCAACAATAGGGAAAGCATTGGATTTTAGTGGGGTATGATTTACTAATTGCACACCAGTCTGTGCAACAGTAGGTAAAGTGTCGGACTTCGGAGGGGTAATATTTAATATTCCAACTCCAGTCTGTGCAACAGTAGGAAAAGCATTGGAATTTGGAGGGGTAAGATTTACTATTCCCACTCCAGTGTGTGCAACAGTAGGGAAAGTGTTGGACTTCAGATGGTTACATTTACTATTCCCACTCCAGTTTAAGCAACAGTAGGTCAACTCTTTCACTTCAAACACATTACATATTTGAATAACCGTATTCATTTAGAAAAAATATACCAGTCTTAATATAGACATTATTAAACATTGTCTTGTGGGACAAAGAAATGTATCTGACTGAGGCGTTGATACAACTTAATGATACGGAATGCTACAAATGTATTACAATGAAGGAATATGCAATCGTCAAAGAGGAGTTCACTTGCAAGCTTAAATCCTGGAGAGATCAGGAAATTTTGAGTTGGGACAATATTGTTTTCTAAAACAAGATCATCCAATGATACCCGTATTTTATATGATGCCAAAGGTTCATAACGATATTAATAGGCCCCCTAGAAGACCTATAAATGCTTCACAAAATAGTGTACTTGCGAACGTATCGAAATACATCAATTATTTTTTTAACCCGATTGTTGCCAATCTTACTTCCCATATTAAATACTCAGCAGATTTTTTAAAACACATTTATGATGTAAATTGGGAACAAAATATGCTTCCAGTGACACTAGATGTGTCGACATTGTATACCAGCATTAGACACCAGTAAGGCCTGAGGGCGGCACAACATTTTCTCTGCATGAGACCCATAGGTTATGCAGCGTATAATACCATGCTGTTAGAAATTATGCAGTGGTGCTTAACCAAAAACATCTTTGTGTTTGACAATCAGCTGTTCCAGCAACAGACATGCACAGCTATGGGTACCTGCTTCGCCACCAGCTATGCAAATTTGCATATGGGCTGGCAGGAGGAGCAGGTACACGTGAGTCCTGAAATGGAAGATTTGTCTGAGAAAACCATAATGTGGTTGAAGTTCATAGATGATCTGTTTGTGCTGTGGCAGGGCACTAAAACAGAAGACAACCTGTATATGTCAGAGTTAAACAATAATGCTCTTAACTTAAGATTTACAGGTAAAACAAGCAAGACATCTATTGAATTTTTGGATGTTTCAATTCGGGTAGGGAATGATAAGGTAAAAAACTACTTTTATTGTTAAAACCTACGGCAGGGAATAGTACTCTCCACACCAGAATTTTCCACCCTGCCCCCTTGATAAGGAGCATACCCTTTGGGTGAATTGTATCGAGCAAAACAGGCCTGCAGTACTGAAGAGGACTACAATCAGGTTGAAGCAGAGATGATGGGTCATTTTATACAGAGAGGATATCCACGAGAAATTATTAGAAACAGCCTCAAGTAGAGCCAGATTAAAGAACAGGGAAATGGTCCTCTTCAATCCCTCAAAATCTGTGTCAAAGAAGAAAACTAATAAAGACTCTTTGCACAGATTCATAACAACTTACAACTCTGAGCATGCTAGAGCCCATCAGGCTTTACAAAAGCATTGATTAGGGAGGACTCAATCATAGGCACTCTTGTCACCAAATGCCCACAGATTACATACAGAAAATCCAAATCCCTGAGGAATTATCTGCTTAAGAGTGACTTTAATTCCGATACCACCAATAGGATGTGGCTTAGCCTCAAGGATGGTTTTTGAAAATGCACAAAGTGCAAAGCTTGCAAAAATGGAGAGGATTTGACTAGTCTACATAGTCCCTTTAAAAAGACCATTAAGAAAAAAGGTTATCTCACCTGTAAATCAAGCTTTGTTGTGTACATCCTTAAATGCTCCTGTAAAAACTGTACATAGGGAGCACTACTCTACCCATACATAAACGTGTTTTACAACACATAAGAGCCAGCATGAAAAATAATCGGAGCAACCCCACAGCCCAGCATTTCGAGAAATGCCATCAGAGTGAACCCATGGATCTGAGATACAGCTGCAAGTCCCTAAAAAGAAGTGGGCTAAGACATGGAGAAAGAGCTACGTAAATTAGAAACATTCTTTATTCTGGAACTGAATTGGATAGGAAGGAGCCGCATGGCTTTAACATTGATGAAGAATTGTGTACCTGCCTCTATTAAAGGGTAGACTCCTATTCAGCACTTCCTTTGGGTGCTTTAATTAGTTATCTGGATTTTTATATATAAACACATTGCACTTGTTCAGGGGGATGGGAGTTATGTATCACAAATTTGCACTGTTACAGAGCTACTCGATTTTTGATAACATTGTATGACATTTCCATTGTATCATCAGACGTAGTTGGTTCTAGCACCCATACTTATGGGTGCTGAACAGCATTCTGATACACTTTTGGAGTTTCAATTATGATGGTACAGTAACCCACTTTTGTTTTATATTTCTGTTATTTGTGTATCATATTGTAAACCTGGGAAGATGGTGTTCATTTTCTCATGTTTAATTATGTTATAATGTGGCTGGATAACCACTTATATTTGATTATATCAATTTGAAAGTATATGTTGTAGTTCTGATGAAATGTTGTTTCTTGAGAGCCTTGCATTTAAATATATTGGTTGGCACTGAGCACTTTAATGGTGAGTTGATCACATAAGAGCTGGTTCAATAGTGGCACTTGCCACCAGCAGTGAGTTAGAAATCAGAAATTTGATTTTAATGCTATAATGAGATTTTACATTTTAGAATTAGACCTTGGAAGTGATCATAATTGTGATTCCCCATCTTTTGCCCCATGAAATTTGAAGACAATCATAAAGTTGAATGTTTGTTTTGCTTTGTATTCATGGAATGAGGAACTGCTACCAACTTCGGAACATTTTAGTACTGCCTTATTATCATTTATCCTGGGGCAGAGAGGGACCAAGTGGAGAGGTTATATATTCATGTATGAATTTTTATATCTCTTATATGATTTTTGTATGTTAAAAGATGGCTCTGACCAGTCTGATGTGTTTTGCACCACGCATTCCTTCTTTTGAGTTTACTTTATATGCTGTATTTAATGTGGAAAGAAAATAGTGCTCGCTGTCGGGAGCAAGTTTGTGGGCTTCAACTGATACGAGTAGACATGTAATTTCCTGAGTAAAGTAAAATAATTATTGAAATTTACCTCGGAGTGCCGTTCTTGTTCTTAACATGACGAACAGAGACAATAGGATATATACATATATATTCACTGAAAAAAACCACTGGTTTCAGGGACGTTATAGTTAGAAATTTGCATTTAAAAAACCTTAGAAATTCACTGAAAAAACCACTGGTTTCAGGGATGTTATAATTAGAAATTAGCATTTTAAAAACTTTAGAAATTCGCTGAAAAAACCACAGGTTTCAGGGACGTTATAGTTAGGAATTAGCATTTTAAAAACCTTAGAAATTCACGGAAAAAAACAAAGGTTAGAAGGACGTTATAGTTAGACTGACATTTCACTTGTACAAACCCAGAGAAATTCAGCCGTTATAGTTAGCTGAAGTAACTATAACTCGCACCCCCGCAATGCACTGCTTATGACATCACATATTACAGCATTCATGACATGGTCAGTGACATCACTGATGGCATCACTGATGACATCTCAAATGACATCAATGATGACATCAGTGATGACATCATCCACAGCATCTCTGACGCAATCACTCACAACACTGTAGAATCTTTTATACACCCACTGCCGCTCCCACACAACCATTCACAAACCCATTCACAGAGCCATACCAGTACTTACACACCCACTCATTGATCTATACACACATCCACTCGCTCACCAATGCTGCCACTCACTAATACAGCCATTGACATTTCCACTCATACAGGCATACAGGCGCTGACATATTGAGTAACTCACCCATAGAACTACTCACACACCTAGACACTCACCCATACAGTCAATCATACAGCCACTTACTCATCCAAACAGTTACACACTCACCCACTTACTTACTCATACAATTAGGAACACATACTCACTCAGCTTTACAGTCACTGACAGAAGCATGCACTCATCTATATAACCACTCTCACATGCACTCACGCATACAGTCACTCATATACCCCATCACTCATGAATACTGCCTTTCACATACTTAGTTACTCACCCATACTGACACATGAACTCAATCACCGACACAGTCATACAGACACTCACTCACTCATACAACTTTTCACGCATGCAATAGCACCGGATACAGCCACTGACTCACCCACTCACTGATCCATACAGGCAGTCACACACCTCCTCACCCATAAACACAGACACAAAGACAACCATAGACGTAGTCAGACAACCAATCAATCACCCATATAGCCATTCACGTACCCACTAACACACTGATACACCCACTTAGACATTAACTGACAGACAGATTCACACAACCAGTCACTCACCCATACATTCACTGAGACACCAAATCACTCACTTATACATTCAGTCACGCACCCACTGAGTCACCCATACAGTCACTCATAAACCCACTGATTCACCAATACACCTTGGTATATATATTTAACATTCATAAACTTTTAAAAAACACTCAAAGTCACTGGATGATGTCATCACTGATGTCATTTGAGATGTCATCAGTGATGTCATCAGTGATGTCACTGACCATGTAATGAGCGATGTAATATGTGAGGTCATAAGCAGTGCATTGCGGGGGCGCAAGTTATAGTTGCCTCAGCTAACTATAACGGTTGAATTTCTCTGGTTTTGTACGAGTGAAATGTCAGACAAACTATAACGTCCCTCTAACCTTTGTTTTTTCCGTGAATTTCTAAGGTTTTAAAATGCAAATTCCTATCTATAACGTCCCTGAAACTTGTGGTTCTCTCAGTGAATTTCTATGGTTTTTAAAATGCTAATTTCTAACTATATTGTCCCTGAAACCTCTGCTTTTTTCAGTGAACTTCTAAGGTTTTTTAAATGCTAATTCCTAACTATAACGTCCCTGAAACCTGTAGTTTTTTCAGTGAATTTCTAAGGTTTTTTAAATAGCCCCCACGTTTGCAGTGTGGTGGAGAAAGGGGGCTGGGCCTCCAACCAGCGCTCTGGAATTCCGCTCCGTAGGACTTACAGGAGGTACCAGGAGGGCTTCTTGGCCCCCAAGGTCCCTCAGGAGTAAAGTGAACTTCACCCCTCACCCAGTAGTGCGCCAGTAGGCGCGTTTGCAGAGTAGTGGAGAAAGGGGGCGTGGCCTCCGAAAACCTCTTAGCAATCCCACTGTGTGGAACTTACTGGAGGTAACAGGAGGGGTAGTTGGCCCCCAATGACGTCCTTGGGGGCCAACTACCCCTCCTATTACCTCCAATAAGTCCCACACAGCAGGATTGCTGAGTTCTGATACCTGGCCATGCCCCCTTTGTCCACCACTCTGCAAACGCACCTCCTGGTGCGCTCTTGGTTGGGGAATGAGGTCCCCATTGCTGCTGGGGGTCCTTAGGGACCAACTAGCCTACCTGTTACCTCCAGTAAGCCCCACACAGTGGGATTGCTGAGAGGTGGTCGCAGGTCTAGCCCCCTTTCTCCAACACTCTGCAAACGTGCCTCCTGGTGTGCTCTTAGTTGGGGGATGAAGTCCCCTTGCCTCTTGAGGGTCCCTGGGGGCCAACTAGCCCTCCTGTTACCTCCTGTTACCTCCAGTAAGCCCCACACAGCTGGATTGCTGAGAGGTAGTCCCCTTTTTACACAACTCTGCAAACATGCCTCCTGGTGCACTGCTGCTTGGAGGATGAAGTCCACTTTAGTCCTGAGGTCCTCAGGACACAAGGGGACCTCATTCCCCCACCAGCAGTGCACCAAGCAGCACGCTTGCAGAGTGGTATAAAAAGGGGCATGGCCTCCGACCACCTCTCAGCAATCCCACTGTGTAGGGATTACTGGAGGTAACAGGTGTTCTAGTTGGCACCTAAGGACCCTCAGCATCGAAGGGGGCTTCATCCCCCAACCAAGAGCGTGCCAGGAGGCGCATTTGAAGACTAATGGAGAAAGGAGGTGGGGCCTTCGGCGAGTTGCGGCTTCCTTTTTTTAATTTTAAGAAGGGGGGCTGTGTGGCCCCCCTTCCTTAGACCATTTTGGGCCCCTGGGACCCCAACCCCATGGCCGGAGCCATATTTTATTTTTTAAATAAAATAAAAAGGGAGGTGGGTGCGAGGTCCCCCTCCCGAGGCCAATTTCGGCCCCAGGGACCCAATCTCCTGGGGCTAGGCCTTTCTTTATGTTTTTTTAAAGGGCAGGGGGGCCGTGCGGCACCCTCCCCAGGCCATTTTCGGCCCCGGGTCCCCATCCCCTGGGGCTGGGCCTCTCGTTGGGGACCGCAGGGTGAGCCCCAAGGCCTCTGCCTCTGCCTCTGCTCAAAAGTCATTCTGCTTCGCTTCATGGAAGCGAGAGCATTTTTCAAAGCTCTCGCTAGGGTTTGCTATGGCATTGCGGGAGCAGTGCTCCTGCCATCCCATAGCAAAGTGCAATGTCCCGGGGGGGCACCCCGGGACATTGCTAGAGCCACTCTGGGGTGTGATGGTCCCCAGGGCCATTTATGGCTCCAGGAGGGGGGTCACACAGCCCCCCTCCCATCTTCTCTATAGCCCTGGGGAGGTGGTGGTCCCCAGGGTCTAGGGTCCACAACGGACCCCCGCATTTACTTAATTTGCACCCCAGAGAGGTGGTGTTCCCCAGGGCTATGTGGGGGGGCTCGAGCCCCCACACACTTTATTTTTTTATTTTTTAGGATAGCCCTGGGGTGTTGGCAGTCCCCGGGGCTGCGGAGGGGCCACGTGGCCCCCTGCATTTAACAAAATTAGCCCCGGGGAGGAGGTGGTCCCCAGGGCTGTGTGGGGGGGCAGGAGCCCCCACACATTTATTTAAAAAATAAAGCCCCAGGGAGGTGGCAGTCCCCAGGGCTGGGGGGCCCGCTTGGCCCCCCCCACATTTAATAAACATAGCCCTGGTGAGGTGGCAGTCTCTGGGGCTGCAGGGGCCGCGCAGGCCCCTGCATGTATTTTGAAGATTGCCCCCGGGACCTGGCCCACCCGGGGGCTTAAAGAAAATGAAGCGCTTTGTTTTTTAAAAACATTTTGGGGGGACTCGCAGACCCAACGTGACTCCTGCCCTGGGGGTAAGGGTGTTTCTACCCTGCCCCATTTTCATGTTTTTAATCAATTTTTTACCTTTTTTCTTGTGACTCGGTTCAACCGAGTCACAAGATGGCTGCCAACACTTCACTGTTGGCAGCCAATCAGATCACAGACTTGAGATATATGGATAACTGAGAAATGTTTACATTTCTTAGCAACTACTGAACTGATTTACACCATTTAACAAAAAGAGTCCTTTCTGGACCAAGAGCTACCTTTTTGCCAAATTTGGTGTAATTCAGTTTAGCAGTTCGGGCTGTAGCCGTGTCTAAAGTCTTCCTATGGAAATTGACATTGAGAAAATGCATCATGGGATCCCCCCTTTTTCTCGTCCCACGCTTGATGAACCACCCCAAAATTTTCAACACAGAAGATGACCTGACCGCCCCATTAGTTTTCAAAATTTTGAGAAGATTCGTCAAACGGCGCCAGAGATATTGGCAAAAGAAAAAATGCTTTTTGAATAGAAACAAGGTCCTAACGATAACTATATAAATATAGTCACTGAAAAAAACAAAGGTTACAGGAACGTTATAGTTAGGCTCCGATTTCACTCATACAAAACCATGAGTGATGTAATATATGAGGTCATAAGCAATGTATTGCGGAGCCGCGAGTTATAGTTAGCTCAGCTAACTATAAATGCTGAATTTCACTGGTTTTGTATGAGTGAAACCTGAGCCTAACTATAACATCCCTGTAACCTTTGTTTTTTTCAGTGAATATAGATACATTGAAACAACCTGGATGATATTATCAGTGATGTCATTTGAGATGTCATCAGTGATGTCATGAGTAATGCCACTGACCATGCCATGAGTGATCTAATATGTGCGGTCATAGCGGGTGCATTGTGGGAGCATAAAATATAGTTAGCTCAGGTAACCATAACTGCTAACTTTCACTGGTTTTGTACGAGTGAAATGTGAGCCTAACTATAACGTTCCTGTAACCTTTGTTTTTTTCAGTGAATTTCCAAGGTTTTTTAACATTTAGTAAGATTCCCATCGCAATGCACAGTTGGGGTGGGGGGTTGAACACAGGGCCTGGGCTGGCACTTTGCAGCCCCCACCCAAGCTTCCTACTCCTGCCCCCCTCCTCCTTGCCATCCAGGGTCCAAATCTATGATCCTGCTCCCTCATCACAGACATTTGAGGCCTTTGTTCTACTAATGCTGTTCCTGCCAGCCCTGAACAGCCCTGCATATGTGTCAACATTTGTGGGTAGAGGTAAGGGCAGCATGATTGATTTCATGTTAATTTCCAAAGATTTGATCAAGAAATTATTAAACCATGAAGTGCGCCCCCTGACATATAGTGACTATTCCCCGATTATTGTATGTTTTGACATACAGTTGCTTGTAGGGTCTTCTGACTTACCAGTCCTACCTGTTCATTTTTCTGGTAATAAGGGGGTACGGATAAAATGTGACTATATTGACGCAAGCAAATTCTTTGAGGAATTGGTAACAGAATCCAATCAGGACATTTTTTACTGCCTTTCTACTGAAGGCGAGCCCAGTAAGAACTGGGAAAGTTACATAGCAATTTGCAGGACAGCCGCCAGACTGTTGACAAACAATAGGCCACCTAAGAACCATATACAACACACCTGATTCAATTCAGATTGCACCGCTGTTGAAAAAGCTTTAAGAAAAGCTACTACCAAAATCCCACGCAATGCAGATGCTAGCCAGGAAACATTACCAAAAAGCTCAAGAAGGTAGAAAAAGGGAAATTAGGGCTAAAGCCTGGGAAGATTTAGATAATGCAGCCAACCTAAAAGACAGCAGGCTTTTTTGGGACGTCATTAATCAACCTTTTTTTCAGAGGCCTCCCCAAATGTATTAGAACAGGATAGGGTAAGCCACTTTTCCCAAATTTTAAACCCTAATGATCAACTGGATGATTCACATACAGAACCAGTAATCAATCCACTCTTTTTTGATGATGCCTGGCTAAATGAATTCATTGACTTAATAGTAGTTACTTAGGCCATAAGGAGTGCTGCCTCAGGAAAGGCCCCGGCACTGATGGGGTTCTTATTGACATGTTAAAATGCAATCTGGAATTCTGGGGCCCACTAGTTACTAATGTCTTTGGAGCAGTTGTGAAGGGGGCCCCAATTAATACCTGGAGGGAATCCACCATAGTGCCAATATTTAAGAAAGGGAACAGGAATTCTCCCACTTGTTATTGCCTGATCTCATCGTTAGACTCCATAGTAAAAACATAAAGTCGGGTCATCCTGGGCAAGCTGGAAGCATGGGCTGAAACAAACTCCTTCTTTTCTAAAGCCCAGTATGGTTTTCCCCCAGGTTTCGGGACAACCGAGCATGCATGGCATTTATGGACCTCTCCTGTGCTTTTGACTTGGTTGATAGGGGAAAGTTGTGGAACTTGATGGTGTTTTCCGGGGTGGACCTCCCACTGTTAAATCTCATCAGGTGTTTACACTGGGACACCATCACTAAGGCCCACTATATGTTATGTTATGTTATTTAATCTTGTAACACGCACAGATACTCCGGGGAGTGTCCTGGCGCGAGCCCAAGGAGGAAAGGAAAGGATACAGAGAAGTGATGCTAAAGTTAGTCAAACAGGAAGGTCTTCAGTTTTTTTTTAAAAAGACCAAATTCCTGAATGCTGCGGAGAGCCAAAGGAAGTGAGTTCCAGATCGTAGCCGCTCTCACAACAAGTGAGTTGCCCCCCATTCTTGTAAGCCAAAAGCGAGGAGTATATGCCAGGCACTGAGATGATGATCGCAGGTATCTGGCAGGAGTGTAAAACAGGAACCTCTTCTGGAGATACACAGGACCCAGGGCATACAGAGCGCGATGGGCTAAAGTCAATGCTTTAAACTTGATGCGATTGGCCACCGGCAGCCAATGTAATTGACGCAGATACTGCCGAACACTGCTTCTCATAGGGATGTTAAACACAAGTCTGGCAGCAGCATTCTGGACAGTCTGCAGTTTCCAAAGAAGGTAGTCCGGCAAGCCGGCATATAGAGCATTCGCATAGTCAAGTCGAGAGAGTATCGAGGTCTGAACTACTGTTTCCTTAGCTGTTATAGGAAGAAGCGGGAGAAATTTCTTAAGAGTTTTAAGTAGCCCAAAACAGGACCCTGTCAGCTTCTTTATCTGGATAGTGAAGGAGAGATTTTCCTCAAACCAAACACCCAGATTTCGTGCAGGTTGCCCCGAGGAGGCAGGCACGGGAAACTCCTCTGGCCATAGAGATTCTCAGAACTGGGGAGGGAAGGTCCTGTACAGGAGAATTTCCGACTTCTCCTCATTGCATTTAAGCTGTGCTGAGGAGAGCCATTGGAAAACTGCTGCCAAACATTTTTTAGCCAAGGACGTAGAGCACTCGGATTTGCCCCAAGTGAACAGCAACTGGGTATCATCCGCATATGCTATAATTTTGGCGCCCAGTTCTTCAGCCAGGTAGATCAAAGGGGTGACGTAGAGATTAAAAAGTAGGGGACTCAAAGAGGACCCCTGTGGCACCCCAGTGGTCACCTTCTGCGGCCTAGAAGAGAACGGGGGGATCCAAACCTGCTGTGTGTGACCCTCCAAGAAAGACTTCAACCAGCTCAAAATGGCCCCCAAGATCCCCACTCTCGCCAGGCGGAGAAGCAGCAGCGAATGGGGGACAGTATCGAATGCTGCCGAGAGGTCCAGCAAAACAAGAGCAGCCCTCCCGCCAGCATCCAGACACTCCCGAATGGCTTCCGAGACTTCCACCAAGGCCGACTCAGTGCTATGGGAGGCTCTAAATCCGGATTGAGCTGGGTGAAGTAGGCCTGCCCCCTCCACAAAATCCGTAAGTTGTCTATTCGCCACCTTTTCACAAGCCTTAGCCATGATAGGTAAAAGTGATATAGGGCGGTAGTTAGCTGGGATCAGCGGATCCAGTGTGGGTTTCTTTAGGAGGGGCAGAATCTTGGCCTGCTTCCATAGTGAAGGGACATAAGCCTCCTGAAGGGAGAAGTTAATAAGTTTGTTGACTTCTGGATTCACCGTCTCAGCGACAGAAGCAAGAAGCCTGGCAGCACAAGGATCAGACGGGGAGCCTGACTTCAGGGCCTTGAGGATCTTCAATGACTCAAGGCGACCAATAGGGAGGAAATCCATTAGGGAAGGTGACTCAACAGGCAGTGACACCAAGGGCGGAGGCCTCACCAATGGAAGATCCGCTGGCGTAAAAGACGCCTGGATAGAGCGAACTTTGTCAATAAAAAAGTTTGACAGTTCCTCACACCAGGCATTGGACGCAGGCAGAATAACGGATTCCGCTTTAGGGGCCATAAAGCTCTGGACAATTGAGAAGATCTCCTTAGAATTATTCCTGGCCAGATCAATCCGCTCTGCATAATAAAGACTTTTAGCCAGAGCTATGGAGGAATAATGAAGCTTCTGAGCCTTTCTAAGGTTCAGTTTGGCCAGTGGACAATAGTTCAGCCGCCATAGACGTTCTAACTGTTTACAATGTTGTTTCTGCCGTCTAAGCATGTCCGAAAACCACGGCTGAGATGGAGAATCTCTCGACAGCTTGCGGCGGACTGTAGGATGGAACCTGGCCACTATCCTCTTAATCCACCCGGAGAAACTATCCAGGGCCTCCTCCAGATTATCAGAGGAGGTTGGTCGAGAATCAGCTAAAGCTCCACTAAAAAACATCGATCCATTTTGGCAAAAGACGGCGCTTGGCCAGCCCTACTAAGGGGAATGGTATTATTCGGCACCCAGGAAAAGTATGTTAAAAAGTGATCAGACCATGACACCGGACTATACACAACAATGCAACTGTACACAGGCCATAAATGTAGCTAGGTGGGTCAGACCCCGGTTTGCATAATGGCACAATTGTTGTTCTTTTTTTTTTACATTAATATTCTAGATGCAGCCATGGTCAAATGTAGTAACGATATTCCAAGAATCGCCTCTTGCCCAGTCTGAGTTCTTCTTATATGCGGACGACGCAGTTTTAATTTCACAAACAGCAATTGGCCTCCAGAAATTGTTAAGCAGTTTTAATAGTTTTATGACTAATTTAAATCTAAAAGGGAATCATCAGAAAACATGTATTCTAACCTGTGCCCCAAAAAACACTAAGGACCGTATTACAAGTTTGATGATCCGTGGACTGCCATCCTGGTGGTGGCGGTCCAACAGCGGTGAGCCATCTGCCTTTCTACAAGGTGGAAGTGTTGCCTGTGCAGAGACCGCCGCCGGACTGCTGGCACTGCCAGTACACCACCGACTACAAGGGTTGTGGTCGGGCAAAGGCAGACCCCTTTGGACAGTACAGAGACGCAGCACTGCCGTCCATATTACAAGTTGGCTTTCCCACGAGCTGGCAGTGGCGGTCAGACTGCTGCCAAAAGGTCAGTGGAGACGGAGGATTTGGGGTGCCCACTCCCCCCTTTCCAGTTCTTTCCAGCAGATTTCATAGTGGATCCCTTTCTCCAGGTCCCCACTACACAGGACAATCTTCATCCTGAGGAATACAACTCCGTCTGAGACGAAATGCAGGTAAGTGCATTGGTACCAAATACCCATACCGGAACTGCCCACATATCGGTCAAACTCCGGCAATGGCAAGGTGGCATTTTTCAACATATATCATGCATATGTATGCATCCGACACATATGCAGTCTGAATGTACACACAGCCATCAATATATATTGAAATACATTGCCCACTGCCGCAAGACCGCTGCAGCCCCACCGCCGGCCCATCAGCAGAATCGTAATACGACGGTCAGACGGCCAAAGGCGCAGCGGTCTCCTAGCAGTTGAGGATGCGATCGGACTGCCAGACGCGTAATAAGGCCCTTGATCTAGATCCTTTTTCATTGGTAAGATCTCAATCACTAAGGTTTCTCATTTTAACTATTTAGGAATCTTGTTTAATGCTAATTTGACATGAGGCAGTTTGATTAACGAAAGATTACAGAAAATTGGAGTAGTATGCGAATCAATTTTTAGACTCGCAAAAAAATTAGGGCATAAGCCAATAAAAGAGATGGCCCAATTATACAAATCTAAAAGGTTGACGGTAGGAACTTATGGAACAGGTATGTGGGGCTATGAATTCCCGGTGAGGATGCAGGCCTTTCAAAATAAGTTTCTCTGTAGGATTTTGGCTATCCCTTATTCAACCCCATGTTTTGTCGCTCATAGTGAATTGTGCATGGACTTCCTTGAAAGCCAAATTAATATGGCTCTCCTCTTACTCTAGGTCAAAATCTGGAAGACCCCTGAGGCAGGTTTCTCGAGGAGCATCTTTACCGATTGCCTAAATTTGGACAACAGAAACTCCATCTCTTGTCTGGTATACGTCAGGAAAACGTTTTATGACATGGCCCTGGAAAATATTTTAGTTTCCCACATAGTATGGGGCAACAAACTAGGGCATTAGTTATGGAAAAGTTCCTTAAATTTAAGGAGGAGATCAGAATTGCGAGATCAATACATATGACCTCAGTCCAAAATTATTTACCAATTTCTACAACTCCTGGGATAAAGCAGTATTTAACATGGGTGGAAAATCCAGAAGATAGGTTCTTCCCCACGAGGTTGAGGCTAGACTCAGTTCATTTTTTAGTTATCTTCCCCAACCCTGGCTCTTGGTTTGGATCCCTTTCAGGCTGCCCATGTATTAATACCTCGCAACAATCAATGGTGCACTTTATGCTCTTCTGTCCTCCATATAGTTGTTTGAGAGCTCATTTTTTACAACCAATTTTAAAGCACATGCACTTTACATCTGATCAAAAGGGACTGATTTTTAAAAAATGTTTAAGTACACCCACAATTAGTTTCTCCACTCTTAACTATATCTTGGCTGCAATTAAATTAAGGAAAAGCTATGTGACAGAATAACTTGTTATCCTAGTCTATGTGAGATTGTTTTTTTTTTAATACATGCATTTATTTATTAGTTTTTAAGACATACATGACCTGGACAGTCACTAACAAGAAATCAACATTACAAATATAGAGTTGCACCATCATAATATCTTGTACAATTAGCAGAATTCACCAGTTTGCCCGCCCTCCGATGAGGATACCATGAACATATAGGTTGCAGTTTGTGAGTAATGTGACATTGAGAACATGTGTTATGTGATTAAACAATATTCAGTGAGTCATAGGCCTGTGGCACAATTGCAAAATGTGTTGGTCACCGAACAGTATCTATGAGATATAGTAGCGCGTATTACTTGTGTCAGTTACCATCATATACCACACCACCCACTTCCACCCCACCCCATGATGCTCCACTGTGGCAGATCTCTAGGACTGAGAGGGCAAGAAGGAATCTCCGTTTACTTCGACCGCCTGGGACAGTAGGTAACGGTGTAAGTGTTCCCATATGTTTCTGGGCCGAGAACTCTGGGGAGTGTTTCGGCATGAATGGTCAATTGATATTTACTGTATATTAAATCATTAAGATGTTCCTTAAATTGTGGCGCTCTACCCCGCCCCCACCTGCATGCTATTCTTCTTTTCGCTAATAAGAGGCTAAGTGCAATGTATTTCTAAGTGTCCCAACAGTGCCATTACTGGGGTGAGGTTCACCTTTCTGTCAATCATAATAGAAAGTGGTTGGGATACCTCTTGCCAATATGGCTGTATCTGGCCACATGCCCAGGCAGTGAGCAGGAAGTCTGCTACCTCCATGCCGCATCTCTGATAGCGGTCGTCTCAGAGGAGATTATATTTATGTAGCCGGACAGGTGTGTAATAAATTCTGTGCAAGAATTTGTAGTGTATAATGCAGAGTCTGCTGCTGGAACCGACATGCCCTGTCTGCATACAGCAATCCTGCAACTGTTCATCTGTGAGAGGTGTGCCCAGTTCCCGGTATCACCCAGCACGGGCATGGTCCACTTGTATTGGTGTATCCCGCGGGGCAGTATGATATAAAATGGACACAATATGTCTTGGGGAGGTAGACTTAAGTAGCGTTTGCAATGTGTCCATTGTGGGTGGCTCCTGTGGGAAGTCCGGGGCAGCAGCTTTAACATCATGACGTAATTGGATGTAAAGAAACCGATCCAGTGGGGTCGGCGATTACCTTGTAAATAGTTGGCTGCTATTTAGGAATGTACCATCAGTATATAGGTCACCCCATGTGGTAACTTCGACTGTCTGAAGCATCTGTCCACATGCTGTTTCATGCGTGACTGGAATAGATGGGTGATAATGTATAGAGGCAAGTGGGGAATACAGCACAGGTTAAGTAAGGACATGTGCTAGTTTTTTCCAAGCTGCAATAGCACTGGCCACAGTTGAATCCAGTAGTGCTGTACATGTCCCTATATAAGAAGTGGGAGTATCAGGCTCATGTACCCCTGATCTATAGCTAAATGTGGTAAAAAGGGAGTAGGTCAGTGCCAATGTATGGCAAAATGCACCTGGGCACACAAGTAATAAAGCTCCATGTCAGGCACTTCAAAGCCTCCCCTACTAAAGTGCTGTGTTATTGTGTCCCACTGCAATCGAGGCTGTCCTCCCACCCAGGCCCAACGTATCAACTGGGTCTTTAACTCTTTGGAAAAGTTTTGGCCCAGCAGATAAGGTATATTTAGAAAAAGGTAGAGAAGTTTCAGGAGTATTACTAACTTCATAAGCGAGACCCTTCCTGCCGGGAGAGGGGCAGTGATATCCAGCGAGTGATGTTGTCTGTGATAGTGGAGAGAGCTGCGCCATAATTGGTCCGAATGGTAGATTCCTTTCCTCCAGTCACCAATATACCCAGGTATCGGAGCTCAGTATCACACCAGGTCAGCAGATAATCAGGGAGGAAGCACTTCGTGGCCGGGGTGAGAGGAAAGATATTTGATTTTTCCCAATTAATCTGGATGCCTGATAGTCCTCCGAATCGTACATATTCCCGCAGTACCCCGTTCAGACTGTTTTGGGGGTCCTTTAGATATAGTGTAATATCCTCCACGTATAATGATACTGTAGGTGTCTGGTGGGATATCTCAGTGTGTATTCTCGGTGATGTTGTCTAAGCTTGGTTGCGAAGGGTTCCACAGCCAACGCAAAAAGGGAGACCCCTGCCTGGTACCCCGAGTGATGCGAAATGGAGTCAACACTGCACCATTTACCTGCACCCTAGCGGTCAGTTCTGAATAAAGGAAAGATATCCATGCCAAAAAGGGAGAAGGAATTCTCATACGACGGAGGACAGTCATCAGATAATCCCATCTCGCATGGGATAAATCCAGACTGGCCTGGTAGGACCAGGAAGGTCATAAGTAGACTGAGATGATTTGCTAATAATCTTAGCCAGAATTTTGGCATTAATAAGTGATAGGGGTCTATAAGATTCGCAGTTATCTGGAAACTTCCCGGGTTTGAGTAAAGTGATAATTCTAGCTTCTCTCATAGAGGTCGGAACCTTGCTGCAGTTCCTTGCCTCTTCAAATACAGCCTGCAGGATCGGCAGGAGCATGGGAACATATGTCTTATAAAAATTGACTGGGAGACCTTCAGGGATCGTGGCTTTGCCCAATTGCAGTTGCTTTATTGCATCCCAAATTTTGTCTATTTCTATATCTGCCACTAGGATTTCTCTCTGTCCGTCACTTAGCCAACCCAGTGCAACATCATCAAGGAGCCAATGTCAATTTCCTGTGTCCGACGTGAGGTGTACAAGGTCTCATAAAAAGCGGAGAAGACATGAGCATCTCCAGAGTTTCTCAGACCAGGGAGCCATCCTGAGCGCAAATTTCAAAGATGCCATTAGCGAAGCGGGACTTATGGGTCATTGCAGCCAGCGTGTGTCTGGGGCTTACTCCCTCACCATATTCCCTGGCCCTGGCGTATCTGCTGCGATGTAAGCATTCACGTTCAGCTAGTTCCTGATAATCTGTCAGTGCTACTCTGATTTTACTGGATATTTCTGATTTGTCAGAGGTGCCCAGCATGTTTTCCAGCGATTTGATCTCTCTCTCTGACTTGTGCAGGTCTTCTCTAATAGAGCACAGGACCCCCTTACTCTTGGCAATGCATTCCCCTGCATGATCACCTTAAATGCTTCCCAAACTGTTCCTATATCCGGGACAGAGTCCTTGTTTCTGTTGAAAATATCTACAGTTTCCTGCCTTAGTTCCTCACAGAATGATATGTCTAACAGAAGCAGAAGGGACAATTTCCATGTGATATATCGTGATGTGGTGGCCTGGGGATGCAGTTCCAGAAGAACCGAGGAATGGTCAGAGTGTGTGCGCACCAAGTGGATGACCCTGTTAACCAATGACCTAAGTCCCCTGGAAATTACCCATTTGTCTAGTCTAGACCAGCTGTTGTGTACCCCAGAGAAGTGCTTGCCCTCCCGTGTCGCTGGGTGGCAGGTTCACCAAGCGTCCAGCAGCGAATGTTCCTCCATCATGTTGCATATATGACTTGCGGCTGAAGTGCGATGCATGGGTAGGGCATGAGATCTGTCCTGGAAGGCGTTCAAAGTGAAGTTGAAGTCACCCCATAACTTATGTGTAGATCCAGTATGTACTATCTTGCCCACAGCCTATCAAAAACGGGAGCATCATCCGTGTTTGGTCCGTAGCAATTAGCTACGGTGATGGACGTATGGGCTAGCCTACACCACATGATGGTGTATCAACCCTGAGGGTCAGTTATGAATCCCTGTGGAGCAAAATGTGTACCTTTGCGAATCAATGTCACTGTGCCTCCCGAGTATGAGGCCTAGGTAGAGAGGTAGAGAATTGCCTATGTGAGGCCCATCTGGATGCAAAAGATGGGCATGTGGTGTCCATTATGTGTTATTCTTGCAGCAAAGCAATATGTATATTATACCTGTCCAAAGAGGCTCACATGGGCCGCCTCTTACAGGGGTTTCCCAGGCCTCTCACAATCCATTTTAAGCAATTATATTTACCACATGTTACGCTGTTTTTCGTCAATTGATTACTCATCATCAGTGGTGGCCATGTAAATATGACACAATGTTAGCTCTATATCTGTAGACACAGACATGAGGGCAGCATTTAAGACAATCGCCTTATAACAAGATGGGTGCATAAATTCTAATAACAATGTTTTCCCACCCTTCTCCCACCCACACTGGTGGCCCAATCCTGCCAGGAACACATTACCCACCCACTTAACCAATACCTGAGAAGACAAAGAGTACAAGTCAAACAATAGAAACAGTAGGAATAGTGCCAAGGCTGCAGTGAAGTTATACAACCGATGCAAAGCTGTTAGGCTGTGGTCCAAGTGAAGAAAGGGGTATAGAAGGGAGGAGATAGAGTATAGAAATGAAACTAGAGAAGTATGCCAAATACACCAGAAGGAGGTGTAGTGGTAGAAAGGAATAGAGCCACTAAAGGGGTGAAGAGAGACGAGTACAAGGAAAGGAGATAGAACAGAAGATAACCATTGGATAGGATTGAGGGATATCCTGTAGGGGGTCATTCAGGAAGCCATGCAGATCCCCCTTGAGTGAACCAGGGGGGTGATCATGGCTTCAGGTGGAGTACCCACTATTGAAATAGTATAGGGTGTGTGATTGAACAGATGTCTGAGAAGACCAGTAGTCATAAGAAGGAGCAGTTTACATTGTACCATATTGTGTAGTCCCTCCCCGGCATCGTCTGCCACAGTTGCAGTCTGATATGATGAGGAGGTGTGTACAAAGCCAGGTACATACAGCCAGCAGACGGAAACTTCCCCTTAGATGATCTGTTAGGATCTGCCAATGGACGATCCATACCTTGGCGATTGTCTATCTGACGGTGATGTACGCGCAATATTCTGTTGTATAAATTCGGTGGCCATTTGTGGAGAAGTGAAGACACGGTCCCTGCCTCGATAAGTGATACGAAGGCAAGCAGGATAGAGCATGGCATATGGGGTGGTGGGCGGAGATCGCGGCGTTGCACTACACGGAATTCCGCGGAGTTGCATAAAAACTCAGTGGAATTCCACAGAGTTCCACTTGAGTTAGTAATAGTAGTGGTCATGTTTATTGTTAGCTAGCGTGGGATGCAGGTTCCGACACCCATGCACCGCTACGGGGCCTGAGATGATGTCCCTTCGGGAAACAGAAAGAAGGTCCTCTGGGGAAGTACTTAGTGTACACTCACATGAAAGCGTCAGCTACCATTGCTACTGCCAGGAAACTCTTGTGAGCCTTCCAAACTTCAACCAGCAAGCACGCCGGAAGTGCCAGAGTGGTACTGCCAATCAGAGCTGCTCGGAGGCAGATGGGAGAATGGGAGGGTCAGCACGGCTTCTCTACTCCAAAACCACCCCCATGCTTCCCTGCCCAGTGGCTATTGCTTATTTTACCCAGAAAAGTATACAGCTGTAGTTCACATCTAAGAATTATTTTTACAGGCTTTAAGCACGATTTAGCTAAGGGCTCTACAGTATCATAAAAATCTAGATAAAATAGAAGTTTACGGTGAAATGTTTACCTTGAGCTTTCAATAAGTTTTTTTTATTTTTATTAATTCATTTGCAAGCTCCAACCTGGCATGCCACTGATTATTCCAGCAGCGATACTGAAACTGTTCTGTTTCTTAGTCATTGAAAATATGTGTAAATTTAAACAGAAGTTGGTAAAAACTGGTATTTAAAAGTGGCAGTCTTTTGCCTGAATTATTAAGGATTGCAAGGTTTGCATTACACTTTGGGTATTCCGCTTTCAATTTGACAGTGATGCTGACGTCATACAATGTTTTTGCTTCCACCCGTCCCGCTCTCGTTCCAGCCAATGAAGTACAGAGCCTAATGTTAGCTTTTGAAAGCAGGACCCACCAATCAGTGAGTGACTTTGGGGGTTAAGGGGCATTGCTAGACAGATGGTGTCCTCCTGTTCCTGGTTAGGGTCAGCAAGGCCTGCAGTGTATAGACGCCAAGGCAATGAAGAAGCCGCATTTCATAGGACTGGACCTGTTGGTGTCCCAAGCGGGCACTGGCAGCCCTTCAGACATTGTGGATTTACGGCAGGTGAGTGAAACTCACAGGCTTCCCGTGTAAAAACCAGGGGTGGGCCGGTCCTAGGCAGAGTTTTTTGCCAAACTGTGAGCTCCAAGTGGAGGACGGAGTGGGAAAAACTTTGCAAGATCCATCAGCGGAGCGGAGTTCACCACCCACCCCTAGTGTTCATCTGTTATAGTTTTTGTTTGACAGGTGCACATTTTTTATGTGCCTCTTGAACTGTGACAGTGAAGTCTGGGTAGAAAATCACAGACTTTCCCTCAAACTACAGTGTGAGCTTCTTTCGTGCCAAGCAAAGAGCTCTGTCCCGGTAATTCAACATTCTGGCAATGATGGGCTACAGGGCCGCCCCGGGAGGTGGCTGAGCTGCCAAGGCACGGTGTGCATGTTCCAAGATAAGCATTGTGGAAAATTATTCCTTGCCAAAGAGTGTAGTGAGTAGGTGCTCTATGAAATCTTCCATTCCATGCAGGTAGATCTGCGGGCCTCAAAAATTAGTTTTGTCTGCTTGTTGTCAGTTTTCCCCATATCTAGAGCAGGTTCAAGGTTCGTGAAACAGTCCACCCTCTGTAGTCACACCCCTAATGATGGTAGGCAGCCTGCGCAGTAATGGTAGAAGATGATTACTTGCAGTGGGAGTGGGGGGCTACCAGTGATGTAGTAGGATGCCAATAACGCAGGTGAATCACCACAAATGTCCAGTCCCGCCTCACCTCTGTCTCAGCCTCAGAGGGACATGAGCAGACTCTGAATTTCCAATGCAAACAGGGCCTTCTCTAGGGTGCAGAATCTAAAAGTATGGTGCTGTCATTTCAAGTAGCATTACGTGAAATTGAAAGGTATTTTCTCATAGCAGTTCACTCCAGTTAGTAAATGCTCTGCACCCCGACGGGACTGGCACCAGGTTGTGTAAATTCAGCGCCGGCAGGGGCATCACCCAGCGATTGCCACCATGTGTGCCCCAAACGAGGATAACTGTTCCGGCGATCAATCAATGGTATAGGCCCGGATCATGTCCAGAGCAGCCTGGTCGATGAACGGGGCAGCCCCGATAGGCAGCGGATCCTTCTGTCCCCCTTCCCTGGTGGCAGCGCTGGTCAGGGAGAGAGACGCGTTCCAAGCAGGCAGGTCACACCCGCAACGATCACCAGTAAGGCCCGGTCCCAGAAGCGCAGCATGGTCTTCGCTTCCAGGGAGCCCCATGCGGTAGCACAGCCCCATCACAACAGTTGGGTGCAGCCGTCAAGAGCGTTCGCAGCAGGGGAGTAGTCTCAGCGTCTCCCAGGGTACAGCTCGGAACCCCGCTGCACCGTTCCCCAGTGCATCAGGCTCACACTGTGGTAGGCCACGATGTCGGCAGGCCGGGTGTAGCTACACTGCACAACATATGTGTACGCAGCAGGGCCCCATGGATACAAGTGCCAGATGCACCGGACGATGATGATGATGATGAGGCAGGTGGACCACACCCCACTGCAGCTGCAGCAGGAATAGCCCGTAGGAACACCATCATTGACAATTTCTTCACATGAGCACGTCACATTGTGACAGTCCTTGGCAATCATGGGACAGTACTAATTGACCACAGGCACAGCATGTGCAAATAAATGCATTCTGAGTACACATTCCCTGGGTGCATGTCACTCATCTGTACAGGCACATCACTCAGACAGGTGTGAGTGCGACATGTATTGCTGACAATTTTATGATTTGTTCATGGGTGTGTCACCTCTGTGCAGGGTGGCTGTTTAGGGTGTCACGTATTCGGACTGCCAGTTCTGTGTGTCGCAGTTAGTAGGGCATCCCACTCTTCGACGTTTCACGTGTGTCCATGATCATTCCATTTTGGCTGCCATTTGTGTCCTACAGGTGACAACAGGGCTCCTCTTGGGGTCAGATATGTACCGCCATGATGCAGGGATGCCCCCTGTGACTCAGGTCCCACCACATGGGCAACATGTACGTAGGCGGGAGTCACTGCCCCTACATTCGACCACGCTTTCATGGTGGATTGATCATGGTCATGACACGTCTGTGTGCAGGAGGGGTTGCTTGTCCCTCTGCAATGTGAAGGGGAGATGCGGATTCAATGTGTGTTCCATGCATGTTTCTGCATTGGCGTGGTTTACATGCAGACTGCATGTCAATGTACATTGTGACTTTGAGGAGATACCTATTTGATGCGGGACAATGGTCATTTGTTCTGCGTCACGGATGTGGGGTTGTCCTCGTACATTGTCATCTCACCGTTTTTTTGCTCTGCTTTTATGGTGCATTTTCACGCATGACGCGTGGGATTTGCAGGCCTATCGCTGGTTATCACGGATTTTTGTATCGCGTTTGGCGTCATCGCTACTATTTTCGCGTTGGGGTTTCGCGTTTTTCCGGCGGAGCATTGATTTGTACGCGTTCATTTGACGCGTTATCGTGTGACTATCGCATGGTACCGCCGTGTTGGGAATCCCACATTAACACGGCGTTGTTTTCCCGCAATGGACTGCGATTTGCAAAGTTGCGTTAAGCTAAACTTGCGGTGGTTATCACACGTTCTTGAGAATATGCCCCTAGGTGTGTAAATTCAAGGCGCCATCTCCGAGGTAAAAAAGTAATACTGACAAACCAATAGGTTGGCGCCCAATATCAAAGGCACAACCTATTGACTTTGACAATGCTTGTTTCATTTTGGCAGTAGTTTTAAATTTCGACTGTTTATAGCCGGAACACGCCCCGTGACATAAATTGGATTTTCTGGATTGTATTTGTATCTCATATTTCTGTACTGTGAAAACCTATTCTGTTTCTTGATGCAGAATATATGTAGCACTAGTATGTAGATATCATTCCATTGCCCTCCTGTTTATATATATATATGTGTGTTTGTGTGTGTCTTGTGGGTGAATAGATAGCATTACATTCTCCTGCTGTAAATTAGCAGTAAGCTGTGTCTAATATGCTACATACTTATATAAAAAAACAGTAGAGAGGAAATAGTTTCTCTTTATAAGAAAAAACATTAAGAAACCCCAAAATTCAGCAATCCATGTTTCTGTCAGGAGATGTGGCATGAATTATTTTGTTGTGGAAGCCATTAGAGTACACATAGGATTTGTAACCTGGTTATTCACTACTTTGATATCAGAACAGTGAAAAAACTGACTGTGCAGATGTGAGTTCACTACCTCCCCCGCATCTCCAGAATACCAGGAGAGGGGTGGGATGGTGTTTAACAGTTTGCAGCCCTGCTCAACTTCAACTGCCTTCCTGGTGTTTATGTAGTCACAGGAATGTGGGTGGTCTTGTACCTAACCTCTGTCAATGGAAGGTCTCTGCAGACAGGAGATTTTAGACTGTGTTGAAATTGACATAGAGTCAAGAAGCCAGGTGATACATCTTTAAAATCTTTGAATAGGCAGGGGGAGGCAGCTAACATAGGTGGTGGTGTTGGGGGAAAGCAGGAAACCAGGGAATTGTAAATATTGGACTGGACTGGGATGGGCATTATCAAGATTGGTAAGATGATTGAAAGGTTGCATATTATTGGAGTTTTCAGAAGAGGAAAGGGTATTGCAGAAGGTGCTGGGGTTGGGTAGTATAGGGCCAGGAATATATGAATATAATATATAGATAGATGGAAAATGGGGGTTGAGGGACAAGGGGGTAAGTGTTTTCTGGTCTATCTTGAACCTCATTTCGAGGTGTCCCAAAATAAAAAATTGAGCTGACTAAAAATACCTCTGCATGGGAAGCAGACCGAAACTACCACTCAGTATAGCCTCTTGCTGATTCCTTGGAGCCTATTAAATCACATGAAGGGCATAATGTGCTTCTCTAGTGCAAGACGATTGGGCTTCTACAATTCTTGATAGTAAGTGAACTTTTATTGTGTCTGTCCTCCCCGTTCATAAGAGGGGTAAGGCCATCCATGTCTTAAGCGCCTCATAAATAAGCTCCAAGTCTGGCAAATAATTTACCTCATGTAAAGCATCTTGGGTTGCTGTTATATTGATTCAAGGTGTTTAATGCATGGTATGCATAGGAGTAACACCCCCTTCCTTTCTAAATATGTGAGTGGTATCTTCTGGCCAGCCCAACTGCAACCACTATGTCTTGCCAGTGTTTAGTTTACAGCCAGAGTTTGTCCCTGGGTTTCCCAATATCTGAGTAGTCTTAGATGTGAAGACCACCAACTACAACAATACATTTTTGCATACATTTATATTCTCTTATCTATGCCTATTATCTCCACCTCCTATAGACTCTTGTTGGTGCAGGCATGCTTGACCATTGGCTCAAATATATAGCAAAAAACATTTTTCTAACTTAATTGATTTTAAATTCACTGCATAGGTCTTTATTCCACAAGTTGGGGGTGTGTATAATGTTGGCAAAAAGTGTGTTAATTTGAGGTGAACCCCACCTTGAGTAACAGATCACTAATGTATGGCAAATCAACAAGGTCAAATGCTATTTCTTCATCGAAAGCCATCACTGCCACTTCACCAATGTTTTTCCTGTGTGAAGGCTGCGCTGTAAGAAGGAACCCATCCTAATCCTATTGGTCTGTATCTAAAACAATGGAAAGATCTTCTAACCAATTCACTATTTAGTTAGTTAGTCCCGTATATTCAGTATTTAGTAGTACGAAGGTGCAACATGCATGACTTTGGTAAGGTCTGCGACCAGTTTCTACATCATTGTTACAGTCTAATGCATACAAGTTCCAGGTATCTCCTTGTTTGAGGTCAATATTGTATTTACGTTCCTAAGCCTAAACAAAGAGTAAAAAAGCTTTGATATTTTTGAAACCATCTAGAATGTGTGCCATTCAATAGTGCAATATCTATAGAACCATTTTAGGTCACTTTTGAGAAAGGTACATCTGTGGTACGCACTAGCTCGGTGGGACTATTGCCAGCTGCAGTGTTTGTAATGATTTCCCGGCTTCATTTAACAGAGAGTCATCTACTTATACATTTCTCTTCATAAAAAGGTTCAACGCTTCTGCAATTGTTCGGGGTTCTCATTTTGAGAGCTGCTTGTTGGTCTGTTGGTATGACCTTGAAGGCTTTTCTGCTTTAGTTGTACTGCCAATAATGTATCTGATCTGTTACTTTGTTTGCAGTACTTTTGCTCAACATAAAAGACGTTTCTTACCATCTGCTGTGTTCAATATCCTCCAATTTTATTCTTTCCCATACGTCCCTGGCTCATTTGAACTGCAGCTCAAATTGTCAATTTTACTAAACTGTCTTTTCCTTTTTCGCTCTGTTTTTGTCTGATGCCTCCATTATAAGGACAACATTTAGCAGTGCATTGATAACGTTACAAAGAAATGGTATCTTTTCTTCTCCCATGTCATTTATTTCCATGAAGTGTAGTGAAGTAACTGCTTTGAACCTGTCACTCAACTGGGGCTCATTCAGCATTGTGTTATTGAATCTCCTCTCAAAATCCTTGTCAAAGGTGTTGTTCCCCATTGTCAGAGGTGTTGTTCCTCAAGTGTGGGAGTAAAGTCATGGCAGTCCATCATCATTGATGTATGTATGAGCATACAACCCATTGTACTCCATATATTGTGTGGAGCATAGAAGAGTGAATAATCTGGTATGCACATCCGAACATGCCCAATTTTATGCATAATTTAGGTTATTGTGAATGAGGTGGCTTTCCCAGTGAACAGTTTTTCATTAACACTACTGTCTTTTTCAGGATTTATCTCCATAGAATTGCCACCACCCTACATTACCCCATATGTTGGATAAGATGCTAGTCTTTTGTTTTGAGGACTGGAGCTCCTTTTTTGTAGGGCACACCTGTGTCCAAAATCATGAGATTCCTTCGACTTATGCGGGCTAAAAGTACTATCTTATGTTATGTTTTGTACTGTCTTGTATGTAGTGAATGACTCTGGCATCTTGTAGGAAATTGTAGCAACTGCTTCTGAGTTCTTGCATTTACCTTCTTTTTGTGAGGTGTGTCTCCTTTCATAGCAACAAATGACAGCTCACTGTTTATCAAAGCAGCCAATGTTCTAGTCCGTTCAGACCACTATTCAGACCCCTGATGTGTAAGACTAAAATCCTAAACTCAAGAATTCTCTAAATATGTCAGCCAGAGTGTTCACACAAAACCTTTACAACTCTTAGTTGTACAGAAACAATGAAACAGAGATTAGGAAACACAGAGGGCCTGATTACGATGTCGGGCGGACTCACATACACCCGACATTCCGTGGTCTCGGGACCGACCGACCTCCAGTCGGCGGTCCCGACACCGCCATTACAATGCGACCGCACATGATGCGCTCGCATACTCCCATTTCTCTATGGGAGCTTGTGCTGCAGCCGTAAACTGGCTGTAGCACAAGCTCTCAAGGAGAAATGGGAGATTCTGTTAATCCCTCCACCGCGTGGCAGGCACCTCAAGGTGCCTGCCACATGGTGCAGGGATTAACAGAGGGGCACCATAGGTGTTCCCTCGGTCCCCACCCAAAGGCCATGGAGGAATGGGGGCCCTGCTAGGGGCCCCAAAAGTCACTTTTCGACAGGCTTTCCATGTCAGAAAGCCCAACATGGAAAGCCTGTTGGAAACCAACATCGTAATCCCGACTGCAGAAATGTCGTCCTCAGGGATTACGTTGGGGCCTCTGACAGGCCGGCAGGCTCATTGAGCCCGTCGGAAACCAGCCGGAATGACCGGTGGTTACATTTCTGACCACCTACATTGTTATTGGGCGGTTGTAATTGAAACTGGAGATGTCGGTCAGAAAGCTTTCCGACTGACATCATAATCAGCCTCGTAGTGTTTTATATGATGTTTTATGAGGTGTCACTGATATAATGGAAAGCGCTATGTGTGAGGTAATAAGGGTAGCAGTGGGATATAGGGGGTTGTGAAGCTGGAGAAAACATTTTAAAAAGCACATTTCTATAGTTTGGAGGTTTTTGAAAACTTTGGGGCTTATTTTTGAGAGGCTTGTGCCGCCGCAGCATCACTTTTTCTAACACTGCAGTGGTGCAAACCTCTCAACCATATCTATGGGCCCATACACAGCCACTGGGTGTGGCTTTATATGGCTTCATTGATATGGAGTAAGGCAAGGCAGCGCAAGTCACTGCGTTGCCTTTACTCTGCACCAGAGAGGCATTCCATGAGCGTGGCGGTCAGGACCCACCTTTAGGGCAATACGACTGGTGAGTCTGCAGTGGGCGCTGACCTGGAGAGGGACACTATCCTCAGAGCAGGGAGCTGTGTTAGCAATAACTTGAGATTTAAAAAACACCTGCTGCAGAGTTCCTTGTGCATCCAGCTTTTATGCAGCAATAAAAACTCTGGTGATTAATGTTCCTGCTAGAGAGAGAGTCCAGAGTTCTGTCTGGTGGCAGTTTTCACTTTCCATAAAGTAGCGTACAGGGTTAATATGCGTGCTGCACAGAACAGATCAGACTGTTATGTTGATAGCTGTGTGGATTAGTGAGGCCAGCCTTTACCAGGGATTTAAAACAAATGAAATGTATGTAAGAGAAGGGCTATGGAGAGATGAGGTGCACTTTTGCTGGGTGGCAGTAAGGGAATCAGAGATAAGAGGTCATGGGGGGGCAAAACCTTTGTTGCACTGGGTGCCACCAGCGCTAAAGCCGGTTGCGGTGGGTTTCCCACCTAATACCCATCGATTTTGAGACTGCCCCAGATTGCCTTAATCATGTAAACCTGGGGCAGTGCCGAAACCTTACGCCTCCCCACAGCAGGCGTAATGAGGAGAAGCACTTTTATTTTTCCTTGTTTTTTCCTCTATCCATGCAGCACACATAGAAAGAGAAAAACACCTCTCTGGATTGATTTTGTGCAGTAAGGTGTCCCTTCCTGCACAAAAACAATCCCACATGCAACACAGTCACCCTTGCACCATAGTGCAAGGGTGCCTGCGTTGGCGGTAGGCAGGAAATTGTGCACCAGAGTAGGGAGAAAGGACATGAATGGACCGTATTTCATAAATATGGTGCATTCCTGCTCTTTCACATTGACGTAGGGCAGCGCAGCAAGAAGACTTGCGGCACTGCCCTATGCCAGTTCCCCATAAATCAGGCCCTCAGGGACTGATTTAGACTTTGACATACAGGTTACTCCATCACAAATGTGGTAGATATCCCACCTCCATATTACAATGTTCATAGGCTATAATACCCTTGTAGTATGGCAGGAGATATCCAACACATATGTGATGCAGTAATCCGCCCACCAAAGTCTAAATCAGCCCCTCAATGTATAGTCGATTGAAAATGTTAATTCTGTTGTAAGGTTTTTGCATTAAATATGGATGTTTGACATTTAATTCTTCTGACAGAAGTTGGCAAAATTCATTTATTAAAAATTCAAGAAATTGTGAAATTTAAAATCATTTTCTCAAATTTGCAAGTTATAATCTCCCTCTTTTCAGTAAATCTTCAAACATATTATTTGATTTTAAGATGTAGTGACAGGCTGGTCACTGTCTAGTGTTTCTATAATCTGTGTTTCCACCAACCACTGCATGTGGGCCTAAGGCCTGAGCCATTACAATGGCAATGAGCGGGTGGACCCGCGTGTGCAACAGCCCTGCTTTTGCTGCTGCTGGCTACCATGCCGCTACCGGGAATACTTTATTGATAGGATTTCGAGCTGGGATCTGACTTAGTTTCCCCTCACTGTGAGTTGAACACCCAGACAATACTTCTGCATATTTTAAGGACCTCTTGTGAATACTCTACATGATCAATCAAGCCCTGATGAAATTCCTTATGCACAAGGAACGAAACGCGTTGGCTGAGTGCCGGTTTTAACACAAGTTTGAATAAAGAAGATTGATGGACTAAATTTGTTATCCCGACTACTTTTCTGGTGCACCTTCCATTCAAAAGTATCTTAATGCTCTGATCATTAGCCTGTATGTACTGCCCAAGTTCAGTGTCACCTGAGAAGGCTGAGTGCGAGTTGGCCTCAGTGTAGAGGGCTGCACCAGGAGATCTGACAGCAGGGCAGGAGACCTGGAGAGAGCCCTCTGAGAGTGAGAGACAGAAGCTTCACCAGTCGGCCACACCAGCACAGAATGGCCACCGTTGGCCCACCAAACGTGCCACGTGGAGTGATTGACATTGAGAAGCATGCCCGCACTTGGGCAGGACCAAGTACTGCCATGGCGTAGCTTTGAAGGCGCAAGCAGTGCGTCCTAGAGTGAAGAAGAAGGTAACGCTCCAGTCGGGAGCGGAGTGTCAAGAGGATCCCAGAAGAAGGGACAAGACCGTGAGAGGTCCATAATGAGGAAGAAGACCAGTGAGAAGTCTACGAAGACAAAGAGAACCCATATGGGGTCCATGACGACTAGTCCTGTGAAAGGGACAGTCCTATGAACTGGATGCAGCCAGGGAGGTACCTGTGAAGTGCATGTCACAGAGAGAGGCTTGGTCAGAAGAGTCAAGGAGAAGAGTGTGGCAAAAAGTCACAGTACCACGTTGAGAAGGACAAAATTAAAAGATAGCGGAAAAAAGGAAACGTGATGATAGACCAGTCACCCAGAATATCACCAAGAAGGGAAAGGTGATGATAGACCAGTCACCCGGAAGATCACCAAGAAGGGAAAGGTGATTATAGACCAGTCACCCAGAAGATCACCAAAAAGGGAAAGGAGATGATAGGCCAGTCACTCAAAAAATCACCGACAGTCATTGGTGATTGTGATCACAATCCAATGCATCAATTTAACCCACCTAAGGAACACCACAAATCTAGAGTGGAGCAAAAGATCGGAGCGCGCCGGAAGGACAGGCTCCGATCTTTTGAAACGGTGCTAATTGTGTTTGGGGCAACTTTTAACGGGGGAAAACAAGAACAGTTATTTTTAAATTGAATGTGTACCTGAATTTGTACCTGTTAGCAACGCACACCGCACTTTAGGGTTTAAACGGTCCCTGGTCCACCACGGTCTTCTCGGGCCGATTGAGTGGAGGGACATAGCTCCTCCCCCTGTCAGTATCATTTCCGGGGGTAAGTGGCATTTAAGACGGATGGTTTGCCGGCCGCGCAGAGAAAGTAGCTGCGCGCCGGAAGGACAGGCTCCGATCTTTTGAAACGGTGCTAATTGTGTTTGGGGCAACTTTTAACGGGGGAAAACAAGAACTGTTATTTTTAAATTGAATGTGTACCTGAATTTGTACCTGTTAGCAACGCACACCGCACTCTTAGGGTTTAAACGGTCCCTGGTCCACCACGGTCTCTCGGGCCGATTGAGTGGCGGGACATAGCTCCTCCCCTGTCAGTATCATTTCCGGGGTAAGCGGCATTTAAGACGGATGGTTTGACGGCCGCGCAGAGATAGTAGCTGCGGCGCCGGAAGGACAGGCTCCGATCTTTTGAAACGGTGCTAATTGTGTTTGGGGCAACTTTTAACGGGGGAAAACAAGAACTGTTATTTTTAAATTGAATGTGTACCTGAATTTGTACCTGTTAGCAACGCACACCGCACTTTAGGGTTTAAACGGTCCCTGGTCCACCACGGTCTTCTCGGGCCGATTGAGTGGCGGGACATAGCTCCTCCCCCTGTCAGTATAATTTCCGGGGGTAAGCGGCATTTAAGACGGATGGCTTGCCGGCCGCGCAGCGGGCGCGCCAAAGGCAAGCCCGTCTGCGCCCGTCTGCGCCTGGCTGTCGCCAGACGCCAGACACTCTGCCCAGACCGTCAAAGATATATGCCATTTTTCACGTACTGAGCTTCTGTCCTATAACACTAGCTGTGCTTCTTGCATAAAATATGCCTGGTCCCCACCGGCCGGCTCCTTCAAATGCAAAGAATGTCTATTTCAATTTAGGCCACATGGGAGGGACATACCTCTCTCTAACTCCACAAAATTCAGGTTTCTCAGCCTGAACTGTCGGTCTCTGACAAAGCATCATGCCGAGATATTCGACCTATTAACTGAAGAGTCTCCGGACGGACTATTCCTGACTGAGACCTGGCTAACGCAGGATTCCGTTGCAGAATCCTGGCTTGCACTCCCTCAAGGCTACATTATGAAACAACTTAACAGAACTGGAAATAGAGGTGGAGGAATTGCATTAATCCACAGGGAGCCATATTCCTGCAGCCTCGTTAGGGAGAATATCCCAGAGTGCGAAAGCGCACTCTTTAAAATTACCCTTAACCACAATCTTACGATTTCTGGACTTCTTATTTATCGTCCACCAGGGCCATCTAAAGTTTTCAGGGAAGAATTAGTAAATAAAGCCGTTTTGCTTGCCAATAAGGCAGCAAATTTTACTATCTTAGGAGACCTCAACCTGCATTTAGAAGATAGTGGCAAGACAGGCATTGCTAATTTCTTAGCTGACTTAGAGGCATGTCAGTTAGTACAACAGGTCTCTAATATTACACATGCAGCAGGTCATCTGCTAGATCCCATTTTTTCTAACTTAGGCTCTTTAATAACTGAGCCTCCGATCCCCATGGTCTGGACGGACCATTTTCTTGTCCCTTTTTCCTTTTGCTGGCAAGGCAAGCCAGCGTTGAACCGTCCTTCATTGGTATCTACACGACCCTGGCATAAATTAGAGGCTGATAAATTCTCTGATGTATTGTCTAACCACACTCCACAGCTGTCGTCAAACATTGAGCTAGCGAACACATGTTTCCAGGACTGGCTGGCTCAAGCTCTGGATAGCTGTATTCCTGCTAAAATGTGTCTTAAACAAAAAAGAGGACAGTCGAACCCCTGGTTCGATGAATCCTTGACTAACGCTAAGAAAAAATGTAAACAACTTGAGCGGGCTTGGAGACGCTTGTACGATTCTGAAACCAAAAACAAATACTGCGAATCTATTAAAGCTTATCATAAGCTGATTCGGAAAGCTAGAGCGGAGTATATCGCTGGTAAAATCGCGGATAGCAATAATTCTCCTAAAATGATATTCTCTCTCCTTAAAGTCATGAAATGCGCAAATTCGAAAGCTGACTCACCTGTCACTTCCAATAAGCAGTGCGACGAATTGGCCAGATACTTTATTAATAAGGTGGAACAAATTTATAAGAACTTTCCACCAGTCACCATCAACATCGATCAGAGGGAAGGGTATAAGGACAGGGGACTCACTTCGGATAATATACTGTGTTCCTTTCCCCAACTATCCCTCACTGAGACTGAACATCTCTGCCTGAAAATTAAATCAGGCTCTCCAGCTGATCTCTTGAGACCTGCTCAATTCCGCCAATTCTGTAACTCCATTCTCCCAGTGGCCAGGGAACTGATTAATTTATCTCTGACATCGGCGTACCTACCATCAGCAAGGAAGCACGCGAAAGTAACACCTCTCTTGAAGAAAGCATCATTAGATCCATCTGAATCGGGTAACTATCGCCCCATTTCTCAGCTCCCTTTTTTAGCCAAGGTCACTGATTCCCATGTCAATACTATTCTGACAAAGTTTATAGAGGAACATACCATCCTGGATTCCTCTCAAAACGGCTTCAGAGCCCGACACAGTACGGAGTCGGCTCTGTTGGTAGTGACGGAGGAAATTCGTAATAGCTTAGACGCCGGAAAGTCTGCGGCCTTAATTCTGTTAGATTTAAGTGCCGCCTTCGACACTGTCTCGCACGAGATATTACTGTGCAGGCTACAGGAGATAGGGATTGTGGGTTTGGCCTTGGCCTGGTTTTGCTCCTTCTTAGAGGGCAGAACTTTCCAGGTCTTAGTGCCACCCTATCACTCCCAGGAATTGGTGATCAGACTCGGGGTTCCACAAGGATCGATACTGAGCCCCGTGCTCTTTAACATCTATGTACAACCCCTGGCAGTGATGGCAAAAAGCAGAGGGCTATCGTTGGTTTCTTATGCCGACGACACCCAATTAGTCATCGCCTTTTCCAAGAATTGTAAAAACAATCTTATTAAATTTAAGGAGGACTTGATGGCAGTCGCCAATTGGCTGACAACAAACTGTTTACAGATAAATGCCAGTAAGTCGGAAATCTTGCTGTTTGGAAGAGACAGGGATATGTGGTCAGAACAATGGTGGCCAGACCAACTAAAACCAGCACCAACACCAAAGGAGGTGGTTAAGAACCTGGGCTTTTGGATTGATAGAGGGCTCTCTTTTGATGCCCAATCCAAAGTAGTTGCAGGGACTTGCTTTGGGCTCCTAAGAGGACTAAAACCCCTTCTTGGCTTCTTTGAGCCTAAAGTCCGGCAGACTATAATACAGGCCACAATCCTATCTAGACTGGACTATGGCAATTCCCTTTACTTAGGTGCCAACAAATCCTGTATTCAGCACCTGCAGAGAATATAAAACGCAGCAGCCCGCACTCTATTGGCGCTTCCGAAAACATGCTCTGTGTCCAGGTCTCTACCTAAACTACACTGGTTACCGGTAGAGAAAAGAATTCAGTTCAAGACGTTATGCGTCGCTCATAAAATCTTGACTCAACAAGCCCCCGGTTCTATCTGACCTGTTAACACCGTATGTTCCGAGTCGCTGCCTGCGGTCAGCTGTCCAAGGGCTGGCATGTACCCCCAGAGCTCTAAGAGCCAGAACTGGTGGTCGTTCTTTCAAAGTTCTGGCGGCCAGACTCTGGAACTCCCTCCCGATTGCTATTAGAGGGCTTCGAGATCACCTAGCTTTTCGGAAAGCCATAAAGACCTGGCTTTTCCCAGCGTAACTTTCTTCCCTTCTCCCGGGCTGTTATTACTTACGGGCATTGTAGGGGTAGCGCTGGGACGCCCCGTTGCTGGGGCAGCTATGCGCTGTATAAATCCGTTAATAATAATAATAATAATAAAACCCCTGGAGAACAACAAGACTTTCATGGCACTGCAGGAGGCTGGCCACTCAGAAACCATCTGTGAGCCCCGGTGAACCTGAAGCCTGCTGAAGAAAGCCCTCTTGACCATTGTAACATCCACCCTTGGGATTGCATAAGAGGCTTGGCCGTGGCCCAGTTGGGAGTTCGTCAGTGACCCTGTGGCATGGCCTATGAGAGGCCCCTCACAGCCCCCGCAGTCCCATGGCAATCCAGGGGCAAGGGCCTCAAGGGATTCCTGTGAGAGGGGCATACCGTTAAGAGAGATGTGTCTAAAGCCGCTCCACAACAGGTATCAGGAAGCACAGTAAGCATGTATGGAGACTGGGTGACCCAAAGACTATCCAGTAGATGCTGGTGCACTAGAGTCCGGATGTGTAAGAGTGAACAGACCCTGAAACAACCACCCTTGAGGCAGAGCGAGTGACTTGGTGGTGGTGCTGTTGGCCATTCCTCTATGGCCCTACATTGTGGCATGGGATGGATACTGCGCAGTCCACACAGATCTGAGGAAGCCCGGTGAAAAGGGCCTCAAGGGATTCCCATGAGATGGGGATCCTGGTAAGAGAGGTACGCCTGACGTTTCTACACCAACAGTCCCCAGGAAGCACTGCGGCATCCTAGGAAGACTCTTCAACCATCGCAGTGACATCATCTGTCTTTGCAATCTTGCTATCCATGGAGCCAGGGCACCTTTGAACAAATATCAGCAGCAGACTCCACCATTGCTCCAGATGCACCATCAAGTGAACTTTGTAAATAGACTTTCACACAGTGAGTTCAGATGGGACAGGACCCACAGTGCCCAGGTGAACTGTAGCAACATGGGCGGGAGTTTGAGAAATCTGGACTTCATCCACACCGCCATTTGTGCCCAGAGTAGTCTGGTGAAACTACGGAGTTGCGCTGTGATGCCGGGTGCTCCCAGTTGCACCTATCCCCTCATCCTCATCCTGCAAGCGACCTGAATAGACTCAGTGGAGATTCTGTTTTGTTATTTTGTTCTCTACCACAGGTTGGACTCATTGTTCATTTTTAATAAAGTTTGGGAGGGATGTAGTGGCCGGCTAGTCTATAATCTGTGTTTCCACCAGCCACTCCTTGAGGGCTGGCTTCTACACTCACCCCACAGCCATCCACCACAGGTGTCACTGGTTAGGTAACCCTGCTAATAAAAGGGGCCGGGCGCACGTGCCCTGGGGCCAGTTCCAGACCGTATGACAATGTTTTTGTGTCTTCATTCATGCTGCATGTGGGCCTAAAGCCCCAGCCCTTACATAAGGTTTAGTTCAGCAAACAATTTTTTGGGATATAGCTCAACAAAAAGAATCAATTTGTTGATTGTTTGATAAAAAGGAATCTCAAAAGAGAGATTTTACATATTTTTTCAATAAAATATTTTTCTATAAAAGAATTATGAAGTCAGGTTTCGGTTTTTTTAATATAGAAAAACCCTCAATCAAAAACAATAACTTTACAAATTAAATTTCAAGATATTTATGCTAATATTTCCATAGGATAAAAAGATCAATCACAATTTCATAAGCTCATTGTATCATCGACTTTGTTATGTAGCGTAACTCTCAAATAAAGCTTTTGTAATGGTTTAAAACATACACAGATACAAAGGTTCGTATAGGAGTGCTTTTCTGTGTTTTAAATATTCAGACCTAACAAGGTAAAAGCCAATATGCATGCATTTACAATTTATATATAAAACATCTGAAACGATAGATGAACGGATAAAGAACAGACACACAAAAGTTATTGTAACGACTATTCGTTTCTGTAGCAAAAATCCCCATCAGAAATAATATGTCCTAGACGTTTTAGCGAGTCTGCGAGTTGGAACTTGCCCATTCGTGTATGCAATATTCCACATACTCGACACAACAGACGTCTACCTATACAGCATCTCAAAACTTGTATATTGTGTCCTTAATTGAAAATATGACTAGTTATAAATGCAAATCCATAATACCAATTCTATCCTAACTTATTTTTCCAAACACGTTTTTATTGCTTTGCTCATTGTGTATTATTACTTTAAAACTCTGTATTACTTTTTTATATTGTCTTCCGATTGTAAAGTGCACGGGTGAGGCTCATCAGTAGAAATGGCTGCAAATAAATACAATAAAAAATAAAACACAACTTACTCTTTTCCTTTTTGAAGTGTGAAAACCGGAGATCTTTGTGTGTCATAGGAGTACCAGTACCAGTACCAATACGAGCCATAGCCTCCAGTGGCAATCCTGGCCTTTCAACGAAAAAAAAAAAGAAAAAAAAATGTCGGTGTACATTAAAGTAAAATCATCAATATCTCTGTTTCTAACATATTTTCAGTGCAAAATGAAACGTGTCATCCACAATGTTTGTGCTTTAACACGAAAGAGGTAGTGAGCATAAGGCGGGGGGGTGGGTGTATAAAAGCAAAATGAATATTATATCAAACAATCAGGAAGGTTTCAATTATTAGAGAGAAATTGCCATAATTGAAGCCTTGGCATTGCTAGTGGCATAACATCGTTCGTGCTTCATGTATCTGCAACGAAATGCCAATATAAAAATGTCTCTCTGGAATGAATTGGTAAAATATCGTTGCACCTTAACCTATGTAAACAACCATAACAAAAGTTAAAGTATACATTAACATCATTAATATTTAAGCACGCCTTCAATGGAATCAAGTATGTTCTTCAATTTAAATCTTTAGGAACAAAGGCAATAATCAAATAAGCAAAAAGGAAATTAACGTACAGAACGAAATGATTTGTTTACGTAACATTGAAAATGAGGGCGGCGGGACAGTAATCTATGTCTCCTTTACCACATGTATGTCCCGATTCACATAGGTAAACTGAGACGAAAGTCTAACTTTATGACTTTTGTTATTCACAAAGGTCATTTACTACTCGTAAATGCCCTTTGTGAATACCAAAAGTTGAACTTTACGACTTTTGGCATTCACAAAGGACATTAATGAATAGTAAATGCTCTTTGTGAATACCAAAAGTCGTAAAGTTAGACTTTTGTCTCACTTTACCTTTGTGAATCGGGTCCCACAGGTTGAACTTTATGACTTTCGGTATTGACATTAACCCTGGGCGTAGTTCGCGTAGTAGCGCTATGCGTAGCTACGCGAAGTGCACTTCGCACTACGCACGCTACGCGTAGCTACGCGAACTGCGTAGTGCGGTAGGGAAATGCTGTTCGCACTGATTGCACAGTGCCGGATGCTTGTCCGCACTGTGCAATCATTGCAAACGGCATCTTGCACAGTGCAAGCGGTCGTTTTCTGCCGCTCGAGTAGATTTGTACTCGAGCAGCAGCTTTCTCAACGCGGACTGGTAGTTTCTCATCGCGAGCGGTCGCGAGCATACGCGACCACTCGCAATGAGAAACCTGACCTCCCAGCGTTGAGAATCTTGCCGGGAGGTTTATTTTCCACGCTCGCGATCGGCAACTTGATGTTGCTGATCGCGAACGAGGAAAAAGTCTCGCGGGGATGTTGATTTTGCTCGCTCGCGGTCGCCAACTTGACGTTGAGGACCGCGAGCAAGCAAAAAATGCCCGCTACGCTACGCGTTTTTGCACTGTGCTACGTGCAATTCGCATAGTGCGTAGTAGCGCAAACTACGCAAGCTCCGCGAGCGTAGCGTAGTTTTCCGCCCAGGCCTAATTGACATAGGGCATTTACGAGTAGTAAATGCCCTTTGTGAATACCAAAAGTCGTAAAGTTAGACTTTCGTCTCATTTTACCTTTGTGTATCGGGCCCATATTTATCACTTATATGGCATCACCTTTCTCTGAGGAGCATTACCATCTCCACTTAGAAGGATTCTCCAGACCACATTCACTGCAAACCTCATAGCATAATTAGCATTTTGTACCTAGCAAAGATGACAATTCTAAATTAATCAATATAAACAATTTAAGTCACGGCCCATAATCTCTGTTTCTGACATATATTTTTTGTGATTTGGCATACCAATTAACATGGGCATGAAATATACTTTATTAACATTTACTGACTGCAGCAACGGTGTAAAGAGTAGGTTTGCAGTGCAGTGGACTAAATAGTACTAAAGTAAATAATATCCCAAAATTTTCCATCCTGTAGATTCTGCACCACCTTCCAGGGATATAGCAACAGGTACCAAGCCCCCTGAGCAACCCCGTAAGAGTGCCACCATAGCTAGGGATTGTGCTAAGTGCTGTGTTTTCATTTAATTTAAGTGCACAGTGCAACAGAAGCCCTCATGCTATGATTTTGCCTGGTTTAAATAGTATTAAAAGTTATTTTTCTGATATGATAAACACAGCCAAGCAATCGTGCTCACATCGCAAAGCGTAACAATTCAAAACGTTGTGTCCACTACAGATAAAGTGTCGTAGCATGACAGTCCATCGTAGCAGTGTCTATATACAAAAACACAGACACAGTCAGCACACAACACAATCCTTAGCTGATGGAGTAAGCTGTAAGCTAATATCAGTAATAAAACTGCTCACTGTCAATGCTGGGTATAAAATGCCTGCTCTCTCCCTGATTGAATTATTTAGTCCTAGAGACCTTCAGGTGTCTAGTTACCTCACCTACACCATCCTGCGTATGTTGTACTCTGTACTTTAATTGCAATAATAACTGGACTCTCTTATGTCTACTCTGTTTTTGTAACACCAGATTATGATATCGGAGGGAGTGAGATTTCCAATGCTAATCTGTTGAATGGCTGTAGGGATAAAGGTGAGCGGCCAAAATCGCATAGAGACATTGCAGCCTGCTCACCTGCCCCCCATATGCATTTAAACATCAACATCTTGGAAGAGATCAATTTTTGTTTAGTAAGTCTGAGTTTACAATAGGGACAACAAAATACTTATTTTTTACACATAAGTTCTCTCGCTCTTACCATTGTTAATGCCTTTCTTACTCAAGGCATCTACCCCGAAGCTCTAAAGACAGGCCAGATCCTCCCACTTGATGTACCTCTCAACTGCCTACAACACGGTTGACCAACCCACTCTTATACACACCATGGAGTCTCGTTGAGTGGGATCCACAGGCAATATCCTTCACTGGTTCTCGTGTTACCCTTCCAACTGACACCAGTTTGTTCATATGGGCACCTCCAGGATCCAAAAGATACATCACCTGTGGTCTCCATCAGGGATGGATTCAGACTGCCCCGTCATCTTCAATTCCTACATGGAGCCACATGGAGCTCTTCCAACAGATAACAACATCTAGATTCACCAATATGCCGATGATACACAACTCTACTTGAATGTTTCCTCTGCTTTAGATATCCAATGCCTCAAACACTGCTTGTACATCAGCCTGACATGGATTTTCAGCGCCTACCTTTAGTTCTACCCAATCAAGTCAGAACTCCTGCTATTTGACAAGAACAACAAACAAGAACCCTTATAAACTTGTCTCAATTATATGAATACTGTCAGCTTGTGAGAAGCTGGCCTGGTATATGATGTCCACTAATGTAAGTGGGCACCTTGCACCAGTCCAGACAACCCTTATGGTGATTTAAGAGGTCTCAGACAACCTTAGAAAGCTATCCAAGTGGTAGCTGTGGAGAGCAGCCTTCAGGCTTAGTCTTGAAGGAGTGTAAAGCAGCTTGTTTTACCAGAATACAATATTATAGATTAAATGAAAAGAGAACCACGCGAGTTATAAAAAATATGTATTTATTATATAACACTATCTAGTACGTTACAGTATCTCCCGCATGGAGATAGACACAAAGCACACAATACTTTAGCCAATAAATCACAGTAAATAGCACTAATACACAGTGCGCCCCAGGGGGGGACCAAACCGTATACTAAGAAAGTGGCATAAGAACCACGACTCGAGTCAGGACAATGTTGAGTACGTAGAATTTCTGGGGACCCACAGAACCACCCAAGGTAAGTAAATAGGGAACCCACGGAGAGCGTGTGCAGTGTGTGAACACAACTGCGTGCTCTGTACAAGTCTATGTTCAAGTTGCGGTTGGAAGATTAGGGACCCTTCCCAGTGGACCCTGAAGAAACCCAGTGGAAGACAGAAGGTTGGAGAGCCACCCCACCCGTGGATACTGAAGTACCCAAGTTACCTATCTCAGGGAAGCCGGGTGCATAGGTGTGAAGTGGTGTCGGAAGCCGCCATCGAAACCAATGGAGGACTTCAGGAAAGTGCCGCTGCTGAAAGAGGTGAAAGTGTCCGTGGGAATCCAAATGTGGATTCTTGAAGAGGAGTACCTGAAAGCAGAGGGGACAGTGTCTATGTCACTCGGAAGTGACCAGGAGACTTGGAAGACGAATGCCCTCTGATGTCGGGTGCTTCAGGATAGTTGACAGTGACCTTGACTCTGCAGCTGCGGGGACCAGGCGATGCTGAGGAAGACCAGAACCTGGATATGAGCTGCCCCACAAAGTATGTCGAGAGCTGAGGGGTCGGTGTCCAGCTGGAGCACCAACAAGCCTTGGCACATGCAACCAACCCAGGAAGTCAAGAAGATGCACGGTTCAGACCAGCAAGGTCCAGGAGACTCACCCCAAGCAGGGGAGGCAGGGAAGGCGCCAAGCAATCAGCGGAGCCCAAGAAAAACAAAGATGACCCTCAATTGGACCCACATGCCGGAGGCTCAGGAGTCGCGAGAGGACCTCGAGCAGCTCATCAAAAGGAACAGGCCACGGTGCCCACGAGGCAATGTGGCTGAAGATATTGGTGCAAGAAGTTGCTGGAGGTTGGGGCTACTTGGAGCCCAATGCACTTGTTGCAGAGTCACCAACAAGCATATGCACTTGCAAAAATACGTGGTGCACAGGGGTTCAGTTAGGGCAGCCCCCACGTGGGATTCTTACCTCAAACTTGGTGAGAGGGCAGCTCGGGCCTCGGGAGCCGTAGATAACCACCACCTGTATTGTTGAACCCTTTGGAGTCCTCAGGAGCTCGGATCAGCAGACCGTTCAGCAGTGTTGAGGTGCCTATGAATGTAGGGGAGTGACTCCTTCACGCCAAGGGAGATTACTTCAGTTGTCCTTGATGCTTCACAGGCCTTGGAAGGTTCCTGTATGATGCACAGGCATAGACGATGCAGCAGACTGAAAGGGAGACGAAGTCAGGCCCAAACGAAGTCCAGCAAAGTCCAGAGTGCCCAGACGGTAGAAGTGCAGTGGCTTCAGTTCTGAATCTTATCCCACGACGAATCTAGGGACCTACACCCAGGTAAGCCCTTAAGTACCCTAGGGAAAGGGTTGGGAAGATTCAGGAGACCCTCCCAGGTGAGGGTCTGGACAGGGGAGAGGTTACTCCCATGTCCTTTGTCCAGTTTCGCGTCAGAGCGGGAGCCAACGGCTCCCAGGACTGGTTTGAACTGGACTATGGACAGGGACACCAAATGTGCCCCTCATGCAGACTTTCAGGCGCTGGCAAGCGCATCCACCCAGCCCTAATACACTAAACCCTGTCTGGAAGGTGGTCACATCTCCCTGTGACAGGATGCCTATTGTTCTGCCTTCCCCTGCTTGAGCTTGGCTCAGCAACAGGAGGGCAGAAATGTGTCTCTGGTCGGCAGCAACCATTTTGTGCTGTCTGGGACTAGAAGGCCGGTACCGGGAACACTGAGAGCCTAACGGAGGGCTCTCCCAGTGCTTGTAATCATGCCTCCCACACCATTTACAGTGTGGGGGTATGATTCCAACATGTTTGATACCAAGCATGACAGGATTCATTGCAGCCATTTTCGAGATGGTCATTGTGCGGTCCCACAATGCCCCTCTATATAGTATATGGCTGCTTCACTGACAACCCGGGAGAATGGTCTCCGTAGGCTGCAGGGGTGCCCTGCTCATGCAGGGGCACTCTCTCACTTAGAACCAAGCATCCTGCCTTCAGGATTGTAAAGGCCTGCTATGGGGGTGACTTTTAGGTTTTAAGTGCAGTGACCCTTAGATCTTGTAAACCTATATCTTTCGTAAGTGGTGCATGCACCAACTTACACAGGCTGCAATGGCAGGCCTGTAGTTCCATTTTGCATGGTCTCTCATGGGTTGGCATAATACATGCTTCAGCCCATGGGAGACCTCTGGGGTACCTACGCCCTGGGTACCTGGGTACCATATACTAGGGACTGACAAGGGTACCCCAGTATCCAATCTGGAGTGTACCTAAGTACATAACATAACAGTTTAGGGAGAAAGAAGATAGACTTGGGGCCTGATTAGCAGGATCCCAGTCAGACTAGTCAAAAACAGCATCACATCAAGCAAAAAGTGGGGGTAACCATAAGAAGCAGATCCTACTTTCCTACACAGCTTCAAACCCAAATCTACTATATTCCAATGCATTTGGATTCAGACTGGATATCAACTTCATGTCAAGTAACACATTACCCAAAACACAAACACTGTCTGGAACCAGCTCTCTCTTTTAAAGAAACTGAAACGAATTTTCCCAAAAAAGCGATTTCAGAACTCGTGTCCAATCCCATGTAATCTTACATCTGTATAGTGGTAACGCCATAATCCATGGCCTCCAGACTTTACTTTTGCTGTACCAGTGTTTGTTACTGTGATGCATGCCTCAGGCAATGTTGTGCAATTAAAGCTGCACCTAAAAATGTGGATATGCAGTCTGCATTTTCCCGTAGATATGTGATCTGCATTTTACAATCAACATTTTTGATTATCTTAATCCAATAAACATGCCCATCCACAAACAAATTATTTGTAAACTTGCAAATTGTATTTGTGCTTCCATCCATAAAAACGTATTTCATTTAGGGGTTTAGACTAAAAGGACATGAATTATAATTTAAGCAATGGCTGCACTATAGACTTCAGAATCCTTCTGTGACAAAGATTCAATTCGTAAATTGTGCCACCCTGGGGTTTAAAAGTACAAAATTACAATTGAATCATCGGGGCATATATTATTCAATGTTTACCTATTGTTGATTTAATAAAATAGAAGCTGCTTCCATGGATTTAATTCATCATGTTACCAGCTGTGGTTGCTCGCCCATTAAACAAAATATGATGGAATGGTGGTAGATTCAAAAATTAAAATAATTAAACAGATTTCAAAACCATCTTCTGTGCTCCATAAAAAGGGCAGGCCAAGCATATGTAATATGTCCAAATGATTCCATCTTGTAGTTACAAAGTCTGCAACAATTTGCAGAGGGCAGATAAATATATTTATGTAGAGAATGTAAATTGGGCATCAACCCAAATTCCAAACTCATTCATTTATGTTTAAGAAACATAACATGAACCACTCAAGTATTTCTGAGTAGGTTACTTGTTTATATGGATTTTTTTAGTTCAGACATGAACTAAAAGCGATTTTATCGTCCCTAAAGAAATTAATTTCAGGGCTTTATTCACGTTAATTTAAAAAAAAAAAGATTATGGCGACGTCAGATTCCCAAAATAGTTTATTTTCATTAATTCTAAGTCTGTTGTTCAATATTTATCCTACTGGCTCTGATTTTGGTGGTCGTGTATTTCTTTCTAGACATATACTTTCAGCGTTGACTCTTGTGCATTGTTATAGTTTATGACATATCGTAATAAAGGCGGACTACATTGCTCTAGCTTGGTTCAATCTAGTATGGGCTGTGATGTGAACAACAGAAGAGACTTACAGGCGTTATATTATATTTGATTAAGTAACTTTGCGAGTTTCCTAAGAAAGACTCTGCGGGACAGGGTACTAAGGATATCAACTTTCACGTGTATGCAGCTAATGGGGTCAAGGCACTCAGGGCAAAACAAAGGGAGTTTACTGTAGATGTTAATGGGGATAGGTTCTGGTTAAATCCACCGTTTGTGCCTAACCAAATATTTGGGTTTAATTCAAATGGCTTACTCTCAACCCTACTGTTATTTAGATGCCATTAGCCCACTTTTTTTAGCCGTTTTGCAATGGCCACAATTTTAGTGTTTTCTAAATTAAGTCATGCAGTTACTTTTGCAATAAGAGTCTAAGGGCCAGATGTAGGAAGCCAAATAGCGAGCGCAAACGCTGAAATTTGCAGAATTTCAGCGTTTGTGATCGCTATTTGGCTGCGAGCAATGTAGGTAAGTTTAAACCTAATCGCAAACTTGCGATTCCTTATTTTGCGCAAGCATTTAGAGAATCGCAATTTGCGATTCCCTAAATGCTATGCTGGTAGGCATCGCAAATTGCGAATTTGCCTTAAGGAATCGCAAAATACCACCAACTTTAGCACTACAGCCCAATAGGGGAGCGGCTCAATTTGGTCACTGCACACGAGGAGTTCTGCAATCTCCCAGGTCCAGCTGCCAGCATGTATGCCAAGTATCCAGGCATCCCATAGACGGGTGTCACGGTGACACTCATGGTCGTGGGCCAACAGGGGGCGCACACACATGTCGAAATCCAGTTCGGCTACCGTCCTGTTGGATAGGCAAACATCCATGGACCACTCGAATATGCACGAGCGACAATGCAACACAGGCTGCACGCAGGTGACGTTGGCAAGGCGGATGCTTAGCCGGTAACTGATCCGCAGCACTACCAATGGCAGTGCCCCCAGTAAATGCAGCATACATGCACGGCACAGTTCCACCTGACAGGGGTTGTGCATGTGTCTGGGATGTTCTGCCATTGCGTTAGTGGCCCTGGTTGAAGCGGCACTGTCCTGACCTGCGCCTGTTCTGTGGATGAAATGCCACAGCTCGGATCAATGAGTTGTTGAAGTGTGCAACGGTTGTACGCCTGGGATGGTGTGGGAGTAAGTGTGAAGGCCATTCCATGCAAGATTACTTCGAGCAAGGACTTCTGTGTGTGGGGTGTGTATACGTTGGTCTTTCGTCGGGCTGTGCGTAGTGTGGGAGTCGTCATCAGCTGCTATAGTATCTGTCAGGGGGTGCCGGGCACATGCAATTCCGAGGTCGAAGGTGCAGATGTGCTTCCGCCTGATAGTTCAGACAAAGGAGCTTTCATCCCTAATGTTAGTTTGTCATCTGCTTGCAGTCAGGAAATGTGATTTGGCTCTTTGGGGGTGGGGTGGGATGTGTGCGACTTTGGGATTCATGTTTGACATGTCTTGCATGTGGCAAATGAGCGGCATCACTGTGTGTTACGTTGCCTCACAGCTGCTCCTCCCTCCCCCCGAGCCTATTTACTTGTGTGCGCTGCGCGGTTGCATCACTTGCACTCCTACGGCCCACCATTGTCATGCCTGTCTGCACATGTCCACAAGCCTGACAACGACACTGTGATGTTGGCCGTTGAAGGTGGGCGGCCACGTGAGTGTAGGCCTATGGTAAGGATAGGGTGGACACAGACGTAGAGTTCATACCTGGCTGAACTCGCGCTGCGATTAAGGCTAGGCATTTGGCTCATGCTGCGGCAATACAGATACACACAGCACTTGGCATGTATGAGCAAAGACCCCGAGCGGTCTTGCACTCCTTCATTTCCCCGTTCGTGCAAGCCCGCCCTCCGGGTGCATGCTACATTGCAACATTGTCGATTGCAGACTGGGTGGCGCCGACACTACAACAGTGACACACTCATTAGTTACTTCCTTGTTCAGGCCAGAACTGAACCATGCCAAGAGCCCCGGGCAAATCCTTCACACCCCTACGCTGGCTTGGCGTACGCCGGCCCAGCCCACTCCGCTTACGCTTACAGGGGGGGACGGCACAGCTACATGTCCAGTGTCTTACTCACTGCCTGAGGTGACATGGTTGCGTCCGCTGTCCACAGCACAATGTAATGTGGTAGGGCCCTGGCCCATCATGCATACATAATGACCACACGGACACACTTAGATAGATAGTGGAACTGGCTACGGGCACGTGCGCCCGGCCCCATTTTATTACCAGGGTCACATGTCCAGTGACGCCTGTGCTGGATGGGTGTGGGGTGAGTGTAAGCCAGCCCTGAGGGAGTGGTTGGTGCTGGCAGCAACTAGAACAGTGATCATCGGATCACGCACACAGATTCAATCATAAAGGGTCCATGACTTGTGGTGCACTGAGTTTGTGGCACCGGATGCACGGCGGCCGGCACGGGCCTACCGCCACGTGGCATTGACTTGAGCTGCACTGAGGTAGGGCCACCAGAGCTGAGCGTGCTCATGTGAAGAAATTGTTAATGAGTTGGCCCCCTGGATATTCCTGGTGCAGCTGCAGTGGGGTGTGGTACACCTGCCTCATCTTCATCATCATCGTCCCAGGTCTTCCCCACTGCCTGAGGTGACATTGTTGCGTCCGCTGTCCACAGCACTAAACTCAATCATGAAGGGTCCATGAGTTGTGGTGCACTGAGTTAGTGGCACCTGAAGAGCTGAGCAGGGTATCAAGCTGATGATGGCATCCAAGACAGGTGTGAGCAACTTAGATAGGCTGGCTGTGAGACTCTCCCGACTCTGGCAGTTGTTGGTTGGAGGTGGTCCTGGCGGTGGTGGCGGGTGTGCAGCCAGCGATGATGGCGTGTCCTTGCAGGTCAGGATTGGATTCGATTTGCGAGCCCTACTGACCGCAGTGTAGGCCGGAGGCAGCGGTCAGCAAGGGCCCACAGCCACGTGGCATTGACTTGAGCTGCACAGAGTTAGTGGCACCTGAGACGCTCAGCGGGTGCGCAGCCTGCGATGATGCGTCGTTTGACTTGGGGGACCTGCTGACCACAGTGTAGGCCGGAGGTAGTGGTCAGGAAGGGCCCACTGCCACTGGCAGATGACTTGTGGTGCACTGGGTTAGTGGCACCTGGAGCGCTCGGCGGGTGCGCGTCCTGCGCTGATGCGTCGTCCAGGCGGGCCGCCCTGGAAGCAATGTCTGTTGCCTACTGGACTCTGCCATAAATGAATCAAGACTCAATTTGATTTGCGAGCCCTGCTGACCACAGTGTAGGTCGGAGGCAGCGGTCAGAAAGGGCACACAGCCATGTGACGATGACTTGTGTTGCACAGGGTCAGTGGCACCTGGAGCGCTCAGCAGGTGCACAGCCAACGACGATGCGTCGTCCGGGCGGGCCGCACTGGGAGCAATGTTTTTCGCCTACTGAATTCTGCCTCAATATTGCCACGTGGCGTTGACTTGTGTTGCACAGGGTCAGTGGCACCTGGAGCGCTCAGCAGGTGCACAGCCAACGACGATGCGTCGTCCAGGCGGGCCGCACTGGGAGCAATGTTTTTCGCCTACTGAATTCTGCCTCAATATTGCCACGTGGCGTCGACTTGTGTTGCACAGGGTCAGTGGCACCTGGAGCGCTCAGCAGGTGCACAGCCAATGACGATGCGTCGTCCGGGCTGGCCGCACTGGCGGCAATGTCTGTTGATTAGTGGTTTCCTCCATTAACAGAAATGTGGCACGATTTGAATTGTGGGACCTGCTGACCGCAGTGTAGGACTAAGGCAGAATCCGGCACACACATGACTCCATGTTGCTGTGCCGCTGGATGCGCTGGGGGCCTGTGTCACGGAGTCTGGAGGTCACGGCGGCGGACTCATGGCAGGGCGAGGTGTGCCGCCCTGGCAGACGCGTTGCTCATCACAGAAGAGAACCACGCCCAGAGCCCTGGCCTTTTTATCCGCACTTCTATGCTGGAGTGGCGTACGCCGGCCCAGCCCACTGCGCTCACGCTTACAGGGGTACGGCACAGCTACATGTCCAAGGTCTTCCCCACTGCCTGAGGTAACATGTTTGCGTTCACTGTCTACAACACTACATACCCCAGCAGTATATGTCCACATGGACATGTCTGTGCTCTGCATTCTGTGGTCTGTCCAGCACATCACCGCCACACTTGGCATTGTGTACATTCTTCTTCATGGGTGAGTTGCCTCCCTTCACACATACTTGGTTCCCACCTCTCCCCACATTCTGCACTTGTGTGGCTGAGGGGCCATGCCGCTTCGAACGTCCGCTGTCTTGTCCTACGCTGCCTCGGTGGTAGTCCAGGGGGAGGAATCCGGAGGGGGGTCCTGGGGGTGGTGGCGGTGGGTGTTGTGGCCCTCTTGGGTCTCCGAGCTGCATGTTCATTGTCTCCATGGCATCTGTGGGTCTTCAGATGCGGCTCTGGGCTGGGCTCCCTTTCATGCTGCAGGTTGTCGTCCTGCTTAACACCCTTAAAAGGCAGGTGTTAAATCCCTGCTGCTAACGCGCCTTATCGCCTGTTTTTGGGTCGCATCGCAGATCTGGCTGGTCGTTGAAAATATCGCGAAGTGGTGTTTTCGTGTGTTTTTGCACTGGAACGCCTACTCTGCATATCATTAGTGTTAGTTGGCGCACTCATCCGTGGCGATGTTTTTTGCGGCAGCTATCGCTGGAAAACTGGCGATATCAGCAGTTTGCACCAGCTTGGGAATAGGGAGATAAATCTATCGCCACTTTTGCGGCGCTAAAGTGCCGATAAATCGGCGATAAGTCCTTGAGAATGTGCCCCTAAATTGATTGTGAGAGCAGACACTCTTTATTGGTAGTCTCCCGAGGTTTTTGCCTTTACCACCTCCTATTTTGCTGGATTCATTCTTGTTGGCCTGGACTTGTGATTTCTCCCTTAAACATAGTAAAATTGGTGTACACCTGATTGGCACATGTCATTTACCTATAAGTCCCTATAAATAGTACTATATACACCCAGGGTCTGTAAATTAAATGCTTCTTATTGGTTGAAGCACTCATTGTGCCACCCACTAAAGTAGCACTGTAAAGTGTATCGTAGGCATGCCACTATAGCTTGTAGGGTAGGTTTAAACTGCCATTTTGACCTGGCAAATAAAAACCATTTGCAAAGCCTAAACATTCCTTTTTAATACTTATAAGTCACACCAAAGGTAGGAACTCATGGCCCATGAGGCAGGGTGCACAGTATTTACAATGCAGGACATATCAAATTACGTTTTACATGTTTTGTCAATAAAAAACTCCTAAAGTCTTTTTCACTGTGGAAAGGCTATCTCCCCAATAGACTAACACTGGGGTACCGCATTACACTTAATAAGTGATAACTTCAGCTTGGGAACAGATTGAGAAATGCTTTTTCCATTCATTTGATCTATAATTTGAAATACTCTTTAATGGTAAAGTCGGATTTTAAATTAATTTCCTAAAAATGCCACGTTTAGAGAGTTGCAAAAACAACAGTTGATGGACAGAATGCAGAACAATGTCATACATTCACCCCAGTATAGAGATCTGGGCCTAAATCCATCGTTTTTTTGCTCACCATGCCATTCCAGTTTGGACCCAGCCATATGCAAATCAGTCTTGACCCTGTGCCTCATGGGAACAGTCCAACCCGAACTGCCAAGCCAGGTCCTCCCTGGACTGGAAACAAGCATCCTAGGACCGGTTTCAGGGTTTCATCCCTCTTCAGCCAGGATAGCTTGATTCCAGTGGCATGGAGAGCACGGGACCCACGTCTGGGCATACCCGTCCCACTCGGGGTGACAAATGCAAAAACAACAGTTGATGGACAGAATGCAGAACAATGTCATAGATTCACCCCAGTACAGAGATCTGGGCCTAAATCCATCGTTTTTGCTCACCATGCCATTCCAGTTTGGACCCAGCCATATGCAAATCAGTCTTGACCCTGTGCCTCATGGGAACAGTCCAGCCCGAACTGCCAAGCCAGGTCCTCCCTGACTGGAAACAAGCATCCTAGGACCGGTTTCGGGTTTCACCCTCTTCAGCCAGGATAGCTTGATTCCAGTGGCATGGAGAGCACGGACCCACGTCTGGGCATACCCGTCCCACTCGGGTGACAAATGCAAAAACAACAGTTGATGGACAGAATGCAGAACAATGTCATACATTCACCCCAGTACAGCGATCTGGGCCTAAATCCATCGTTTTTTTGCTCACCATGCCATTCCAGTTTGGACCCAGCCATATGCAAATCAGTCTTGACCCTGTGCCTCATGGGAACAGTCCAGCCCGAACTGCCAAGCCAGGTCCTCCCTGGACTGGAAACAAGCATCCTAGGACCGGTTTCGGGCTTCACCCTCTTCAGCCAGGATAGCTTGATTCCAGTGGCATGGAGAGCACGGGACCCACGTCTGGACATACCCGTCCCACTCGGGTGACAAATGCTAAAACAACAGTTGATGGACAGAATGCAGAACAATGTCATACATTCACCCCAGTACAGAGATCTGGGCCTAAATCCATCGTTTTTTTGCTCACCATGCCATTCCAGTTTGGACCCAGCCATATGCAAATCAGTCTTGACCCTGTGCCTCATGGGAACAGTCCAGCCCGAACTGCCAAGCCAGGTCCTCCCTGGACTGGAAACAAGCATCCTAGGACCGGTTTCGGGTTTCACCTCTCTTCAGCCAGGATAGCTTGATTCCAGTGGCATGGAGAGCACGGGACCCACGTCTGGGCATACCCGTCCCACTCGGGTGACAAATGCAAAACAACAGTTGATGGACAGAATGCAGAACAATGTCATACATTCACCCCAGTACAGAGATCTGGGCCTAAATCCATCGTTTTTTGCTCACCATGCCATTCCAGTTTGGACCCAGCCATATGCAAATCAGTCTTGACCCTGTGCCTCATGGGAACAGTCCAGCCCGAACTGCCAAGCCAGGTCCTCCCTGGACTGGAAACAAGCATCCTAGGACCGGTTTCGGGTTTCACCTCTCTTCAGCCAGGATAGCTTGATTCCAGTGGCATGGAGAGCACGGGACCCACGTCTGGGCATACCCGTCCCACTCGGGTGACAAATGCAAAACAACAGTTGATGGACAGAATGCAGAACAATGTCATACATTCACCCCAGTACAGAGATCTGGGCCTAAATCCATCGTTTTTTGCTCACCATGCCATTCCAGTTTGGACCCAGCCATATGCAAATCAGTCTTAGACCCTGTGCCTCATGGGAACAGTCCAGCCCGAACTGCCAAGCCAGGTCCTCCCTGGACTGGAAACAAGCATCCTAGGACCGGTTTCGGGGTTTCACCCTCTTCAGCCAGGATAGCTTGATTCCAGTGGCATGGAGAGCACGGGACCCACGCCTGGGCATACCCGTCCCACTCGGGGTGACAAATGCAAAAACAACAGTTGATGGACAGAATGCAGAACAATGTCATATATTCACCCCAGTACAGAGATCTGGGCCTAAATCCATCGTTTTTTTGCTCACCATGCCATTCCAGTTTGGACCCAGCCATATGCAAATCAGTCTTGACCCTGTGCCTCATGGGAACAGTCCAGCCCGAACTGCCAAGCCAGGTCCTCCTGGACTGGAAACAAGCATCCTAGGACCGGTCTCGGGTTTCACCCTCTTCAGCCAGGATAGCTTGATTCCAGTGGCATGGAGAGCACGGGACCCACGCCTGGGCATACCCGTCCCACTCGGGGTGACAAATGCAAAAACAACAGTTGATGGACAGAATGCAGAACAATGTCATACATTCACCCCTTTGGTATCGCTTTGTTCGCCCTAAGTTGGCAGGGTATGCCCAGACGTGGGTCCCTTGCTCACTTTGCCACTGGATTCAAGCTAGCCTGGCTGATGACGGCTGAATAGCCAGAAACCGGTCCCAAGATGCTTGTTTCCGGTCCAGGGAAGACATGGCTTGGCAGTTCGGGCTGGACTGTTCCCATGAGGCACAGGGTCAGACTGATTTGCATATGGCCATGTCTGAACTGGGGTGGTGGAGTGAGCTAAAGAATGATGATGGATTAAACCCAGATCAGTTGACTGGGGGTGAGTGTTTGATTTGCTCAAGCGCTCCGTCCATCATCCCCTTTGGTATCGCTTTGTTCGCCCTAAGTTGGCAGGGTATGCCCAGACGTGGTCCCTTGCTCACTTTGCCACTGGATTCAAGCTAGCCTGGCTGATGATGGCTGAATAGCCAGAAACCGGTCCCAGGATGCTTGTTTCCGGTCCAGGGAAGACATGGCTTGGCAGTTCGGGCTGGACTGTTCCCATGAGGCACAGGGTCAGACTGATTTGCATATGGCCATGTCTGAACTGGGGTGGTGGAGTGAGCTAAAGAATGATGATGGATTAAACCCAGATCAGTTGACTGGGGGTGAGTGTTTGATTTGCTCAAGTGCTCCGTCCATCATCCCCTTTGGTATCGCTTGTTCGCCCTAAGTTGGCAGGGTATGCCCAGACGTGGGTCCCTTGCTCACTTTGCCACTGGATTCAAGCTAGCCTGGCTGATGACGGCTGAATAGCCAGAAACCGGTCCCAGGATGCTTGTTTCCGGTCCAGGGAAGACATGGCTTGGCAGTTCGGGCTGGACTGTTCCCATGAGGCACAGGGTCAGACTGATTTGCATATGGCCATGTCTGAACTGGGGTGGTGGAGTGAGCTAAAGAATGATGATGGATTAAACCCAGATCAGTTGACTGGGGGTGAGTGTTTGATTTGCTCAAGCGCTCCGTCCATCATCCCCTTTGGTATCGCTTGTTCGCCCTAAGTTGGCAGGGTATGCCCAGACGTGGGTCCCTTGCTCACTTTGCCACTGGATTCAAGCTAGCCTGGCTGATGACGGCTGAATAGCCAGAAACCGGTCCCAGGATGCTTGTTTCCGGTCCAGGGAAGACATGGCTTGGCAGTTCGGGCTGGACTGTTCCAATGAGGCACAGGGTCAGACTGATTTGCATATGGCCATGTCTGAACTGGGGGTGGTGGAGTGAGCTAAAGAATGATGATGGATTAAACCCAGATCAGTTGACTGGGGGTGAGTGTTTGATTTGCTCAAGCGCTCCGTCCATCATCCCCTTTGGTATCGATTTGTTCGCCTCAAGTTGGCAGGGTATGCCCAGACGTGGGTCCCTTGCTCACTTTGCCACTGGATTCAAGCTAGCCTGGCTGATGACGGCTGAATAGCCAGAAACCGGTCCCAGGATGCTTGTTTCCGGTCCAGGGAAGACATGGCTTGGCAGTTCGGGCTAGACTGTTCCCATGAGACACAGGGTCAGACTGATTTGCATATGGCCATGTCTGAACTGGGGTGGTGGAGTGAGCTAAAGAATGATGATGGATTAAACCCAGATCAGTTGACTGGGGTGAGTGTTTGATTAGCTCAAGCCCTCCGTCCATCATCCCCTTTGGTATCGCTTTGTTCACCCTAAGTTGGCAGGGTATGCCCAGACGTGGGTCCCTTTGCTCACTTTGCCACTGGATTCAAGCTAGCCTGGCTGATGACGGCTGAATAGCCAGAAACCGGTCCCAGGATGCTTGTTTCCTGGTCCAGGGAAGACATGGCTTGGCAGTTCGGGCTGGACTGTTCCCATGAGGCACAGGGTCAGACTGATTTGCATATGGCCATGTCTGAACTGGGGTGGTGGAGTGAGCTAAAGAATGATGATGGATTAAACCCAGATCAGTTGACTGGGGGTGAGTGTTTGATTAGCTCAAGCGCTCCGTCCATCATCCCCTTTGGTATCGATTTGTTCGCCCTAAGTTGGCAGGGTATGCCCAGACGTGGGTCCCTTGCTCACTTTGCCACTGGATTCAAGCTAGCCTGGCTGATGACGGCTGAATAGCCAGAAACCGGTCCCAGGATGCTTGTTTCCGGTCCAGGGAAGACATGGCTTGGCAGTTCGGGCTAGACTGTTCCCATGAGACACAGGGTCAGACTGATTTGCATATGGCCATGTCTGAACTGGGGTGGTGGAGTGAGCTAAAGAATGATGATGGATTAAACCCAGATCAGTTGACTGGGGGTGAGTGTTTGATTTGCTCAAGCGCTCCGTCCATCATCCCCTTTGGTATCGCTTTGTTCGCCCCTAAGTTGGCAGGGTATGCCCAGACGTGGGTCCCTTGCTCACTTTGCCACTGGATTCAAGCTAGCCTGGCTGATGACGGCTGAATAGCCAGAAACCGGTCCCAGGATGCTTGTTTCCGGTCCAGGGAAGACATGGCTTGGCAGTTCGGGCTGGACTGTTCCCATGAGGCACAGGGTCAGACTGATTTGCATATGGCCATGTCTGAACTGGGTTGGTGGAGTGAGCTAAAGAATGATGATGGATTAAACCCAGATCAGTTGACTGGGGGTGAGTGTTTGATTTGCTCAAGCGCTCCGTCCATCATCCCCTTTGGTATCGCTACGTTTAGAGAGTTGGCATTTTTCTGCATCAACTTTAATGGTCCTGGTGTTAAAATTCACCAATGATTGTTGCTACTTTTCTGTTCAAGGTAAGAGTGTAACCCAAAGTTTGTGACAAAAATGAGACAATCTGTCTCTGACTTCTGAAAGGTTTTGAGCAGTTCCTCTTGGGGGCTATTTGAATACATTTTAAATAAGCCCTTCCACAGTACTCTTTTTAATAGGAAATAACCAACTATTATGTCTTCAGTGTTTGTCCCCAAGGGATTTTTATACTTTCCTTTCACAGTGCTCTTTTGAATTTGAAATATGGAAATATTATGCCCCTTACTGGATGTCCAATAATATTAGACTGAGAGCCTGATTATGACTTTGGCAATCTTGGTACTGCTGCCACGGTGGCATCGGAGTCCTCACTCACTGGCTTGATAGTCCACCAGCCGTATTTCGATGTTGGTAGTCCCATAGAAATAACATCGCTCGGTACCCGTCACCAACGCCAGGATTTCTCATTCTGCCGGGGCGGAGTAGCAGGCTGCAGCGGCTGATGGTAGAAGTCCAGACACCATTCCCTCCGTGCAGATTATGATGAGCCTTACCGCCAAGCTGACTGTGGTGGAAGACCTCCACACTCGACCCGGTGGGAACACAAGAAATAAGGTTAAAACTCACCTTATGTCCTGTTTTCACTCCTCTTCCCATCACGGAACCCAACGTCCAGGTCCCCCCTTTGCAGCTGAACATTATCCATGCGGGAAATCCACACCACTGTTGCCATATGTACAAGCAAGCCACTCGTACATTCCTACACTCTTCCAATGGCCATATAACCATGCTGCTGGACATTACTCACACAAGCACTGTCTCCATATGTCCAATGCATATGTTTGTATTTTCTAACTATGCACATTAAAATACATTCACATGCATTGACATTGTGGGGAAAACTATGGGATACCGCACGTGACGGTCTCCCTCCGTCGGATGACTGCCACCGTCAAACCGCCAGCACATCGGGAACATCCAAATATGGCAGGCAGGATGCCGGAGGCTTGGCGGTGTCCTTGGGATTGCCGCCGTGGCATGGTTGGAAAGGGGGTCCCTTGGGTACCCCCACAGGCCCGATTCAGAAGGCCCCGGGTAAAGTGGGGCCTGCTATGGGCCCCCAAAGTCAGATTCTGGCAGCCGATTCGTTCCAGAGCAACCAAATCGGAACGGCTGTCCGAATCAGTCATTGTACTCGCTCGCTCAGAAACCATAGAGCTGTACGATTCGGCCCTGAAAGACAAGTCCTGTCCAAATGCCTTTCAGAACGATTCGGACAGCCCTACCAGTTTCCAGGCTTCGTACCCAATCGTTGGGCTCTGGATCGGATTTGTCAAACATGAATCTGATTCGGAGCCCTTCCGAACGACATCGGAATCGAGCCCTTAGGGCCCAATTCTGATCTTGTTTGGAAAGTATTCCTACAGAATAAGTCCCGGAATGCTTTCCGGCGACTCGGATAGGGGGTGTCCGACCGAGCGATTTGGATGTATCCGGATGCTTCCGGATACGATTCAGTCGGGCTCCCATTGAAGAAAGGGGTGGCTGGGGAAAATCGTGCACCCTGTGGCAGGCACCCCATGGTGCCTGCCACATTGTGCGTGGTTGGAAAGGGGGGTCCCTTGGGTACCCCCATGGGCCCGATTCGGAAGGCCCTGGGTAATGGGGGGCCTGCTATGTGCCCCCAAAGACAGATTCTGGCAGCCGATTTGTTCTGGAGAAACCGAATTGGAACGGCTGTCCGAATCAGTCATCGTACTCGCTCGCTCGGAAACCGAGTCCATAGAGCTGTACGATTCGGCTCTGAAAGACAAGTCCTGTCTGAATGCCTTTCGGAACCAATTCGGACAGCCCTACCGGTTTCCAGGCATCGTACTTGGTCGTTGGGACGTGTGTATGATTTGGTCGGAAAGAAGGGCTCCGGATCGGATTTGGCAAACACGAATCCGATTTGGAGCCCTTCCGAATGACATCGGAATCAACCCCTCAGAGTGTAACTGCAGTTGAAGTGCCCTCAGCACTGATGAGACAAGCTCAAATCCACCCTAACTTAGGGTAAGTGTAGTAAAGGCATGAGTGAAAAATACATCTGCTGATCATGTGCGTAGGTGAGTAATGGTATCAGACATGGTTAGGTACAGCATGTACACAATTCTTGTGTGTTTTGAATTGTAGTTTTCACAAAGTTTGGGGTGATCGCACAATAAGTTATTATATTCTTCACCACTTTGAATACATTGGACTTCACTGTAAGTCAGTGAATTAATCCAATGATGTTCTTTTATGTTCATTTTAATCTATTCCAGGAGGTGTTCTCAAGAGGGAGAAACATTACAGGTGTGAGAGAGTTAGGCTTCATTCATGTGCACGGCATGTTTGAGAGAGCAGGCAGGGAACTCAGGAGCCCTGGAGAAGGCCATTGACCCAAATAGGCTGTGTATCCATCTGAAACATGTTGGCTAATGTATATGAGCAATTGAACATAACAGTTCTATGTTTACCCACCATGGTTTTTACGATAACTAAGGTACCCAATGTATAAAGGAAACTCCATTGGGTATAACAGTGAGGTATTTTTATCTGAATCTCTGCTTTATTCCAGCAGAATACTTATCTAAGAACTCTCTTTATAGGTTGAGTCGACCACAGTGGTATTTACCTACTTTGTTGTGTTCAGAGGTCGCCTATGATGAAGCATGACACTATAAGGTGTGGGTGAGGCAAACTTTCCAGAATCTACATTATCCTACTACTAAACTTTCCTTTCATCTACTTGAATAAAATAAGCTTCTTCCACCTAGGCATTAGTTGTGTGCATATGTCTAATCAAAGAGGGTATGCAGTGGCGTTTTCTTCTCTATCTCCTGTTTTGTATTGATTTTTTTGTCTAACCCAAATGTGCCTTTCTGCCAGTGTCCAAGGTCTCATGTCTGTAAATGACTCTCCTGTTGTAGGTTGTGTATTGCCTCCAGATATGGGGACAAAAGGGGCCTGGGTGTAGAGGGGGGTCAGTCGCCATGACAGGATGACTGGGGAGAAGGCATGCCCTGCCCCAATTACACTTCAAAAGACCCTTCCTGCAGCACATACAATGGAACCTGACACCAGACATGCCCTTGCATTTGTGACCCTAGACAGGTTAGAGCCAAACCACGGGAAGTGGAAGAACTGACCAGAACCATTTTGGGAATAGGCCAGGGATTTCCCCCACACAAAGGCTCACACCAGGTATAAATGTGTCACTTTCATAACCTCTCATCAGAATACTCATGGACCTGTGGAAGATTCAGAAGAAAGACTGCCCTGCTGTCTGAAGAAGGCAGACTGGACCTGCTTGACTTGAACCCAGGACTCCCAGAAGTGGCTGACCTCCTGTTTGAGCTACAGGGACATAACAAGCTTTCAACTGTCCAGCTGATCAGCACCAACTGGACCTGCCTGAGCCCTGCTGCTGCCCTCTACTGGAATGAGTCCTGATCCCCAAGCAGTGCCCCCCAGGTATGGGCCCTTGGTTGGCATGAGAGTGTACTCCTCCTGTATCAAATATACAAAAATCTGCGCTCTAGGTGAAAATCCAGAAGTTTGGCATTTTTCATGAATGTGAACAGACTCCCTGAGTCAGCAATTGTCACTGCGTCAACAGCCATCACAAAGCTCTAGCACTGACCACTCCTCATGCCGACATCAACCTCCTTGCAGCCCCCACCAATGCAAAGCTCCATCTGAGGATCCTCCACATGGACTGGACTTTCCTAAGGTAAACTTTTCAGCGGGATGAGCCTGGTCCCTGTATCGGACCCATGCTCCATCGCTGTCAGCCTGAATTTGTTTTTTTGACCCAGGCCAGTGTGACCAGATAACCATGAGAGGCACTTTGTGCATTTTGGTGCTATTCTTCCCAGAAGCTTTTAGAAATCCTAACTCAGGGATACTGATTAGATTTTTGTTGTTTTTATATCATTTTATTTATTAAAATGTATTCTATTTTCTAAATTGTTTTGGGAGTTTTTCTGTGTTCTGTTTTTACTTTATTACTGTTTGAGTACTGCAGAAATACTTTACACATTGCCTCTAAGTTAAGCCTGACTGTTTTTTTACCAAGCTACCATATGGTTAAGCACATAAGTAAACCATAAAAGTAAAGACAATAAATACATCCAATAAAGTATAATAAAAACTTGAAAATGTAATTTCCCTTCTTTCAAAGTATGTAATATAAAAGAAACTACAGCATTGATCATCTGATTTCACACAAATATAAAAATTCATCTTTACAAATATTGGTTTTAAAAAGTGCCTTCTTATAGTAATATAAAATTTGCAAAATGAAACCAAGTTAAGTGTTGACTGTGAGGATTTTCTGTCATCAGGGCATGGGCATGTTCCCTTATTCTAAAACCCCATTCTAGGAAATGCCAACATATGATGGTCTATACCTAAGTGAAAACGTATTAAGATGTGTCTATGATATATATTTGTTACATAAAAAATATAGGGTTGTTGTCCCTCTATTTGATGCACAGCTGAATAATCTCTAGCTGATGTTTTGTGTGCCTCTGCTTATGCCTTCACATTCTCTAAAATCAGAGAGCAAAGCCTTAAGTTAATTTTTGAATAATGGGCCACAGACTCCATTGTTTGTGGGAGTTTGGGCAATCCCAATTTATGAAAAGCATGTCTAATATTACTCAGCCAACACATTTTAAAAGAATGATCAAGAGCAAGAATTTTTTTTAAATGGCCCAAGTAAGGAAGGTCTCTCCAGCATGCCAAAGAAGAACAGGTTTTATGCACAGAATATCCTCAATATGGGATATCTCCAATTCTTTACGGATAATTGTCGTGGAGATACACTGGGGAAGGGCAAGAAGTTTGAGGAATTTCTTTTCCTATTTTTAGATGTTATTATAATTGTGAAAACCCATAAACCCACGCAGGATGTGACCCCAACAAGACATTTACTATTATAGTTGACCATAATGTATTTTATGGGTTTAGTTCCTAATTTACTTGTACATTTAAAAACTATTTCTGCTCTTTGTAGCATGTCTATTTGGCTTTTATGTATTTTCTTGTCCCAAGTGTCAGAAGATGTAAAATGAATTCCAAAATACAAACATAATGGGACGTTCATTATTTCACTCCCATAATACATCCTTGTACTAAGCTTACAGCCTCTGGCCACTGACCAACAGATAGGGGCTTTCAATAATATTGAAGTATAATAGGTGCCCTTTGGGAGTTTAATTGCAGAATTTGGACAAACATCTGTTGGACTGTGTGAATTGCTAATGTCTCATTGTCATGTTTTAATGTAATGTGTTAGTGCAATGTCATATTGTTTTATATGTGGGCTATAATCATTCAAAACAAAATGTTCTGATGTAATGTTAGATCAGTTTGTTCTGTGTTCCACTGTTTATGACTGGTTTTCAAAAACTCACATGAAAACTTCATGCACAAAAATGGTGGAGCAACAATGGAACTCTGTTCCCACCATATGTCCAACCTCGGAAGCAAGAATATCAGCACAGAGCTCACCACCATCTGCAACACATTCATCACATCGGCCACTTTCCCAGAAGAATGGAAACACGCTGAAGGCAAGCCACTCCCCAAGAAACCATCTGTCGAACCCAACGCCCTCAACAGCTACCTGCCTATCTCTCTCATCCCCTCTCCCTCCAAAGTCCTCAAAAAGGCCATCAACCGCCAACTGATGGAATACCTAGAAAACAACGACCTTCTGGACCCATCCCAATCCGGGTTCTGTACGGACCACAGCACCGAAACTGCCCTGATCCCAGCCACCAATGACATCAGTTCCCTCCTAAACCAGGGAGAGAGAGCAGCCCTGATCCTCCTCGACTTCTCAGCAGCCTTTGACACTGTGTCCCACCACACCTTGATGAAGAGGAATCCCAGAGGACGCACTCAAATGGACTCAAATGGAGAGAATTCACCTACCACTATTCACCTCAGAACCCAAAGACATCATCTGTAGAGTCCCTCAAGGCTCATTCCTTAGCCCTACTCTGTTCAATGCCTACATGACCCCCCTGGCCAACTTCTTCAGAGCCCATGGACTGAAAATAATTTCCTACGCAGACAACACCCAGCTCATATTCTCTCTGTCATAAGAACCACCCACTGCAAGGGCAAACTTCCATCTGTGCATGACCAGTGTTGCCGAATGGATGCAAACAACTACCTCAAACTCAACACGGACAAAACAGAAGTACTGATTTTCAGGAACAACACCTCCCTGTGGAAAGACTCCTGGTGACCTGCTGAAATAGGACCCTCACCCACTCCTACCGACCACGCCTGGAACCTTGGCATCATCCTGGACAGCAAAGTCACCATGAAAAGCAGATCAACGCAGTCTCCTCCACCTTTTTCCTCACCCTTTGCATGCTCTGAAAGATCATCAAATGGCTCCCAGTCAGCATCAGATGTACCGTCATTCAAGCCCTCATCACTAGCCGCTTGGACTATGGAAACGCACTCATGCAGGAATCACCACCAACCTCCTAAAGAGACTGCAGACCATACAGAACTCGGCGGCCAGACTTATTCTCAACCTCCCCAAACGGACCCGCATCACTTCATACCTCAAGAAGCTCCACTGGCTCCCCGTTCACAAGAGATGTCAATTCAAGATACTTACTCACGCCTACAAAGCCTTGCACAATCATGTTCCGGCATACGTCAACCACCACCTGCGATTCCACCAACCCTCCAGATTCCTGCACTCCGCCTCCCTCTCCGTCGCTTACATCCCCCACGTCTGCCCAAGCAACAGTGGCAGACGCTCCTTTTTCTACTTCACTTCGAAGTCCTAGAGCAGCCTCCACCTCCAGACCTGACCCTCTCTTCAGGAATTCAGAAAGGGACTCAAAATCTGGTTGTTCAACTGATTCCATCCGAGCAGATGGCCCTCAGCGCCTGGATACCTGTGCAGGGGAATAGCTGCGCTCTACAAATCCTGTCTGTTGGCTTGAAGGTTTGGGCCTGGCAAAAGGTTTATTTTGCCAGGTCGACATGCTTGGTCAAAAGTGCCAAACAGGCTGCCATGGCAGGCCTGAGACATATTCAAAGTGCTATTTAAGTGGGTGATACAACTAGTGCTGCAGGCTCACTAGTAGATTTCATTCACAGGCCCTAGGCACAGGTAGTGTCACCTTACTAGGGCCTTACAAGTAAATAAATATGCCAATTGGGTGTAAGCCAATCTTACAATGTTTTAAGGAGAGAGCACACGCACTTTAGCACTGGTTAGCGTGAAGTGTGCAGAGTCATAAGGCCATCAAAAACAAAGTCAGCAAAACAGGACATCTGAAGGCAAAAAGTTGGGGTAAAAACAACGCCTATGATGCCAGTTCTAACACTCTTTTATCTTAAAGGGTAAAGTACACTCCCCTTGATCCATTGTGCAGCCTCAAAGTCACATACATCCTAGCCAGTAATGTAACTTTTTTGTCTGGTGCTTCCAATAGTTTCAAAGTTTCCCACAGTTCAGTATGATTAACCAGGTTGAATGTGCTGCTAAGGTCCATGAAGCAGAGATAAAGGGGGTCTTCTATCACCCTAGTGTATTTCCTTTCTAGGAGGCTCAAATTCAAAGATTGTTCCTAGTAACCAGACTCCTTCAGAACCCTTACCTGTAATCAGAAAAGATGGAGTTTTCTTCTGCCTAGCATTCATGCCTAGCTAGAATGACTCTGGCCATAAGCTTGGCTGACGAATCCAGGAGAGATGTGGGTCGATAAATGGCAAGGTCACTCTTATTTCCCATTTTAAAGATAGGTAAAATTATAAATTATAACCAGGTAGAGGGGAGCAAGACAGCACCTGACACATTTAGGACCATTGTGAGGACAGGAGGCCAAAGATTTATTAAGTTATTATATACGTCCATTGGGGCGACATAATGGCCCACAGCCTTCTCTTTACAACTTTTACTTATAGTCAAAGTTACCTCCTTCAAAGGTGAAAGTAACTTTTTCTGTTAAAGGTTGCGTAGCATCATATTCTGAGTGACCTTGAGCTTTTAAGCAGTTTAAAATCAATGTAAAATGATTAATTCAGTCCGAAGGAGAAACCACACAATCTATTATGGGGGATATTTTGTCTACAGGTGGGCGGAGCTCGCGGAGTAGCACTACGCGGAACTCCGCGGAGTTGCATACAAAATCCGTGGAATTCCGCGTAGTTCCGCGAGTGAGCGGAGTTGCTTCACTCGCCCACCCCTACACAGTGAACCTCATGTTCAAGCGAGGAATACTTTTAAGGGAAATTGAATAACATATGGCATGGGCTTTTTATTGTGTTTTAGCCAAAACTGACGGTTTATCTTAAAATAGATTTGGGTTTTGTCATCTTATCACCTCGTATAGATGTGTGCAGCGTAGTTCTAAGTCACGGCAGTTCCTGGCAAGGCTGTGCCACTTGGCGTGAAGTCAGATCCCCCTTACAGAATTATCCGATGCTTTGAGAAACGCTGACAGCATTTCGCACCTGCCTGGAGGAGGACACCGGTCAGCCTTCGGTCAAACAGTTTTAAAAAGAGTGTCTACAGCTGCCCAGTTTCCCCCCATTTCTCTACACACATCCACCTGGGTGCAGGAGTGACAGATACATTTACCCTCAAATGCTTGTGAGGGCGGTAGCATATCCGGTGGCATGTCCTACCGATAAATATTTGTGGAGAGCCCATGCATAAACTGTCTCGTCTCCGTGCAGTGGAACAGAGGCTCTGATAGCCCTGGCTGTAAACCCGGGAGCAGAAAGCCCTCTTTCCTTTCACTCTGTGCCCCCTCTTTCACACACCTCTGGTTCACTCCGCTGCCACATACCACACAAAGCCCCATGGAGACGTGTAGGCAGGATGTGTAAACTGGATTAGCAGTGTGAAAGAGGGGCGCACAATTGCACCATAATCACCTCAAACGCTGCGAGCTCCCCAACCTCACAGGAGGTAGCCCACCCCTTCCCATAAAGGCAGGACAGCAGTTCTTTCCCCGTAGCATCCCTGACTCACCGACAGTGTTGGACCTTTTGGTGCTGGAGGCCTCGGTGGGGGTCTCCAAGGGACTCTTCTTGAAGTCCGGGGGCTCACAGTCCATGCGTGGGAGCTGCTGGCGGGGGGGTGATGTGGGATGAAGTTCCGGGGAAGGGAGGAGCAAGGTTTAGGGAGCAATGAGAGGCGGAGCCCGGCAAGCAGTAACACAGCACCGGCACCAGCAGGGGCATCCGCCTCGAGAGCAGCTGCACCACGTACAACACTGCAGGGCGGCGTAGAGCGGTGTCAGGCCGCATCCTCTGTCGCTCTGTACCTCAGGCTCAGCCTGTCATCTGCACTGTGGCAGCCGAACAAGCAGCCCCCACTTCAACCTCCCTGCTCCTCCTAAACTAAAGCTGCTCACGTCCATGTCAGCTGAGCCCCCATGGCACTTAGTCTTGCCTCTAATGGGCATGCGCAGCAGTAGGATGCCGGCCGCACTGTTTTTGCACTGTCTGGGCATGCTCTTGTGAGTAAATCTCCCCTTCTGGCATGCGCAGTGCTATACAGTGTGGCCGCGTTCTCTTCTTAGCAGTCTCAGGTGCCGTTAAACTACGCTGCGCAGCGTAGGTGGAGTTTTTTTGTCAAACTCTGCCCTCTGACCGGAGTGCGGAGTGACAAAAGCTCCGTAAACTCCACCAGCGTAGCGAAGTTTACCACCCACATTTAATTTTGTCCCTAAGGAAACATCCCACACTGCAAGACAAAGTGGCTCCTTTAATAGTGTGTCCTCAACCTCGGTCCCTGAAGCAACTAGAACTTGGAGTCCATTTGAAGAATTTTGAAACACACCAGCTAGCAGCCAGCAACAGCACATGCGTACAAAATCAAAGGTGTGCGCTTGACAGCCAAATCTGTATATGTTCATGAATTAACAAAGTGATGTTTGGGGCTAAATTGATGCAAGTTGAAATATATATTTAAACTAGGTAAATAAGTTATAATCGGGAGTGCTGTCTGAAACCCTGATCTGTAAGATTAGTGTTACCTGGGTGTTGCTGGAACTAATAAATTCTCCATAACCTGGAGGATAGCAACATTGCAGAGCCTGCGAGATTTGTGTCCTTTTTAGGTCGAGCCTAGGCAGCACACATGGGATGTCTGCAAGACGTGTTGTAATCAGTAAAAGGACTCTGACCCCGCCTGTTACTTACCATAGGTTAACTCCAGCGTCGCTCTTCTTTGCTGCCTCCTAATTGGTTGAGGCACCAATACATCACTTCCGTTTGTAGCTGAGGAGCACTGCTCAACTACAGATTAATTTCCCATGATTAGTGACCCTACGCTTTGATGCAGTACTTTTTCTTTTACCCCCTCCCATTCCCCCAGCCCTCTTTGCCAAAGTGTGTATTTCTTTCTTTCAGGCTACTCTCCAGTGGCGTAGCTAGAGGGGGTGGGGAGGGTGGTCTGCCCCGGGCGGCACGTGTTTCAGGGGTGGCGGCCTCCCCCAGCTATCACCTGCAATCTCGGGGCAGCAACAGCACCCTCTGCTCCTCAATGTGTTTGCCGCGAGGGGGCGGCAAACGCACAAAATACTTGCCAGCCCCCCCCTGCTCTTCACTGCAGCCACCGCGGGCGGCGCAAATGCAGAGACCGCCACTGGCGCCCATAGGGCTAGCTACGCCACTGCTACTTTCCGATCCATTTTTTTACTACGGCCACTTGCGGACACACCGTTCATGTATGCGGGGCTTTGGGGGCTAAATTTTTTTCGTGTCTTGAAAAGGCAGTGTTTAGGTTTTTTTCAGGTGCCATTTAAATAACTATTGGCCTGGAAAAGGGATTTATACATTTGTTCCGATTATAATTTTTTGCATGCTTCGAAAAGCCTTCATACATGCTGATCAAGCACGCACTCAGCAGTCTCCCCACGGGGCACAATCAAGGACTGACTTGAGTGCTTCCTGATCATTGCACTCTCAGTAGTCCCCCCGGGGCCAAAGCATGCATCCACTTCTGTTCCTACAGTGAATGTATGGCTAGCAGACAACTGCAAAAAAGACCGGGGAAGGAGCCGAGTGGAGAGCGATGGAAAGTAGGTTATGGCCTTGCAACCCAAGCTTAACCCTTGGGAGACCCGCCGGGTCCACCTGCCTCCAGCGCCTTTTAGTGAGTACCAGGACAGCGCCGATATCATTCTGAGCCTTAACGCTGTTTGTGCTACCATCCTGTGTTTATTCATGGCACTTTGTTTACCAGCTCTTACATGCCCTTGAAGTCACATATGAAACCAAGAACATAGCGGCGGGTAGCTTTGCAAGTAAAATATTGCATAGAATGGTAGATTTGTTTTTAATGGCTTCTCATGTGTTCGATTCTTGTTTCTGCAGATGCTTATTGGTGTTTGAGCACTGAATAGGCATATTTGGAGGGAGCTGGCTGTGTATCAATACATTCAATGTAAAGGATTGTAATCTTTTGTACAGGGAAGTTTTGAAGCAGCTACTTTCATTTTTAGGTCGAGCATTCGAGACCTCTTGTATATACTTTAGTATATACTTCTCTTGGGCTTAAAGCCCTTCCCACTGCTTTTCATTTGCTTGTTTCAGTGTCCTTTAAAAATCCTTGCTGGCTAGTGGTCAATCCTTCCTCTTTGTCCCTCCTTTTCGTCAGTTGTTTACTCCCACAGAGCAGCACCTTAGTACTTGTACCCTTCCACTGGTCCCATTATAGCATCTGTAAGGGACTACTTCTCTCTTTCACTAAGAGCATTTGACCAGAGCGTAGATGTTTTCAGTCGCTGCAGGTCCGTTTCTGTAAACAGGGCTGTAAATCACGTTCTCCTCTTGTTACATATGCTGCACATTCAAAGGCTGAGGTCAAATGTTAAAGGCTGTTTTCAGAGGGCGGCTGTTTTCCCTGCCGCCCTGCCATGGCCACAACTATTTATACTGATTTCCAGTTAAGCCTGCCGACGCACAGAGAAAATCGCTACCGTTTAGCTTTTAATGACTATTGCTACAATTTAAGATGGCTGTGGCATGTGCGATGACCTCATTAATGTCATGACGAAGCCCTCTTCTTTTTTGTAGTGCATACTTTGAATACAGCCACCTTTTAAGGAGTCTTTGTTACTTCGTGCAGGTTGAACCACGTGGGGCAGTGACTTCTAACTAGTATTCTGAGAATGCCTTGTGTAAAATGTTGACACTGTAAGTATCCTGTCTCTGTCATCCTGAGGCTCTCCTGCCCTTCCATACTGTATTCACTTTAATGCACACTACTGCGGTTGTGATGATGGCAACAAAACCAGCCCAGCGTGCTGTCTGACAGCTCGTTTACACCCATGGGGTGCCATCTGTTTACCGTCAGGGATTCGCGGCCCCTCGGCTCCTTGTTTTCCTGTTCCCTTTGTGAATTGTGAACCGGGCTCATGGTACCATGTGTTTGCGCATGGCCGAGCTGGCGATCTAGTACAGTGATGTGCCACATTTCTTGCAATGGTGGGTACCAGGAATAAAGCCTTCTTCGGCTTGTATGTAATGAAAACTCCTCCATTTTCCTGAAAGATGTGCTAAACCCTTAATAGGGTCCGCTGGTGGAGTTTCCTATGCTGCAGGAGCTATATATAGTGGAGCAGATTCAACCTGGGAATTGTGCACCAAATTTATCACTTCCTCCGTATGTCTGTGAATTTGTCATTACCAGAAATACATGAAATGAAGGTGGGTGCAAGGACAGGCTAGGCTAGGGCGGCCCTTACTATGAAAGTGTCCGTGCCCTCCCACTGTGATCAGCTTATCCTGTCAGATGCTAATCATCACCCCTCAGACCGCTGACTTTACCGACTATTCTCCTCGGGAGCCATCTGCATGTTTATCTCTTTTTCGGTTGTTAGAGGCGCAAAACAGGGAGGGAGTTTGTAAGAGTTCTTAATAACATGAAAGAGAAGCAAGGCTGGTAGTACCTGCACCTCTTTTACTGCCAGCCTTGCTTCTCTAAGCAAGGACTATAAGTACAAAGTGCGTGTTTATGCACTGCTTGCAGGTTTTCAAAACACATAAATAAAAGGCATTGTCATTTACAATGCCAATAGCTCAAACTCTTGCAAATGTGAGACCTATTGCATTGTAACTGCTTGTTGAGCATTGACTTCCGTTTGTTTGTATTGGCTGCTGAGCCTTTATTACCTTGGGTTCAATTGACAACGATTTTGGCCCCCTTTTTTATTACTTAAAATTGCTTTGCAAGGATGGCAATTAGACACGGTAAACCGTTTGCTCCTGTACTACTTTTTCACTATGGAAATGGCCTTTTGGCTTGTTAACTTTACATTTCGTGCATTGCGCTTTGCTATTTAAGATGTATTGTGATTTATGGAAATAATCATAAATAAGGGCATAGCATGGCATCGTCCTTGTGTACTTGCGGCATATGCGCGATAAAGTTCCATCGTTAATATAACAAGATCCTGCAATTTGGTGAGAACACTGTTGTGAAGCAGGCACTATTTATTTCCTGGATTATCGGAGTTAGTGTTGCAAGCTTGTGCATGCGTGGCTTTTCACATCGAACAACTTTTGTAATTCCTTTGTTATTAATTTCATGTTTGCATGCATGAATATTATGCACAATCTTTTAACTTTTAAACTTTACTGATTAATGCTAGTCTGTTCTCCGTTTTTATTGAGATTAGTGCTATTTCAGATGAAGTCTTGACTCTGGTAATTCCTTGTTGTTTGGACAGCAGAATGTTACGGGACCTTGAGGTGAATTGATTTCCCCGGTAAGGTTGACAGCGATTTATATATGTACTATCATTTTTGTAGTTGGTTTATTCCCCTTCACAATCGATTTATACATTTCTGACCTTTTTCTAGGGGTTTCAATTGTGAGTTGCCCTGATACTTAGGGTCATGTACGGAATTTGATTTTTCTGCCACGTGGCAATACGGGAACTTTGTTCTCAGGCTGTGGGGCGCAGGTGATATTGTAGAATCTGCTACTGTGACTCTGGGGAACCTCTGTGGCTCTGTCACTGTTCCACCTGAGACAGCTTCCAACTCTTCTGAATTTGTGGATTCTTCACTGTCCCCCTGTATACAGTTTATTCCCTCTTTTCATTGAGACCATTGTCCCCTTTTTGTCAGTGAGTATTTAAAGTGCTTGCTCGTGAGGTATCAGAAATATGCTACTAAGGTGCTGGTCTTTACCCATCACTTTATCCCTGTTGGACTTGGCCCTTTTTGCAGGGTCATCCCTGAACTTTTTGCCTTCCTTCTGTATTTTCTCTGACCTGTTTTTGTTGGTTTTATGACTCTGGGCACTTTACCACTGCTGATCAGTGCTAAAGTGCATATGCTCTCCCTGTAAAGTGATGTAATGGATTAGTGACTCCATGATTGGGTTATTTGATTTACTTGTCAGACCCTAGTATAGTGCACCATGGGTGCCCAGGGCCTGTAAATCAAATGCTGCTGGTGGGCTTGCAGCACTGAGTGTGGTGCCACCCACAGAAGCAGCTTGTAAAGTGTGTCTCAGGCCTGCCATTGCAGAGCCTGTGTGCAGTCTGTGACGGCCATGTCGACTTGGCAAGTGCACCCACTTGCCAGTCCCTAAACCTTCCCTTTTCTGCATATCAGACAGCCCTAAGGTAGGCCCTAGCGCAGGGTGCATTTTATGTAAAAGGGTGGACATGCCCTGATGTGGGTGGCATGTCCTGATAGTGAATTACAGCCATTTTCTTTTTTTCACTATTGCAAGGCTACCTGCTCCCATAGGCCAGAATGGGCAGTTTGATTATAACATCTAATAATCCTAACTGACCCAGGGAACCAGGTAGAAATTCGAGTTTAGTATGCCTGAACTCAGGATGATAAACTACATCTTTTAGTGAAGTTGGTTTTAACATTCTGTGTTTGAAAATACCACTTTTAGAAAGTAGGTATTTTCTTGCCTAACCATCCAGCCTGCCTCTGCTAGCTTGTGTATTGTATGTCTGGTCTTGTGAGTGACAGGGGCTGGGGGGCTCCAGGAGACAGGATGAGTCAGCACTAGGCTGAATAGATCTATCTGCATGAGCAGTGGTGGGAGGAGTAGCACCTGGGCCTGAATAGGGCTGTGCCTGCCTTCCACAATGCTGGCTCCACCTCCTGTGGTGTGTCTGATGACCCTGGCCCACACTGACAAAGGAAGAAGTTGTGCACTGGCAGAATGCACCCAGAACTGGTTTGGACTAGGTACAAGACCCTCTGCCTTCAGAGGACAAAGGATTTGCTAGTATAAATATTGGGGCCCAGACCCCAAGACATTAGATCACTTCTGGAACAACAAGACAAACCTTTGCCAAGGAGAAGAACCAAGGAAGCTGCAGGAGTTTGGACTGCCCCTCTGCCAGTGTCCTGTTTCCTGGGTTGGCCTGCAGTGGTCTTCATTGCCAAGGAACGGAGAAGGAACTTTCAAAGAACTTTCATCATCTTGCAGAATATTTCTCCAAGGGCTTGAACTAGAGCTTGCCTCCTGCTGAAGTCTCAGGGCTACAAGAATTCACCACCAGCTCCCTCCTGAATTCCCTTGCCGGAGATTCTGTCTGCAGAAGCCTGCGTGTCGCTGGGAGCTGGAAGCGCAACTCAACGAGAGAAGCGTGTCTCCGTCGCAGCTGCCTGCCGTCGCTTCACCGGAGAAGCGTGTCTTCGTCGCAACTGCCTGCCGTCGCTTCACCGGGGAAGTGTGTCGCCACCGCAAGGGTCGCCGTCGCATCACCGGAGAAGCGTGTCGCCGTCGCAGCTGCCTGCCGTCGCATCACCGGAGAGGCGTGTCGCAGGGCCTGTCGCGACTCCAAAGGTACAGAGTTCGCCGCACGGCCGTTCGGCGTGCACGCATCATCTTCACGTCGTCGCATCGCATCAAGGGCGCACTCTCATCGCATCGCACCGGATCGTCGCATCGCATCGAGGCGCCTGCTCACCGCATCGCCCTCCCTGCCGACCCTTTGTTTGTTTTGCGTTACGCATCCAAGGTACTTTTGTGAGAAACGTGTCGCATTTATCATCATCTTGAACTAAGTTACTTCTACCATCTTTAAGTATATTTTGAGTACAGTAATGTGGATTTTTGTCGTTTATGGTCTTGTGTTAAGTCTATATAAAGAATACTTATTTTTATAAAACCTGTGTGGTGTCCATCTTTAGTGTTTTCACTGTATTACTGTATGTGTTCACAAATGCTTAACACACTGCCTCTGAGATAAGCCTGTCTGCTCGTGCAAAGCTACCAAGGGGGTGAGCAGGGGTTATCCAGGAGTGTAATCCCCTTTCCCCGACTTAGAAGCAAGGGTCCCTATTTGGACAAAGGTGTATACCATTGCCAACTAGAGACCCCCAGTTCTAACATTGGTGGTCAGCGGTGAGGATTCTGGACTTGCATTTGTGACTCATATACAGTGATTGGTGTACACTTGTTATATCCCGCATAAAGGCGCTAATGTAGATCCGTTCGTACATGCCCTAAAATGGATGTATTCATATTTACCCTAATATGGTCATATTCGTACTTGCCCTATTATGGTCATGGCCGCATATGCCCAATTATGGTCTCAACTGTACATGTCCTATTATAGTATGATTCCTTATATAGGCATGCTCTTTCACCTACATTGGTCCCAGCTAGTACACAACGAGCTCTGAGGGCTGAACGTTATCTATTCTGTGGTTTCGAATACAGCAGGGTTCTTCCAAACACAGGCCCTCACTGTACTCATTAATTATGCATGGCTCTCTAGGAATACACCACGGGCATAATATGTATGAACAAAGTTCACCCCTGACGTCTTCCTCATGTCCAATACAAACCATACTGAGGACCGAGACTCTTCAGGGTATAAATATACCACATCTTGCCCCGGTAAGACATAGGGAACCGAGACTTCCATGCTGACACACTGACCAGAGACGCTGAGGCTCCTGCATGCAGTCGCTCAGGCTGACAACGGTCTGACACAACCCGGACGGGGTGTCCAACTCGAGACCAGGACGGTGTCCCACACTCTCTCTATTCAGGTATGGGGGTTCGACTAAATCCTAGGAGGATTCTTGGCTCTTAGCTTCTAAGACCTACACACATATGCTAGGTACACACAAGTACATCTAGGTAGGCATCGTAGGAGTACGCACACTTGCATAATGCTTTTATATTCATGTATGTATCCATGATTATCGCAATATGGTAGAACTGTTCTATCCCTTTGCTTTTATCGTACTGCTGATAATATATCTCTGCTATTGTCTGCTGGTTACCGCAGCACATATATTTTACACTAGAATAACAACTGTTCAATAAATACTTATTGAAACGCCCGACTGTTTATTCTGTGTAACTCTCTGAGACAAACCTAACAAGTGAGCGCGAGTGACTGAGCGAAAGGTAGTACATTGTTTCCACGATTCTGAGGGAATCAGGGTTGTCATGATCTAAGGTTGCCAGAAACTAATCTCTCCCCGATAAGAGGAGACACTAGTGGCACTGCGAGCTAGCTAATGCAAACCAGGCTAACATATATGGTGGGGGTGCACGGAGTCAGTCTGCCACCAAGCCCGCAGTATATGTTATCCAATCGCACAGGTCCTGCAGGGGTACTATAGGAGCTACACAACACACTACTAGTGAATGCAGACCAAACGCAACCACATACTTTTTTGGTAGAATTTTTTCTCCTTGGACTGTTATTTTTTCGGAGAACTGCCAATTCTTACTACCATGAGCCGACCAGCATCTGTTGCATCTATGGATCTAGATTTTGAGGAAGAGAGGTTGGAAACCTACAATATGAAACAGCTAAAGCGCTTTTGCAAAAAATTTAAAGTTGCTACCCAAGGCATTGCCAAAAAAGGATCAATACCAAAAGGCGCTGAGGGCCTGGGTGGAAGCAAAAAATACCCCTGAACTGGTGGTGGAGCCAGTTGGGGATGCAGAGGGGCAGCTGAATATACCATTGATTCCAGCCAGGGAAGGGGTACCGTCCCTGCCTGGCAGTAGCGTCTCTTCCAAAGGCCTGTCCCCAGGAGAGCTGGAAGACAGGGAGAGAGATAGGGTGCACGAACTGGAGATGGCCAGGCTCCAGATGGAGGGTCAAAGGGACCTAGAGAATAGCAGGTTGTCCTTGGAGAGAGAGAGGATGAGATTGGAACATGAGTTGAGAATGAGGGAGCTTGATTTGGAGCTCGAGAGGCTTGAGGCCATGAGTGTTTCAGCCCAGCAACAAGAAATGTGTGTAGCTCAGAAAGTGAGCTTGGCTGAGTTGGAGGTGGAATCCGGCTCAGATGGTGGCAGCAAAATTATGTTACCTAGTGCTGAGGAAGTAGTGCACACACCCAGAGATGTGGCGCCCGACTTAGAGGGGGTTAACATACACCCTCTAAGATGTGAGGTAGCTCCAGTGGTGCGCAGTGTCCCTGAGGTGAATTGGGAAACTGACGCAGGGGTTCATGGTCCTAGTGGTGGGAGGGACACTCTACTGACTCTAGATGAGAGGTACAGGGAGAGGGGTTCCATGATTGAAGTCCTGGTGTGTGAATGTGGAGACCGCCCAGTAGAGTGTTTTTTTCTGAGTGACAGAGACAGTCAGATACTGTCTTGCCAGTCTCAGGAGAGTGGTGTGGGATACGTGTGCGAGGCACTGGATGGTGAGGTGAAGGATAGTTTGGTTAACCCTTGTAGGGGGCTGTGTGATCCAATTGTGGGAGAGCATATTGTAAGTCCATGTTTTCCAGAGCTATCCCAAAACCTGTTGGAGAGTGAGTTCTCTGACCCCAGGGAGCTCACCAGGGAGGCAGACCTTTTTGTGGATTCCAGAGGATCTGAAGAGGCATTGGGGAGTGACCCTAAGGGGAGTGGCTCAGGTATGTTCCAACCCAGAATGGTGGAGGTGGTTCAGAGTAGCCCTGCTAGGTCCCGTTGTAGTGGGAGGGGTGTAGGGCCTCACGTCCTGTCTTCAAGAAGAAGGGGTGAGACTGGGATGCGTCCCGATAGTGCCCAACCTCAGTCTCAGGGCCTGGATGGTTCTTTAAGGGAACACCAGGTAGGGAGCCTAGTCTGTCCTGATGGGCCGCCCATTGAGGGGGATCCCCTAGTGTCTGGTGAACTGGGAGTGTCTGTAAGCAGGCCTCCATTGTAGGAGAGTAGGATCTGCTTCACATGGGTACCCCCACTTTTTGCTGATGCTTCACTGTTTTTCGACATTAGTCTGGCTGGGGCCCTGCTAATCAGAACCCCAGCCTAGCTGCTTCCTCTCTAAAATGGTTTCCATGTGCCTTAGGCACATCACTGATTGGGATCTGGAGTGCCCTTATAAGTCCCTAGTATATGGTATACTATGTACCAAGGGCATAGGTACCTCAGAGGCCTGCCAGGGGCTGCAGCATGTATTATGCCACCCCTGGAAGGCCATCCAAACTGACACCACAGGTCTGCTACTGCAGCCTGGGTAAGGTGGTGCATGCACCCCTTACTGTGATATAGGTTACCTATATCACGAAATACATACACACATATAAACCTATAAGTCACTCCTAAGGCAGGCCTTATCAATCCTAAAGGCAGAGTGCATGGTTCCTATGTGAGAGGGTGCCCCTGCATGAGCAGGGCCCCTCTGCAGCGTTCGGAGACCATCTCTGATGCTGTTTGTAGTGCAGCCTGACCATATACTCTTAAGCGCATTATATCCTCGCGGTAAAATGCTAACTTTGGAATGGCTGCACCTAAACATGTCGTGTTTGGTGTCAAACATCTTGGAATACTACCCCCCGCCAATCCTGGCGGCGGGGGTAGCATTCCACCCTTCTAGAGGGAAAGACATGTTAACTCTGACGAGTCCGGTAACTTCTTTCCAGAGCCCTGGCATCACAAAATGGATGCTGCTGCCACAGACACGAGTCTGGCCTCCTGCTGCTGGACGAAACTCCGGCAGGGGAGGCCTGGACAATAGGTTTCCTGTCCCAGGGAGGTGTGACCACCTCCCCAGACAGGATAATGTGTATTGGGGCTGGGCGGGAGCACTTTCGGGTGCTTTGAAGTCCTGCACTGGGGGCACATTTGGTGTCCCTGTGCATACCCCAGTTCAAACCGGATCAGGGGCTTGCAGCCCCTGCTTTGGCGCGAACTGGACAAAGGGAAAGGGGTGTAGCCACCCCTCTGCCCTGACCCACCCATAGGTGGGGCCACAGAGTAGTCCAACCCCTATTTTTAGAATAAAGGTAGGAACCCAGTCCTTAGGACTTTAGATTATACCTGGACGAAACTCTGAAACTGAATCCTGGACCTTCGACGCTCTACGACAAGATTAGAGGACTGAAGAATCTCCTTTGGGGTCAAGGAGTGACTCCCCTGCTTGGCAGGCACCAAAGAAGCATCTGTCCGGTTTGCATTTCTGAAGCTCCCGTCGGACGCCGAAGTCATCGCATCACCAGAGGTGGATTCTCAGACTTTCCCGAGGCTACCCTGAGTCCCCAGCAAAGCTGAGGCCCGTGGCTATCGTGGGTGACTTGAGACCGTGACCCCTGGACACCGAGCACATTTGCAAGTGCATCATCTTCTGGGTCTCCCAAGAAGTCGTGCTTTGGGCTCCGAGTAGCCCTAGCCTCCAGCACCACCTGCACCGAAGATCACTGGCCCCCACTCCACGAGTGTCCTGTAAGCCAGATCCACGTGCGGCGTCACGAGGCTCCTTCGCGGTTGCTAGCCCGTTGGCTAGTAGCCCTTAACGAAGGCCAATCCTTTTCTTACTTGGCATCCTGGTTGCTCCAGGCCTGCCCTCACTTACCCTCGCTGGGTGAGTTCCACAGACCTTGCTGGTCTGCACCATCGACGATCTACATCTTCACCGAGACTTGCCGTTGCCAAGGCTTGTTGGGTCCAATCCGGTCGCCGACACCTCAGCACTCGACAGACATCGTGTACCAGCCAGAATCCTGCTCCTGGTCACCGACAACGCCTCCTGAACCTCGTGGCTGAAGAGTCAAGATGACCATCAACGCACCTGAAACACTCGACATCGGTGGGCATCTGTCCATCGCCTTCCTGGTCACTGGCTAGTGACCCAGACTCTGTCCCCTCTGCTTTCAGGTTCTTCAGAACTCCGATCCACTCTTGGATCCACCCGGACACTTTTCTCTTGGCCGCCAGCAGCACTTTGCAGCAGATCGCCATTCGAATCGACGACGAAACCCGACCCAGAAAGGCACCTATGCACCCGGCTTCCCTGGGTGAGGTAACACGAGTACTCCGGTGCTCCCGTGGGTAGAGACTCTTCAAAGTCCTAGATCTCAAAGGGTTTTGTCCTAGTCCTCTTTTAAGTGTCCCTTTTCTCTATTTTCCCGATCCCGACTTTCTCCATAGAAGTTAACGGCGTATCGCGGTTGTGTATTTACACTGCACGCGTCTCCCGTGGGTCCCCTGTGTCACTACCTTGGGTGGTTCCTTGTGGTCCAAGCACTTCTAGAGGCTCTAGGCCTAGTGTCTAGTTCAGTCGTGGTTCGCATACCACTTTATTGGTATATGGTTTGGTACGCCCCTAGGGCCCAAACGTGTATTTGTGCTATTACTGTGATTTAATAACTTATAACTTATGTATTTCGAACTCTAGCCTCATAAAGAGACTAGAGGGGTGTGTTTAGCAATAAATACATATATTTTGAATATATACCTGGTGTGGTGCTCTTTCATTTGGTCACTCAAGAGATTATAGACTGGTAAAACAAGCTGCTTTACATTCCTTCAAGACTTAGCCTGAAGGCTGCTCTCCATAGCTACCACTAGGATAGCTTTCAATAAGGTTGTCTTTAACCTATCTCCAATAAGGGGTTGTTTGGACTGGTGCAAGGTGCCCACTATAATTAGTGGACAGCATATACCAGGCCAACTTCTCACATTGGTGTGCAGCGTGTGGGATTCCAGCTTGCTATTGTTTTACCAGATAATCTCAATTGAATTGATCAACTGAAAACCACTAAAGGTACCTAAGGTACATATAATTTAAGCTTAGAATACAGTAAGTTCTACTGAACTTAGAGTTGTGTGTTAAGGGATAGCACAACCCTTTCTACAACTCAAGAGAGTTTAGTAGGCCACACTAGAGTAGGTAGTGCATACACCACACCACACTAGTAATGTCTTTAAGGGCAGGATCCAAAGAATCCTTGCAGGAAGCCATTGAGCTTCCACCCTCCAAGTATGATACACTCCCATTCTTGGAATTGAGAGCTTTATGTAACTTGAGAAAAATAAGGACAGGCCAAAGCCCCACCACCCAACACCTCAAGGAGTTGTTGGTGGCTTATGACCTTAGTAAGCCTGTAGGGACTGAAGGGGTAGGAGCTGAGGGTGGGGCAGGAGAAGAGGAGGACGCCAGGGGTACCAATACCCCCAGCCCCCCTCTGAAACTGGCCAGGAGGGTGACAATGACCCTGACCTGGAAAACCCAATCCCTCCTGTGGATGATGATGAGGATGATCAAGATGATGCCCTCTTTGTCCCCCCAGGAAGGATTAAGAGTGTGCCCAGGAAGTCTAGATCTCCTTCTCAGGAGTCTAACCACTCTGGCACCTCTATAGGGAGCTCTGTCTCATCTCACAGGAGGGAATCCTCTCATGAGAGGAGAACCAGACTGGTCCAGTATGAGGAAACTCAGCTGGAGATCAGAAAAAAGCAATTGGCTTTAGATAGGGAATCCCTAGATCTCCTTAGAGAGAGAAGAAAATTGGGACTAGAGTCCCATGGTGGCAGCCATGTCCCTAGAGACAGGGAAAGGTCCTATGACCATAGGAACCTGAGCAAGATTGTCCCTCCCTACCAGAGTGGGGATGATATCCACAAATGGATAACTGCATTAGAGAGGGCCTGTAAAGTACAGAAGGTCCCTCAGGAGCAGTGGGCAGCAATCTTGTGGCTCTCCTTTGCTGACAAAGGTAGAGATAAGCTCCTCACTGTTAGAGAGGAGGATGCTGATAATTACAAGGTCTTGAAGAGTGCTCTTATTGATGGGTTTGGCCTAACCACTGAACAGTACAGGTTGAAGTTCAGAGACACCCAAAAAGCACAGACTCAAGACTGGGTAGACTATGTGGATTGTTCTGCCAAGGCTCTGGAAGGCTGGTTGATGGGCAGTAAGGTGTGTGACTTCTCAGGATTGTACAATCTGATAATGAGGGAGCAGATTCTTAATAACTGTCAAAATCAGCTGTTGCATCAATACCTGGTAGACTCTGATCTGACCTCTCCCCAAGAATTGGGAAAGAAGGCAGACAAATGGGTCAGAACCAGGGTGAAGCAGAAGGTACAGAACCAAGGTGGGGAAACCAAGAAGCAAGATGCTAAGAACTCTGACAAGGGTGGGGAGAAGGGTAAAGATCAAAAGTCTTCATCAGGCCCCCAAAAATCTTCTTCTGGTGGGGATTCACAGTCTACCAAAGGGAAAGGCCAAAGAAAACCATGGTGCAAGGTCTGTAAGCAAAAGACCCACTGGACCAGTGATTGCACCAAGTCCAAAGACTCCAGTCCAGCACCCACCAATGCCCCTAAGGCACCTGTTCCCCCTAGTACAGTTGGTGGAAGTGCTCCAGCAAAGGGTTTAGTAGGGTTCACCCTGGGAACTGAGTTGGGCTCTGACTTAGTCAGAGAACTGACTCAGGCTGTGTTAGTCTGTGATGGAGGCATGGATGTGACCTCCACTGTGAGTCCCAGTAATCTGGGCAAGTACAGACAACAGCCTTTAATTAATGGACGTGAGGCTTTGGCATTTAGGGACACAGGGGCAAGTGTCACAATGGTGACACAAGACCTTGTGCTACCTGGGCAAGTTATGCTTGGTGAGATGTACCAAGTGACCAATGCTAGCAATGTCAGAACAGACCATACTCTGGCAGTTGTTAACTTCTCCTGGGGAGGGGTAACTGGCCTTAAGAAGGTTGTGGTAAGTGCAAACCTACCAGTCGAATGCTTGCTTGGCAATGACTTAGAGACTTCTGCTTGGGCAGAAGTGGAGCTCAGGACCCATGCAGAAATGCTGGGGATCCCTGCAGATGTGTTTGCTGTGACCAGGTCACAAGCCAAAATGTCTAGCACTGAACAGGCCTTGGATTCTGGAAGAATGGACCAAGTGCCTTCCAAGAGGAGGAGTAGTAGGGTTAAGGCAGTGCCTTCCCCTTGGCTCAGGAGGAAGATCAGTCCCTTGAGGGGGATGATCTCAGCCCTGAAGAAGGAACTGTCCCAGAGGAACTTGAACCTGACCAGGTTGAGTTCTTGGGGACAAGGGGACCTTCTAGGGCAGATCTGAGCCAGGAGCAGCAGAGCTGCCCCTCCCTTGAACCCCTCAGACAGCAAGCTGCTGCTGAGGCTGCTGGGAAAGCTAGTGGTCCCCATACAGTGTATTGGGATGATGGACTCCTGTACTCAGAGAGTAGAGACCCCAAGCCTGGTGCTACCAGGAGGTTGGTAATACCTTTGAAGTTCAGGGGCTTCCTATTGACCCTAGCCCATGATATTCCCTTAGCAGGTCACCTGGGCCAGAACAAGACTTGGGACAGAATTGTCCCTCACTTTCACTGGCCCCACATGTCTGAAGACAGTAAGGAGTTTTGTCGCTCCTGTGTAACCTGCCAAGCCAGTGGCAAAGCAGGTGGCACTACAAAGGCCCCCTGATACCACTACCTGTGGTGGGGGTGCCCTTTGAAAGGGTAGGGATTGACATTGTTGGTCCCATGGATCCCCAAACAGCCTCTGGGCACAGGTTTATCCTGGTGGTAGTGGATCATGCCACCAGGTACCCAGAAGCTATTCCCCTCAGGACCACTACAGCACCTGTGGTGGCAAGGGCCCTCCTGGGAATCTTCTCAAGAGTGGGCTTTCCTAAGGAGGTAGTCTCAGACAGGGGTGCTAACTTCATGTCTGGGTACTTAAAAGCAATGTGGAAGGAGTGTGGAGTGACTTATAAGTTCACCACACCCTATCACCCACAATGCAATGGTTTAGTTGAGAGATTCAACAAAACCTTGAAGGGCATGATTAAAGGGCTCCCAGAAAAGCTTAGGCGTAGATGGGACATACTCTTGCCCTGCCTTTTATTCGCATATAGGGAGGTGCCTCAGAAGGGGGTTGGTTACAGCCCTTTTGAACTTCTGTTTGGCCACCCTGTGAGGGGTCCACTGTGCTTGGTGAAGGAAGGATGGGAGTTACCTCTCAAGCCCCCAAAGCAAGATATAGTGGACTATGTACTTGGTCTCCGCTCCAGGATGGCTGAGTACATGAAAAAGGCAACCAAAAACCTTGAGGCTAGCCAGGAACTTCAGAAGGCCTGGCATGACCAAAAGGCTGTTCTGACTGTTTACCAGCCAGGACAGAAGGTGTGGGTGTTGGAGCCAGTGGCCCCAGCAGCTCTCCAAGATAAATGGAGTGGACCCCACACTATTGTTGAGCAGAAGGGTGAGGTCACTTATTTAGTGGACCTAGGAACACCCAGGAGTCCCCACAGGGTTCTCCATGTCAACAGGTTAAAACCATATGTGGACAGGGCAGACATGGGCTTGCTCATGGCTACTGATGAAGGGCAGGAGGAAGAGAGTGACCCACTCCCTGACCTGCTCTCACAGAACCCTGACGATGGGTCAGTTGATGGTGTAGCCTTGGCAGGCAGCCTCACTACCCAGCAACAAACTGATTGCAGGCAAGTCCTCAATCAGTTTAGACATATGTTTTCACTGACACCCAGTCAGACCACCTGGTGCACTCATGAAGTGGACACTGGGGACAGTCTGCCTATTAAAAACAAGATTTATAGGCAACCTGACCATGTCAGGGACTGTATCAGGACTGAAGTCCAGAAAATGTTGGAATTGGGAGTTATTGAACCCTCAGATAGCCCTTGGGCTAGTCCAGTAGTCCTTGTACCGAAACCTCACACCAGTGGTGGAAAGAGAGAGATGAGGTTCTGTGTAGACTACAGGGGTCTCAATGCAGTCACTAGGACGGATGCCCATCCAATACCCAGGGCAGATGAGCTCATAGATACTTTGGCCTCTGCCAAATATCTCAGCACATTTGACCTAACAGCTGGCTACTGGCAGATCAGACTAGCTGATACTGCAAAGCCCAAAACAGCATTCTCAACCCCTAGTGGACATTATCAATTTGTGGTAATGCCCTTTGGTCTGAAGAATGCACCTGCCACTTTCCAGAGGTTGGTGAATACAGTTCTCACAGGACTGGAAGCCTATAGTGCAGCATATCTAGATGATATTGCTGTCTTTAGCTCCACCTGGGAGGATCACCTGGTCCACCTCAGGAATGTTTTACAGGCCCTGCAAAAGGCAGGCCTGACTATCAAGGCCACTAAGTGCCAGATAGGGCAGAGTCAGGTTGTGTACCTGGGCCACCTTATGGGTGGAGGCCAGGTTCAACCTTTGCAGAGCAAGATCCAGACCATCATGGACTGGACTTCTCCCACTACCCAGACTCAGGTGAGAGCCTTCTTAGGCCTGACTGGGTACTATAGGAGATTTGTCAAGGGGTATGGATCAATAGTGACACCCCTGAATGACTTAACTTCTAAGAAAATGCCCAAAAAGGTTCAGTGGACAGTTAGCTGTCAAAAGGCATTTGATGACCTCAAGCAGGCCATGTGCACTGCTCCAATTCTGCAGAGTCCTGATTACTCCAAGAAGTTCATTGTTCAAACTGATGCATCTGAATTGGGGGTAGGGGCTGTACTGTCACAATTGAATGAAGAAGGTCAGGATCAGCCAGTAGCTTTTATTAGCAGAAGGCTGACCCCTAGAGAGAAACGTTGGTCAGCCATAGAGAGGGAGGCCTTTGCTGTGGTCTGGGCTCTGAAGAAGTTGAGGCCATACTTGTTTGGTACACACTTCCTGGTTCAGACAGACCATAAGCCCCTCTTATGGCTAAAACAAATGAAGGGTGAAAACCCCAAACTGCTTAGGTGGTCCATTTCCCTACAGGGGATGGACTTTACAGTGGAACATAGGCCTGGGAGTAACCATGCGAATGCAGATGGACTCTCTAGGTATTTCCACTTAGAACATGAAGACTTAACTGGGCAAGGTTAGTTTAATGTCCCTACGTTTGGGGGGTTGTGTAGGAGAGTAGGATCTGCTTCACATGGGTACCCCCACTTTGTGCTGATGCTTCACTGTTTTTCGACATTAGTCTGGCTGGGGCCCTGCTAATCAGAACCCCAGCCTAGCTGCTTCCTCTCTAAAATGGTTTCCATGTGCCTTAGGCACATCACTGATTGGGATCTGGAGTGCCCTTATAAGTCCCTAGTATATGGTATACTATGTACCAAGGGCATAGGTACCTCAGAGGCCTGCCAGGGGCTGCAGCATGTATTATGCCACCCCTGGAAGGCCATCCAAACTGACACCACAGGTCTGCTACTGCAGCCTGGGTAAGGTGGTGCATGCACCCCTTACAGTGATATAGGTTACCTATATCACGAAATACATACACACATATAAACCTATAAGTCACTCCTAAGGCAGGCCTTATCAATCCTAAAGGCAGAGTGCATGGTTCCTATGTGAGAGGGTGCCCCTGCATGAGCAGGGCCCCTCTGCAGTGTTCGGAGACCATCTCTGATGCTGTTTGTAGTGCAGCCTGACCATATACTCTTAAGCGCATTATATCCTCGCGGTAAAATGCTAACTTTGGAATGGCTGCACCTAAACATGTCGTGTTTGGTGTCAAACATCTTGGAATACTACCCCCCGCCAATACTGGCGGCGGGGGTAGCATTCCACCCTTCTAGAGGGAAAGACATGTTAACTCTGACGAGTCCGGTAACTTCTTTCCAGAGCCCTGGCATCACAAAATGGATGCTGCTGCCACAGACACGAGTCTGGCCTCCTGCTGCTGGACGAAACTCCGGCAGGGGAGGCCTGGACAATAGGTTTCCTGTCCCAGGGAGGTGTGACCACCTCCCCAGACAGGATAATGTGTATTGGGGCTGGGCGGGAGCACTTTCGGGTGCTTTGAAGTCCTGCACTGGGGGCACATTTGGTGTCCCTGTGCATACCCCAGTTCAAACCGGATCAGGGGCTTGCAGCCCCTGCTTTGGCGCGAACTGGACAAAGGGAAAGGGGTGTAGCCACCCCTCTGCCCTGACCCACCCATAGGTGGGGCCACAGAGTAGTCCAACCCCTATTTTTAGAATAAAGGTAGGAACCCAGTCCTTAGGACTTTAGATTATACCTGGACGAAACTCTGAAACTGAATCCTGGACCTTCGACGCTCTACGACAAGATTAGAGGACTGAAGATCCCCTTGGGGTCAAGGAGTGACTCCCCTGCTTGGCAGGCACCAAAGAAGCATCTGTCCGGTTCGCATTTCTGAAGCTCCCGTCGGACGCCGAAGTCATCGCATCACCAGAGGTGGATTCTCAGACTTCCCCGAGGCTACCCTGAGTCCCCAGCAAAGCTGAGGCCCGTGGCTATCGTGGGTGACTTGAGACCGTGACCCCTGGACACCGAGCACATTTGCAAGTGCATCATCTTCTGGGTCTCCCAAGAAGTCGTGCTTTGGGCTCCGAGTAGCCCTAGCCTCCAGCACCACCTGCACCGAAGATCACTGGCCCCCACTCCACGAGTGTCCTGTAAGCCAGATCCACGTGCGGCGTCATGAGGCTCCTTCGCGGTCGCTAGCCCGTTGGCTAGTAGCCCTTAACGAAGGCCAATCCTTTTCTTACTTGGCATCCTGGTTGCTCCAGGCCTGCCCTCACTTACCCTCGCTGGGTGAGTTCCACAGACCTTGCTGGTCTGCACCATCGACGATCTACATCTTCACCGAGACTTGCCGTTGCCAAGGCTTGTTGGGTCCAATCCGGTCGCCGACACCTCAGCACTCGACAGACATTGTGTACCAGCCAGAATCCTGCTCCTGGTCGCCGACAACGCCTCCTGTACCTCGTGGCTGAAGAGTCAAGACGACCGTCAATGCACCTGAAGCACTCGACATCGGTGGGCATCTGTCCATCGCCTTCCTGGTCACTGGCTAGTGACCCAGACTCTGTCCCCTCTGCTTTCAGGTTCTTCAGAACTCCGATCCACCCTTGGATCCACCCGGACACTTTTCTCTTGGCCGCCAGCAGCACTTTGCAGCAGATCGCCATTCGAATCGACGACGAAACCCGACCCCGAAAGGCACCTATGCACCCGGCTTCCCTGGGTGAGGTAACACGAGTACTCCGGTGCTCCCGTGGGTAGAGACTCTTCAAAGTCCTAGATCTCAAAGGGTTTTGTCCTAGTCCTCTTTTAAGTGTCCCTTTTCTCTATTTTCCCGATCCCGACTTTCTCCATAGAAGTTAACGGCGTATCGCGGTTGTGTATTTACACTGCACGCGTCTCCCGTGGGTCCCCTGTGTCACTACCTTGGGTGGTTCCTTGTGGTCCAAGCTCTTCTAGAGGCTCTAGGCCTAGTGTCTAGTTCAGTCGTGGTTCGCATACCACTTTATTGGTATATGGTTTGGTACGCCCCTAGGGCCCAAACGTGTATTTGTGCTATTACTGTGATTTAATAACTTATAACTTATGTATTTCGAACTCTAGCCTCATAAAGAGACTAGAGGGGTGTGTTTAGCAATAAATACATATATTTTGAATATATACCTGGTGTGGTGCTCTTTCATTTGATCACTCAAGAGATTATAGACTGGTAAAACAAGCTGCTTTACATTCCTTCAAGACTTAGCCTGAAGGCTGCTCTCCATAGCTACCACTAGGATAGCTTTCAATAAGGTTGTCTTTAACCTATCTCCAATAAGGGGTTGTTTGGACTGGTGCAAGGTGCCCACTATAATTAGTGGACAGCATATACCAGGCCAACTTCTCACATCCATCAGTTCTGGTGTCTGGCAGTGCCACTCCTAAGTGGAGGGTGCAGAAGTCCAGATTGAGGGGTGAGAGGGGTAAAGAGTCCCCAGTGGAAGAACCAGTGGGTCAGGGGCCAGCCAGAAGGGCTGAGCCACCAATGAATGACCAGGGTGACACCACTTCTGTCCTGGGGGATCTTCACGCACTGTCAGATGGACAGGGGTCGGAAGATCTGCGCCAGGCAGACTGTCACACGACACATGAGTTGTGTGTCACCCTCGGGGGGGCATATGTGCTCCCAATGAAGTCCTGGTGCGCCGGGCAAGTGTTCAACCACAGGGGTTGGTCCCTGGGTTGGGAAGCCAGGTTCAGGTGTTGTCTGACCTGGAGGGAGGGACAACTGTAAACAGTGTCCTGACCGGTTGGTCTTCTAGGGGTACCACTCCAGGTGAGAGGGTACAGCACTCTGGAAGGGGGGCAGAGGGAGGGAGTCCTCGCCTCTGACCCCGGTTCAACTGGAGGGTCTAGACCCTAGGTTGGGGGGCAGGTTCGGGGTGTCCCCCCTGACCTGAACGCCCAGTTGCAGGATAGAACCCCTGAACTGGTGGGCGAATTGTGCAGAACACCTGCCACAGGTGCCCTGGCAATTCTGGAAGGGGGTACCACTCCAGGTGGGAGGGTACAGAGCCCCAACGAGGAGAGGGAGGACCGGGTGTGGGAAAGCCCAACCCAGTCTCCTGTCCAGCCGCCAGGTACAGGCCCGGGGCTGGGGGATCAGTGCCAGGATGTCATACCTGACCTGACAGGAGGGAGAGTGGACAAAGGGTGCCAAGCACCTGGGGCTACTGCCCCCCGCTCTCTAACGCCACAGAGGTTTGAGAGCCCTGCGAGGCATAAGGCCTGGGTCTCATCACTGACCACTGTCAGTGGCCACTGTGGCTTGCTGTTTGTCTGTTGGGACACACCTGTGAGCAAGCTAAGGTTAGGTGCTGCACAGATGGTGTCCACAGGTGCGGAGAAGTGTTCCCCATGGGTTAGCTTGGTGGGCCCTGAGAGTATGGACAGAGGGACCCAAATAGGCTCAGATTGGCATAGAACTGGAGTATGCCCCTGCTGTTGCGGGCCAGGGTCCATGTTCTATCGGCCAAAGCAGAGAAGCCCATCAAGGTAGTGATTGGTCTACCCTGCGTTTTGGCTGGAAGGGGGTTGTGTTGGACTTGGCCCTTTTTGCAGGGTCATCCCTGAACTTTTTGCCTTCCTCCTGTATTTTCTCTGACCTGTTTTTGTTGGTTTTATGACTCTGGGCACTTTACCACTGCTGATCAGTGCTAAAGGGCATATGCTCTCCCTGTAAAGTGATGTAATGGATTAGTGACTCCATGATTGGGTTATTTGATTTACTTGTCAGACCCTAGTATAGTGCACCATGGGTGCCCAGGGCCTGTAAATCAAATGCTGCTGGTGGGCTTGCAGCACTGATTATGCCACCCACAGAAGCAGCTTGTAAAGTGTGTCTCAGGCCTGCCATTGCAGAGCCTGTGTGCAGTCTGTGAGTGCAATGTCGACTTGGCAAGTGCACCCACTTGCCAGTCCCTAAACCTTCCCTTTTCTGCATATCAGACACCCCTAAGGTAGGCCCTAGGGCAGGGTGCATTGTATGTAAAAGGGCGGACATGCTCTGATGTGGGTGGCATGTCCTGATAGTGAATTACAGCCATTTTCGTTTTTCACTATTGCAAGGCTACCTGCTCCCATAGGCCAGAATGGGCAGTTTGATTATAACATCTAATAATCCTAACTGACCCAGGGAACCAGGTAGAAATTCGAGTTTAGTATGCCTGAACTCAGGATGATAAAATACATCTTTTGGTGAAGTTGGTTTTAACAATCTGTGTTCGAAAATACCACTTTTAGAAAGTAGGTATTTTCTTGCCTAACCATCCAGCCTGCCTCTGCTAGCTTGTGTATTGTATGTCTGGTTTTGTGAGTGACAGGGGCTGGGGGGCTCCAGGAGACAGAGTGAATCAGCACTAGGCTGAATAGACCTACCTGCATGAGGAGTGGTGGGAGGAGTAGCACCTGGGCCTGAATAGGGCTGTGCCTGCCTTCCACAATGCTGGCTCTACCTCCTGTGGTGTGTCTGATGACCCTGGCCCACACTGACAAAGGAAGAAGTTGTGCACTTGCAGAATGCACTCAGAACTGGTTTGGACTAGGTTCAGGACCCTCTGCCTTCAGAGGACAAAGGATTTGCTAGTATAAATATTGGGGCCCAGACCCCAAGAGTTTAGATCACTTCTGGAACAACAAGACGAACCTTTGCCAAGGAGAAGAACCAAGGAAGCTGCAGGAGTTTGGACTGTCCCTCTGCCAGTGTGCTGTTTGCTGGGTTGGCCTGCAGTGGTCTTCATTGCCAAGGAAAGGTGAAGGAACTTTCAAAGAACTTTCATCTTCTTGCAGAATATTTCTCCAAGGGCTTGAACTAGAGCTTGCCTCCTGCTGAAGTCTCAGGGCTACAAGACTTCACCACCAGCTCCCTCCTGAATTCCCTTGCTGGGGATTCTGTCTGCAGAAGCCTGCGTGTCACTGAGAGCTGGAAGCGCGACTCAACGAGAGAAGCGTGTCTTCGTCGCAGCTGCCTGCCACCGCATCACCGGAGAAGCGTGTCTTCGTCGCAACTGCCTGCCGTCGCATCACCGGGGAAGCGTGTCGCCACCGCAAGGGTCGCCGTCACATCACCGGAAAAGCGTGTCGCCGTCGCAGCTGCCTGCCGTCGCATCACCGGAGAGGCGTGTCGCAGGGCCTGTCGCGGCTCCAAAGGTACAGAGTTCGCCGCACGGCCGTCGGGCGTGCACGCATCATCTTCATGTCGTTGCATCGCATCAAGGGCGCACTCTCATCGCATCGCACCGGATCGTCGCATCGCATCGAGGCGCCTGCTCGCCACATCGCCCTCCCTGCGGACCCTTTGTTTGTTTTGCGTTACGCATCCAAGGTACTTTTGTGAGAAACGTGTCGCATTTATCATCATTTTGAACTAAGTTACTTCTACCATCTTTAAGTCTATTTGGAGTACAGTAATGTGGATTTTTGTCGTTTATGGTCTTGTATTAAGTCTATATAAAGAATACTTATTTTTATAAAACCTGTGTGGTGTCCATCTGTAGTGTTTTCACTGTATTACTGTATGTGTTCACAAATGCTTAACACACTGCCTCTGAGATAAACATGTCTGCTCATGCCAAGCTACCAAGGGGGTGAGCAGGGGTTATCCAGGAGCGTAATCCCCTTTCCCTGACTTAGAAGCAAGGGTCCCTATTTGGACAAAGGTGTATACCATTGCCAACTAGAGACCCCCCGTTCTAACAATCCCCAATGTATATTTCCAGGTTCATGGTCCTCCGTTTCCTTGTGGCACTTTCATTGTTGAATTTGCATCTTCCATGATTGTGCTTATAATCAGTCTCTTGTGGGAGCCAAAATAGGGTTGTTTAGACGGTGTCCCTAGGAGCTCTACCAAGCAACACGATTCCTGGCGTTCACTTGGTCATACAAAGTGGGGTATTCCTGTTGGCACGCAGAAAGTTGTGGAGCGCCCGTTCAATGTTATCACCACTTTCTACAGCTATGCATAATTTCTTGTTAAACATGTTTATGAAGCGCTTTACCTCCCCATTTGCTTATGGCCACCAGGCTGTTTTCTCAAGATGTTGGCTATGCAGTTCTTGCATGTATTCCTTAAAGTTCAATCTCTTAAAAAGTGAATGATTGTTTGCTTTGAGGCGGACAGGAAATCCATTGCCCACAAAGATATTTTCCAATTTTTGCTTGATTCAGTCAACTGCTGATGATTCTACAGTTTTGACTACAGCATATATATCAGTTGTGTCCTTATGGATAAGAAGCTGTTATCTGTCTGGCAGGCTGCAAAGGTCTGCACTTTCACCCAAAGTACCCACAGGCTCAGTTCTTGTCTGACTTTCCATATTTTAGTCGGCGCTTGTATGTGTTTTCATCTTTTGCAGTGTGGCCTGAAAGAAATGTCTGCCAACGCTGTTCTCACCAACTGCATGCCAGATCCATGCTTGTATTATAATCCCATTCTTCTAGGGATAATGCCTTTGGGCATGCTGCCTGGGATTTGAGATGAACAAAGGCTTCTGTGGATGTAGCGACACGTTGGTTGTGCAGGGTGTTCTCTGCTGGCGTTGTGAGATCCTGTCCTGCTTTTGGCTTCAGAGTTATAATGTTGCAGTGAAAAGGCCCAATTTTTAGATCGAGCATTTAAGACCTCTTGTATATACTTTAGTATATACTTATATGTGTATGTACTTTGTGGGCTCTGGAGATCAGCCCTTGGGCTTGTCTGCGTCCGCTTAGGGACTTTTTTTCTGTTCAACTGCTTCTATTTAACTGTCTTGATAGAAAACGACCAGTAGAGGTCAGTAAAATACCAGAATTGCTTTCTGCTTGTTCAACTGCCTCTATTTAACTGTCTTGATAGAAAACGACTAGCAGAGGTCAGTAAAATAGCAGAATCACTTTAGCATTCTCTAGATTCCAGTCCATAGAAATTGTCTTCCACGAGCACCCGTAGACAATAATACTTTTTTCAAATCTTGTATTTTCAGTGATATGACCAACGAAGGCCCTGATTTTATATTAAAAACAGAGCTTTGGACTATACCATTTCCCGCTGAAAGGCAATATTTCTCTCCATGTGTTCCCATACCTGGTGTGTCTCGCAGTTTGGTGCTTACTTTCCTTCCATGTTAAACAACAGTAAATGTTTCAGCACCCAGGCTAATGTGCTGCATAGCTAAATACATATAAGGTCCCAAAGGCGAGACCGATTGCATTGCAAATGCTTGTTTATTCTTGGTGGGAGAAATGGCGATGTTCCTTTGAACAATGGCACCAAACATTTGTGGTATAATAAGACAATGAAATCCCTTGTGAAAGTGATTGCATGCCCATCAAATTGCTAGAGCTTCACACTCAATTTGAGAATACCTCTTATTGGTGTTGGTCAACGCCCACCCGTGGGGCATACCCCTAATTGGCTTATTTAACTTAGCTATAAGTTCCTAGTTTATGCCTGAAAGTGTATTTGGCTGGTAAGTTAAATGTCATTAGTGGATTGCAGCACCCATTGTACCACCCACTACAGCGATACCACAAACATGACTGCAGGCCTATTATTTGTAGTCTGACTGTTGCAGTTTAAAACTGCAAATTCATCTCATCAAAATAACCCCTTTTTATAGCTCAAAACCTTTCTTTTAAATATTCAAAAGTCACCCCGATGTAGGCCTTATTCCCCATTAGTTAGGGTACATGGTGGGAATTTAATGTTAAACAAGGTTGTCAAGTGAAAAAGCCCCAAAAGCTGTTTTAATTGTAGCAAGACTCATGCTCCAAAGAAAAATCTTTAATTACATTATCACATTCAATAATTCTAATTTCTGTTTGTAAACAGCTAGAAAAATATGTAACTATTTTTAATTGTTAATAAAAGTCAAATTCAGTGGTGAAGTTGGATTTTTGATAAACGCCTCCCCAGAGCAAATCATGACTGACCTGAATGGGCAGAGATGACCCCTCTGAACCTGACAGACTATAAAGTGCGGGGCAGTGAGAATACCTTTTAACATTACGTGTCAAATCCTGCTTGAGGTTCAAATGCTGGTTGACAGATCTGCTGGGTTTAAATATAACACTGGGGGTGCACGTGAAAGCTTGTGTGCAGTGCTCCCAACAATCAGCCGCAAACACGAAAATCTATTACTGCTACATCCATTTCATTCAGTCATTCACCAGCTTCCACCTCTTACTGCCACCAGTACTACCCAGACATACCATCACTTGAACAGTTGTTTGCAATAGCAGCATTTCCACATTGCCTGACAGCTAGTCTAATGGTTAAACATATTCTTAGACTCAATTACAAGTGGGAGGGATTCGTAATTGTGTAAAGGAACCTAGAATTGGAGTATTCACATCTCCTCTGCCAATCCTAGTGTGCTGCACACATTCCAGAAGTGCTCATTCACTGAGAGAGATGTATTGGCTAATAGCTTAGCACTTGTTTTTTAATTGCTTTCAATTACTTTTGCATTTTTCTCTTCTCTTCCAGCTTAAATCAACACTGCAGCAACCAGCCACACAAATGGTTCTTATAAACTAATGTGCACCAGAAAACTATGCCCATTATATTAATTGATGCCTCACAATTCCACAACAAACAATTCCAAAACAACCCATCTCTACCTTGCCCTTCCACCAACCTTGTCATCTCTCCCCATATACCCACTGCCCCTCTCATCTCACCCTCACTCTCATACTCCCACTACCCCTATCATCTCACAATTCCACTGCCCCTCTCATTCCTGTCTCCTCTCTATAGTGCCTGCTCACACATGCTACCTTCCTATACCTCCGCAAGTTGTGCACTGGTCCACCTCTCACCTCTACCCCCCTCTGGGTGCCCCTCACACTCATCCCTACCTCAGTTTCTCTCTCATACCTCTCTCTCACTCTCTCAGACACTCTTCCCACCTTTCTCATGTGGTTCAATTCAGGTCTTCGAGAACAGTTTCTTTCCTGTGCCTTTTCAAGATTTCCGCACCTCAAACCCACGCTCTCCTCCTCTTCTTGGGGTGTCTTCTCCTGTACACAGACGCTCCCTCTTTATGCATCTATGTCCTGCTCTCTCCTTCTGTCTCTCTTTCTCACATACTCTTTCTGCTTCTCTGCCTGGAGTTCATTCACCACTTTGTGCACAAACTACTTATCCCTCTCTATCTTCCTTTCTATCTATTCTGTGCAGTTCTCACCCCTATCTATTCACCAGGCCACATAATTCCACTACAGAGGTAAACTACACACCACACAATTCCACAACTAACAATTCCATTCAACCACATAATTCCAATCCACACCACATACATCCACTTCACTCCAAACAAAAACACATGGGTAAAAAAATTCATTTACTGCGCCAATAGCTCAAATACTCGCAAATGCGAGACCTATTGCATTGCAAATGCTTGTTTATTTTTCCACTCTGCCCTTTAAAAGGAGATATTCAGACATAAAATATCATTGAGAATGTACTTGGTAGGGCAAAATACAAAAATGAAAGAAAAGGAAATGTAAAAGTGAGGGTTGGTGCCATGGTAAATGATAATTCATTTGAAATAGCATTTTCTGAACTGGATATATCATATATAGGGGGATATTCTCAAGAACGTGCGATAAACATTGCCAAAATAGGTTAACGCAAGTTTACATATCGCCGTCTATCGCGGGAAAATAACCCTGTGTTAACGTGGCATTCACAACACGGCGGTAACATGCGATAGTACCCCGATAACGCGGCAAATGTCTGCGATAACACTACCGGGACGGCGATGAAAATCCAAACCCGAACGCGAAAAAAGTTGCGATGGGCCAAACCGCAATAAAAAATCCAGCGAGAAGCAGCGCCAGGCCTGCAAGTCCCACAAGTCAGGCTGCAAAAAGCACAATAAAAGCGGCAACACAAAACACAAACAACTGCGAAGCACCATGGAGGTAGCCGGAGCAAGCACAGAGGACAACCAGAACCCCACAAGCCCCTCGGAGGACCAGCCTTGGACCTCGGGGTCAGGGAAGGGCAAGGAGAAGAAGAAGAGGAAGACGCGGCTCAGTCCACAGGAAAACTGGATCCTGATCACGGAGGTGATAGAACACCATCAACAACTGTACGTCACCTCCACTGTGTCATTGGCAACAAAAAATACAATATGGCAGTCCATCCTGGACAAGGCGAATGCAGTCGGAGCGCTGAGGAGGACAATGGATGAGCTCAAGAGGCGCTGGAATGATGTGAAGCTCAAGACCAAGCAGAAACTCGCAGACAACCAGAAGGCAGCAATGCAGACTGGAGGTGGGAGTCCAGCGCCACAGGATGAGATGGAGGAAATGGTGACCACAGTCATCAGTGTGGAGACGGTGGCAGGAGTTGGGGGACCGGACACTGCTCAACATGACCCGACACAACAGCAACAGGGTGAGTAACCACCAGGGACTGGGGTAACGGGGGGAGATGGGCACAATGGCACACATGCACAATTAAGTAGAGCACATCTGCGGACAAACCATGCCCAAGAGTCACAACACCAACCATCACAGCACTGCATAAGCACAGAAGTGAAAGCCACACCGCCTGAAAGGGATAAGGGCCAGCCAAATCAGAGCTGAAGGGGCAACTCACCTACAATGCAGCACACACACATAAGATCCAGAGCACCGCAACATTTACAACAATGTTGAACAAACAGCAACACCAGCACAATAGAACAGAGGACACAACTGCTGCCACTCGTGTGCGGAAAATGGCCATTCACATGTGGCACAGCAGGATACTGTGAGATGATAATGTACTAGTACAACCCCACATCCCTGATGGTGCAGTAATGCATGTATGGTCGTGACCCAGATAGGCAGTGAGACACACATTGTCATGCAAATCAACACTCATCACAGTTGAATACAAGTGAAGGTGCGTAGACTTTATTAGCATATGCGTGTCAGTACGGGCAAGATTAGTGCCACAACATGCAGACCAATGCAGCAGTATGTCAGAACGTGGAACGTTGCCAAGCGCCGCTGTCCACTCCGGGGAGTGCCTCACCTTTCACAGGTGTGTGTTAACCCACGTTGTTGTCCGCTCATGTATTCAGAGTCCAGGCGAATGCAGACATGTCCACTGTCGCCGTGGGAGATGTGACCAGAACCCCAAGTTCCAACAAGTTGTCCGGACATGTGCAATGTGTTCCAAACTGTCGTGTCTGCAGGTACGTAGTTACACGTCCATGAAAGCTAGTGCAGCCTCGTAGGCAATCATTTCCAACATGAGGTCGTCGTCGACTTCATCGAACAGGACGGCGAGGCTAACCATTAACAGGTCCGGACAGATGTGCTGCGTCCACCCCCTTTCACCAATTAGCACTAAAGCCCAATAGGGGAGCGGCTCAATTTGCTCACTGCACACGAGGAGTTCTGCAATCTCCCAGGTCCAGCTGCCAGCATGTATGCCAAGTATCCAGGCATCCCATAGACGGGTGTCACGGTGACACTCATGGTCGTGGGCCAACAGGGGGCGCACACACATGTCGAAATCCAGTTCGGCTACCGTCCTGTTGGATAGGCAGACATCCATGGGCCACTCGAATATGCACGAGCGACAATGCAACACAGGCTGCACGCAGGTGACGTTGGCAAGGCGGAAGCTCAGCCGGTAACTGATCCGCAGCACTACCAATGGCAATGCCCCCAGTAAATGCAGCATACGTGCACGGTACAGTTCCACCTGACAGGGGTTGTGCAAGTGTCCGTGATGGTCTGCCATTGCGTTAGTGGCTCTGGTTGAAGCAGCACTGTTCTGACCTGCGCCAATTCTGTGGATGAAATGCCACAGCTCGGAGCAATGAGTTGTTTTAATGTGCAACGGTTGTACGCCTGTATTAATGTGGGAGTAAGTGTGAAGGCCATTCCATGCAAGATAACTTCGAGCAAGGACTTCTGTGTGTGGGGTGTGTATACGTTGGTCTGTCGTCAGGCTGTGCGTAGTGTGGGAGTCATCATCAGCTGCTATAGTATCTGTCAGGGGGTGCCGGGCACATGTAATTCCGAGGTCGGAGGTGCAGATGTGCTTCCGCCTCATAGCACAGACAAAGGAGCATTCATCCCTAATGTTAGTTTCTCATCTGCTTGCATTCAGGTACTGTGAAGTGGCTTGTTGGGGGTGGGGTGGGATGTGTGCAACTTTGGAATTCATGTTCGACATGTCTTGCATGTGGCAAATGAGCGGCATCACTGTGTGTAACGTTGCCTCACAGCTGCTCCTCCCTCCCCCGAGCCTATTTACCTGTGTGCGCTGCGCGGTTGCATCACTGGCACTCCTACGGCACACCATTGTCATGCCTGTCTGCGCATGTCCACAAGCCTGATAACGACACTGTGATGTTGGCCATTGGAGGTGGGCGGCCATGTGAGTGTAGGCCTGTGGGAAGGATAGGGCGGACACAGATGTAGAGTTCATGCCTGGCTGAACTCGCGCTGCGGTTAAGGCTAGGCATTTGGCTCATGCTGTGGCAATACAGATACACACAACACTTGGCATGTATGAGCCAGGACCCGGAGCGGTCTTGCGCTCCTTCATTTCCCCATTCGTGCGAGCCTGCCCTCCGGGTGCATGCTACATTGCAACATTGTCGATTATGGACTGGGTGGCGCCGACACTACAACAGAGATACACTCATTAGTTACTTCCTTGTCCAGAACTGAACCACGCCCAGAGCCCCAGGCAAATCCTTCACACCCCTACGCTGGCTTGGCGTACGCCGGCCCAGCCCACTCCGCTTACGCTTACAGGGGGGGACGGCACAGCTACATGTCCAGGGTCTTCCCCACTGCCTGACGTGGCATGGTTGCGTCCGCTGTCCACAGCACAATGTAATGTGGTAGGGCCCTGGCCCATCATGCATACATAATGACCACACGGACACACTTAGATAAATAGTTGAACTGGCTACGGGCACGTGCGCCTGGCCCCTTTTTATTACCAGGGTCACATGTCCAGTGACGCCTGTGCTGGATGGGTGTGGGGTGGGTGTAAGCCAGCCCTCAGGGAGTGGCTGGTGCTGGCAACAACTAGAACAGTGATCATCGGATCACACACACAGATTCAATCATAAAGGGTCCATGACTTGCAGTGCACTGAGGTAGGGGCACCAGAGCTGAGCGTGCTCATGTGAAGGAATTGTTAATGATTTGGTCCCTTTGGGATATTCCTGCTGCAGCTGCAGTGGGGTGTGGTACACCTGCCTCATCTTCATCATCATTGTCCCAGGTCTTCCCCACTGCCTGAGGTGACATTGTTGCGTCCGTTGTCCACAGCACAAAACTCAATCATGAAGGGTCCATGTGTTGTGGTGCACTGAGTTAGTGGCACCTGAAGAGCTGAGCAGGGGATCAAGCTGATGATGGCATCCAAGACAGGTGTGAGCAACTTAGATGGGCTGGCTGTGACACTCCTCCGACTCTGGCAGTTGTTGGTTGGAGGTGGTCCTGGCGGTGGTGGCGGGTGTGCAACCAGCGATGATGGCGTGTCCTTGCATGTCAGGATTGGATTTGGTTTGCGAGCCCTGCTGACCGCAGTGTAGGCCAGAGGCAGCGGTCAGAAAGGGCACACAGCCACGTGACGATGACTTGTGGTGCACTGAGTTAGTGGCACCTGGAGCGCTCGGCGGGTGCGCGGCCTGCGCAGATGCGTCGTCAGGGCGGCCCGCCCTGGTAGCAATGTCTGTGGCCTACTGGACTTTGCCATAAATAAATCAAGACTCAATTTGATTTGCGATCCCTGCTGACCACAGTGTAGGCCGGAGGCAGCGGTCAGCAAGGGCCCACATCCACGTGTCGTCGGCTTGTGTTGCACAGGGTCAGTGGCACCTGGAGCGTTCAGCAGGTGCACAGCCAACGACGATGCGCCATCCGTGCCGGCCGCACTGGGTGCAATGTTTTTCGCCTACTGAATTCTGCCTCAATATTGCCACGTGTCGTCGGCTTGTGTTGCACAGGGTCAGTGGCACCTGGAGCGCTCAGCAGGTGCACAGCCAACGACGATGCGCCGTTCGTGTGGGCCGCACTGGGTGCAATGTTTTTTGCCTACTGAATTCTGCCTCAATATTGCCACGTGTCGTTGGCTTGTGTTGCACAGGGTCTGTGGCACCTGGAGCGCTCAGCAGTTGCACAGCCAACGATGAAGCGTCGTTTGACTTGGGGGACCTGCTGACCGCAGTGTAGGCCAGAGGCAGCGGTCAGCGAGGGCCCACATCCACGTGCAATGACTTGTGGTGCACTGAGTTAGTGGCACCTGGAGCGCTCAGCGGGTGTGCAGCCGACGATGATGCGTCATACGGGCGGGCCGCACTGGGGGCAATGTCTGTTTACTGGTGGTTTCCTCCTTTAACAGAATTGTGGCACGATTTGAATTGTGGGACCTGCTGACCGCAGTGTAGGACTAAGGCAGTGTCCGGCACACACATGACTCCGTGTAGCTCTGCCGCTGGATGCGCTGGGGGCCTGTGTCGGGGAGTCTGGAGGTCACAGCGGCGGACTCGTGGCAGGGTGAGGTGCGCCGCCCTGGCAGACGCGTTGCCCATCATGGAAGAGAACCACGCCCAGGGCCCTGGCCTTTTTATCAGCACTCCTACGCTTGAGTGGCATACGCCGGCCCAGCCCACTGCGCTTACGCTTACGGGGGGGACGGCACAGCTACATGTCCAAGGTCTTCCCCACTGCCTGAAGTGGCATGGTTGCGTCCACTGTCCACAAAACTACACACACCAGCAGTATATGTCCACATGGACATGTCTGTGCTCTGCATTCTGTGGTCTGTCCAGCACATCACCGCCACACTTGGCATTGGGGACATTCTTCTTCATGGGTGAGTTGCCTCCTTTACACATACTTGGTTCCCCCCTTTGTCCTACGCTGCCTCGGTGGTAGTCCGGGTGGGGGGGCCCGGAGGGGGGGTGGTCCTGGGGGTGGTGGCGGTGGGTGTTGTGGCCCTCTTGGGTCTCCGGGCTGCATGTTCATTGTCTCCATGGCATCTGTGGCTCTTCAGATGTGGCTCTGGGCTGGGCTCCCTTTCATACTGCAGGTAGTCCTCCTGCTTAACACCAGCAAAAGGCAGGTGTTAAATCCCTGCTGCTAACGCGCCTTATCGCCTGTTTTTGGGTCGCATCGCAGATCTGGCTGGTCGTTGTGAATGTGGCGAAGTGGTGTTTTCGTGTGTTTTTGCACGGGAACGCCTACTCTGCATATCATTAGCATTAGTTGTCTCTCTCATCCGTGGTGATGTTTTTTGCGGCAGCTGTCGCTGGTAAACTGGCGATATGGGCAGTTTGCACCAGCTTGTGAATAGGGCGAAAAGTCTATCGCCACTTTTGCGGCGCTAATGTGCCGATAAATCGGCGATAAGTCCTTGAGAATATGCCCCATAGCTTTTTAAATCTTTTCTTAGGAAATCGTTGTGGAAAATGCACCCTTTTATTGCTATTTTCTAAAAATTATTTCAAAGCAGGAAAAACTGCAGCATTCCAGGGGAAGCACATGTATCTTTGACACACCTTTAAAGTACTGGATTAATTCAGAAGTGGTCATTCAGAGTCGATGGCACATAAGCAAACTTACATGAAAATGTGCTCTAAAATCCAGTGTTTCTCACCTGTTTTTTAAACATTTTCTTGGAGGGAGTATCATCAACAGGTGCCTTGATTATATTGCTGAAATTCGGGGTAGGTATTACGCCTGACCAGTTTCAAAAGACCTCAAATGCCACTGGCAACGCCAGTTTCACGTTTCAGTTGCTGAACAGTGATTTTTCATTTATTGCAAAAATGCGTGCTTATATCTTAGTGTTTTAACCAGGCGCGGCCCATGCAGGTAACAGTGGTGGGGTGGGGTGCGGTGTGGGGGAAGACGTCAACAGACGACGACGAGGTAAGCTTAAAATAAAAAAACAAAAGACACTTACCTTGCGCTGGCCACATCGCCGATACGTAGATGCGGCGAGCGCAATGTAAGTGGTTTTCGTTTTTGTAAATTTAAGTTTACCTCATCGTCGTCTGTCAACTCCCCCCACCCACCCCCGCCCCACTGCACTTACCTGCAAGGGCCACACCTGGTTTTAACTAAATCAGATTGGCTTGTAAATTTTCATAATGCACACTACTTTGTGTATACAAATCTGCATGTTAACTGTCAAAAACTGAACTATTTAGACTTTCTAAAAATATCAGAGTTGTGATTGCTATAGGCACCTATCTAACCAAATTGGCCTGGTTCCCCCTCTTCTCCCAACTCTTTTATCAGATTGGGCATTGTTACTTGTGCCCTTCGCTTCACCACATAAAACTTCCAAATAAATAAACAAATGTTTCAGAGAAGAAGCATGTTTTTGTTATGTAGGGTTACCTTATCCTGAGGGTTTCCAGTCTGGCTAAAATAGAGTGCAAAGCGGTTGCTTCCTTTTATGACGAATGTGTAATCATCTGATTCAGGGGGCACAAAGAATCCACTGAGACGAGCAACAAAACCATTCTGGCCTGAGGGCATCTTGTAGGAAGCTGAATCAACCCACGTTGCACCAGCATATCCGGTGGTGTTCTCATTGTATGTGAGTGCATCTTCCAAGAGAGAAGGGTTGGTATTATTCCACACTTGGAGCATTAGTCCTCTTCCCCCTTGATAAAGAGAAATATAAAATCAATATAATATACAACATTTACCACTATTTCAATATTACTAATGTGTATTTATCTACCAGTACATCCGCTTCAAACTGAGCAATGCATTTGCTTACCAAATGGCTTTTGGATATGTGGTATATCATTACATAACTGTAATCTCCTTCTTTTGCATTACAAAGTTAAGTATCACATCATACTTTCCTTTCCAAAGTGAAGGAGGTGACATGGCATCAGGTCCCATTTGTCTTAGGGGCCCAATGAACTCCCATTATGTCTACATTTCACTATTCATTCAGTTGACAGAAAACCCATTTCCTTGCTTGGACCCAGCCCCATGGTACTCTTACTGTACTACAGGCAGTACTACTGTAGCAGCTTAAAGCATTATACTACCATAGCCCTATACAGTGTTCATGAATGTACTTAGGCACTTTCGGCATGTTCCCATCCGAAGATAGCCCCTACATTGTATGATATGTAATTCTTAAAGAAATGGGGAACATTAAAAAAACACATGGGTCAACATAGATGTTGGACCTGGCCCTCTCTAAAGGGTACACCCAAAGGTTTTGCCTTTTACCCTCCACTTTTTCCTGAATTTATTTTTGTTGGCCTTAGGACTCTGTGCAGTTTACCATTGCTAACCACTGCTAAAGAGCGTTTGCTCACTCCCCTAAACATGGTTTGATTGGCATACAGCTGTTTGGCATATTTATTGAACTTATAAGTCCCTTGTCGACTTGTATACCTTATACCCAGGGTGTTGGAAAGTGCCCCTTTTTGCATTGTTACCCCCCACTTTCTCCCTGATGTCTGATGCACTTTGACCGAGTGTGACCTGGGTCCCTGCCAATCAGGTTCCCAGGGGCTGTGTTCTTTCCCAAAACTGTACCTTTGTTTACACAATTGGCACCCCTGTGGTGCACATATAAATCCCTTGTAAAAGGTAACACGGGTACCAAGGGCCTTGTGTGTATTATGCTGCCCTGCGGGGCTCCTCACCTCAACACACATACACTGCCATTGCTGGCTGCATGTTTTGGTGCAGAAGAAAATGAAGACTCTACATGGCACACATCCCTGTGTGCCATGCTCACGAATACTGCCGTTGGCATAGGTAAGTCACCCCTCTAGCAGGCCTCACAGCCCTAAGGCAGTGCGCACTATACCACCAGTGAGGGCATAGCTGCATGAGCCATATGCCCCTACAGTGTCTGTGCCATTCACAGACATTATAAGTGCAGTAGAGCCATATTGAGTACATGGGCTGCGAGTTTGTCATTACGAACCCCACAGCTCCATGATGGCTTTACTGAAAGCTAAGAAGTTTTGTTCCAAACTTCTCACCTCAATAAACCCACAATGATGCCTGTGTGTGATTTATTGAAAAATGCACTCAGAGGGCATCTTAAAGATGCCCCCTGAAAAACGACTAACTCCCTTGTGTCCAGCTGACTGGTCTGCACCAGCCTGCCACACTCAGACATGTTTCTGACCTCCTGAGGTAAAAGCCCTTCTGCTCTCATGGGTCAGAAACAAAGCCTGCTTGGGTGGAAGTGCTTCACACCTTCCCCCAGCAGGAACACCATTTAGGGTGGTGAGCCTCAAAGGCATCCTGCCCTTCGAAATGCTAGCCAGGGCCTCTCCAGCCAGTGGAGATGCCCGCCCCCTTGACCAAGCTCCATTTTTGGCAGCAGGGTCAGCAGGAAAATTAGTAGTCAGGAGAGGTCTGTCTCCTCTCTGCCAGGACCACCTCTAAGGTGCCCTGGACCGAGGAGACCCCCTCCTTAGAAAATCCTCCATCTTGCATGAAAGGATTCTACCCAATCAGGTTAGGGGGATGCCCACTCCCCAAAGGGAGGGGACATTCAAAGGGTGTAGTCGCCTTAAAGGCAAGTAACTCATTGGCTACCCACTGCCAATATCTGTGACGCCCCAAAATTCAGTATTTAGGGGCACCCCTGAACCTTAATCCCTGGATTCAACAGACCAAAGTAGAAGACGGGCCAAGACTGCTGCTGGACCAGGAACTGAACTGCTGCAGACAGAACTCTGCAAGAAACCCACCACCTGCAACCGGTTCGACAAGTTGGCCAGCTGTCCTTCCAGAACCTTGCAAGGCCACCAAGAAACCCCAGAGGCCTTCCAGCCTTCACCCAATAACAAAGAACCTCCCATTGGGCTAGAGGCTCTAGTCCCTGGCATCTGCCGGTAAAAGAACCGCAGCAGATGAGGACTGGCACTTGTGCAAAAGAACCCCAAAGACCGCAGTGGTAGAGGACCAACACTGGTGTCGATGCAACTCTACCCTGCCAGAAGAAAGCACCACAACTGGATGGCCTCCACGACCTAGAGAGATCCTCTCAGCCCAATGACCCAAGCTGTTCACAGCTCCATTCCTGAGAGCCCATACCCTCCTGCAAGTGGCCCTGTCGGGCTTTTCCTGCACTGCCTGCACGACCACTGCCTCTTTGTGTCGGTCCTACGTGGGCGAACTCCTCCACCCCTGCGCATCTCCCTCCCCACGACCGTGACTGTTGGCCTGGCGGTGCCTCCACTCGACCTACAGTGACTTTCTGAAGACGACGGCAACAGTAACGAAGTTGGCGGTCTACTGAATCCAGTCCATTTTCTTTACTTTTTGCCGACTGCAAGGGTAAATATCAGTGTCGGTATCAACCGCTGCAGCGTAGATACTGTGCTCCCACCTCCATTGATTGACACTGGCCCCAGTGACGTCTTCACCCGGATGCCCCCAGTGCAGCTCATGGTGCAGTACTCACCTTGAACAGAACTTCACCCAGTGCCTATCTAAACCCCTGAAGACTGGGAGAGTGAGTCAAGTACTTACCTGCTAATACCTAACCTTGTTTTCCTTCCAGAGGATTGCACTACATTTGATCTATCGCATATAACTGTTTAACTTTTACAATTGCTAAGTGCTACTGTTATTGATTGACAAATACAAACGTATTTTTAAGACTGTAACACATCTCTACTGCCTTGCAAAACTAATTCCGACTGCATTTTAAATAGTATTACTACTTTGAAAACTGCTATTTGAATTCAACTAAGTACTTCTTGATTCTAGAAATAAAATAACAAAATAATAACTTTTTATACGAAACAATTGGTCTGGATTCAGTCTCTGAGTGTGTTCTACCATTTCTTGCCCTAGTGTCTACAGTAAATGCTTAACTGCTCGACCACACTACCACAAATAGAGCTTTTAGTATTATCTACTTTAGCCTCTGGAAGTCTCTGAAGATCCACTGGACTCTCTGCACACCATACCTTATTTTGGTATAGTATATATAGAGTCAGCTTCCTACACAGGGTCGATAAAAACATGCTACCAGTGGGCCTGCAGCACCTATTGTGTCACCCACTTAAGTGGCACTTTAAAACATGTCCCAGGCCTGCCACTGCAGCCGGAATGCACTTAAAAACTGCTATGTCAGCTTGGCATTAAATCTCCCTTGACAAGCCTTAAACTCCCCTTTCACTTCATATAAGTCACCCTAAGGGATGCCCTAGGTAGCCCATAGGGCAGAGTGCTGTGTAACTAAAAGTTTGGAAATGTACGTATAACTTTTACATGTCCTGGTAGTGAAAAACTCCTAGATTCGTTTTTCACTACTGTGAGCCTAACCTCTCCCATTGGATAACATTGGGGATTCCTTATTACATTTAATAAGCTGTAATTTTCTATTAGGAGCAGGTGGCTATTTTATGTTCAGTCTATATACAATTGTACTGATAAACCCTCTTTAATGTTAAAGTCAGAATTTTTATTACAATTTTGAAACTGCCACTTTTAGGAAGTTGGCATTTTCCTGCCCTTAGCCCTTTTGTGCTTGTAGCCTGCGTTGGATCACAAGACTGGGTGTAACTAACACATAGACTTTGTGAATTCCTCTAAGACAGTCACACAACAAAGGGATTAGGTGTGAATCAAAGGGCCATCTGCTGGCAGGATGAGGGGGGACTAAGCCCAGCCCCACTTGCAACTGAATAGGGTGTGCTTTGCCTCCACAGAAGGGACTCAACAACCCCACATTGTCACTGCCAGCTTGGAGCCAGGGCAGGGGAGGTAGGGAGTACCATGCACTTCAAAGCCCCTGTCAGAAGGAGGGCACCACGAAGGACTGCTGCACTGCTGAGCATCTCTGGAAGACTGCTGCCCTGCTGGATTACTGCCCTAATGTCCTGCTGCTCTGTTGCCTACTACCTAGTTACAAGAACTGGACCTTCCTCTGTCCCCGGACCACAAGAGTGACTCACAAGGGCTAGTTTGCTGGCCCCTTTTCAGACCCACAAGGACATAAAGGCTTCTTCCATCTTAAACCGGCACCAGCGTCAGTGAGTCCTGACCCTACAAGTGGTGCCTTCCAGTCCTGACCCTTGGAAGTGGTGCTAATGGAGCCCAGATAACCAAAATCTTAAACTGAGGACTTAGACAAATTTTGGCTCAAAAGTGCCCTGAGAACCAGGAGGAGACCACGACAACCCTGCTCACCTATCCACCCGAGGCCTGTCTGATTGACTTCACGGCTCCTCCCGCTAAGCTGTCCTCCTCCGCAGCAACTTCTTTTCAGTGGTTCTTCACCAAAGGAGTCGTCCCACTGGAGTTTTTTTACTTCCTTCTCAGAGTTTGAACATAGAAATCTTCACTGCAGCTTTGACCCAAGGCTATTCGCCGCTCCCTCCACAGACACCTCTGCAGCCTTGCCAGCTGAACTTTACCTTCTCAGACACTTTTTCTCAGAATTTCTTCTAAGTTGGAAGATAAGCACTGACCGGGCCCAGTCCATTTTCTGTATCCGAACAGCGTTCAATCGCGGTTGGCTATATTTTTTGACTTTGGCACGGTCTTGCGTGACTAGATGTCTGCAGGTGGCGCTTTGATCTTTTATTAAAAACTTTAAAAATCCATAACTCCAGTTCTACTGATTGGATCTTTGTCATTTTGGTGTCAAATAACTTTTAAAGATGTACTCTATTTTTTAAATTGCTTTGGGATTTTTCTTGTGTTGTGTTTTTACTTTATTACTGTTTGTGTGCTACGCAAATAATTTACACATTGCATTTAAGTTAAGCCTGACGGTTTTTTGTGCCAAGCTACCCAGGGTTAAACACAGGTTAATTTAGTGACTTTTTGTGGATTTCTGAATGGTCAGCATTGTTAACCCTTTCTAACTCTCCTCAAAGGAAAGCCCAATTTGGTAGGGGTTTTGGGTGGATTTGAGGATCCGCTGAGGTGCTAAGCTCCTTTTTAACTGCCTTTTTTCGCAATCTTTCTCATTCAGCTGCAGCCTTCTCCTGTGTGCTACTCCTCCTTGCCTTCAAAATGGTTAGAGTGTAGATTGTGGGTCATAGCTTTGTGCTTTGGGCCAGAGAGTGTGCTAGAAAGAGTAGCATTGACAGGGACCTGGATTTGCCTAATGTGTATATTACTTGGGTTGGCCATAGAGGTTTAAAGTAGCATCAATTGCTGCCATTAGTTGAAAGCATTTTCAATTGCCAACATCCAGAACTCATTATTGTGCACTGTGGTGTCAATGACCTGGGCACACTTACTGGGGTAGGACTGGAAATCCTAACAAAGGATACCTTTGCTTAACGGCACTTTTCCCTCACACAGCCTTGGTGTTCTCCAACATTTGCCAAAGGCAGAAATGGAACTGATCAAACAAACTTTGTCCATAGATAGACAATGCCAGGAAACATGTCAATAAAACTGTTTCTGCATTCCTCATAGACCACAACATGGGATCCACCTACAACAACAATTTACGCTTTGATATGGACGATATATATAGAAGTGATGGAGTTCATTTCACAGAAAAAGGCAACAGGGTGTTCATTAACAACTTGAAAGACTGCATTCTGTTTTATGTGTAGTTATCATCTACACACAATAAGCACAAAGACACTTATGAGAGCCTCCCTATTTCCCAAACGCGAGTTCATTTTCTCTTGACATACATTTCTAAACATTTTTAATAGACTCAGCAGATCCGTTGCAGAGCTGCAAACCAAAAGCCTACATTCACTACAAAACAGCACATTTAAGATCCGTGGCCCATCCCCAGCCCCAGGAACTGCCACCTCACCGGGCAATTAACATAGTAATGTGGGGGGCCACATAGCCCCCCCACAGCCGCATGGACTGCCACCTTCCTGGGGCAATTACCAGAGAAATGTGGGGGAGCCAGCATGGACCCCCAGCAACCCCAGGGACCGCCACCTCCCCAGGGCTCAAACGATCTAATGGGGTCCTTTTTGGACCCCCGCCTTGGGGATCACCAACTCCCCGGGGAAAACTAGAACAAATGAGGCCTAGATGGCCCTGGGCCCACCACCCCCCAGGGCCAGCTCCTGCAATGTCCCTGGGTACCCACCCCTGGCATATTGCAGTTTGCTATGGCTTGGCAGGAGCAAACTGGGTGACCTGGGTGGGACCAGGGCACCCAAAATTGTGGGCCAGCCCTGGGGGATGGGGTCCTCGGTCCCAAAATCGGCCCGGGAGGGGGGTCGTGCAGCCCCCCCTCCCATGTTTTAAAAGATAACATTTAAAAAAGGACAGGCCCTGGGGATGGGGTCCCCAGGGCCAAAACTGGCCCAGGGAGGGGAGCCTGCATGGCCCCCTCCCCATTCTAAAAATACCTAGCCCTGGAGGACGGGGTCCCCGGGGCCAAATACAGCCCAGGAAAGGGGGCATATGGCCCGCTTCTTTTCTAATTTAAAAAAAGAAAATGCTACCGGCAGGATGCTGGAGGCCTGCCTCTTTTCTGTACCACTCTGGTTGGGGGATGAAGTCCCCTTGGCTGCTGAGGGTCCTTGGGGACCAACAAGACCACCTGTTACCTCCAGTAAGTCCCACGCAGCAAGATAGCTGAGAGGTGCTTGGAGGCCACACCCCCTTTCTCCATCACTCTGCAAACTTGCCTCTAGGCGCACTGCTAGTGGGGGATGACATTAAAAAATAGAAAAAAACAGGACCCCCTCCCCTTTCAAAAACTACATTGGTCCCCGTGGCCTAATATGGCTCAGGGAAGGGGGCCACACGGGCCGCTTTCTTTCCAATTAAACAAAAGAAAAAAGAAAATGCTACTGTCCCGACCCTATAACTGATGAATTTCCCTAGTTTCGTACAAGTAAAACCTGAGCCTAACTATAACGTCCCTGTAACCTTTGTTTTTTTCAGAGAATTTCTAAGTTTTTTTTATTTTCCATTTCCTAACTATAACGACCCTCTATGCTGAAAATATATATATATATACATATATAGTATCTACTGATGGTTGCCATTAGGTAGTTATTGTTAGGAACTAGTTTCCCATAGGAAAAGCGTTTTTTGTTTTGCTAATAACTTTAGCAACGTTTGACCAATCTTCACATAACTTTTCAAAATGAATACGACGCTCACTTCAGCTGATATCTTGAAAGTTTTGGGGTGACCTGTAAGCAGGGGCGGAGAACCAGGGGGTGCTTAAAAGCACATTTTCAGCATGTTATTTCCCATAGGATCACCAACTCTTTGAAAGGAGCATCGTCATTCCCACAATTGTAATCAATTAATTATTGCACCCAATAAGAATCAAGTCCATAGGCAAGCTTGCTTTGTAGAAAGGTTCTGTTGTTTTATTTCAGAAACATATATTTTCAAAACACTAGATCCAAGAACTCATATAACATAAATACATCAGTCTATGCGTTTCGTCCACACTTGGACGTCATCAGGGCTGAAAAAAAAGGAAAAATACACATATCAATTTCAACACCTATACTTATTTCGTATGATATTATTATACAGTACAAACAACATAATCTATGCTGTCTTAACCCCTCCTATATTTTATTTAATCGGTGACTGAAAAGCCTGCCTATATCCAATCTTTAGAACACCCCTTGGCCCAAGATGTAAATCATCGCTATCGTTTATTAGGATGTGCTAATGTGCAAATGACTCTTATGTACGAGATCCCACTCCTGTACTCTGGAGCAATCACAAATTGACATGTTCAATAAATCACAACATCATTCATTGTATCACCTAATTACATACAATGACTTCCCTTTTTGTTTTTTAATTTTTTTAACATTCTGTCCAAAACTATCCCTGTATATTACTTTATTACTATTCTCCCAAAGAAACAGTTCTCAGTTTATTGAGGATGTTTACAACAATTGAGACATACCTCAATATTCGTTCCCTGTCAATTCACTCCATTAAGTCATCCTGCAGTTCTTCTCATCATTCCAATAATGGGGAAGTTTTTCTACAAAGAATATGTATCCAAATTTTATCCCCCGTGTACAAAAGTATTCGTCACCCTTCCTCCCATTCAACACCATATCATTTCACCGTGCCACACATTATCTGGTCTTTTCGGTGACTAACTGGACAGTGGACCCTTATTTGCAAAAGAATTCTATACATTTCAGTCCATGCCAACTGTCATCCATAGATTCAAACCCAATCCCTTGAAACTTGTTCAACAATGATTAAACGGAACCTCTAATTCATTATGTTCCCATTGAATACCTGATTTTAGCAGCAAAAACCCATGATGTAGAGTCAATTAAAATATAACCAACCCGATCTTAAATCTAACATCCCAAATTATCCACAAAGCATGTCTCCGAAGGAAAGCCAAACCTTCGTTCTGTCCTATTCTCACCTTTTCAGCGGCGCGTTTCAATCTAACACGTCCGTGTCCCGGCCAGTCCGATAATTCCCGCCGTAAGCTTTCTCCCTCCTGTGGCCTGCATTTGACTACCTCGGGGACCAATCAGATACAGTTATTTCGATTACCCAAATTACCATGCCAAACTCGCGGTTCCCACTAGGGTCCTCTCTTTTACTAGCCAATCAGCAGCTATTTACGAGATCGCCCGCCCAAGGGCATGGCCGGCGAGGTCACGTGTACAATAAATCAAGTTTCCCTCTTTCTACTGCCTTAGAGTGTATCCGCCGTATAGTTCAGTACGTTGTCATTGCCTGACTTGCCTGAAGCTGGGCGTTGCCCCCTGTCCTACACCCCCTTCTCCTCTACGTCCAATCCTCAGCGACTCATACATACACTTGTGTGAACAAGGTAGTTTCCTCCTTCCTGCCGTAACCAAACAAACTAACTACTGTGGAGCTCAATGTGTACCATTGCCTAATTTGCCTGTAGCAGGACGTGGCCTCCTATCTTACTACGCCCCCCACAGCTCGGTGACCAATCCTTGCACTAATTCTGCAACCCCGTACGTGAGGAATAGAGTTTTACCGCAACCACAAAGCCTCCATTCTCATCCTTAACATGCTCAAGTGGTAGTATCCTTTTAGGGTCATACATACTACCAGCCAAACCATAATCTCTCCCATTTTCGCCTGCCTCATGTTATAGCCTGCGACGACACGTCTGCCAAAAAAATATTAGTTATATATTTATCCAATCAAATGAAGTAGGATCGTAAGTCCCACTACCCATGAGACTGTAACCCTAACCGCTGTTACGGTCGGTGGATGTTCATTATCCACTGTGTCTAATCAGGGTATAGGCCTCCTTCCAAGAGTCCCGTTTTTCTAGCCTGATCATTCAATTTCTACCCGAAGTTATTGCCACATAGTCCCATAATCACAAGCCTAAACATGCTCCGCCCCGTTAAGGGCACACTATCCGGTCCTGCATGTCATATATCAATGTTTACAGGCCCAGCCTACATTCAAAAACCAATAAATAGGTAAGTTGGCTATAACCTTATGGTTCAATCTCCATGAAAACATCACCGCACCTCCCACAGAAAAACTGATCCCATGAATCACCATGGATCATATTTTGAATCGAAGTTCAAAATACCCTCTAATACCATTAGCACCTTATGTCCATAAGTGCCCCATGTGGATTTCGTATTTCTGATTAAAAAAATAATGTAGTTCGTTGTCACTATTCAATCCCTGTGTCACTGATCTGCATTTGCTAATCCACATTGCCTCCTGTTGTCTCAATTTCAAATCCCAATCACGCCCTCTCACATTAGGAATAATGTTTTGTATTCCATGAAATTTAATTCTCTTTTTAGTGGGGTGATTGTCTCTGATGTGCTGGTAGATAGGTGACCTAACATCCTCATTAGCTAACCCTCGACTGTGTTCCTGTATCCTGAGTTTAAGTGTTCTTTTGGTACTTCCTATGTAAATTTTACAACATTCACATTGTATGACATATATCACTCCACAGCTGTTACAATTTATAAACTCATTGATATAATACCACTTGCTGGTGTTGTACTTAAACTCGTTAGTGCGATTTATGCCCAACTCACAAATATTGCATGATCCAAATGTGTAGAACCGCTTAAGTAGTAAAAGAGAGAACCCTAGTGCGAACCGCGAGTTTAGCATGTTAATTAGGGTAATCAAAATAACTGTATCTGATTGGTCCCCGAGGTATTCAAATGCAGGCCACAGGAGGGAGAAAGTTTACGGCGGGAATTATTGGACTGGCCGGGACACGGACGCATTAGATTGAAACGCGCCGCTGAAAAGGTGAGAATAGGACAGAACGAAGGTTTGGCTTGCCTTCGTAGACACGCTTTGAGGATAACTTGGGATGTTGAATTTAAGATCGGGTTGGTTATATTTTAATTGACTCTAAATCATGGGTTTTTGCTGCTAAAATCAGGTATTCAATGGGAACATAATGAATTAGAGGTTCCGTTTATTCATTGTTGAACAAGTTTCAAGGGATTGGGTTTGAATCTATGGATGACAGTTGGCATGGACTGAAATGTATAGAATTCTTTTGCAAATAAGGGTCCGCTGTCCAGTTAGTCACCGAAAAGACCGGATAATGTGTGGCACGGTGAAATGACATGGTGTTGAATGGGAGGAAGGGTGACGAATACTTTTGTACACGGGGGATAAAATTTGGATACATATTTTTTGTTGAAAAACTTCCCCATTAATGGGATGATGAGAAGAACTGCAGGATGACTTAATGGAGTGAATTGACAGGGAACGAATATTGAGGTATGTCTCAATTGTTGTAAACATCATCAATAAACTGAGAACTGTTTCTTTGGGAGAATAGTAATAGAGTAATATACAGGATAGTTTTGGACAGAATGTTTAAAAAATTAAAAAAACAAAAGGGAAGTCATTGTATGTAATTAGGCGATACAATGAATGATGTTGTGATTTATTGAACATGTCAATTTGTGATTGTTTAAGAGTACAGGAGTAGGATCTCGTACATAAGAGTCATTTGCACATTAGCACATCCTAATAAACGATAGCGATGATTCACATCCTGGGCCAAGGGGTGTTCTAAAGATTGGATATAGGCAGGCTTTTCAGTCACCGATCAAATTAAATGTAGGCGGGGTTAAGACAGCATAGATTATGTTGTTTGTACTGTATAATAATATCATACGAAATAAGTATAGGTGTTGAAATTGATATGTGTATTTTTCCTTTTTTTCCAGCCAAGGTGACGTCCAAGTGTGGACGAAACGCGTAGGCTGATGTATTTATGTTATTTGAGTTCTTGGATCTAGAGTTTTGAAAATATATGTTTCTGAAATAAAACAACAGAACCTTTCTACAAAGCAAGCTTGCCTATGGACTTGATTCTTATTGGATGCAATAATTGATTGATTACAATTGTGGGAATGATGACGCTCCTTTCAAAGAGTTGGTGATTATATGAGGATTGTGGCCTAGTGGCAGTGGGACCACTGAGAGTAGAGCATTGAACAATTACGGGACCCTTTTTTTTTTTTTTAAAACAACCTGGAGTATTCACCAGCGCGCACACTTGTGGGGCCCTCACCGCCTTCTGTATTGGATATATTATTTCCCATAGGACCTCTAGAAATTGCTACAGTCAGAACTAATGAACAGAATTACACCAAATTTGTCAGGAAGGTAGATGTTGGTTAAAGGAAGTGCCTTTTGTGATTTGTTGTACATCCATTCAATATTTGCTGGGAAATGTAAAGAAATTCCCAGTTGTATGTATAGGGATGCGTTGGATTGGCGACCTCTCTCGATCTCATGCTGAGATCTGATTGGCTGCCTACAATTCAAACCAGGAAGTGTTGGCAGCCATCAAAACAAAGCACGGTCTTCCGTGCTTCGTTAAATATGGGCCGCTGGGTGGGCCAGGTCCTGGGGTAAGAGTTTATAATAATGGGCACCCCCACAACCCAGGGACCGCCACCTGCCTGTGGCAAACGTATTGAAAGAGATGCAGCAAGCCGGCATGACCCCCTGCAGCCCCGGGGCCTGCCACCGCCCCAGGGCTAATTATTAAATAAGTGCGGGGGAGGCCCTATGGCCACCTCCTGGATGTGAAGGATGTTTGGTAAAACATGCCAAAGGAAATCTTATTAACCACAGGAATCTCAGTTGCGAAACTCCAGATAAAAGGGAAGAGAATTTTTCTATTTAGCACTTCTGCAACTTTTCAAGCCTTGGCTTAGTGAAATGGAATTACTTGGATATTTTTACTGCTATGAAGATTCTTTTAATGCATGTAAAGATGGCATTCAATGCACAATTTTCCAAATTATCTACAAATGTTAAATGAAGAGATTGAACAAGAAACTACTATTGCAGCTGAAATAGCTAGAGACAGTTCTCAAGATAGTCAAAGTTCTGCTCCACTAAGTCAAGATCCATTAGGACAACCAATTCTTGAAACTGAAGCAGCAAGAGCCATGAATGAAGTAGAAACGGCAATGCAACAAGCACAACAGGATATTATTGAGTTGGGAAACTTGGAAGAACAACTAAATATTGAAAAAAAGAAATATATCAGCAAGTGACACAACAGATACAGCATGGTTTACTGCATGAAAAAAAGAATGCAAATGCACATCATTTAAACCTATTTAAATGTATATCAGTGGTTAAGCTGGAACAGGAAATAGTTTCCTAATTAAAGTTTTGACCAGTTATCTACACAAAACCACTGAATCACATGTATCTTGGGTTGTAACCGCTCCAACTGGGTTAGCAGCACTCAACATTAAAGGGATTACATTACATCGATTACTCATGATACCAGTTGAACATGAAAATAAGTTGGAATATCACAAGCTACCTGGAGAAGCTTGTTATGAAGTCTCAAGAGTACTAAAGAAAATGAAACTTCTGATCATTGATGAGGTGAGCATGGTTTCAACTTAATGCTTGCCTTTGTACATTTAAGAATGCAACAGATTTTAAAAATGGATTATGATGTTTTATTTGGAGGAAAACATGTAATTGTATTCGGCGATCTACTACAACTTTACTCCTGTGAAACCAGTTTTTAAAACACTTGTCCATGAAGATACTAGGAAATCTTTGGAATGTATTGGAAATGTAAACATTTGGTCTTATTTTGAATATAAAGAACTTATTAAGAATATGCGACAAGCAAGTGATGAACATTATGGAACCATTCTTCAAGATTTAAGAATTGGTGTTTTGACAAAACATGGTAAAGAAGCTTTACAAAGTCGGCTACTAACGAACTTGTTTCCAAATGAAAACATTGCATCTGAAATAATGTACAAACAAATTGGAGAAAAGAAGTCTATAGTTTGCCTAATGCCAACACTGCAAGAGTGTTCTACATTCAATAAAGAACTTTTGAAACTGGAAAAACAACCAATAGTGAAAATGGAATCCATTGATAAAATGGAACACGAAGGAGTTACTATTCTTCTCACAGAGAAATTACAGTCAAAATTGGATTCTTTGGAGAAGTCTGTATCTAAGACTGCTGGTTTAGAAAAGACTTTATATGTATGTGTAAACTGTCGGGTAATTGTACGGCGTAATTTGGATGTAGAAAAAGGTTTAGTTAATGGAGCAATGGGAAAAGTTGTTGCTTTTGCTAATTATCAGAACAGAGATGGAATTGAATTTTTAAAGATTAAGGGCATATTAGCAAGACCCACGTTAAAATATCGCCGTTTTAGCGGCAGGAAACTGCCGCTAAAACGGCGATAATGGGCTTGCTAATATGCATTATGGAATTCAATAGAAGCCCAGGTTAGATGTCCTGCACATCTAACCTGGGCTTCTATTGGATTCATAACGCATATTAGCAAGCTCGTTATCGCCGTTTTAGCGGCAGTTTCCTGCCGCTAAACGGCGATAATTTTAACGTGGGTCTTGCTAATATGCCCTTAATTTGATCAGATTGAAGAGGTAAAACAGATTGGACGTTGTGCTGTTCGCTTTTTGCTTGTAAAAGACTTGTATGTTTGTAGAAAACAGTTTCCTCTTTCTTTAGCATATGCTGTGACCATTCATAAATCTCAAGGTTTAAGTGTAGACAATGCTTTGGTAAATATTGGAAGTACAGTGTTTAAAGAGGGCATGGCATACATTGCATTGTCTCGAGTAAGATCATTATCTGGTTTGAATTTGCTTGATTTTGACGAGAATAAGATTTGTACTGATGCAAATTGTGTAAGAGAGTATAATCGGTTAAGAAGACTTTATGCTCCTAACTTAGGTGAATATCCCATATATGAGAAACGTGTAGTATGTCCAAAACAGAAATATGAGAAACATTCTAGTGTGATTCAAAAAAAGAAAACAATTAAAGAGAATGATGACGCTGCAAATAAAATGAAAATGGACACTGTTAATGATATTGTAGGATACCAGTTAGAAAATAGTTCAGGTATCAACTGCTATGCTAATGTAATTGTGAATGTTGTCTTTTATCTAGAAGATCTTCATCATGAAATTATGGAAAATGGAGAAAAAGATTCTGTTCTTTGCTACATTATATTTTTCAAAAGTTGGTAACTGATAGAACTAATATTCATACTGCTTCTGGCATTCTGCATCTTTTGGATATATGTACTGGATCTTCGCAATTTATACTCAATATACAACAAGATGCACAAGAATTTCTTATGTTTATGCTTGCAGTATTGGAAGATGAAGGAATAACATAACATAACATAACATGTGTATTTGTAAAGCGCACGTTCACCACTACGGGTATCTTGGCGCTGAATAACAGATGTTTGTTGTTACCCAACTCAATGGTACTCATTTTATCGACCTCAGATCGATGAAAGGCTGAGTGGACCCGCCGGGTTTTGAACCTGTGACCATGAGGTCGAACACAGGCCCCTGCAGTAGACGCATTAGTCCACTGAGCCACCAGACCCGGCTAGAGCCTCCAGACCCGGCTAGAATAGAAATTGAAAATTTGTTTGGACTAAGTTACAGATGGGATCATAAATGTGAATAGTGTTCATTTTCTTTCTACCACTGAAATAGACACTGAACGATTCATATATTTGACAATACCAGATTGCAAATCAGTGTCTTTTAACAAATTAGTAAAAACAGCTAATCAAGATATGAAATGCTCACATTGTAAATCAGAAATGTTGTCAACATTATATATAGAAAGATTTGGGAAATATGTCATTTTAATGCTACAGCGTTGTAGAGCAAATAGAAGAAAATTGGAAACCAAAATTAAAAAGTTTGTGGCAAGTCAACTATCAGTTTCAGGAAGAACTTTTAAAGCTGTGGCTATTATTTTCCATGATGGACCTACTACAACATCTGGACACAATACTGTGTATTTAAAGTGCAATAAAGGATGGACACATTGCAATGTTGCCCATTTGGAATTCAAATGTAGGTTGCCTTTCGAATTACCAGATTCATATCTGATATTTTTGATGCCAAAATTTTGAAAACATCATTCGGCCTATTGGGAAGATGTGAACACGAATTTATGAGTTTATTTTGGATATTTTCAATGCAAATGGATTTGGAAACATTATTCGGCCTATTGGGAAGATGTGAACAATTACTGTTTGGATTATTGTTTGTGCTAATTCTTATTGCATTTGCAAAATTGTGTTTGAAAGAAGTAGTTTATATATTTGATCTTTATATTATACGCAATGTAAATGAGAGTGTATATTTTAGAAAATGTACTTCAGAGAAATAAATGATTTAATGTAGTTGAAGAATGTAATTTAGAAACTGTAGATAGGTAAACAGATAGTAGAACTTGTTGTAAATATTTTCCACGCAGATTTGTTTTTTTTTTACAATCTCATTGATTGTATTTTTTCCCCGCTGTTATATGATGATCTACATTGAAATCACTGTTTATGGTGGAATTCAATAGAATCTGAAAACAGCAAAAAAGGGAAACTGAATATGTTATGAAATTCTAAAATGATGTTGTGTTCTTAAAACTATAATATTATATGTAATAACAGTTTTTCTTCTTTTTTATTACAGAAAGTAATACTGAAGCTTGAAAAGATTTTAAATTCAGTTTACAACAAAACTTGGGGATCACCAACTCCCCGGGGAAAACTAGAACAAATGAGGCCTAGATGGCCCTGGGCCCACCACCCCCCAGGGCCAGCTCCTGCAATGTCCCTGGGTACCCACCCCTGGCATATTGCAGTTTGCTATGGCATGGCAGGAGCAAACTGGGTGACCTGGGTGGGACCAGGGCACCCAAAATTGTGGGCCAGCCCTGGGGGATGGGGTCCTCGGTCCCAAAATCGGCCCGGGAGGGGGGTCGTGCAGCCCCCCCTCCCATGTTTTAAAAGATAACATTTAAAAAAGGACAGGCCCTGGGGATGGGGTCTCCAGGGCCAAAACTGGCCCAGGGAGGGGAGCCTGCATGGCCCCCTCCCCATTCTAAAAATACCTAGCCCTGGAGGACGGGGTCCCCGGGGCCAAATACAGCCCAGGAAAGGGGGGCATATGGCCCGCTTCTTTTCTAATTTAAAAAAAGAAAATGCTACCGGCAGGATGCTGGAGGCCTGCCTCCTTTCTGTACCACTCTGGTTGGGGGATGAAGTCCCCTTGGCTGCTGAGGGTCCTTGGGGACCAACAAGACCACCTGTTACCTCCAGTAAGTCCCACGCAGCAAGATAGCTGAGAGGTGCTTGGAGGCCACACCCCCTTTCTCCATCACTCTGCAAACTTGCCTCTAGGCGCACTGCTAGTGGGGGATGACATTAAAAAATAGAAAAAAACAGGACCCCCTCCCCTTTCAAAAACTACATTGGCCCCCGTGGCCTAATATGGCTCAGGGAAGGGGGCCACACGGGCCGCTTTCTTTCCAATTAAACAAAAGAAAAAAGAAAATGCTACCGTCCCAACCCTATAACTGATGAATTTCCCTAGTTTCGTACAAGTAAAACCTGAGCCTAACTATAACGTCCCTGTAACCTTTGTTTTTTTCAGAGAATTTCTAAGTTTTTTTTAATTTCCATTTCCTAACTATAACGACCCTCTATGCTGAAAATATATATATATATACATATATAGTATCTACTGATGGTTGCCATTAGGTAGTTATTGTTAGGAACTAGTTTCCATAGGAAAAGCGTTTTTTTGTTTTGCTAATAACTTTAGCAACGTTTGACCAATCTTCACATAACTTTTCAAAATGAATACGACGCTCACTTCAGCTGCTATCTTGAAAGTTTTGGGGTGACCTGTAAGCAGGGGCGGAGAACCAGGGGGTGCTTAAAAGCACATTTTCAGCATGTTATTTCCCATAGGATCACCAACTCTTTGAAAGGAGCATCAGTACAAATCTTATTCGCGTTTCAATCTAACGCGTCCGTGTCCCGGCCAGTCCGATAATTCCCGCCGTAAGCTTTCTCCCTCCTGTGGCCTGCATTTGACTACCTCGGGGACCAATCAGATACAGTTATTTCGATTACCCAAATTACCATGCCAAACTCGCGGTTCCCACTAGGGTCCTCTCTTTTACTAGCCAATCAGCAGCTATTTACGAGATCGCCCGCCCAAGGGCATGGCCTGCGAGGTCACGTGTACAATAAATCAAGTTTCCCTCTTTCTACTGCCTTAGAGTGTATCCGCCGTATAGTTCAGTACGTTGTCATTGCCTGACTTGCCTGAAGCTGGGCGTTGCCCCCTGTCCTACACCCCCTTCTCCTCTACGTCCAATCCTCAGCGACTCATACATACACTTGTGTGAACAAGGTAGTTTCCTCCTTCCTGCCGTAACCAAACAAACTAACTACTGTGGAGCTCAATGTGTACCATTGCCTAATTTGCCTGTAGCAGGACGTGGCCTCCTATCTTACTACGCCCCCCACAGCTCGGTGACCAATCCTTGCACTAATTCTGCAACCCTGTACGTGAGGAATAGAGTTTTACCGCAACCACAAAGCCTCCATTCTCATCCTTAACATGCTCAAGTGGTAGTATCCTTTTAGGGTCATACATACTACCAGCCAAACCATAATCTCTCCCATTTTCGCCTGCCTCATGTTATAGCCTGCGACGACACGTCTGCCAAAAAAATATTAGTTATATATTTATCCGATCAAATGAAGTAGGATCGTAAGTCCCACTACCCATGAGACTGTCTCCCTAACCGCTGTTACGGTCGGTGGATGTTCATTATCCACCGTGTCTAATCAGGGTATAGGCCTCCTTCCAAGAGTCCCGTTTTTCTAGCCTGATCATTCAATTTCTACCCGAAGTTATTGCCACATAGTCCCATAATCACAAGCCTAAACATGCTCCGCCCCGTTAAGGGCACACTATCCGGTCCTGCATGTCATATATCAATGTTTACAGGCCCAGCCTACATTCAAAACCAATAAATAGGTAAGTTGGCTATAACCTTATGGTTCAATCTCCATGAAAACATCACCGCACCTCCCACAGAAAAACTGATCCCATGAATCACCATGGATCATATTTTGAATCGAAGTTCAAAATACCCTCTAATCCCATTAGCACCTTATGTCCATAAGTGCCCCATGTGGATTTCGTATTTCTGATTAAAAAAAGAATGTAGTTCGTTGTCACTATTCAATCCCTGTGTCACTGATCTGCATTTGCTAATCCACATTGCCTCCTGTTGTCTCAATTTCAAATCCCAATCACGCCCTCTCACATTAGGAATAATGTTTTGTATTCCATGAAATTTAATTCTCTTTTTAGTGGGGTGATTGTCTCTGATGTGCTGGTAGATAGGTGACCTAACATCCTCATTAGCTAACCCTCGACTGTGTTCCTGTATCCTGAGTTTAAGTGTTCTTTTGGTACTTCCTATGTAAATTTTACAACATTCACATTGTATGACATATATCACTCCACAGCTGTTACAAATTATAAACTCATTGATATAATACCACTTGCTGGTGTTGTACTTAAACTCGTTAGTGCGATTTATGCCCAACTCACAAATATTGCATGATCCAAATGTGTAGAACCGCTTAAGTAGTAAAAGAGAGAACCCTAGTGCGAACCGCGAGTGTGGCATGTTAATTAGGGTAATCAAAATAACTGTATCTGATTGGTCCCCGAGGTATTCAAATGCAGGCCACAGGAGGGAGAAAGTTTACGGCGGGAATTATCGGACTGGCCGGGACACGGACCCATTAGATTGAAACGCGCCGCTGAAAAGGTGAGAATAGGACAGAACGAAGGTTTGGCTTGCCTTCGTAGACACGCTTTGAGGATAACTTGGGATGTTGAATTTAAGATCGGGTTGGTTATATTTTAATTGACTCTAAATCATGGGTTTTTGCTGCTAAAATCAGGTATTCAATGGGAACATAATGAATTAGAGGTTCCGTTTATTCATTGTTGAACAAGTTTCAAGGGATTGGGTTTGAATCTATGGATGACAGTTGGCATGGACTGAAATGTATAGAATTCTTTTGCAAATAAGGGTCCGCTGTCCAGTTAGTCACCGAAAAGACCGGATAATGTGTGGCACGGTGAAATGACATGGTGTTGAATGGGAGGAAGGGTGACGAATACTTTTGTACACGGGGGATAAAATTTGGATACATATTTTTTGTTGAAAAACTTCCCCATTAATGGGATGATGAGAAGAACTGCAGGATGACTTAATGGAGTGAATTGACAGGGAACGAATATTGAGGTATGTCTCAATTGTTGTAAACATCATCAATAAACTGAGAACTGTTTCTTTGGGAGAATAGTAATAGAGTAATATACAGGGATAGTTTTGGACAGAATGTTTAAAAAATTAAAAAACAAAAAGGGAAGTCATTGTATGTAATTAGGCGATACAATGAATGATGTTGTGATTTATTGAACATGTCAATTTGTGATTGTTTAAGAGTACAGGAGTAGGATCTCGTACATAAGAGTCATTTGCACATTAGCACATCCTAATAAACGATAGCGATGATTCACATCCTGGGCCAAGGGGTGTTCTAAAGATTGGATATAGGCAGGCTTTTCAGTCACCGATCAAATTAAATGTAGGCGGGGTTAAGACAGCATAGATTATGTTGTTTGTACTGTATAATAATATCATACGAAATAAGTATAGGTGTTGAAATTGATATGTGTATTTTTCCTTTTTTTCCAGCCAAGGTGACGTCCAAGTGTGGACGAAACGCGTAGGCTGATGTATTTATGTTATTTGAGTTCTTGGATCTAGAGTTTTGAAAATATATGTTTCTGAAATAAAACAACAGAACCTTTCTACAAAGCAAGCTTGCCTATGGACTTGATTCTTATTGGATGCAATAATTGATTGATTACAATTGTGGGAATGATGACGCTCCTTTCAAAGAGTTGGTGATTATATGAGGATTGTGGCCTAGTGGCAGTGGGACCACTGAGAGTAGAGCATTGAACAATTACGGGACCCTTTTTTTTTTTTTAAAACAACCTGAAGTATTCACCAGCGCGCACACTTGTGGGGCCCTCACCGCCTTCTGTATTGGATATATTATTTCCCATAGGACCTCTAGAAATTGCTACAGTCAGAACTAATGAACAGAATTACACCAAATTTGTCAGGAAGGTAGATGTTGGTTAAAGGAAGTGCCTTTTGTGATTTGTTGTACATCCATTCAATATTTGCTGGGAAATGTAAAGAAATTCCCAGTTGTATGTATAGGGATGCGTTGGATTGGCGACCTCTCTCGATCTCATGCTGAGATCTGATTGGCTGCCTACAATTCAAACCAGGAAGTGTTGGCAGCCATCAAAACAAAGCACGGTCTTCCGTGCTTCGTTAAATATGGGCCGCTGGGTGGGCCAGGTCCTGGGGTAAGAGTTTATAATAATGGGCACCCCCCACAACCCAGGGACCGCCACCTGCCTGTGGCAAACGTATTGAAAGAGATGCAGCAAGCCGGCATGACCCCCTGCAGCCCCGGGGCCTGCCACCGCCCCAGGGCTAATTATTAAATAAGTGCGGGGGAGGCCCTATGGCCACCTCCTGGATGTGAAGGATGTTTGGTAAAACATGCCAAAGGAAATCTTATTAACCACAGGAACCTCAGTTGCGAAACTCCAGATAAAAGGGAAGGGAATTTTTCTATTTAGCACTTCTGCAACTTTTCAAGCCTTGGCTTAGTGAAATGGAATTACTTGGATATTTTTACTGCTATGAAGATTTTTTTAATGCATGTAAAGATAGCATTCAATGCACAATTTTCCAAATTATCTACAAATGTTAAATGAAGCGATTGAACAAGAAACTACTATTGCAGCTGAAATAGCTAGAGACAGTTCTCAAGATAGTCAAAGTTCTGCTCCACTAAGTCAAGATCCATTAGGACAACCAATTCTTGAAAATGAAGCAGCAAGAGCCATGAATGAAGTAGAAACGGCAATGCAACAAGCACAACAGGATATTATTGAGTTGGGAAACTTGGAAGAACAACTAAATATTGAAAAAAAAGAAATATATCAGCAAGTGACACAACAGATACAGCATGGTTTACTGCATGAAAAAAAGAATGCAAATGCACATCATTTAAACCTATTTGAATGTATATCAGTGGTTAAGCTGGAACAGGAAATAGTTTCCTAATTAAAGTTTTGACCAGTTATCTACACAAAACCACTGAATCACATGTATCTTGGGTTGTAACCGCTCCAACTGGGTTAGCAGCACACAACATTAAAGGGATTACATTACATCGATTACTCATGATACCAGTTGAACATGAAAATAAGTTGGAATATCACAAGCTACCTGGAGAAGCTTGTTATGAAGTCTCAAGAGTACTAAAGAAAATTAAACTTCTGATCATTGATGAGGTGAGCATGGTTTCAACTTAATGCTTGCCTTTGTACATTTAAGAATGCAACAGATTTTAAAAATGGATTATGATGTTTTATTTGGAGGAAAACATGTAATTGTATTCGGCGATCTACTACAACTTTACTCCTGTGAAAGGGCAACCAGTTTTTAAAACACTTGTCCATGAAGATACTAGGAAATCTTTGGAATGTATTGGAAATGTAAACATTTGGTCTTATTTTGAATATAAAGAACTTATTAAGAATATGCGACAAGCAAGTGATGAACATTATGGAACCATTCTTCAAGATTTAAGAATTGGTGTTTTGACAAAACATGGTAAAGAAGCTTTACAAAGTCGGCTACTAACGAACTTGTTTCCAAATGAAAACATTGCATCTGAAATAATGTACAAACAAATTGGAGAAAAGAAGTCTATAGTTTGCCTAATGCCAACACTGCAAGAGTGTTCTACATTCAATAAAGAACTTTTGAAACTGGAAAAACAACCAATAGTGAAAATGGAATCCATTGATAAAATGGAACACGAAGGAGTTACTATTCTTCTCACAGAGAAATTACAGTCAAAATTGGATTCTTTGGAGAAGTCTGTATCTAAGACTGCTGGTTTAGAAAAGACTTTATATGTATGTGTAAACTGTCGGGTAATTGTACGGCGTAATTTGGATGTAGAAAAAGGTTTAGTTAATGGAGCAATGGGAAAAGTTGTTGCTTTTGCTAATTATCAGAACAGAGATGGAATTGAATTTTTAAAGATTAAGGGGCATATTAGCAAGACCCACGTTAAAATTATCGCCGTTTTAGCGGCAGGAAACTGCCGCTAAAACGGCGATAATGGGCTTGCTAATATGCATTATGGAATTCCAATAGAAGCCCAGGTTAGATGTCCTGCACATCTAACCTGGGCTTCTATTGGAATTCTATAACGCATATTAGCAAGCCCATTATCGCCGTTTTAGCGGCAGTTTCCTGCCGCTAAAACGGCGATAATTTTAACGTGGGTCTTGCTAATATGCCCCTTAATTTGATCAGATTGAAGAGGTAAAACAGATTGGACGTTGTGCTGTTCGCTTTTTTGCTTGTAAAAGACTTGTATGTTTGTAGAAAACAGTTTCCTCTTTCTTTAGCATATGCTGTGACCATTCATAAATCTCAAGGTTTAAGTGTAGACAATGCTTTGGTAAATATTGGAAGTACAGTGTTTAAAGAGGGCATGGCATACATTGCATTGTCTCGAGTAAGATCATTATCTGGTTTGAATTTGCTTGATTTTGATGAGAATAAGATTTGTACTGATGCAAATTGTGTAAGAGAGTATAATCGGTTAAGAAGACTTTATGCTCCTAACTTAGGTGAATATCCCATATATGAGAAACGTGTAGTATGTCCAAAACAGAAATATGAGAAACATTCTAGTGTGATTCAAAAAAAGAAAACAATTAAAGAGAATGATGAAGCTGCAAAGAAAATGAAAATGGACACTGTTAATGATATTGTAGGATACCAGTTAGAAAATAGTTCAGGTATCAACTGCTATGCTAATGTAATTGTGAATGTTGTCTTTTATCTAGAAGATCTTCATCATGAAATTATGGAAAATGGAGAAAAAAGATTCTGTTCTTTGCTACATTATATTTTTCAAAAGTTGGTAACTGATAGAACTAATATTCATACTGCTTCTGGCATTCTGCATCTTTTGGATATATGTACTGGATCTTCGCAATTTATACTCAATATACAACAAGATGCACAAGAATTTCTTATGTTTATGCTTGCAGTATTGGAAGATGAAGGAATAACATAACATAACATAACATGTGTATTTGTAAAGCGCACGTTCACCACTACGGGTATCTTGGCGCTGAATAACAGATGTTTGTTGTTACCCAACTCAATGGTACTCATTTTATCGACCTCAGATCGATGAAAGGCTGAGTGGACCCGCCGGGTTTTGAACCTGTGACCATGAGGTCGAACACAGGCCCCTGCAGTAGACGCATTAGTCCACTGAGCCACCAGACCCGGCTAGAGCCTCCAGACCCGGCTAGAATAGAAATTGAAAATTTGTTTGGACTAAGTTACAGATGGGATCATAAATGTGAATAGTGTTCATTTTCTTCTACCACTGAAATAGACACTGAACGATTCATATATTTGACAATACCAGATTGCAAATCAGTGTCTTTTAACAAATTAGTAAAAACAGCTAATCAAGATATGAAATGCTCACATTGTAAATCAGAAATGTTGTCAACATTATATATAGAAAGATTTGGGAAATATGTCATTTTAATGCTACAGCGTTGTAGAGCAAATAGAAGAAAATTGGAAACCAAAATTAAAAAGTTTGTGGCAAGTCAACTATCAGTTTCAGGAAGAACTTTTAAAGCTGTGGCTATTATTTTCCATGATGGACCTACTACAACATCTGGACACAATACTGTGTATTTAAAGTGCAATAAAGGATGGACACATTGCAATGTTGCCCATTTGGAATTCAAATGTAGGTTGCCTTTCGAATTACCAGATTCATATCTGATATTTTTGATGCCAAAATTTTGAAAACATCATTCGGCCTATTGGGAAGATGTGAACACGAATTTATGAGTTTATTTTGGATATTTTCAATGCAAATGGATTTGGAAACATTATTCGGCCTATTGGGAAGATGTGAACAATTACTGTTTGGATTATTGTTTGTGCTAATTCTTATTGCATTTGCAAAATTGTGTTTGAAAGAAGTAGTTTATATATTTGATCTTTATATTATACGCAATGTAAATGAGAGTGTATATTTTAGAAAATGTACTTCAGAGAAATAAATGATTTAATGTAGTTGAAGAATGTAATTTAGAAACTGTAGATAGGTAAACAGATAGTAGAACTTGTTGTAAATATTTTCCACGCAGATTTGTTTTTTTTTACAATCTCATTGATTGTATTTTTTCCCCGCTGTTATATGATGATCTACATTGAAATCACTGTTTATGGTGGAATTCAATAGAATCTGAAAACAGCAAAAAGGAAACTGAATATGTTATGAAATTCTAAAATGATGTTGTGTTCTTAAAACTATAATATTATATGTAATAACAGTTTTTCTTCTTTTTTATTACAGAAAGTAATACTGAAGCTTGAAAAGATTTTAAATTCAGTTTACAACAAAACTACTGTAAAATAGTTTCACTGAGTTGTATATCTACTTTAATAAAGAAGGTAAGATGAAATAATGTAATAAGCATAATAATATGAAGTAATGTTTACAGTCACTTTTATTGCACTCATCCATTTTTTCAAACACTACCCATGCACTGATCTATACAGTTAGGCACTATTTCCACACTCCTGCTATCAACCATGCACTATCCATGCATTTCTCAAAATCACCTAGCCTGTATCCATACAGTTATAATATGACCCAGACACTACCTATGTATTCTTCCAATCACCCAGGCACTATCTCTACACTCATGCAATCAGCTAGACATTACCCGTACACTCTTCCAATCACCCAGGTAGTACATATACACTTATCCAATCCCCTAAAAATTATCCCCGCACTGATGCAATCACCCAGACACTACCCTTGCACTCTTTCAATCATCCAGGCAGTATCTATACAATGTTCTATTCATTCAGGCAGTACACATATTCTTATAAAATCACCCAAGGTCTATTTATACAGACCTCCAATCACCCAGGTACTACTCCTGGACTCCTCTAATCACCCAGCCAAAACCCTTCAAGTTTTAAAATCACTCAGGCACTACCTATGCACTCCTCCAATCATCCAGGCCCTATCCCTACACTCTTGCAATCAGCAAGACATTACCCCTACACTCATGCAATTACTGGGGTACTAACTATGCATTCCTATAATCCCTCAGACATTACGCCCACACTCATGCAATCACTTAGGTATTAGCCATGCACTCCTGCAATGCCACAGACATTACCCCTGCACTCATGCAATCACTTAGGCATTACACATGCACTCCTCCAATGACCCTGATATTACCCATGCACTCATGCAATCACCCACGCATTACCCATGCACTCCTTCAATCACTCAGGCAGTACCTGTGCATTTATAAAATCATCCAGGCACTACCTATGCACTCATGCAATCACACAGGCACTACTAATGTACTCCTCAATGCATCTAGGCATTACCCATGCACTCCTCCAATCAGCAATGCACTATCCATGTACTCCTTCAATCACCCAGTCACTACCCTTGCAGTCTTTCAATAACCCAAGCAGTAGCGCTATACTCATATAATTACCCAGGCAGTACTCATACACTTATAAAAACATGCAGACACTACCTATGCACTCATACAATCACACAGGCACTACTGATGCACTCATCGATGCACCTAGGCATTACCCATACACTCCTCCAATCAGCCATGCACTATCCATGTACTCCTTTAATCACCCAGTCACTACCCTGGCAGTCTTCCAATAATCCAGGCACTACAGCTGTACTCATATAATTACCCAGGCAGTACTCATACACTTATAAAAACATACAGACACTACCTATGCACTCCTCCAATCACCCAGGAACTACCCATGCAGTCCTACATGCACCCAGGCACTCCCCATTCACTCTTCCATGCACCCAGGCATTACCCATGCACTCCTTCAATCACCCAGACATTACCCCTGCACTCATGCAATCACACAGGCATTACCCATGCACTCCTTCAATCACTCAGGTACTACCCCTGCAGTCATGCAATCACCCAGGCACTCTCTATGCACTCATGGAATAACTCAGGCACTACCCTTGCACTCCTCCAGTCATCCAGGCACTATCCATATACTCCTCCAATCACCCAGCCACTACCCATGCACTTATAAAATCACCCAGGCACTACCTATACACTCATCTAATCACCCAGGCACTACCCATGCACTCCTCCATTCACCCAGACATTACCCCTGCATTCATGCAATCACCCAGGCATTACCCATGCACTCCTTCAATCACTCAGGCAGTGCCCATGCACTCGTCAAATCACCAAGACATTACCCCTGCACTTATGCAATCACCCAGGCATTACCCATGTACTCTTTCAATCACTCAGGCAGTCCCTATTCTCTACTCCAATCACCCAGACAGTACCCCTGCACTCATTCAATCACCCAGGCATTACCTATGCACTCCTTCAATCACTCAGGCAGTACCCATGCACTCCTCCAATCACCCAGGCACTACCCTTTCACACATGCAATCACCCAGGCATTACCCATCAACTCCTTTAATCACTCAGGCAGTACCCATGCACTTCTCCAATCACCCAGACATTACACCTGCACTCATGCAATCACCCAAGCATTACCCATGTACTCCTTAAATCACTCAGGCAGTACCTATGCACTCCTCCAATCACCCAAGCACTACCCATGCACTTATGCAATTACCCAGGCATTACCTATGCACTCCTTCAATCAGTTAGACAATACCCATGCACTGTTTCAATCACACAGACATTACCTGTGCACTCATGCAATCACCCAGGCACTACCCATGCACTTCTTCAATCACTCAGGCAGTATGCATGCACTCCTCCAATCACCCAGGCACTGCCCATGCACTGATGCAATCACCCAGGCATTACCCATGCACTCCTTTAATCACTCAGGCAGTACCCATGCACTGGTCCAATCACCCAGACATTACCCCTCCACTCATGCAATCACCCATGCATTACCCATGCACTCCTTCAATCACTCAGGCACTACCCCTGCAGTCATTCAATCACCCAGGCACTACCTATGCACTCATGGAATAACCCAGGCACTACCCTTGCACTCCTCCACTTATCCAGGCACTATCCACACACTCAACCAATCACCCAGCCACTACCCATGCACTTATAAAATCACACAGGCACTACCTATGCACTCAGCTAATCACTCAGGCACTACCCATGTACTACTCCATTCATCCAGACATTACCCCTGCATTTATGCAATCACCCAGGCATTACCCATGCACTCCTCCAATCACCCAGACATTACCCCTGCAGTCATACAATCAGCCAGTCACAAGCTATGCACTCCTCCAATTACCCAGGCACTATGCCTGCAGCCATCCAATCACTCAGGCAATATTTTTGCACTCATCCATTCCCTCAAGCAAAACCCATGCACTCTTCTATGCACTCAGACTCTACCCATGCACTCATCTATTCCCTCAAACACTACTCATGTACTTATCCATGCACTCAGGCACTCCCGATGCACTCTTCCAATCACCCAGGCACTACCCACGCACTCATGCAATAAGCCAGGCACTACCCATACACTCATTCAATCACCCAGGCACTACTGCTGTACTCATTCATTCCCTCAAACACTATCCATGCACTCATCTAATGACTCAGGCAATACTGCTGCACTCATTCATTCACTCAGACAGTACTTATTCACTCATACAATGTCCCAGACATTACCCTTGCAGTCATTCATAGAACACATACAAGTTTGTCTATTATTAACCAATTAGGCGGTTCTAAAAAGAACCATTTTTTTCTTTTTACATTTTTGTGTGTTTTGTGAACTCTTTTATTAATTTTTTGGGTGTTTTTTTAAACAAAAGATTGAAAAAAAACAAGGAAATGAACTAAAAAACTTTTCGAAACATTTTGCCATTAGAAACTCATTGCAAAAAAAAAAATTAACAATGATGATTCTTTGCAGCAACAACAACAGCTACAACAGATTACTCGCCTGCACAAAGAAGTTTCTTGCACTTTATGCAGTGCTGTTCCAGTCCTGCAAACTCTGGAACAATTTGTGTGGACGCAGTGGATCCCGCAGAAGTACTAGCTCCTGCGACCTCATCATCTTGCTGTGACTCTTGCATTTGGCGCCGATGTTGTTCACGCGCAAGATGGTTTGGGTGCATGGTCTGAAGGTGTTTCAGCATAGATGAAGTCCCGCAGGAATACTTCTTTTCTGATCCACGAGATAAAACGTTCTTGCACACAGTGCAGGTGACTTTGGGCACATTCACCTACTTCTCTCCTTCTGGGATAGAGAAGAAAGCCCACACAGTACTCTCTTTCCTTTTCTTAATGGGTTCTTCCAGCTCCTCTTCATCTGCAGGAATATCCTGTGGTGGATTTTGAGATGCCATTTCCTCTCTTGGAAAAAACACCCAAAAAATCAAATAAAGAGTCACAGAAAACACAAGAGGTGTTTCTTGAATAGATGCTCCTGGAAGAATGAAAAAATGGGTGGGGTCCTTCAAGTTCTAGAATAGAAAGCTTCTAAACCAATAAAATTGTTTCTTTTGAACTCACATGGGATTTGTGCACCCGGCGTGCAACCGGCGCGACCCCCGGAAATACATACATGACATTGCGCTGGGTCCAGAACCGCGCACCCTTTGCATACCATACGCGCATCGTACACGACTTAACCAATATGGCGGCAAAGTTCTTGGATTCGCGCAACCACCGTGACTGGTACACAATCGGTACGCAAATCCACTTTTTTGGGGGAAAAAAAAGGTTAATGCATATTTTAGAAAGGAGAAAACATCACATTATTTTTATAAAAGTTTAAAAATTGAGAAAAAGCATTTTTTGGACATTACAATTAGAAATTAGCATTTAAAAAACCTTTGAAATTCACTGAAAAAAACCATAGGTTTCAGGGACGTTATAGTTAGAAATTAGCATTTAAAAAACCTTAAAAATTCACTCAAAAAAACCCACAGGTTTCAGGGACATTATAGTTAGTTGGACATTTCACTCGGACAAAACCAGAGAAATTCGGCCGTTATAGTTAGTTGAGCTAACTATAGCTCGCGCCCCCGCAATGCACTGCTGATGACGTCACATATTACATCATTCATGACATGGTCAATGACATCACTGATGACATCTCAAATGACATCACTGATGACATCACTGATGACTTCATCCACGTGATAATCTAATGCACCTCCTCACACCCTAATATAACCTTTGATACACCCACTCTAAAATACAGAATGCCATTCTCGAAACCATAGACACACCAATACCAGTTACTACATACCCACTCACTGATTCCTAGGTCTACACACACATCAACTCATTCACCCATACATTCACTCATACACGCAGTCAATCATCAATACAACACTATCACACCGCCACTCATCCAGAGTTACTCACACACCTAGTCAGTCATGTAAAGAATCAATCACACTGCCATTTACTCACCTATAGGGTTATACACACACCACCTCACTTATTCATACAGATACTAACACATACTTACTCTCTTATACAATCACTGATACAAGCACACACTCATCCATACAGCCACTCTCACAATCACTCACTCTCACATATAATCATCTATATACTCATACACTCACATATACTTCCTTTCACATATGTAGTTACTCACACATGTACCACTGAGACATCCATTCACTCACCAACACACCCATACACACACTCACCCATCCATACAGCCCTTCACAGATGTACTCTTGAACCCATACACCCAGTGAATCACCCACTCACACATCTATGCACAGAGTCACACACCCCCCACCCACCCACACAGACACTCAGGCACCCATACAGATACTGAGACAACCAATCAATAACCCATATAGACACTCATGTAGCTACTCACCAAGCCATGCAGCCGCTTACATACCAACTGACAGACTGATACAGACATTCACACAGTTTAGTCACTAACCCATGCATTCAGTAAGACACGTTTAATCACTCACTTATACAGTCAGTCATGCACCTACTAAATCATCAATTCAGACACTTATACACCCACTCATTCTTCAATACACTTTGGCATATATATATATATATATATATATAACATATTTAAACTTTACAGAAACACAGAGTCACTGGATGATGTCATCAGTGATGTCATCAGTGATGTCATTTGAGATGTCATCAGTGATGTCATCAGTGATGTCACTGACCATGTCATGAATGATGTAATATGTGACGTCATCAGAAGTGCATTATGGGGTGCACGAGTTATAGTTAGCTCAACTAACTATAATGGCCGAATTTCTCTGGTTTTGTACGAGTGAAATGTCCAACTAACTATAACGTCCCTGAAACTTGTGGTTTTTTCAGTGAATATATATATATATATATATATATATATATATATATATATATATATATGTATATATATAAATATGCACTAAAGCTTCGGTCAGCCGACCAAGAAGACAGCAGGACTCCAGGTAGCGAGATTACGTTTTTTATTTTTTCCAAATCAAACGCACTGACGTGTTTTGGCAAAAACCTTTTCCAAGTGCAAACACTGCACCTCTTTTTTTAATCAATTTAAATATGTGAAAGTCATAAAAGACATAGAAAAAATACTCTATACATACCATAAAACACCTGTGAGACATCTATTAAATGCCATTTTCATATTTTTATAAAAAACAAATTCATGAAAGCTACACAAGAATAAATATTTCCCTCTTAATTGAAGGCAAGCGCATTTTATAAATACTCATTTTCTAAAAAATTCATAATATATATAAATATATATATATATATATATATATATATATATATATATATATATATATATATATATATATGCATATTACCTACTGGTGGTCGCCAGTAGGTAGTTATAGTTAGATCCATGTTTCCATAGGAAAAGCATTTTTGGACTTGCCTAGACCTTTGCTGCCGTTTGACGAATCTTCCCAATTTTTTTTTATATATACCCCGGTGAATCTTGTGCACAAAATGTTTCGGGGTGATTTGTGAAGCAGGGCCTGAGAAAAATGGGATTAAAAAAAGGGTGCGTTTGCAATGTTAATTCCCATAGGACCTATCATCATGCCTACAGCCCGAACCACTGAACGGAATTACACAAAATATGGTAGAAAGGTAGATTTTGTTATGTATGTCACGCTTTCAGTTATTTGGTGTAAATCCGTTCAGTAATTGTTGAGAAATTGTAAAAAGAATTGTTTGTATTATCTGTGCTAGCGAATACTTCGCGAAAAAGGACGAGCTTGTGCAGTGAAAAGCAGAGTTCTTATTGGCTGCCAAAACTTCAGCCAGGAAGTGTTGGCAGCCAACTTGGGGCTCTGCTTAAGCTGAGACCCACTAACAAAATGTAAAAAAAAGAAAAGGGGGCATAGTAGGAATACCTTGACCCCATAAAGTTAGTCCTGGGGTCCCAGAGGGATCCCAACAAGCCCAAAAACATCACACAAAAAAAAATTTAAAACACAAAATCTTGACATCTGTGGAAAAAATTATTTTAAAAAGCACGGCCTTTCGTGCTTCTCTATTAATCATCCCCAGGGTGGGCCAGGTCCCGTGGCATGTTGATAATAAAGGAGGGGCACACGGGCCTCCCCTCCTGGGGCTTATTAATGCCCCGGGAACCACCACCTCCCCAGTGTTTTTGAACAAATGAATGTGGGGGAGGCCCATACGGCCTCCCCCGCTGCCACAGGGACCACCGCCTCCCCAGGGCTTATTTATTTTTAAATGGGGGTCCTCTTAGACCCCCCAAGCCTGTGGACCACCACCACCCCAGGGCTAATTCATTGTGGGGGGCCTCTTAGACCCCCCTCAGCCCTGGGGACCTCCACCTTCCTGGCTACATGATTAATTTGTGGTGGGGGCCTCAAGGACCCCCCGGTCCCCATGAGCCACCACCTCCCTGGGGCCATCTTCTTCTTAAAAAATTGGGAGGGGAGGCCGCATGGCCCCCCTGTTGGGCCGTTCTAGGGCCCTAGGGACCTCCACTTTTCTGGGGCAGGCCCTACAAATAAGAAAGGGGGTGCCTGCATAGCCCCCAATATGGAGCCATAGATAGACATGGGGACCACCACCCCTATGTCCCAGGGTCTCGGGGTCAACACCCCCAGGACATAGCTGTTTGCTGTGCCTTGGTGAGAGCGTTACTGCTCCCACCAAGCCACAACAGACGCTCCTCTTCCAGCAAGTGAGAGCTCAAAAATGCTCTCACTTAGTAGATACAGAGCAGAATGCTTTCACACACAGAGAGCTGTTTTTCCTGCAGCTTTCTGTGTTTGAAAGCATGCCAGCACCCACAGGAGGTGGGGAGCTGGCATGGACCGCAGGGCCTTCAGGCTCCCCCCATGGTCCCAGTGGAGGTCAGGTACCCTGGGGCACCTAGCAGTCATGGCTGGGCCCCAGGGCCAAAATCATTACCTGGAGGTGGGCTGCATGGCTCCCCTCTACCATTTGAGAAAGCCTAGGCCCCGGGGTATGGGCTCCCTGGGGCCAAAATCAGCCTGGGGAGGGGGGCCGCTCAGCCCTCCTCCCCTAAGAGTTTTTAAAAAATCGGCCCAGGGAGGGGTGCTGCATAGACCCATACCCTATTTCAAAACAGCATGGGCCCGCCCCCTTGCTCCACCAATCTGCAAAAATGCCTCCTGGCGCACTGCTTGTTGGGGGATGAAGTCCCCTTGTATGCTGAGGGTCCTTGGGGGCCAAGAACCCCTCCAGTTACCTCCAGGAAGTCCCACACAGCAGGATGGCTAAGAGCTGGTTGGAGGCCCCTCCCCCATTCTCAACAACTCTGCAGTTGTGACTACTTGTTAAAAACCATAGACATTCACTTAAAAAACCAAAAGGTTACAGGGATCTTATAGTTAGAAATAGAATTTAAAAAACCTTAGAAATTCACTGAAAAAGCCAAAGGTTACAGGGACATTATAGTGAGGATCAAGTCACAATTCACTCATACCAGACCAGTGAAATCCAACAGTTATAGTTAACTCAGCTAACTATAACTGCTCCCCCGCAATGCACTGCTTATGACCTCACATATTACATCGCTCATGACATGGTCAGTGACATCACTCATGACATCTCAAATGACATCATCCACAGAAACCACTCACATACCCACTCACACCCCATACAACCTTGTGTGCACCCACTCAGACACCCAGCCAACCAGTCACATACCCATTCACAGACCCCTACAAGTACTCATACATCTACTTACTCATCCATAGAGCTACTCAGATACCCACTCCCTCACTCATACAGCCACTCACACAACCACTCACTCACCCATACAGCTACTCATACAACTAATCACTCAACCATACAGCCACTCACACAGCCGCACACTCACCCATTCAACTACTACACATCCACTTATTCACCTATATAGCCTCTCACATACCCACTCACTCACCCATACAGCCTCTCAACACAGCCACTCATTCACCCATAAAACCAATCACATACTCACTCACACACCACACAACCACTTACATACCCATTCACACATCCATACAAGTACTCACACATCTGCTCACTCACCCATACAGCCATTCACACTGACACATATTCTTAATACAGCCATTTGCACACCAAGTAACTTAACCAAACTCCCTCTCAAACAGCCACTCACTCACCTATACAGCATACTTACATGCCCAGTCACTCACGCATACAGCCAAGCAGACACCCACTCACTCACCCATACAGTTACTCACACACCCACTCACACACCCATACAGCCACTGACATACCTACTCACTCACCAATACAGCCACTGACACACCCACTCACTCACCAATAGAGCCACTCATACAGCCACTCACCCACACAGCTACTTGCACACTTATACACCCATACAGCCACTCACACACCCATATAGCCACTTAGACCCCCACTCACACACAAATACATACAGCCACTCACATATTATATTTTAAAAGTAGTATCACTCATTAGTAACCCTTGGCAGGTAACTCCGCTCCGCCAGCGGAGTTTTTCCTACTCCGTTGAGAACATGGAGTTTAGGCAAAACTCTGGCTCCGTGGCGGAATTAGCCGGCCCCTCCACCCTCCCTAATTAATTATAATTTTTTTTAAAAAGGCACTTTCCTGCTGTGGCTACCTCTTCCTCGCCATGGCCGCTCTCCTTCCTCATCCTTGCCATCCTTGTCCATTGGAAACCCCTACGTTGTACATCTTGGACGAGGAAGGAGAGCGGCCATGGCGAGGAGGAGGCAGCCACAGCAGGTAAATGCCTTTTTAAAAAAATTACAATTAATTAGGGTGGGGAAGGGAGCGAAGCGGAGTTCCACTGAGTTTTTTTACAACTCCGTGGAACTCCACATAGAGGCACTATGCCAGCTCCGCCCGGGCTTACTCATTAGTAGTACACCTAGTATACAAATTAAACTTCATACTTTTATAGTAGCTTAGTAAATATGTTTAACACTCATAAATTCTTAGAAAACACTCAATGGTTTTGTCATCAGTGATGTCATTTGAGATGTCATCAGTGATGTCACTCACCATGTAATGAGTGATGTGATTTGCAGTGCATTGCAGGGGCATAAGTTATAGTTAGCTCAGGTAACTATAACTGCTGCGTGTCTCTGGTTTTGTATGAGTAAAATGTGAGCCTAACTATAACGTCCCTGTAACCTTTGGTTTTTTCAGTGAAAAAAGTAAATATATATGATATATATATATCAAAACACAAGGTTGCCCCATTAAAGATGTCACTCCTGAAGGGGTTACTGCACTCGCACCTCCGGCAGCTGCAGATACAGCTTCCCAACTTGCTTTGATGTTTTAAACTGCCAAACGTGTTTCGAGCGTTGTAGCAATTGATCACTGGCTTGAACCGCTTGTCGGGCGGTTCTACGGTGCTCGCACACCGCGTGCACTGTTTGGAGTGAAGGTGGCCTCATCTCCGGGGTATATTGGTCTGCAGGACAGTTATCTCCTCATCGACTTTAACCCACATGTGGTAAGACATTCATGAGCTACAATCCCACTGGGGTACATTTGTTAGGTGTTTGCGGTATCCACTTGGGTTTAATGGAATCGAAGTCTTGGCTGTGATAATGTGGACTACCATAACCATGATGCTTATTTGCCGATGCCCAAATGGGCGGGACTTTGCATTTGAATAAAAAGATGATTCCTAACATACCGTCATCTCCGCATTTTGCATTTTATTTGAAGCCAGTGATCAAGAGCTACAACGCTCGAAACGCGTTTGGCAGTTTAAAACAGCAAAGCGAGTTGGGAAGCTGTATCTGCAGCTGCCGGAGGTGCGAGTGCAGTACCCCCTTCAGGAGTGACATCTTTAATGGGGCAACCTTGCGTTTTGATTATTAGCGGCTGGTCTGGTCGCAAAGATGTCCCGCCGCTTGTCGGGCGGTTCTACGGTGCTCGCACACAGCGTGCACTGTTTGGAGTGAAGGGGGCCTTATCTCCGGGGTATATTGGTCTGCAGGACAGTTATCTCCTCATCGACTTTAACCCACATGGGGTAAAACATTCATGAGCTACAATCCCACTGGGGTACATTTGTTCGGCGTTTGCGGTATCCTCTTGGGTTTAATGGAATCGAAGTTTTGGCTGTGATAATGTGGACTACCATAACCATGATGCTTATTTGCCGACGCCCACATGGGCGGGACTTTGCATTTGAATAAAAAGATGATTCCTAACATACCGTCATCTCCACATTTTGCATTTTATTTGAAGCCAGTGATCAAGAGCTACAACGCTCGAAACGCGTTTGGCAGTTTAAAACAGCAAAGCGAGTTGGGAAGCTGTATCTGCAGCTGCCGGAGGTGCGAGTGCAGTAACCCCTTCAGGAGTGACATCTTTAATGGGGCAACCTTGTATTTTGAGATGTATATATATGTAATATTTGCTGCTGATAATCCAGTGCGGGTGCCACTTAAACATGCTCAATGGATGACCTTAAGTAAACAGGAATAGAGGACTATTGCATTCAAGTTCTCCAAGCGTTTAGTGTCCACCATCTTGAAAATGTAATTCATAATATTGTATTTCAAAAATTATTATGTGTAATGGCCAATATAATGTTTTCCTGATAAATCAATCAAAATTTATATTTTCACATTTAAATTAGTGTCCGACAACCTATATAGGTTTGTACATGCCGATAATGGTGCTCAAATACACTTTCTGTCATAAAACATGTAGCTTGCATGAAGCATAAACAGCAAGGAGGGACATTTAATAGTCAAATCTATGGTCTCCAAACATGGCAGGTGTCTTTAAATGGTTACTGTCTTTAATGGCAATTACATTAATGCCTCGAATAGGCTAATTGCATGTGTTGCGTTTGTCGATCCTTAAAATAAAATAAAATAAAAGGAAAACAATAATATAATCCAAAAAACAAAAATCAATACATAATTAGATAAAAAATGTCACATATAGTGATGTTGCTGGCAGTCATTACAGGACTCAGCGATTTAGTCACTATTCTGCAATTTTTCTTTAAAGAAATATAAGGTGGCAGGGTAGGGATACACTGCCCCCATAGCTGTTGTGGGAGGGTCTCAGAAAGGTCTCACTTGGGCCCAAAATGCAAACAAATAAGGAGTTTTTTGCCAAGTTTCTGTGGGAGTCCTACAATGACTCCCGAAGGGACACCTTCCTTCACAAAAACAATCCTTTAGAGCATTTTCCTCTTTGTATGTAAGCAGCAAAATGCAGCACTTATACAAAGAGGAAGTAAAGAAGAGAAATAAAGATATTTCTCCTCGTTAAGCATGGGTCTGGTAGGAGCACCATTTTGACCCATTCCCAGATGACGTCAGATCTAGGAGTGGATACATATGAACGTCCATAATCCACACATGGAATGCCTCCTTAAGGGTAATGCAAGGCAGCGATATGCTCTGGATTTACTAAACGATGTAGAGCCACGAAAGGTGAATTTGCACGGGTCAATGAAGTCTACATAAGGGCTTGATGCAAAGGCAACACAAGCCTTTATTAAATCTTTTCCTGAGCATCACGAGTTTTAAAGGTTGTTCATTTTAAGTTCTGCCTTTCTGAGCGTTGTCAAAATTTGTGCCAATCATAGTTAAGCATGGTTGTTCGGCTTTTTTTTGCTAGATGGATGTAATATTTTATGGCCTGGAAGATCACTCTTGTGTGTTTATTGGTTCATTTCTTGCAGTGCTTCACTGATTTTGAGATTTTTCAAACTCTTTTCCAGTTTTCTGGTTGTTCTCTTGCTAGGATTGAGTTCGATAGTGAATCAGGCAATACAGGATGTTTGATTGATGGATCTATGAGTGATAGAGCATACCTCTTTTGTGGTGTTTTGGGTAACCTTATTTAGTAGTTTATTATCTCTTCAGTAGCATGAAAAAGTTGTTTCTTGTAGTTGAATATTTGAGATGCTCCAACATTTGCAAGATAGAGGGGTGTTTCTGTGGCCTCGCACAATTTTTATTGCAGAATGTCACCTTTTTATGGCTGTCTGGAATAGCCATATATATCAAAGATTTGCCTTTGCTGTAGGTTGGTTAGGCAAGCTATGTGAGAAATCGTAATATGCTAATTTGTTTTAGTTTGAAAGGGATGTGATCCATGGAATGTCATGTAGAAAAATGTTATTTCAATAGTGGGTATCATGGATGTTATGAGATCAAGGAAGGAATTATCATAGCCAGGTGGGTGGTAAACGATGCGACAACAGAGCATATTCTTGTGTTTAATTTTGAGGGTTGCTGACAGAAGTTCAAAGGAAGTGACTTATGAGGATTCCACTATAATAAAGAGTCAATTATCTTTTAGCATAACAGCTATGGCCACCTCCACAATGTGATGTCTATCTTTGTACAAGATAAATAATCCATTTGGTATCAGGATGACATATGTTGTACTGTAAGAGTGAAGCAATGCTGTTTCAAGCCTGCAAAGCAAGGTTAACAAGTGAGCTGTGATGAGGTCAGTTTTCTCTGATGCTTGTGTTTGGGGGAGGAGGGAATCAGCATCTATTAGTATACAATTGAATGTGGTGCTTTTAAAAGGAGCTCTGTGCTCAATGGAATTTGGTTTGATTTTAATTGGGTTTTAAGGATCCCAGCTGTGCCACAGATTACTGATAGGATTGTGCATGTGTTTTTGTTATCTCATAAGAATGGTGGTATAAGATTCTATGTTAAGCAAAGAACCTCCTTATATTGCACCTATTGCATCATGATTAACCCCAGCTATCTCTCACATTGTCAGACGAAACCACTGCCAGCCTATCCAAGTTTGTCACAAACATTAGAAAGGCCAACCCCCATTTATTATTAGCTTTTCTCAATTTTAGGTGGTTGCTGTTGGACCTGGCACATTTTGCAGGGCCTCCCCCACATTTTTGCCTTCTGTTGCTGAATCAGTTTCTGTTGGCATTAGGACTCTTTGCACTTTTTACCAGCTGCCAGTTGTAAAGTGCTTGTGCTTTCTCCTGAAAACATGATACAATTGGCATCTATCTGATTGGTGCATGTAAGCATTTATAAGTCCCCAGTAAGTGGTACTACCTCCTGCACACACAAAGGAATCTGACACCAGGCATGTCCTACTTTTTGTCACCTTCAGACAGTTTGGAGCCTTGAAAGGGGAATGGAAAGAACTTTCCAGAACCAGATGTGGAGGTAGGAGAGGGAGTCCCCCGACACAAATGCTGGCACCAGGTATAAATATTGGACCTCCAGAGCCACTCTTCAGAAACCTTCTGGACCTGTGGAATTTAGAGGAGGTTTGCCCTGCTACCAGAAGACTGCCCTTCTGCTTGAGGGACTGCCATGCTGTCCAAGAAGGTAGACTGGACCATCTTGCCTTCACCACATGCCAACCACAGTGACTCCAAGTATTAGTTGGCTAACCTCCTGTGCAAACTAAAGGGAAACAAGAAGCTTCAGAGACCTCCACGCAACTGCCCAGCTGCAATAGACCTACCTGGACATGCAACTGGACTTGCCAGAGCCCTGCTGGCCTCTGCTAGATTGAGTCCCTGATCCCCAAGAGGTGCTTACCAAGGTCCTGGATCTTTGACTGGCTCCAAAGTGTACCCCTCCATAAGAAAAGGTAAAAATCTTGACATTTAGGTACCTTGCAACTACACACTGACCCATTCGCACCAAGACTCAGCTGCTCATGATGACAGCAGATGCGAAGGACTGAAGTTAGACCTGCTCTTCGGGACAACAGCGACCACCAGCAACAACCGGCAACATAAAACCTGTGCTTCGTACTACAGCAATGACAGCCCGCGATGATCGCCAACACTACAGCAACAACTGTTTGCGATGCTTGACGGGCTCTTCATGCTACAGTGATGACTGTACGTGAAGCCTGACCTTATTTTTGCGCTACAGCGATCACTATCTGTGACGGTCAGCCTCCTCCTCGCAACGTCCTACAATGTGAGCAGAACTCTTTGTATCGGATTTTGAAGGTAACCTTTTAGCCGGACTAACCTGGTCCCTGTAGTCCATCATGGTCGGCCTGAACTTGTGACTTTCCCCCGTTCTAGCATGACCACATGACTGCAATTGGCGCTTTGTGCTTTTATCCGATATTTCCGCATGAAATTTAAAATGTAATATTTCCAGTTCTGATTGGATTCTTGTCATAATGGTATCACTTTAATTATTAAAATTTACTCTATTTCCCTAAATTGGTTTAGGACTTTTCATGTTGTGTTTTCACTTTATTACTGTTTGGTGCTGCAAATATACTTTACTCATTGCCTCTAGGTTACACCTGTCTGTTTCGTGCCAAGCTACCAGAAGGTTAAGCACAGGTTAATTTAGTTGCTTTTTGTGGTTCACCCTTTCAAGCATTGTGGTTGTTGCTAGTGGTGGGTGGTAAAGTCTGCTCCTCTGGAGGAGTTCACAGAGTTTTGCCCACTTCGTGCTGCGCTCGAAGCGCAGAGTTACAGCATTTTTTCTTTTGTGCGGCTCACGAACTTTAAGTTGGCAAGCAATAAAAATCAAGCGCTACAACCACTCCCGGCAACACTTCTCAATTAAGGCGTTTGCGGCAGGTCGCTACCACTTGAATTGAGAAAGCTGCCGCTCGCGTTGAGTAGGCTGCCACTCAAGTAGAAAATCTACTTCAAATTCCCATTACCATATTAACAGAATAATGTGAAAGGAACATCATCAGGGCAGCTACAAAGAAGGGCAGATCATGGGAAATTGTGTCAGCTGTTAACAAGGAAAGTCAAGCAAGATACTTTGGTTTTCTTTAGAGGGAAAGTGCATTTTTAAGTGTGTTCACATTTCAGGTATCTGTCTTCAATGTTCCAGTTTCAGTGGGAAAGACAATTTTACATATATGTCTGTAGGAGTCACTCCACACGGATACACAAAAATTTTATTAATTTGAAAAAAACACATGAATATCTGCCAAACGTACCTGGAAATACACTTGTGAAATTTAGCTGGTCTGCTGTTGGTTTTGGGGGAGCCACACAAGTTATTGCTCCATCAGTATGATCTTGAACATCACAACTCTGTCCTGCAAAGAAGGTCATACTCAAAATGTTACTGTCTTACTGTGCAAAATGTGTTTTCCGCTGTACACTATACCCTGCATTATTTAGAATTGGATTTTTTTACTATTATGAAAGAGGTGTTTTCCATACTTCAACATCTCTAGAAGTTTCCAGAAACATACTCTTTCTCTGTAATGCAAACAGAGCATGTACCCTATTCCTTTGCACTATGAAGAGTGGCTCAGCATCACATTAAGGGAACAGGAGTGGTGGTAGTGTTGTTTTGAATTCCGTGATTGAAACACACTCATGCTTGCTTTTATGGTCTTGTCAGGGACAGTGTTTCTCCATTTTTGTGGACTTTTCAACTTTTCGAATTGCTTCTACCATTTCTGTAGAATCTATACTCCCAGATATAACTTGTAGTAGATTCCATTTGCATAGTATGTTTAAATGTGTTTTTTTCTCTTTCAATCTTTATTATTTTGACCTCTGCTGTCGGCTGAGCCCTGATAAACTGGGAACAAAATCTTTTTCAAATGAATTGGAAGTGAATGTCATGCAGCTTACATGTACGTTTTGCTACATGTAGGCACAGTAAGAGCTTCTTGCAGGAAGTACATTCAGCACATGTGCTAACGCTGTAGGTGACAGGCAGCTTAATAGGCACTTCTGATGACACTATCCTGTTTAGTTCAAATGAAGAATACACAAAGGGTGCATGGAGACTCCTTGGAATACAACTCGAGTTACATACTGTGTTTGAAAAATCATGAAGGGTAACATCAATGAGAAGCAAAATATGTGTTGCAGAATATGGTTAAATATCATCCGTAAGTAGGCTTTGCAACCGACAAGGGATAGTGCCTGGCAGCTAAAAATGTATGTTTGCATGTTCCTACAGCGACCTGCCTCCAAAAGCTATTTTAATTGTGAGTACTGTAGCTAGTTCTATGAAGTAAACGTTTACTAATGAGTTAATCCCTTATCTACGGTTTGGAATGAACTAAAGAGATGGTAGAAACACTGTTTTTAAAATGTATTAAAAATCAGCATTAATGGTGAAGTTGGATTTTTGATATATATAAAGGAAAAGTAACTTTTTAAAAGTTAAGGTTTCACTACTTGAAGCTCTTGCACACTAAGTAGCATTGGCCAGCCTGTAGCTGCTAGTCAGTGCTGTGTTAAATGTGGCATAAAACACTTTTCTCAGAGCAGAGAAAATGGCTTGGGCCTTGGGGAAGAATGTGACCCAGCTTTACCCAAGCACTGCAGATTAGAAGTGCCAGGAACTTTCACTAACTTTAAAGGGCCCTGCCAAAACATGCAGTCTTATAGTTTAGTGATAAGGAGACCTGGAGAAGAGGGGTCTTGTGCTACCAAAACATACTTTAGCTTCTCTGTGTTAGTTTCCATGGAAAAGGAAGCTGACTCTAGAACCAGTTGGAGTAGTTAATGAGAGGGGACTGTTCATTACCTTAATCAAACCCCTATGTCAGGATTTGATGGGTCCTTTCTTTCTTTTCTTACCTTTCTGATGCTGCATGCATGATCGGGTATACTTGCGGGAGTGTTTTTGCACGCAGGCGGCCGGTATTTAAGTCACCGCCTGCATGAACTCATTGCTTGGTTTCTCTTCCGGTTCTGGTATCCGGAAGGACTTCGCCAGCGGTCTCCAGCAACGTGAAGTTGTCCTCACCGTCGTTCTTCTTCGTGGGATTCAAGCTTCCGGATTGCGGGATTTAATTGCCTTGGGACTCTGGTTGTGATAATCCCTTCGTCTCCTTCCTTAAATCAAGCATATTTAAGATCGCTTAAGTGCCTTGAAAAGGGATTTCGGGTAAAAATACGCGGCTACGTTCCCGTCTTCCTTTCCCTTTATTTCCTGAAGTGTAATAACCTATCTAGGTCGTTATGGGCACATTTTGGTGTACTCATGAGTAGTCTCAAGCGGTGACTACAGACTCACTTTGTTCTTTTTCTCTTTTGCTATATCGTTTTTTGGGTTTTTGTCTATGCCAGACTTTTTTCCCTTGGGTTATTTTTTATACTGAAGGTACCGTATTTGGGGGAATAAGGATAAAACGAACTTTAACGCCATTGGTGCTACGTTGTGAAGGATCATTATAACTTCCCGGATTCCAGAATCGTGCTGACATTAAGCCCTTTACAAGTGATTACCCTCTGCTATCAAAGACGGGGTAAGAGCCAGTTCATGCCTGCGATAATGTATACCTGATCATGTGTGTATGTGAATGATATATTTAGCTATTGTTGCTAATCTATCTTTCTGCCTTTCTTTTTTCTTAAAGGTTAAATGAACCCCTTTCCCTTCAGTGGCAGACAGAGCGGGAGGCTTTGCCAGAGTGACGTTCCCTCTTGGTTTCCTTGTTTACCACCACCTTCTCCCGGTGCCTTTGTTAGCCATCTCCTTGTAAACATTTAGGTAGTGGCTGACAGGGCAAGGGTAGAGGATTGGGACTCTCTTTGCTCCTGCGGTGTTGGGTATAACCAGCGTGGTGCCAGAACAGAAAACCAAGCCCACGAATTCAAACACTGCCTGAGCGAAGATGGATGTCGAAGGTGGCATGCCTAGATCAGGGGAAGAAGGGACACCTACAATGCAGGATTTAATGGCTGCCATTACTTCCCTTCAGGCCGAGGTACAGGATTTGAGGCAGGAGAACCATGGGTTACAACAGGAATTAAACACCTTTAGGGCTAGAGATCAGTTATGGGGGACAGGTAGGGGTCCATCAACAAAAGCCCAGGGACCTATAGTACAACACGCTACATTTCATTTTGATAGAACAACAAGTCAAGGGGCTAGTGGCAGTACACCTGTAGCAATCACGGTTACTACGCCTGTTCCTGTTCCTTTGGCTGTACCGGAAAGATTCACTGGTGATTGTAATAAGTTCGGGGTGTTTATGAATCAGTGTCACTTACACTTTATGTGTCGTCCCACTGCTTTCCCGGATGACTCCGCTAAGGTGGCCTTTATTATCTCCTATTTGGCGGGTACAGCTGCTACGTGGGCTGTTCCATTGGTGGATAGTGATGACCCCGTTTTGTACAATTATCCTGCTTTCAAGGAGCAGATGCGTTGTTTATTTGCAAAGCATGCGTTTATGCAAGCTAACGATGCTGAGTTGCTCAAACTACGACAAGGGAAACAGGACCTGTTGACATATATTTCTTCTTTTAACCGTCTTGTATCGGAAACACAATGGCCCCTGGCTAAAAAAACTTCTTTGTTCTATCAAGGGTTGAGTGAGGAGTTAAAGGATATTGTATCCCAGGTGGTCGATCCTCCGGAGGATTGTTCCGACTTTATTGATTTGGTAGTTAAGTTGAACCACCGGTTGTCTGAAAGAAGAGGTGAGAGGAATCGATTTCAGGCATCTCGTGCAGTGGTCGTGAGAAGTGATTCAAAGGAAACTGTTGAGTCAAAGCAGGGGCCTGAACCTATGCAAATAGGTGGGGTAAGGGGTCCTCTGACGAATGAGGAAAAGGGAAGACGGCGAGCTCAGAATTTATGCTTGTATTGTGGAAAGAGTGGACATTATGCCCGCGAATGTCCCGTGAAACCTTCTAGTTTACCCGCAAGAAAGGCAGTGGCGTTTGTGGGAAAGAAGAGTGGTGAGAGATCTCAGGATGAAGTTGTTTTTAGCGATTCATATGTGATTCCAGGGGCGGTTCAAAGGGTCCCACGACACTTTACCATTTCCGTCTGTTTGGTGTTGTCTAACAGCAGTAGATCTACTATGTCAGTACTGCTTGATTCCGGAGCTACTGGGAATATTATGGATATTCAACTAGCTGATAGACTAAACGTTCCGTGTGTGTATAAAGAACAGCCGGAACCTGTGAGAGCAATTGATGGGACAGAGCTATCTTCTGGTTCCATAATTCGTCAAACTGAACCTCTGTTGTTGCTTTGTGACAATGGGCACTCTGAAACTATTAGTTTTGATCTTATAGACGCTCTCTCTTTTGGGGTTATACTCGGAGTGCCCCAGTTGCAGATACACAACCCTAGGATTGATTGGGTAAGGCTAACGGTGACGTTAGACTCTGTACACTGTTTGAAAAGTTGTTATCAGGCTGCAACAGATTGGGTCGTGCCATTAACATATGCAGTTGGCGTTTGTGGAGAACCTAGTGGTATCCCATCTCCTTATGTAGAATTCCGTGATGTTTTTGACAAAGCACAAGCTGGTGTATTACCTCCACATAGGTCTTTTGACTGTCGCATCGATCTGCTGCCTGGTGCTACATTGCCATGTAGCCGCATATATGCGTTGTCGGAACCGGAGGAACAACACTTGCGGGAGTACCTGCATGAAATGCTGGCTTCTGGTTTCGTACGTCCTTCTTCTTCGTCAGTGTCGTCGTCAATCTTTTTCATCCCTAAGAAGGAGGGTGATCTTCGTACATGTGTGGACTATAGAGCACTCAATAAAGTGACAATCAAAAACAAATACCCACTCCCTCTAATCCCGGTTTTATTAGATCAATTGAGGCATGCAACCGTTTTTACGAAGCTTGATTTAAGGGGTGCTTACCATCTCATTCGTGTCCGTGAAGGGGACGAATGGAAAACCACGTTTTGTACAAAATTTGGTTTATTTGAGTATTGCGTTATGCCTTTTGGGTTATGTAACGCCCCTGCAGCTTTTCAGTTTTTCATAAACGAGGTTTTGCGGGAGTACTTGGATGTGAGTGTGATTGTCTACATTGACGATATTTTGATTTTTTCTAAGACAACTGTGGATCATGAAGTTCATGTATCCCAGGTGTTACAGAAATTACGAGAGCATCATCTGTTCGTGAAATTGGAGAAATGTAAGTTCAATCCATCTTGTGTGGAGCTTTTGGGATTTCTTTTCTCTGCTGATGGTATAAAGATGGACCCTCGTAAGATCGAGGCTATTGTTACCTGGCCTTCTCCTACCTGTGTAAAGGATGTTCAGGTCCTCTTAGGGTTCGCCAATTTCTATAGGCGGTTTATTTCCCATTTCTCAGATATTGTGACACCAATGACTACTTTATTGAGAAAAGGCGTGCCTTTTATTTGGTCTCCCGCGGCTCAATCTGCTTTAGAGCTGTTGATTGCTAAATTTACTTCTGCCCCTGTTCTTGTGCATCCGGATCCAGCTTTGCCTTTTTTTGTGGAGGCTGATGCTTCCCTGTATGCAGTGGTTGGTGTTCTGTCACAAAGGGATGTCGATACAGGTCTTATGCACCCCATTGCGTTTTACTCCAAAACGTTGTTGCCTGCTGAGCGCAATTATACGGTGGCAGAAAGGGAGCTGCTGGCTATTAAATTGTCTTTTGAGGAATGGCGGCATCATTTATGGGGGGCTAGACATCCCATTACGATCCACACTGATCATAAGAACTTGGAGTTTTTTCGCTCGGTAAGAGCTTTAACCCCGAGACAGATGCGGTGGGTGTTATTCTTTAACGAATACGATTTTATCATTACATATAGACCTATTGCACAACAATTGAAATCGGATGCGCTGTCTTGTATTCATGGGGGTCCTTTAGGTGATTTGCCAGGTTCTGATATTAGATCTATGATCCCCGTAGAGAAGATTGTGGGTTGTATCTCAGAGGATGAGTTTCTGACGTCTGTAAAGGGCGAAGTGGGAAACCTGGATCTGACCCCATGGTTGACAAATCCATTGTTTAAAGTACAGGATGGCTTGTTATATCATGATGAACGATTGTTCATACCACCTGAATTGAGGAGGCAAGTTCTTACATGGTGTCATTCCTCTTCTCTAGTAGGTCATCCTGGGATAAACAAGACCAAGGAGTTTTGCTTGCGATGGTTTTGGTGGGAGACAATCGGACATGACGTTCAGGTATTTGTGGCATCCTGTCCTATTTGTGCTGTTAGTAAATCCACACACACACATCCTTCTGGGTTGTTGCATCCGTTACCTGTGCCCCCTACCCCTTGGCATACCATCAGTATGGATTTTGTTACAGATCTTCCTTTGGAGGCTGGATATACGGCCATATTGGTGGTAGTGGATCTATTCTGTTCACAAAGACAGCGCATTTCATACCGTTCTAGAAGGTGCCGAATGCTCATGAATTGGGTGTTGTTTTTGTGAACCAAGTGGTGAGGTTACATGGTTTGCCCACTGCCATTGTGTCAGATAGGGAAGCACAGTTCGTGTCTCATTTTTGGACAGAGTTGTGCTCCTCTTTGAAGATGGAGTTGCATTTGTCCTCCGCTTACCATCCTCAAACGGATGGGCAAACGGACCGAACGAATCAGACGATGGAGCAGTACATTCAATGCCTTTTGACCTCTTTAACATGTAATTGGGTAACGGCGCTTCCCTTGGCTGAGTTTGCATATAATAACAGCGTGCACTCAGCTTTAGGGATGACCCCTTTTTTTTGTTCTATGGGGTTCCATCCTAAGGCCATTCCTATCCAACCTACTGGGCGAGTTCCTGCGGTAGACACTTTGAGTCACTCCTTGATGGAGATTTGGGGGAAGGCTCAGGAACAGTTACTGGCCGCTAAGCTTAGTATGAAGAGACAAGCTGATAAGCATAGGGGTCCTGCTCCCTCATGTGCAGTGGGTGATATGGTTTGGTTGGCTACGAAGAACTTGAGACTGGGTGGTTCTAGGAAATTGCAGCCTAGGTATGTGGGACCCTTTAGCATCCTCAAAGTAGTGAACCCTGTAGCCATGAAATTAGCCTTACCTGATGAGTACCACATTAATTCTGTGTTCCATACGTCCCTATTAAAACCCTATATTAGGACTACTCAGGCGTTGCCTCCTCCCCCCGTGGTGGTTGGAGATCACGAGGAATTTGAGGTGAATGCTATCTTGGATTCCAGGAGAAGGAGAGGGAGATTATATTATCTCATTGATTGGAAGGGTTATACTCCTGATGACGGTACCTGGGAGCCAGCTGGTGATGTGCATGCTCCCCGGTTGGTGCGATTGTTCCATGTTCGTCATCCTAATAAACCACGCCCGGTAGGGAGGCGTTTGGGGGGAGGTACTGTCAGGATTTGATGGGTCCCTTCTTTCTTTTCTTACCTTTCTGATGCTGCACGCATGATCGGGTATACTTGCGGGAGTGTTTTTGCACGCAGGCGGCCGGTATTTAAGTCACCGCCTGCATGAACTCATTGCTTGGTTTCTCTTCTGGTTCTGGTATCTGGAAGGACTTCGCCGGAGGTCTCCAGCAACGTGAAGTCGTCCTGACCGTCGTTCTTCTTTGTGGGATTCAAGCTTCCGGATTGCGGGATTTAATTGCCTTGGAACTCTGGTCGTGATAATCCCTTCGTCTCCTTCCTTAAATCAGGCATATTTAAGATCGCTTAAGTGCCTTGAAAAGGGATTTCGGGTAAAATTTGCGGCTGCGTTCCCGTCTTCCTTTCCCTTTATTTCCTGAAGTGTAATAACCTATCTAGGTCGTTATGGGCACATTTGGGTGTATTCACGAGTAGTCCCAAGCAGTGACTACGGACTCACTTTGTTCTTTTTCTCTTTTGCTATATCGTTTTTTGGGTTTTTGTCTATGCCAGACTTTTTTCCCTTGGGTTATTTTTTATACTGAAGGTACCGTATTTGGGGGAATAAGGATAAAACGAACCTTAACGCCATTGGTGCTACGTTGTGAAGGATCATTATAACTTCCCGGATTCAAGAATCGTGCTGACATTGAGCCCTTTACAAGTGATTACCCTCTGCTATCGAAGACGGGGTAAGAGCCAGTTCATGCCTGCGATAATGTATACCTGATCATGTGTGTATGTGAATGATATATTTAGCTATTGTTGCTAATCTATCTTTCTGCCTTTCTTTTTTCTTAAAGGTTAAACGAACCCCTTTCCCTTCAGTGGCAGACAGAGAGGGAGGCTTTGCCAGAGTGATGTTCCCTCTTGGTTTCCTTGTTTACCCCCACCTTCTCCCGGTGCCTTTGTTAGCCATCTCCTTGTAAACATTTAGGTAGTGGCTGACAGGGCAAGGAAAGAGGATTGGGACTCTCTTCGCTCCTGCGGTGTTGGGTATAACCAGCGTGGTGCCAGAACATCCTACATGTGCCACAAGCTTCCTCCATGGGTAGAAAGTGTTTGCCATCTTAGATTTTACTGATAATGGTGCACTGTGGGATAGTTTTCAGTGAGGCAAACAGGATTTGCTGCAAAAGTGGGAAGCTTAACCCATAAGAACTTTTACCTTTGGTTATGAGTCACTCAGTGGCTAGTGAATTGAGCAAAAGTAGCACCTCCGCCACAGCTCCTCAGAACACTTTATGAATCTATGGCAGATTAAAAGAGAACTGGACTTGCTGTCTGTAACCTGTGGGGAGACCTGAAGGGCTGGACCCAGAACTAAAAAGTGGACACTAAGAGTCAATCCACTGACCTGTGTGGATACAGGGACAGAACAAGCTGCACAAGGCCTTTTTCAGGGCCACCCAGTTTACCTGCATAACTGGAACAGGACTGGAACTTGCTGGTGGCCTCTGAAGGAGTGTGTCATGGCCCTAAGTGCTTTCTCTGAGGTCCTGTCGGTCATTTATAAAGTACTGGCACAAACCGCCGCTACAGCAGTTTACCCAAAGCATTTCACTCATTTGTTGACAGAGCCCTGCACCAAACAGTTTTCCTTTTTATTTTACAAAAGGAAATTTAGAAACGGGATTTTCTTTTTGAAAACAAAAAGCATAATGCCCCTGTTTGCGATAGGAGTCATTTCCCATGGCAAGGTGGCTATTATTTCTTTTTTATTGTTCTTCACCACCAGGGGTTGCTTGGCAGTGACTGACAGTAACAAAATTGATATATGTCCACCAATCCTGATTGGGCAGGTGGACTTTTAGTCAATTCTTTGATGTCCCTCACTTCACAGGCCGTCAGAAAAGATTGGCCATGGCGGACATGGTAGTCTCCACCATGGCCAAACCATGGTCTGCCTGCTTCTGAATTCAATGGGCAGATCATTAGGTTGACGGTAAGCATGACTTAACCCTGTTTACCACCAACATACAAATCAGGCCCTAAGTCCAAAGGTAGCAATCTTGACCAGACAATAGCACAAAATGTATCTGCCTGACAAGAAGTCTTTCGCAGCTGCGAATGTTGAATTTTCTCATTGGTTGATCCCAGTTTTAATTTATGGAAACTGTGTGTTTGCACTGACAGGAGTATGGGACTTATTATTGGGAGTCACATGCCTCCAAACTAATAACCCATTATCTTACAATAAAGGCTGGCAAAATCCACGCCACTTTTAAATAATTTTTTTAAAAGATGCACAAGCATAAAAAGGCCTTTTTGCTGATGTCAAGCACTCAATGACACCGAACACACTGCTGTGTATGTTTTAGCTTTTCTTTCAGCCGAACTGTAAATTTCCTAGTATGCTTATGGAGAGCCTGTCCCACATTCCCTTTTCATTATTTTAATCTACTATTACAGTTCAGGTGCATGGGATTTATATTATTTGAGCTTGCATTTCATTATTGATTTACATTCTTCCCTTTATTTTAACTTGTTTTCTTGATTTAATTTATTAGTAAGCTATTGGGGAATCTGGAGGTTCTGTGTGCCACTCTGTATATATTATCCTTCCCTCTTTTGTTTATTGTGTGGCTTGACAGCTGTTAGAGAACACGCTTTGAGCGGCTGGCTCAGCACTCCATTCTAAGGTCCTCCCCTAAAGATGGCACATGCTAGTGGTTGCTTAACTTGCCACATGTCCTTGTCTAGGGCACAAAGAATATATTCTTATGTTGAGCCCGTCTATGCTCAGAACAAAAGTTATGGATGATGATATTGTTGAGAAAAGACAGTTAAAATTATAATTTAAAAAATACTACAAACATAATAAAAAAATCACCACAAATAATAAATGAAAAACACATCTATCATCTTGAAATCTTCAGGACCCTCTCCATTTGGGGAAATATTATTGGGCTTATTGTGAAGATGAACACAGTTCACACACTAGTCCCTTTCAGTTTGTGCAACAGGTTCCTGTACACACAGGACTTCAGCAGCCCTGGCTAACCTGAACTCCAACACCTACTAGCAGCTCCCTGAGCAGGTCCTTCAGGGGATGCATGCATGGCTGTAGACTGCCTTGGACCTTCAGCACTTGTTTGTTTTGGATCTTTTAGGCCTGGCAACTTGGATCTTATGAACTTCTACAGCAGGACTCTAATTCATCACTATTGAGTTTGACGGTCCTGATTTTTCACTTTTTTCAGGGGATGATTAATTTAAATAAGGTTCCAGTCCATATTCATGGCTTGAACTTTCTAAATATTCACTCTCCAGAGGAAGACCTTGCCTATGGGGGTGAAAAGATGAACACTACTTCAAGGTACAGATTATTAGCAAATGAATCACTGGTATCATACTATAATTATTACGAAAATTATATATTTTTCAACGTATCGTAGTTTTTCTTTTTCTTATTTTCCTTCTTGACTTGTTTTGCTATGTTACACCACATTTTTATAGCAAATACGTTTATGACATATGTACCCAAAAGATGCTTTTTTTGCAAATTTTTCCAATTTCTTGGATTACTCAGGACCCACTTTAGGGGCAATTTGTATGTTATGTTTTGTAAAAGCATTTCAATTTAACCCATTCCTGAGAGAACATTGTTACACTTTGATTACTTATCAAGGTTCCCATTTGGAATACAACGGTGTCCTCTATGTTTGCTTGTGGACCCCATGCAGCAGCTTCGAGGGGCAAATGGTAAGAAAATAGACAGAATGGTGTCCCATCACCCAGCGATCCATATACTACTGGACTGTCAAGTCATAGTGTTGTTCCCCTGTCCTTTTGAGGTTGAGAACCATCACTGATTTTCTCTGTTCATTACTACCAGGTGAGGCATAGTGGGCACAAGCAGGAAAAACTAAACAATCACCCCAGTGCACAGGGAGAAAACTAACTGTGTATCAGGATCTTTTGGTTTTCATTTAAAGAAAACAAACTGATACTTTGGGTGTTTGCTTCCTCCAAATGAAAAGTCTGCATAGTAGATATTTTTTTAATTAAGCTAGCTCGGCAAATTTGCAGTGCTCCGAAGGGTACAATCAAATCAGCAGCTACCTTCATGGCACAGACATCACCACCAGACAAGCGGGGATGTCTCAATAGGGCAGATCACTCGCAGGAAGATTAGGGCATGGCTTCCACCCCCCTGGTGAACGAGCGCCTATCCACAAGGGGCTAAATGACCTACTAGGTCTCACTAATGCCCTTCAAATAGAATTCCCAGTGTATCATATATAGAAGCTACACAATTCTATCTGTGTCAGTGAGATGCTTAAGTAGGAATGATGAAATGCCTTTCTGTCTGAGAGCCTTCTAGTGACTTGCTTGGCTTCTACATTTCATGTTTAAAATCCCATACTTGCTAACTCAGTTCATGTATATTGCCATTTTAGCAGGAGGACAAAACCCAATAAGAATATTGCTCTGCAATAATCTCACCCATGATAATTTGTTAATTCAGGTTTACCAGTGGAGGAGAGCATATTGTTCCAATTCAATGTCCGTCTTCTACAAATATATGATACTCTGAAAATCAGACAATCTCATAATACAGTTTAGAAGTATTTCAATGCTACTTGATCCAAATCCCTCAGTAGTTTTCGCCATTATGAGAAGGTTGTTGAGGGTGCTTTACATGTACCACACTCTATGAATGAAGAAAAAGGAGGAACAAGAAAGAACATAAACTGCCAGAACCTACCTCCAACAAAAACACTAATTGGCTGATCTGTTGCATCAAAGTACTGGCCTGTTACTGTTAGCAGGCTTCCTCCTTGGATACTTCCAGCAGCAGGTGAAATTGAAGAGACCACTGAATAAAAGATTTGCATTAAGAGTCAACATAGTGGGCAAAGGTAAAAGATACATAATGTATTTTCTTTTTCAGAGAGACTGAATTTCATGAATTTGAGGCATGTGAGTGAAATCCCTCCCCTTTTCACTAAACTGTCTCATTGTACAAACAATTCAGCCAGAAGAGTACAAGATTCAGAGTGAATATAAAGTTGGGTAAGAGATAGTTCCCCAATTGATGTGCATTTTTTAAACATGTGCACCTAATAAAAAGTATTCCCTGGATTGCTGTGGGTATGGAACGCTCTTTATCTGCACTCTTACTGCCATACTCTTCTGATTTCCAGATTTTGTTTTCCTTTTAAACTATCTATCACAGTTGAAAATGCAAGAGGTGCTTTACTGGAAACAAAATGATGCTGGTTTTGATTATAACTAATAAGGTAACACAAAATTTGAATTGGCTCTAGATCTATCGAAAAGTGAATTTCAGTCAGGTTTTCTGGCTATTCACAGCAGATATATTTGAGGTCCATTTACATATTGTGAAAACTCTACTGGGCCTTACTATTCATTGACGCAATCCTTCCAGCCCTAAACAATAGTACTTCAACAAATAACCATGTTATGATCAACTAAAAAGGTCAAATACTGGGTGGACCTATACTAGGTATTGAGGAGAGTAGATGCTCACAGTTCATAAAAGTGTGGAAAATCAATGAAGGGCGGGGTAGTAGTAGAGGCTGACAATAAAATGAAGCATCTCCATTTACAAACATTCTTTAAACAGTGTTGGTATACCAGCTCCTGTAACCTCAGACAGCCCAAAGAATAGAATGATGTATTCCACATTAAAACTTTGCACCATTAACATATTACCGCAAACCATGTGCACCAGTGGATACATGACAAGCCGATCTGAAGCGCTTTCCTCACACATTTTAGAAATTCATACCTGCATAGGTCTGAAACATTGCAATCTTATGCAGTGAAGATACAAAATAGGTATTGCTCTCTGGAGAACTCCTATGGGAAAAACACACAAATACTCTTTAGAAATGCACATTCCATTCATCCAACATGTCATTCCTTCTAATTTGCACTTTGAATGTCTTTATTGTATAATTGTTCCATACATTTAACAAAACAGCACTAGGAACCTATGACCAACCTCTTGAAATATCTGTCTCACATACAAGCTGTTTGTCTACTCGAAAGAATACCCATACATCTGGTGAAAGCAATCTGACATCCTCAAAGGGCTCTCTGGGCTCACAACCTAATACATCAACAGTAGGAGTTATCATATTCCTGTAGGAAATACTAAGTCACCTGAGAGAGTTATTCGTCCCAGAGAAATAGCTAACATTCTTACTAAATGTGTTATCGGATACCTTAAACGCCGTGAGGCCTCCTACAAGGATTGTACTGCTCTACAATGGAGCCCTGAGGAATCTAAATATGGCAATATGAAGCTGGCAAACATTGATTCCCCAGAATTGAAATATATATCTGCCGGTTTCACTCTTTTTTTAAAAAATCCTGTAAAATATTTGTGCAAAGAAATGTTTTCTTGAAACACTTTGCAGCAAGAATATTTTAGTTTGGGGCAATGTCTTCAGTTCTCTATATTTGCATCGAGTCAAAGTTACAGTAAATCAACCTATCACAACTTATTACAGACCTGCTTGGAGTAGATATCCAGCAAACCCAAAAACATTTTAGGCCTCCTGGAATAGTCATCTAGACTCCGGAAAAATCCTTCAGACCGCTCCCACACAAGAGACTGGCCTTTTGAAATAGTTATGAGGGGCAGCACTAACAGGCAGGCATAAGTGGCCATCTTTATCGGTCCTGAGGCACTGTAGTATCACAGAAGGGGCTGTGACTGTTTGTGTGGCCCTGTGTAACACGGATAGCACTGGTGCACATACAGCACTGGTGCTATTTTAAGAGGGTGTCACCTCATTTTCATGGTAGCGTACCCCGTTACAAATGAGGCAAACACTTTCTCTCTGTGACCTCACCATGTTATGGACGCAGGTGAAGAGACAAATAAGACATCAGGAGGTGCATTGACTGAGTGCCACAAAAAGATGGCATACAGTAAGTGCACCTGCTGAGGGCAGCACTCTAGAGGAGAGAAATGGGGACCCATGGGCCTCCCAGTAATTCCCCTCTAAGCGGGTACAGTCACTCACTGTACCCGCCTGCAAAGGGATCTCTGTCCCCCCTTTGAGTTGCAGGTGGGGGCTGCCTGCACAGTGAAAGACGGAGTGGCATTGTTCCTAGCCAACGGACACTGAATAGTGAGGAGTCAATCCTAGTCACCCCCATATTCAACATGTACATGAAACATTTAGGTCTGTATCTCATCAATGCTGGAATTGCCGTGCACCAAAACGCAGACAACACCCAACAGTACCTAAAATTTCTCAACAACAGAAGTCATCCTCTTCACTAATACACTGCCCCAAGGCAGATGTGTCTGCCATTGGGGTAACGTATTACCAGTAATAGACCGCACAGTCCCTGTTTGGCCTGGCACACCGATTTGAAGGAGCGCTGCAGCAAAAACATGGAGATTGCATGCTATTTGTAATATGGCCTAGGTCTCCTTAAGTACTATTTGGCTTTCTATGAGATTGATTGGACTCTCTGGAAGAGTTTTCAGGCCTAGCTTGGCATATGGTTTTCACACAAAGTTATTAATTTCTCTGATGTTTGTGTAGGGCAAATATCACTCTTAGGGGCCTATTCCGATCTTGCTAGGAAAGCCCTCTGTATGACTCGGATCCGGAGGGCTTTCCTAGCGAATCGCGCTGTGAGAGTCCGACCGAATGAGTACGATGCATCCGTATGCTGACGGACTCGGTTGGCTCGGACTCCCATTGAACTCTATGGTAGCCTGTATACCGATCGCGTACACAGGCTCCCATAGCAAAAAGGGGTGGTTTGGGAAAAGCATACACCCTGTGGCAGGCACCCCATGGTGACCGCCACACTATGCAGGCTTGGATCAGGGGGACCCATGGGCACCCCTGCGACCAATTTGGAGGGCCCCAGGTGAAGGGGGGCCGCTAGGGCCCCCCAAATCCGATTCCGACAGCCGTTTTGTCTCGCTGAGACCGAGTCGATGCAGCTGTCCGAATTGTGCATCATACTCGCTCGTTCAAAAGCCAGGTCCATTGCACAGTACGATTCGGCTCCGAACAAGTCGGAATGACAGGTTCAAGTTCGGAAACGATTCAGTCGACGCTGACGAGATCCTCGCATCGTACTTGGTCATTCGGAACGGGATAGGATTCGGTCGGAAACATAGGCTCGGAATCGGTTTAAGCAATTCCGATTCGGAGCCCTTCCGACCGAGATCGGAATCGACCCTTTAATGTTTAACTCAGCTGTACAGATATTCACAGTAATATTTTATTACTCACCCTGTCTTTAACATCATATTGAATTTACAAATATCTATTGTAATTCACTTGCAGGTAACTACCACGTTTTTATATTTTCCATAATTTAAAAAATAATTTGTTACTTACTATGAAAAATTGGGTTTCTTTTTAGGCAGAAGGAAAGAGTACAAACATGATAGCACATTAAGTGAAGATGCACAAAGTTCTAAAATTGAGTTAAAATAATAAAATATCAGCCTAGAATATGCTTCTATTCTTAATATTGCACACGTTGAATACCTTCCATAAGGAGAATCCACGATGAAACTGACATTGTGATGACCTGTATAAAAAATGAAACAATCGTAAATGTAATACAGAGTCTCTTTAGTGCCCATAAATCAAATATGAACAAAAATGGTAGCTTACCAACGTATCTTCCGGTCATTTTGCAAATCATGGTTCCCGCATTAGAAGAGGTAAGTTGTAATCCATACCTAAGGGAATACATTGGAGTAATTTACAGGTGTATTTTTCTGCAAATAAATACTGTACTTTACCGTACTTTAATATCGGCTTGATTTTAGCTACTTGTAGCATAATTTCATTTGAAACAAAACCACCTTTGGCCATAAGTATAAAAATAATCCACTAGATATGTTTGATTTCCAACCTGCCCAACAGAAATTAGGGATCCACAAACAATCCACCACAAATGTTAAAAGGTCAACCAATCCACCAAGAAGTAGTGATCCCAGCGGATCTCTGAAGCCAATATATTTAGAGGTTTGAGTCAATCATCTTTATATATTTTTGGTAACTAGAAAAAGAAAATTCTGACCCCTGCACAAACCCCTGTTTACGCATGCGTCAGAATTATGACTTATGTGAACTTTGTCACACCCAGCAACCAATCAGTGTGATAAAGTCTCCATTACATGGAGACATTTCAGCAGGTCAACCCTTGAACTTAACATGGGAAGAAATCCTCAGCATTAACAACGACATGCAAATTTCAGTGTGGGAGGCCCAAAATCCATACGTTATGTTCCACTTTAGGCAAAACTACTGATAGGGGCTATTTATCGCACCCACTAAAATTGGCAGTTTAGGATTTTATGGAATGTCATAAAGCTTGTATTCAGGGCCAACTTTAGGGTGTTGTAACTAGCAGCGACAGCTCCTCCGCAATGGCAGAGAAGCGTCGCCTCACTGGCTCAGAGCCAGGAGCTGAAAAATAGAACATTATTTAAATATAGTTTTATTTTTCAGCTGCTGGCCAAGCCAGCGTGTGTAGGGTGGGTGGGCTGAGGGTCACAGGGAGGAGTGGTTGGTGCACTTCTACGGGGCTCATTACGATGTCGGGCAGAAAGCCTCCTCCCAACAGTCGGAATCTCCTCAATTGTGTCAGAGCCCTTCTGGCCGACTCGGTCGGTTTACATTCCGACCGCCCGATTATGATGTTCGCGCTCGGAATGTAAACCGCGTGGTCATTCCGAATCAGTTCTCAGCGGCTCGTGGAGTGTTCCTGTCAGTCGGAACCACATCGTACACCCCTATGGGATTACGATGGGATTACGATGTCGATTTCCAACAGCCTTTCCGCGTCGGCCTGTCCGACACGAAAATGCTTTCGGAAAGTGACTTTGGAGGCCCCTGGCAGGGTCCCCTATGCCCAGCGGCCTACGGTTGATAGTGGAGGGGGTACCTGAGGTACCCCACTGTAAAACTCTGCACTGTGTGGCAGGCACCGTGGGGTGCCTGCAACAAGGTGTGGGGTTTTCCGCAAACACTCCATTTCCCCATAGGAGCCTGTGTTATGGCCGGTTGTCGGGCGGAATATGAGCTACCATAGGGAACAATGGGACTCCGACCAAACAGTGTTTGGTCGCATTGTCATTCGGCGGTTGGAACCGCCAACTGCAAGTCGGTCATTCCCCACTCCGTGACGGTGTCAGGAGGAGGCATTCCGGCCGACATCGTAATGAGCCCCTTAGTGCGCATGTCTGTTTGACCGGCTGTCTTAGGCCGACCAAACAGACATGCGCAGTTAGGTTTCTCTAACCCACCTGTATTCTACACTCGGGTGGAGAAACGGCACAGTCTCCCTGTGCCTGAGCAGAGCGTCTAATCAGCCTGCTCATGCCAATCCCAACGCAGCTCTTATAGTATGAAAGCAGCGTCTGGATTGGTTGGGGAATCTGTCCCAGGGACTGGTGGCAGCAGCAGGAGAAACGCAAGACTGCTGCAGGACCAGGTAAGTTTTTTAAATTACTTTTTTTATTCAACCCCCCCTACCGTTGCTGCTGCCTTGCGGCCCCCGCTGCATATTGGCAACAGCCGCGACTGGCAACTAAGTCAGCTGTACCTGCCACTGAGCTTGGGGGAGGTGCAGGGATGCCATGTTTATAAATAACCTATGAAAACACATGCTGCGTAGTTCCTTTTGTGTCCAGCAGTTTTGAGGCAACAATCGAAATGTCAAGCTAACTTTAATGAATAATGTTCCAGCTGGAGAGAGATTGGAGTTTTACCTAGTGGCAGTTTTGACTTACCATAAAGTAGTGCAGTTGGTTAATATGCCTGCTGCAAAGAACGTGTACCATGCAGATCACAGAACTATATTTTACATGGATACCTCAGCAGGTTACTGCTTTTGTAACACTGATCCCTTTGCTACTTGCGGTTCTTAAGTTACAATGCTAATTTTGCACAGTGACCTATGACTTGTCATCAAAGAGCTTCACGCAAACACCATGGTACAGGTGAGAACGTTATATTTCCCCCAGTCTTTCATTATCTTAATGTTGCTAAAAAGGGTTTGGGTAAAGTATACTCTTATTAGCAAGGTCAACCACTGTAGTACATTCTAAATCCTGAGTGTGTGCTTCACTAGACCAAACACTTCAACAATACACTGCCTACTAGTATGGATGACGTGACTCCTACACCTTGTAATCCTCATTTTCTTATGGAAAATTTCCTAAACACTGATTTGCACAGGTATAAGTCATTGTCTCTGTATAACGTGTGATGTAATGTGCTCTGACACCCCACATTGGTTTGAGTAGTGCTATAAAACAAATGAAATGCATGTGACAAGGGGCTATGGAGAGATGAGGGGCACTGTTGGAGGGTGGTAGTGAGAGGGTATGTAGAGAAGGAGGTCATTGGATGGTGCTAAAATGTTTGTCAAACCAGGCGTCACCATCGCTAAAGCCGGCTCTGCTTATATACAGGGTTGTTACAGGGATAAGAGTGGAGCAAAACAATTTAGACTACACCCTTACACGTCACAATTAGAAGAGAGAGATACCCTTTAGAATTTGAAAGGTACAGACCTCTGTGCTTGTCCTATTCTTACAAGTGTGAAGCTTTATGCTAAACACTTATTTCCTTTTGTCAAGACTTTTACTGAAATCCGATCATGCTGGCACCTTCTATGCTCCCTAAATGTATACTTCTAGTAGATATTTGACTTATTTTTAGAAGAAAGAAAGGAAGTTTCTTTATGGAGCACCTGTTTTCTTTAATCTCTTTCTTTATTTGCTATCACTATTCTGTATCTCATTTTACTGCAGATCAACATACTGAGATATTTCAGCTTAACTGCTGTATTGTTGTACCTATTTAACTTATTTTTGGTCTGTTTATATACTGGATTGATTGGTAATCAGAAATAACATCTGTTATCCTTATTTGGTGATACTTGGTCATTATAGTGGGATCACATTGGCTTCACAAGCTAGAAATGTATTGTTGATGTCTTCTACCTTACAGTGCTTCATGTCAACACACAAAGGTCCATACGACAAATGGGGAAAAATGTTTGCAGACTTTACTAAGAGATTACGTTGTAAGTACCAGCGCGCTGTTAAGAGTAAACATCATATGTGATTTTATAAATAGCTCATCCTGCTTACTAATATACTTGCTTGGACTGTAAATTGTAGAGAGGATGATTAGAGAGAAAACTGTCAAAAACTAAACTGAATTTTGAACTGAGGTCTTTCTCAGTATCGTTGCATATCTTATGTACGTGCTGTAGTAGTAGAAGTAGACCCAGCCAAGTATGGGACGCATTCATTTAGGATTGGTGCAGCCATGGCTGTGGCACAGTTGTGGTGGGATTGAGGCCAGATCAGGAGGATGGCCATTAGAGATTTGATGCTGTGAGCAATAAGTTTTTTTGGGGGGTCTATGGGGGAGGTTAGGGCGTGTAAAACACTAATGATATGGTATGGTATTTGTTTTTCACTGTAGGGTGTGTGAGCGATCCAGGAATGAGAAAATTGGTGACGTGGATAGCAGGACATACTTTTGTGCGGTGGGCAGCTAAGTACATGGATCAGCAGATTTACTGATAGAGCCTTGGACTACCCAGTAACAGGCATGAGGTGATATGGTGGGGTAGGAGTGTAATGAGATGGGGCAACCTATTGCCTTTCTTAGTGAGCCTGGTTCCCCAAAGGGGGTGCCTGGGCATGCTACTCATACACTTGGGGGAAAATGATCTGGTTAAGTGGTCCTGCCTGACACTTCTCAATCAATCAATCAGTATTTGTTAAGCGCAACTACTCACCTGTGATGGAGCAGGATTTCGCAAAAAGAGGCCTGCTCGAATTGAGTAACCCCATAATACGTACTAACAGTAAGTAGATAATAGAAAACTAACGTGCACCTTACATAAACACAAGGGAAAGTTGCTTTGCGCATGCATGCACTAACGTGAAATAACATATGAAAGAACTAAACCTGTATTTACATTAGTGTTTTGAAGAAAACGAGAAAATGCATGACTAGGCCGCATGTGCATTTCGTAACTGCATGCTGTTTTTTGCTTTGAAACAATAAAAATGCTGCTTTCACTTTAAGCTATGCTAAAGAAAAATGCTAACAGGGAATAGTCAAAGGTGGGTGGTAAACAGTGAAGGTTACATTATCACATAATTAATGAATGTTCGTTTTCCATTTGTTATAGTGTGCTGGATGAAATGCCATTTTCCTTAATTTGTCCGAATAAAAGGAGGGGTGAATAAGGAGGAGTAATCTGTCAGAGGCAAGACAGAAGCGCTGAGCACAGCAGAAGAGACATAAAGGGTTGAAGGCCAATGTGATGATTGTCTGCCAAGTGATGTGACCAACCGTGGGACCAGAGACTAATTCCGCGGACAATGTCAAATTTTATGAATTAAAATGTCTAAATGTATCATGTGCAGAAAACGTGAGAACAAGTCGAGAACCAAACTGTGAGAAAGGATGTAGAACAATAAAATGACTAAATTGTATGTGAAGTCACTATGGTGTGACAGAAACACCTCCGAAACCCTCCAATCATCTGTCTAGTTTTAAGAATTGTTGCAACTGATGTGGGATGGACATGCAGGTTTTAGGGTATAACTGGGGTGCCTTTGGGGGTGTGGTTATGTTAGGCTGACAGAGAGAGAGAGAGAGGGGAGATGCGTCGCAGTCCGTCGGTTTGCAGAGAGGCCTAGCTGTTTCCTGTCCTGTCCCGTTCCTGTCCCTGTAATCTTTGTTCCCTGTCTCTATTCAGGGAACCCCCACCATTTGCCTTGGCCAGGGTAGTGGTTTTCTACAGACCTCTAGGTTTGTATTATTCTGACTCGAGCTTGAACAATTATCTAAAATGTATATTTTGTCTCTGAAACCTTTGGCTTTTCACCTGTCCACTCCGTCATAAATGCATTTAAACGTATAATTTAGATGAAACTTTTGTCTCTTCATCTATCCACTCAGTTAGATGTATTTGTTTAGCATTTTGATTTTGCTGAAACTAATGTCTCTTAATCTATCCACTCCTTCATGCATAATGTCATTATGGATTGATGAGTTTGTTTCTATCATATATTGTTGATATATTTCTACTCCTTTTGTGAGTTCATTGTTTGCACTTGTAACCGTATGCATTGAGCGTTATTTTCCATTTTATTTCGAGATAAAACTTTATTAACTATACCGAGAGTCTGTGATTAATATTTAAGCTGACTGAATAGTTAATTAAAATGTATCATCATTACCATCAACTATTCAACTAATTGGTCCATCGACCAAATAGAAGAAAAGTTGATTGTATAAGTTAGATGAGTATTGTAAGATATATCATATGACAACCTGAAAAAAAGGATTGGACGTATAGAAATTGACCCCAGCGCATCAGGGATTTGGGTGAATGTGTATGGGCCATTATTCTGTGATATTATTGAGTATTGATCCCTGATCAGGTATTGACCTTGCGCTGGATCACCTGTGAGGGTCTCAAGGAGCTGGGGAGGGGGCGCAGATCTGACTAGGCGCTGAGGTTCAGTTGAAGAGTCAGTTCTTGAGATCCTTCCTGAACTGAGCCAGCAATGGGTATAGCCTGAGTTGGAGATGCAGGATGTTCCAGGTTTTGGTGGCGAGGTAGGAAAAGAATGTTCCTCCGGTCCTGGTCTTGTGGATCTTAGGGAAGGTGGCAAGGGCCAGTTGGGCGGAACGGAGGTGTCTGGTGGGTACGTGGAATGAGAGACAGTGGTTCAGGTATGCTGGTCCGGTGTCGTGGAGGGCTTTGTTGGCATGTGTGAGGAGCTTGAAGGTGACTCTTTTGTTGACTGGGAGCCAGTGGAGTTCTCAAAGGTGTTGGGAGATGTGGCTGTGGCAGGGGATGTTGAGGGCCAGTCTGGCTGCTGCATTTTGAATGTTCTGTAGTTTTGTGAGGAGTGATGCCTGCATAGAGTGCGTTGCCGTAGTTGAGTCTGCTGCTGACGAGTGTGTGGGCAACCATCTTTCTGGCCTCAGTGGGGATCCATCTGAAGGTCTTTCGAAGCATGCAAAGAGTGTGGAAGCATGATGAGGAGACGGTGTTGATCTGGCGGTACATAGTGAGCGAGGGCTCCAGTATGATGTCGAGGTTTCGTGCATGGTCCATGGGTGTGGGGGGGGCCCAGCGTGGCGGCCAACCAGGAGTCTTCCCAAGCATAGGTGTTGGACCCCAGGATGAGGACATCCGTCCTGTCTGAGTTGAGCTTGAGGCAGCTGTCTCTCATCCAGGTGGCGGCGGCTTTCATCCCGTTGTGAGGGAGAGGATCAGCTGGGTGTCGTTGGCATAGGAGCGATGTTGAGTCCGTGGATCTTGACTATGGCTGCAAGTTGGGGCCATGTTGACATTGAAGAGGGTTGGGCTCAGGGAAGAGCCCTGGGGGACCCCACAGCTGATCTCTGTGGGTCCTGAGAGGAACAGTTGTAGTCTGACTTACTGTGTTCTGGTGGTGAGGAAGAAAGGGATCCAGTCCAGGGCTTTGTCACAGATGCCGGTGTCGTGGAGTCTTGTGCTTAGGATGCGGTGGGAGACGGTGTCAAAGGTGGCTGAGAGGTCCAGGAGGATGAGGGCTGCTGTTTCTCCCTGGTCGAGGAGTGAGCGGATGTCATCAGTGGCTACAAGGAGAGCGGTCTTGGTGCTGTGGTTGCTTTGGAAGCCAGATAGAGAGGTGTCCAGGATGTGGTTGGCTTCGATAAACTCAGAGAACTGAGCATTGATGGCCTTCTCAATGACCTTGGCTGGAGAGGGAGAAGGGAGATGGGTCTGTTGTGTCAGTGGATGGTTTCTTCAGCAGAGGGTTGATCTCGGCATGTTTCCTGTCATGAGAGAAGGTGGCGGTCTCGATGGAGCATTTGATGGTGCAGCATAGTTTAGGGGCGATGGAGGTGGCGGCTCTGTAGAAGATGTGGTGCGGGCAGGGGTCCGAGGGGGCTCCGGAGTGAATGCTCTTCATGGTCTTGAGAATATCATCCGTGGTGCGCAGGGTCCAGTTGAGCCTGCAGCACATGAATGAGGATTTTTAACTGACTAAGAGTAAATTCTCAGGGACATGCCTGCTTTGGTTGGAGTTTGTGCCTAGGAGACAATGGAGAGGGTTTGAAGCACTGAGCCATTGTCAAAGCCAGGAGGAAGCTCAACAGAGCGATGAGGGTGTTCTTTATGGCAATGGACATTAAGGTGCTATCTCGTAGTGGCATTAAGGAAGAGGATCAGTTTCTGTTTTGCAATGATTGGGCACATCTATCTCAGTTTGGGAATGCTTATTACCTGATGGAACTGCAGTACAAGGTGGTGAAGCCTTTGAATGAGAAAATATGATGCAGAGATTTCTATAAGTAAGGAGGCAAATGATGTTCCTGGTTGGTGGTAGTTTGGGGGGATGGAGTGTCAGATGTGGGCATGTCCACCCCTTTGGGGGTGGAGGGGTGGATTTTCCCACCAGGGAGGGGAAGACGGCGTTCGGAGCTTTGGAACAGGACAAGGAGGCTGCATTGGAGGATGCTTGGTAGGGTAAGTGAGAGAGAGACTGGGGGAATGCAATGAAAATGATGAATGACAACTGAAAGATTGAGGGCGGGTGTGGAGATTTGGGGGTGTGAACGATTGGTACACATTGAGTATTTTTATGTATTGAAGAAGGAGACGTTATGTCAAAGTTGTATTAAAGTTAACAATAATACTGCAAAACCTGTCATAATAAGTGGCCTTTTACACTTCATCATGGAGGGTGTGCGCCTTTGGGTCCCACCAGCAACCACCGATTCAAATTAAGCACTGAATTAATTATTTGGATAATGTCAAATGAAGTGCTGTAACACAAAATATGGTGAGGAATGTGCACCTTCACCAACTGCAGGCCTTTGTATGCTGTCAATTGTATGCTCTGTTTCCATCACTGCAATAACAACATGTATGATGTGATTTTTGTTGTTGCCATAAATCTCCTCAATATTGACATTCATACTATCACACGTGCTGGTACAAATGCTCAGAAAAGACTACATTTTAAAACTTTACTGCATATGGGGATCGATAATTGTGTTTAACAGTTTTATGGTAGTTTATATCGTGCAATCATTGCTTGCTGAATAGCCTGTCAGAGATGTTGTAGATCTCTTGGCCTGTAAAAGCCATGTGGTAATTACAGTGGTTAGTTTGTGTCTGTGGCTGCAAGTGGCACCAGCACTCACTTTAGGACAGGAATGTAGTTTTTATCATTAGACTTTGACCTATACCAAAAAAGAGAAGGAAAGACATGCAAGAAGGAAGTGGGTACCAAAGGCTAGGTAAGCAGTGGCAACGGGAGAAAGCAGGGGTGAAACAGATCCTACCTGAGCGAGATAAGGAGACGGCACAGGTAAGGTAACCAAGGCTTGGGAGCCTTGGAATTCGGCAACCCCAGCATGTGGCAGCACTGGCAGCTGGCACCTAAGAATAACGTTGTGCCCCTGCTCCTTTTTTTTAAGTAATTACACATGGGGTCCTTAGGCGCAAGAGAACATGCTATACGATGAATTTCATTCAGCCTGAATACCCCCAAAAAACCTTGAGGGGCTCCACAATTCGAGCCACTAATTGTTTGCATGCATGGTACTTACAGAGTGTCTGAGTTGGGTGCAAGTAGTTCACAAGGCATTCCTCCTGCATAGGTTCTGAAAGTGGTGGCAAGATAGTGAAATAATATAACAAGTTCATGATACACAATGTCATAATCTGGCAGAAAATGATTTTTCAAACATATATTAATGCTGGAATTATTTATTACCACCATTATTGCTTAGGTTGTTGTAATTGTGTTAGAAAGCAGTATACCACAAAGCAGTGCAACTGTGGGAACCGTAGATTACTCATTCAGATTTTAGATTTATTTTTAGACTGTAACACATATAATTTATTACATACAATGGAAAACTATATATGAAAGCATACACGTGCAAAATATATGTGTCCATATGTGCTAATATATATTTAGTAATTTGAAGAACACATCAATATCATTAATAAAAATTACCTCAAAATTCGAACATTTGAACTGACAGCAGTATTACTGACGTAGACATCTGTAAAGATGTTTCCACTGATGGTGATCATTGAACCTGAATACATTAAATAAAGGTCACCAAAAAAATATACATTTCAACATGAGAAATGTCCTAAACAGTTATTAGACATGACGATTCATGAGTTCTATTTGAACATCAGTTTCAATGAACATGATGAGTGTTGCAAAATCATCCTGTGTGTCCTGTGCACCCCCACTTATTTTGCTGACTGGTAATGGTGGTAACTGCCTCTGACTGTCTGTGGGCTCTGTGAAACCAGGACCAGGGCCAGTGCTATGTTGGAAACACAGTGAAAACACACACATACATGAGGGTACACTATATATTAGGGTACCCTTGTAATTGGCATGACCTACCTTTTAAGTCCCTATTACATAATAGGGCAGGGGGATTAAATCTACCTTTAAATCCCTAGTATATAAAAGGGCATGGCAGTGTAGAGGCCAGCAGCCCTTTCTGCACTTGCATGTGTGCTCTGCTGAGAGCCTGAGGTTATTTTAAAAGCAGCCCTGTGTTGCAGAACGTCTTTTAAATGTAAATTGTGCCCAAACTCGACTTTGGTGGTAGGGGAACTTAGAAAGTGATAAACTACAATATTGTGGCATATTAGGTATCCCCAGGGTCTCCCCTAGGTGCTGCAGGGGTAGAGGGGTCATATAGTTTTAAGGAGGACCTTTATAAAAGAGGTTTAATATGCCCTAGGTAGAGAAATTGCACATTTCACTTCCCCATTGTAATAAAGTGCTTCCTAAAATCGACTTTGATGCTAGGAGAACTGTGGAGTTAGAACCTACAATATGTTTGCATATGGAGGACCCCTAAAGTCTCTCCTAGATGTCTCAGTGGTGGGGGGTCATGTAGCTATAAGCAGGGTCCTTATAAAAGATGATTTATAGGCCCTGGTGTTGGAGAAATTACACATTTCATTTTCCCCATTATAGATCTCCAGCCACATAGGATAACATGGCAATAGTTTATGAATGCATACTCTTGATAGGAAGCAAAGTAAAATATCATTTAACGACATAGAAGAATGGTATTGATAAATCCAACAATATGCTATTGTTTAATTCATCCTAAAATAGACAGAAAAGAAGTTATAAGATGTTCTTGTCTGTAAGCCAAAATTCAGCCTTCCTGTTGTCTTCCTTGATTGGTCAGAGTTAACAGGATTAGCCAGGCTGCTTTGATGAAGTGAAAAGTGGCTCAACCCAGAGAGGCTATCTGTTGCAAATAGCTCTGCTACACTGGAATGTCAGAGCAGGGGGGAGGGGTCGTAAAACATGAGCTTCAAAGGGAAGGCCAGGTCCAACTACCCACCGGCCCTCTGACCCAGCCAGATAGCCGGCTTAAGGCAGGAATTTTCAGATGGTAGGAGGAGGAGAGCTATGGAAATGAGCCTCACTGGAGGTTGAGTTAACTAGTTCTTGCTCCTCTGCAGGGATTTCAGCCATACTGACTTTTGGAAGAATAGTACTTTCCGGGAGAAGATTATGCCACACTTTGGAGGAAGTGGTCATGCTCTGGCGTGTTGCCCTGCACCTCAATGGACAGGAGTACTCTCCTGCTTGACCTCAAAGGACACTGATTAGATATGTGAGGTGCAGAGCCTCTCAGATCTGCTTCTTAAAATGAAGAGAAGACTTACCAAGCTGGAAAATTGATTTGCCCCATCATGCCCTGCATTCTGACTGACTGCGCCTGCTGCATTATCTGGAACTACAGTCCTTTAAATGTGCCTTGCTTCAAGAGGAATAAAGAGTGGACTCCCTGAAAGCTACAGGTTAAAATAACTCACCTGTATCATCACCACCAAGAAGCCCCTGCATGGAGTGTGTCCAGTGGATTTGAAGGGATTTTGTCCAGGTGCATTGTGGGGATTGTGGTCTACACATTTCAAGTACCATCTTGGAGATTCCAGAGCCTTGGATTGTGTTTTGGACACTTTGTACCCTCAAGAGGAACTTCAGGAAGAAGTTCCAGAAGTTTGGAGAAGTTTGGAGCAACTCCGGAAAAAAGCTCCTTAAGGGGACCGAATCAACCGCGAGAGCCAAGCCGCCAACCTTCAATCATGAGCCGGCCTGGCCTGCTGGTTGTCCCTCTGAAAAGCTCCGGATATCCGACTTCCAGAGTTTGACTGGGAGCTCCCTGAAAAGCAAGCCGGCAAACCCAGTCTGGTGAAGAACATCGAGGGACCCCAGCAGAAAAAGCTCCAGAAAAGTTTCTAAGTCAGAAGGTAAAATACCAACCGAGGCCTCCTGCGAGGGGTATCCGAGTAGGGCTCCATCGCGGTTAGCCTGAAACTTTGACTTTAGGCCGGTCAAGCACGACCAGATGTCCCAGAGTGGCACTTTAGGTTTCTAAGTGCTATACAGTGCTAAATCATATCTCTGGTTCCCTTCATTGGATTTTTGTTGTTTTGGTGTAATTTTAAACAAAAAAATATTTCCTATTTTTATAAATTGGTGTTGGATTTTTATTGTGTGTGGTGTCTAAATTATTCACTGAACTGGTGTTTCAAAATGCTTTACATACCTATCTCTTAAGGTAAGCCTGACTGCTCGCAGCCAAGCTACTAAGGGTTGAGCATGGGAATAATTTATTGAGACCTGTACTGAGCCCTAGACTGTGTTAGTGGTCTTATTGCCAGTGGTAGACACACATTTACCACTACTAAAAACCCACTTTCCAACAATGAGATGTACAACATACTATTGGTCAAGCTGAGATCGTCAGGAAGAAGCAAGGTACAGTAGCATGCAAATCATTTTTACTGCATTTGGAGTGCCATGGCAGAAGACTATGATAATATACCAGGCAAAATGACACCTAAACTGGAGAGCCCAGTATCCTGGCACAGCCTTTCAACCAATTTCTCTTTTCAGCCAACCAAATCTTTTCCTTCCAAAGCAAGAACTCGCTTGAATTTCATGTCATTGTGGAAAATGATAAAAAAGCATCTCTTCTAAATTAAACTAATATAATCAGGAGAAGCAAGGCTCCTGTCATACATTTACTTTCAATCTTTGTTATATCCCACAATTTATAAATTTGTTCATCTGGAAATCTGTGTGGCATGTTACATCCAATTCCACCTCATCTCACAGTTTTATTTTAACTCATTTGCTGTAATAACATATATTGATCAATTCAACAAATGTTCTTTAATCACAACTTTTCCACATTAGTATGCTTCAGGGTGCATCAGTACTATAGAAAGCATTAAATAAATAAATTGATAAATGTAACCAAGCTGTCTGGCTCCGCATTGTGCTAGGGATCTAAAAAAGAAAATTAGCAGGATAGTTGGGGTGTACTTGTGAAGTTTCCCCCCTTCCCACTAAACGGGCAACTACATTTATAATATATGTATTTACTATAAAGAAAATATATAACTGGACAACTACACAGAAGAGTTTCAGAAAAATACTAAACTGTTCGTCAACAGATTAATAAAGCAACCTGCATTGTCAAATGTCCGGCGAAGCTCCGAGGGAAACCAATGCAGGAACACTAGACCGAAAGGCTGCTATAAATCTCTTATAGCAGAGATGTTGCAAACATATATTTTATCAGAAATACTATGGTACAACCGAAAGTAGGATATTAAAATTGCATGGATGTTGTGCTATTTCCCTAAATAGTACTTGCTACGTCCAGAAACAGTGAATGACATCACCACTATGTGATCATCTAATTAAAACACAAGATTGTTGTAACATTGTGGGCGAAATATAGAATCATTTTCCATTACACTCCTTGACTGGCGAGTTTCACTATGAGGTTCCATTAATGAACAAAGCGATACCAAAGGGGATGATGGACGGAGCGCTAGAGCAAATCAAACACTCACCCCCAGTCAACTGATCTGGGTTTAATCCATCATCATTCTTTAGCTCACTCCATCACCCCAGTTCAGACATGGCCATATGCAAATCAGTCTGATCCCTGTGCCTCATGGGAACAGTCCAGCCCGAACTGCCAAGCCATGTCTTCCCTGGACCGGAAACAAGCATCCTGGGACAGGTTTCGGGTTCAAAACCCTCATCAGCCAGGCTATCTTGAATCCAGTGGCAAAGTGAGCAAGGGACCCACGCCTGGGCATACCCTGCCAACTAGGGCTCCATCCATCATCCCCTTTGGTATCGCTTTGTTCGCCCTAAGTTGGCAGGGTATGCCCAGACGTGGGTCCCTTGCTCACTTTGCCACTGGATTCAAGCTAGCCTGGCTGATGACGGCTGAATAGCCAGAAACCGGTCCCAGGATGCTTGTTTCCGGTCCAGGGAAGACATGGCTTGGCAGTTCGGGCTGGACTGTTCCCATGAGGCACAGGGTCAGACTGATTTGCATATGGCCATGTCTGAACTGGGGTGGTGGAGTGAGCTAAAGAATGATGATGGATTAAACCCAGATCAGTTGACTGGGGGTGAGTGTTTGATTAGCTCAAGCGCTCCGTCCATCATCACCTTTGTATCGCTTGTTCGCCCTAAGTTGGCAGGGTATGCCCAGACGTGGGTCCCTTGCTCACTTTGCCACTGGATTCAAGCTAGCCTGGCTGATGACGGCTGAAAAGCCAGAAACCGGTCCCAGGATGCTTGTTTCCGGTCCAGGGAAGACATGGCTTGGCAGTTCGGGCTGGACTGTTCCCATGAGGCACAGGGTCAGACTGATTTGCATATGGCCATGTCTGAACTGGGGTGGGGGATTAAACCCAGATCAGTTGACTGGGGGTGAGTGTTTGATTAGCTCAAGCGCTCCGTCCATCATCCCCTTTGGTATCGCTTTGTTCGCCCTAAGTTGGCAGGGTATGCCCAGACGTGGGTCCCTTGCTCGCTTTGCCACTGGATTCAAGCTAGCCTGGCTGATGACGGCTGAATAGCCAGAAACCGGTCCCAGGATGCTTGTTTCCGGTCCAGAGAAGACATGGCTTGGCAGTTCGGGCTGGACTGTTCCCATGAGGCACAGGGTCAGACTGATTTGCATATGGCCATGTCTGAACTGGGGTGGTGGAGTGAGCTAAAGAATGATGATGGATTAAACCCAGATCAGTTGACTGGGGGTGAGTGTTTGATTAGCTCAAGCGCTCCGTCCATCATCCCCTTTGGTATCGCTTTGTTCGCCCTAAGTTGGCAGGGTATGCCCAGATGTGGGTCCCTTGCTCACTTTGCCACTGGATTCAAGCTAGCCTGGCTGATGACGGCTGAATAGCCAGAAACCGGTCCCAGGATGCTTGTTTCCGGTCCAGGGAAGACATGGCTTGGCAGTTCGGGCTGGACTGTTCCCATGAGGCACAGGGTCAGACTGATTTGCATATGGCCATGTCTGAACTGGGGTGGTGGAGTGAGCTAAAGAATGATGATGGATTAAACCCAGATCAGTTGACTAGGGGTGAGTGTTTGATTAGCTCAAGCGCTCCGTCCATCATCCCCTTTGGTATCGCTTTGTTCGCCCTAAGTTGGCAGGGTATGCCCAGACGTGGGTCCCTTGCTCACTTTGCCACTGGATTCAAGCTAGCCTGGCTGATGACGGCTGAATAGCCAGAAACCGGTCCCAGGATGCTTGTTTCCGGTCCAGGGAAAACATGGCTTGGCAGTTCGGGCTGGACTGTTCCCATGAGGCACAGGGTCAGACTGATTTGTATATGGCCATGTCTGAACTGGGGTGGTGGAGTGAGCTAAAGAATGATGATGGATTAAACCCAGATCAGTTGACTGGGGGTGAGTGTTTGATTAGCTCAAGCGCTCTGTCCATCATACCCTTTGGTATCGCTTTGTTCGCCCTAAGTTGGCAGGGTATGCCCAGACGTGGGTCCCTTGCTCACTTTGCCACTGGATTCAAGCTAGCCTGGCTGATGACGGCTGAATACCAGGAAACCGGTCCCAGGATGCTTGTTTCCGGTCCAGGGAAGACATGGCTTGGCAGTTCGGGCTGGACTGTTCCCATGAGGCACAGGGTCAGACTGATTTGCATATGGCCATGTCTGAACTGGGGTGGTGGAGTGAGCTAAAGAATGATAATGGATTAAACCCAGATCAGTTGACTGGGGGTGAGTGTTTGATTAGCTCAAGCGCTCCGTCCATCATCCCCTTTGGTATCGCTTTGTTCGCCCTGAGTTGGCAGGGTATGCCCAGACGTGGGTCCCTTGCTCACTTTGCCACTGGATTCAAGCTAGCCTGGCTGATGACGGCTGAATAGCCAGAAACCGGTGCCAGGATGCTTGTTTCCGGTCCAGGGAAGACATGGCTTGGCAGTTCGGGCTGGACTGTTCCCATGAGGCACAGGGTCAGACTGATTTGCATATGGCCATGTCTGAACTGGGGTGGTGGAGTGAGCTAAAGAATGATGATGGATTAAACCCAGATGAGTTGACTGGGGGTGAGTGTTTGATTAGCTCAAGCGCTCCGTCCATCATCCCCTTTGGTATCGCTTTGTTCGCCCTAAGTTGGCAGGGTATGCCCAGACGTGGGTCCCTTGCTCACTTTGCCACTGGATTCAAGCTAGCCTGGCTGATGACAGCTGAATAGCCAGAAACCGGTCCCAGGATGCTTGTTTCCGGTCCAGGCAAGACATGGCTTGGCAGTTCGGGCTGGACTGTTCCCATGAGGCACAGGGTCAGACTGATTTGCATATGGCCATGTCTGAACTGGGGTGGTGGAGTGAGCTAAAGAATGATGATGGATTAAACCCAGATCAGTTGACTGGGGGTGAGTGTTTGATTAGCTCAAGCGCTCCGTCCATCATCCCCTTTGGTATCGCTTTGTTCACCCTAAGTTGGCAGGGTATGCCCAGACGTGGGTCCCTTGCTCACTTTGCCACTGGATTCAAGCTAGCCTGGCTGATGACGGCTGAATAGCCAGAAACCGGTCCCAGGATGCTTGTTTCCGGTCCAGGGAAGACATGGCTTGGCAGTTCGGGCTGGACTGTTCCCATGAGGCACAGGGTCAGACTGATTTGCATATGGCCATGTCTGAACTGGGGTGGTGGAGTGAGCTAAAGAATGATGATGGATTAAACCCAGATCAGTTGACTGGGGGTGAGTGTTTGATTAGCTCAAGCGCTCCGTCCATCATCCCCTTTGGTATCGCTTTGTTCGCCCTGAGTTGGCAGGGTATGCCCAGACGTGGGTCCCTTGCTCACTTTGCCACTGGATTCAAGCTAGCCTGGCTGATGACGGCTGAATAGCCAGAAACCGGTGCCAGGATGCTTGTTTCCGGTCCAGGGAAGACATGGCTTGGCAGTTCGGGCTGGACTGTTCCCATGAGGCACAGGGTCAGACTGATTTGCATATGGCCATGTCTGAACTGGGGTGGTGGAGTGAGCTAAAGAATGATGATGGATTAAACCCAGATGAGTTGACTGGGGGTGAGTGTTTGATTAGCTCAAGCGCTCCGTCCATCATCCCCTTTGGTATCGCTTTGTTCGCCCTAAGTTGGCAGGGTATGCCCAGACGTGGGTCCCTTGCTCACTTTGCCACTGGATTCAAGCTAGCCTGGCTGATGACAGCTGAATAGCCAGAAACCGGTCCCAGGATGCTTGTTTCCGGTCCAGGCAAGACATGGCTTGGCAGTTCGGGCTGGACTGTTCCCATGAGGCACAGGGTCAGACTGATTTGCATATGGCCATGTCTGAACTGGGGTGGTGGAGTGAGCTAAAGAATGATGATGGATTAAACCCAGATCAGTTGACTGGGGTGAGTGTTTGATTAGCTCAAGCGCTCCGTCCATCATCCCCTTTGGTATCGCTTTGTTCACCCTAAGTTGGCAGGGTATGCCCAGACGTGGGTCCCTTGCTCACTTTGCCACTGGATTCAAGCTAGCCTGGCTGATGACGGCTGAATAGCCAGAAACCGGTCCCAGGATGCTTGTTTCCGGTCCAGGGAAGACATGGCTTGGCAGTTCGGGCTGGACTGTTCCCATGAGGCACAGGGTCAGACTGATTTGCATATGGCCATGTCTGAACTGGGGTGGTGGAGTGAGCTAAAGAATGATGATGGATTAAACCCAGATCAGTTGACTGGGGGTGAGTGTTTGATTAGCTCAAGCGCTCCGTCCATCATCCCCTTTGGTATCGCTTTGTTCGCCCTGAGTTGGCAGGGTATGCCCAGACGTGGGTCCCTTGCTCACTTTGCCACTGGATTCAAGCTAGCCTGGCTGATGACGGCTGAATAGCCAGAAACCGGTCCCAGGATGCTTGTTTCCGGTCCAGGAAGACATGGCTTGGCAGTTCGGGCTGGACTGTTCCCATGAGGCACAGGGTCAGACTGATTTGCATATGGCCATGTCGGAACTGGGGTGGTGGAGTGAGCTAAAGAATGATGATGGATTAAACCCAGATCAGTTGACTGGGGGTGAGTGTTTGATTAGCTCAAGCGCTCCGTCCATCATCCCCTTTGGTATCGCTTTGTTCGCCCTAAGTTGGCAGGGTATGCCCAGACGTGGGTCCCTTGCTCACTTTGCCACTGGATTCAAGCTAGCCTGGCTGATGACGGCTGAATAGCCAGAAACCGGTCCCAGGATGCTTGTTTCCGGTCCAGGGAAGACATGGCTTGGCAGTTCGGGCTGGACTGTTCCCATGAGGCACAGGGTCAGACTGATTTGCATATAGACATGTCTGAACTGGGGTGTGGAGTGAGCTAAAGAATGATGATGGATTAAACCCAGATCAGTTGACTGGGGGTGAGTGTTTGATTAGCTCAAGCACTCCGTCCATCATCCCCTTTGGTATCGCCTTGTTCGCCCTAAGTTGGCAGGGTATGCCCAGACGTGGGTCCCTTGCTCACTTTGCCACTGGATTCAAGCTAGCCTGGCTGATGATGGCTGAATAGCCAGAAACCGGTCCCAGGATGCTTGTTTCCGGTCCAGGGAAGACATGGCTTGGCAGTTCGGGCTGGACTGTTCCCATGAGGCACAGGGTCAGACTGATTTGCATATGGCCATGTCTGAACTGGGGTGGTGGAATGAGCTAAAGAATGATGATGGATTAAACCCAGATCAGTTGACTGGGGGTGAGTGTTTGATTAGCTCAAGCGCTCCGTCCATCATCCCCTTTGGTATCGCTTTGTTCGCCCTAAGTTGGCAGGGTATGCCCAGACGTGGGTCCCTTGCTCACTTTGCCACTGGATTCAAGCTAGCCTGGCTGATGACGGCTGAATAGCCAGAAACCGGTCCCAGGATGCTTGTTTCCGGTCCAGGAAGACATGGCTTGGCAGTTCGGGCTGGACTGTTCCCATGAGGCACAGGGTCAGACTGATTTGCATATGGCCATGTCTGAACTGGGGTGGTGGAGTGAGCTAAAGAATGATGATGGATTAAACCCAGATCAGTTGACTGGGGGTGAGTGTTTGATTAGCTCAAGCGCTCCGTCCATCATCCCCTTTGGTATCGCTTTGTTCGCCCTGAGTTGGCAGGGTATGCCCAGACGTGGGTCCCTTGCTCACTTTGCCACTGGATTCAAGCTAGCCTGGCTGATGATGGCTGAATAGCCAGAAACCGGTCCCAGGATGCTTGTTTCCGGTCCAGGGAAGACATGGCTTGGCAGTTCGGGCTGGACTGTTCCCATGAGGCACAGGGTCAGACTGATTTGCATATGGCCATGTCTGAACTGGGGTGGTGGAGTGAGCTAAAGAATGATGATGGATTAAACCCAGATCAGTTGACTGGGGGTGAGTGTTTGATTAGCTCAAGCGCTCCGTCCATCATCCCCTTTGGTATCGCTTTGTTCGCCCTAAGTTGGCAGGGTATGCCCAGACGTGGGTCCCTTGCTCACTTTGCCACTGGATTCAAGCTAGCCTGGCTGATGATGGCTGAATAGCCAGAAACCGGTCCCAGGATGCTTGTTTCCGGTCCAGGGAAGACACGGCTTGGCAGTTCGGGCTGGACTGTTCCCATGAGGCAGAGGGTCAGACTCGATTTGCATATGGCCATGTCTGAACTGGGGTGGTGGAGTGAGCTAAAGAATGATGATGGATTAAACCCAGATCAGTTGACTGGGGGTGAGTGTTTGATTAGCTCAAGCGCTCCGTCCATCATCCCCTTTGGTATCGCTTTGTTCGCCCTAAGTTGGCAGGGTATGCCCAGACGTGGGTCCCTTGCTCACTTTGCCACTGGATTCAAGCTAGCCTGGCTGATGACAGCTGAATAGCCAGTTACCGGTCCCAGGATGCTTGTTTCCGGTCCAGGGAAGACATGGCTTGGCAGTTCGGGCTGGACTGTTCCCATGAGGCACAGGGTCAGACTGATTTGCATATGGCCATGTCTGAACTGGGGTGGTGGAGTGAGCTAAAGAATGATGATGGATTAAACCCAGATCAGTTGACTGGGGGTGAGTGTTTGATTAGCTCAAGCGCTCCGTCCATCATCCCCTTTGGTATCGCTTTGTTCGCCCTAAGTTGGCAGGGTATGCCCAGACGTGGGTCCCTTGCTCACTTTGCCAATGGATTCAAGCTAGCCTGGCTGATGACGGCTGAATAGCCAGAAGCCGGTCCCAGGATGCTTGTTTCCGGTCCAGGGAAAGCATGGCTTGGCAGTTCGGGCTGGACTGTTCCCATGAGGCACAGGGTCAGACTGATTTGCATTTGGCCATGTCTGAACTGGGGTGGTGGAGTGAGCTAAAGAATGATGATGGATTAAACCCAGATCAGTTGACTGGGGGTGAGTGTTTGATTAGCTCAAGCGCTCCGTCCATCATCCCCTTTGGTATCGCTTTGTTCGCCCTGAGTTGGCAGGGTATGCCCAGACGTGGGTCCCTTGCTCACTTTGCCACTGGATTCAAGCTAGCCTGGCTGATGACGGCTGAATAGCCAGAAACCGGTCCCAGGATGCTTGTTTCCGGTCCAGGGAAGACATGGCTTGGCAGTTTGGGCTGGACTGTTCCCATGAGGCACAGGGTCAGACTGATTTGCATATGGCCATGTCTGAACTGGGGTGGTGGAGTGAGCTAAAGAATGATGATGGATTAAACCCAGATCAGTTGACTGGGGGTGAGTGTTTGATTAGCTCAAGCGCTCCGTCCATCATCCCCTTTGGTATCGCTTTGTTCGCCCTAAGTTGGCAGGGTATGCCCAGACATGGGTCCCTTGCTCACTTTGCCTCTGGATTCAAGCTAGCCTGGCTGATGACGGCTGAATAGCCAGAAACCGGTCCCAGGATGCTTGTTTCCGGTCCAGGGAAGACATGGCTTGGCAGTTCGGGCTGGACTGTTCCCATGAGGCACAGGGTCAGACTGATTTGCATATGGCCATGTCTGAACTGGGGTGGTGGAGTGAGCTAAAGAATGATGATGGATTAAACCCAGATGAGTTGACTGGGGGTGAGTGTTTGATTAGCTCAAGCGCTCCGTCCATCATCCCCTTTGGTATTGCTTTGTTTGCCCTAAGTTGGCAGGGTATGCCCAGACGTGGGTCCCTTGCTCACTTTGACACTGGATTCAAGCTAGCCTGGCTGATGACGGCTGAATAGCCAGAAACCGGTCCCAGGATGCTGGTTTCCGGTCCAGGAAGACATGGCTTGGCAGTTCGGGCTGGACTGTTCCCATGAGGCACAGGGTCAGACTGATTTGCATATGGCCATGTCTGAACTGGGGTGGTGGAGTGAGCTAAAGAATGATGATGGATTAAACCCAGATCAGTTGACTGGGGGTGAGTGTTTGATTAGCTCAAGCGCTCCGTCCATCATCCCCTTTGGTATCGCTTTGTTCGCCCTAAGTTGGCAGGGTCTGCCCAGACGTGGGTCCCTTGCTCACTTTGCCACTGGATTCAAGCTAGCCTGGCTGATGACGGCTGAATAGCCAGAAACCGGTCCCAGGATGCTTGTTTCCGGTCCAGGGAAGACATGGCTTGGCAGTTCTGGCTGGACTGCTCCCATGAGGCACAGGGTCAGACTGATTTGCATATGGCCATGTCTGAACTGGGGTGGTGGAGTGAGCTAAAGAATGATGATGGATTAAACCCAGATCAGTTGACTGGGGGTGAGTGTTTGATTAGCTCAAGCGCTCCGTCCATCATCCCCTTTGGTATCGCTTTGTTCGCCCTAAGTTGGCAGGGTATGCCCAGACGTGGGTCCCTTGCTCACTTTGCCACTGGATTCAAGCTAGCCTGGCTGATGACAGCTGAATAGCCAGAAACCGGTCCCAGGATGCTTGTTTCCGGTCCAGGGAAGACATGGCTTGGCAGTTCGGGCTGGACTGTTCCCATGAGGCACAGGGTCAGACTGATTTGCATATGGCCATGTCTGAACTGGGGTGATGGAGTGAGCTAAAGAATGATGATGGATTAAACCCAGATCAGTTGACTGGGGGTGAGTGTTTGATTAGCTCAAGTGCTCCGTCCATCATCCCCTTTGGTATCGCTTTGTTCGCCCTATGTTGGCAGGGTATGCCCAGACGTGGGTCCCTTGCTCACTTTGCCACTGGATTCAAGCTAGCCTGGCTGATGACGGCTGAATAGGCAGAAACCGGTGCCAGGATGCTTGTTTCCGGTCCAGGGAAGACATGGCTTGGCAGTTCGGGCTGGACTGTTCCCATGAGGCACAGAGTCAGACTGATTTGCATATGGCCATGTCTGAACTGGGGTGGTGGAGTGAGCTAAAGAATGATGATGGATTAAACCCAGATCAGTTGACTGGGGGTGAGTGTTTGATTAGCTCAAGCGCTCCGTCCATCATCCCCTTTGGTATCGCTTTGTTCGCCCTAAGTTGGCAGGGTATGCCCAGACGTGGGTCCCTTGCTCACTTTGCAACTGGATTCAAGCTAGCCTGGCTGATGACGGCTGAATAGCCAGAAACCGGTCCCAGGATGCTTGTTTCCGGTCCAGGGAAGACATGGCTTGGCAGTTCGGGCTGGACTGTTCCCATGAGGCACAGGGTCAGACTGATTTGCAAATGGCCATGTCTGAACTGGGGTGGTGGAGTGAGCTAAAGAATGATGATGGATTAAACCCAGATCAGTTGACTGGGGGTGAGTGTTTGATTAGCTCAAGCGCTCCGTCCATCATCCCCTTTGGTATCGCTTTGTTCGCCCTAAGTTGGCAGGGTATGCCCAGACGTGGGTCCCTTGTTCACTTTGCCACTGGATTCAAGCTAGCCTGGCTGATGACGGCTGAATAACCAGAAACCGGTCCCAGGATGCTTCTTTCCGGTCCAGGGAAGACATGGCTTAGCAGTTCGGGCTGGACTGTTCCCATGAGGCACAGGGTCAGACTGATTTGCATATGGCCATGTCTGAACTGGGGTGGTGGAGTGAGCTAAAGAATGATGATGGATTAAACCCAGATCAGTTGGCTGGGGGAGAGTGTTTGATTAGCTCAAGCGCTCCGTCCATCATCCCCTTTGGTATCGCTTTGTTCGCCCTAAGTTGGCAGGGTATGCCCAGACGTGGGTCCCTTGCTCACTTTGCCACTGGATTCAAGCTAGCCTGGCTGATGACGGCTGAATAGCCAGAAACCGGTCCCAGGATGCTTGTTTCCGGTCCAGGGAAGACATGGCTTGGCAGTTCGGGCTGGACTGTTCCCATGAGGCACAGGGTCAGACTGATTTGCATATGGCCATGTCTGAACTGGGGTGGTGGAGTGAGCTAAAGAATGATGATGGATTAAACCCAGATCAGTTGACTGGGGATGAGTGTTTGATTAGCTCAAGCGCTCCGTCCATCATCCCCTTTGGTATCGCTTTGTTCGCCCTAAGTTGGCAGGGTATGCCCAGACGTGGGTCCCTTGCTCACTTTGCCACTGGATTCAAGCTTGCCTGGCTGATGACGGCTGAATAGCCAGAAACCGGTCCCAGGATGCTTGTTTCCTGGTCCAGGGAAGACATGGCTTGGCAGTTCGGGCTGGACTGTTCCCATGAGGCACAGGGTCAGACTGATTTGCATATGGCCATGTCTGAACTGGGGTGGTGGAGTGAGCTAAAGAATGATGATGGATTAAACCCAGATCAGTTGACTTGGGGTGAGTGTTTGATTAGCTCAAGCGCTCCGTCCATCATCCCCTTTGGTATCACTTTGTTCGCCCTAAGTTGGCAGGGTATGCCCAGACGTGGGTCCCTTGCTCACTTTGCCACTGGATTCAAGCTAGCCTGGCTGATGACGGCTGAATAGCCAGAAACCGGTCCCAGGATGCTTGTTTCCGGTCCAGGGAAGACATGGCTTGGCAGTTCGGGGTGGACTGTTCCCATGAGGCACAGGGTCAGACTGATTTGCATATGGCCATGTCTGAACTGGGGTGGTGGAGTGAGCTAAAGAATGATGATGGATTAAACCCAGATCAGTTGACTGGGGGTGAGTGCTTGATTAGCTCAAGCGCTCCGTCCATCATCCCCTTTGGTATCCATTAATGAACATTCAGATGGCAATACAAGCATGATTGCAATCAGAAATCGCAGAAGTGATGATTCATAAATTATATGGTTAGCTTTATGAAGTTGATGCATTGTGATAGTGCTGGAAGGGAGGGAGGTAAAACGAATTGCAGCATAGCCTAGACACAGGCTTTTGCATAGGTGATACTTTGACTCCCTGGCGTTTCCTGTCATTTATGGATGCTTTGTTGTAATGCACTCTCTGAAGCAAAGGAGCCATTTCACTTCTGATAGCTTGACCTCCTGTTGACATTACAGGAGTCAGTGACACCACCTGACCTTTGCCCCGCTGGCAAGTCATGAACTCATGTAAACTTGACCCCCTGATAAGTCAAAGTGGATACAAAGCTCCTACAATAACTATAAATCCAATAAACAATTTCGAAATCTTAGAGAAGCAGATAAAAGACAGGCAGAGTCCAGCACACTCTGATGCAACTTCTCATGAACGACCCTCCTGTCCCCCGTCACTGTGCCACAGCACACCTTAGCATCAACTACTTGTCGCTTCCGGGAGGAGTGATGCACAAACCTGTCCAGGTGTCTGCTACCACGAGGGCTTAATATTTAGGATATGGTTCAGGTGAAAGATGGGAGCCTCAGAAGAAAATCACTCACTACGTGAACGAAATGGGCTATAAATTGTGAGGGCTTGGGATACTCATATCTCACTAAAATACAAGTTTTAAAAGATAACAGCGAGGATTAAAAAAAGTATATTGATAAGTGAATTAAATTTTAAAACATGCTTTAAACTTGTGATTAGAGAAACTGGAAAGAGCTGAAGAGCGATCAGTGCAAGTATTCAATGAGTCTTACCTGGTAATCCCGATAAAGGTGCGATGCTGGTTATTGACGGAGTATAGTATGGATGAGCCTACAATACAAAGTGTTTAATTTTAATGGGGATGACTCGAGAATGTTATCTTTCACTAGAATTAAACATTCTGCTACTTTGTGATTTGCCATAAACATGATAAAACTTTCAACATAACATTTTTTGCCGACAGAACCTATATTGTCCCTTTCGATGCTACATATTCACACACAATTAATATGTTTTAATGTTATTTGGATCGTGTGGACTGTGTAAAAACTCTCCAAATAGTCATAGCTGACAAATTTATTACACCAAAATGTGCATTCATTCCCAGTCATTTCTTCCAAAAATTAAATAATATGTTTGAGACGGAGTGGCGGTATTTATTTATCTGAAAATGAGTTAAGAAATTTCATTGCAAGCCTTTGAAAATGTGAAGCGTTAACAAACAGCACAATCCAGAAGTTTTCAGCAACAAGAGAAGATGCCTGCTGCATACAATTAGTTAATAGCAGGTGTAGGAAGGTGGATTATTATGTAGTGACCCTGGTTAGGCTTCACTATACAATGCTCCCACAAACCCCCAAAGATGGTCCTTGGATTCAAAAAATATAAATCCTTAGCTCAGGCCTGGTAGAGTGGCAAAGATCAGTCAGGCTTTCCTAGAGGAACATGTGTTAAGCATTTCAGAGGAGCAATGTGGTTGATAAGTAATTGACACGACTTTGAAGAGATCCGAAACCAATTTATAAAAATAAAGTAGCTTTTTATATTAATTTAGAAACCGAAATTAACATGATCAAATACATATAACCGGAGTTTGGGATTTTAGAACAAAACATAAATCACAACAATTCAATACTGCAGAACTTTTGCATTGAGGTCAATGGGTAAAAGTGGTAGTGACAATCGGTCACTTGCAGGTCGAGTTGTGTGGAACCCAAGGAGAGTAAATGTGATGTGGGTCCCAGGACCAAGCCACGACAGTCAGTTCAATTTTACCTGGCTCGAGAAGCCCAGGTGCAGAGTTGTCCTGGCTGTCCTTGGCGCTAGGGCGGGAGCCACGGGAGAGCTGATTTTACTGCTTACACAGTGCTGGAGGGGAACAGGGTGCAAAAATTCAATCACAAAGTCATAGCTGACGTCAGATGAAGGTTTTGCGGTGTTCCCTGGAGGTGCAGCATCGAGTAAAGGGGGTGGTTGCCAGACTGACAACCAACAAGATTTGGCAGCAGTAAGCACAGCAGAAAGTGATTTCGACATCCGGAGGTCCTGGGCAACACAGTTGCCACCTTAAACTTAATGGAGGTCAGGACTACATTTCCCACAAATCACTGGCCCATCTACTTATGCGCAATCCCTCAAAGGGCCAAATGGCCAGCGATTCTACAAATCCCGTACTCTGTTTTTACCTGTGGTTGTAGGGGACTAGTGCCGGTAGTCCAGGGGAGTCTGGTGATGCCTTTGGCTCTAAAAGGTGTCCCTCTTTTTGGGGGAACTGAACTTTGGTCCTGGATAATCCACGTTCATGCAGTTCCAGAAAGGTTTTCACTGGTACAGAGTATCATGCCTTTGGTTTGTGCAGCTCCTGTTGTCACAGACACGGGCCTCTTCTTTTGCCCTTCTTGCAAATCAGTGTTACAGCAAACAAATGATGGACGGAATGCTGACAATGCAAACATTCTCCCCCAGTCAAAAGATCTGGGTTAAATCCATCGTTCTTTTGCCCACTACGCCACCCCAGTTTGGACCCAGCCATATGCAAATCAGTCTTGACCCTGTGCCCCATGGGAACAGTCCAGACCGAACTGCCAGGCCAGGTCCTCCCTGGACCGGAAACAAGCATCCTGGGACCGGTTTCAGGGTATGTCACCCTTCTTCAGCCAGGCTAGCTTGAATCCAGTGGCACAGTGAGCAAGACTGAGGGTCTGGTGTCAGGGGTAGCCTTCAATTCCTACATTTAGGGGCGTTAAGGGTGTGGGTGAAAGTGGGTGAAAGTGGCCTAGGAGCTACTAGCCCCAGTGGCTAATCTGCCCATGAGGTGACCACATCCGGTGTTGTTGGTCACCTTTCCTACCCAGAACCCACTTTTCTACCACTTTTAAAAATGGCAGAAGTCTTTCTTAGCTGTGCAGACCAGGTAGCCCACCCTACAGGTGTGGCTAGCCTTCTGGGGGTGTACACCTCTGAATACCTATTTTTTTCGCTTGCCAGGGTGCAAACATGCCTGGGGGCAGGGGAATGGCTGTTTCCACCTGGCAGCCTGGTTGCATATCACAGGCGATGCAGCCTTTGAAGATCACCATCTTGATGTGCCACTTCAATAGCCAGCCTGTCAGTGAGGGAGGTGTGGCATCCTTCCCGCCCAGACCATTGTTTCCGACTCCTGGGAGAGTACACACCTTCGGGCAGGGGCCACCTTCCTGTCTTGGCAGAAGCAAGTGCGGGCTCGCAGCCAGAGCACAGGAAAGGTTGGGACAACCAGGTCTGCAACTTCTAAGTTAGTCACCTGGGTGCATATCACAGAGTCCTGAACACAAGATTCATGTTAGGGGTGATGAGGCATGTTGTTTGATACTAAATACTACATATTTAGGCAGTACCATAATGGAGCTCCCAACCTCGGGTTTGCTCGGGTGCCAGCCCATTTTCTCCTATGGACTGTCTATCACTTATAGTGTCCTTTGAAGGTAAAGGCCACTATATGGACATTTAAGCTTGCATTTACATGTCCACACCTTTAATATTATGCCCCCTGCCTCCTCGGATTTAGGAGGCTTTCCTTAGGGGTCACTGGCATATATTAAAAATAGTGCATTGACTTTGCCTCACATGGTAAGGACAAAGTCGAGTTCGAGCAGTTTACGCTGATCCTGCAGTCCACACTGGCAGGGCTGCTGTCAGTGGTTTACTTGGGTCACTCAGGGTGGCACAAACAGTGCTTCAGGCCCTAATGACCTCTTTAACACCCATGCCCTGGGTAACACTGGTACCATATATTAGGGACTTATAAGGGAGTTAAAGTATTTTGCCAATTGAGGTTACAAATTCACACATATAAGTTTTAGGGAAAGAGCACTGGCACTGGGGCTTGGGCAGCAGGCTCCAGTGCACTTTCAGAGTCATAACCATGAGCACTGGGGCAAAAAGTGGGGGGAGGAACCATACAAAAAGGGCACTTTCCTATAGCAGTGTATATCTCTCTAGCTTGACTAAACAACACTGTTGGTATTCCACTTCTGACTCAGTTTAATTAGTTATCTGTCCTGAGTACTCACAGTGCCTATAATAGCCCCCAGAATCCAAAAACCAGGAAATGTATGTATCAAATTAAACCATAAAGAAAGTCAACTATCGTTAAACATGAAACAACAAGAGAAAATTATAGTGTCTCCATCAGGAAAATGTTATCTAAAACAAAATATCGTCCACTAAAAAAAGAAAAGGAGAACCCAACAGCAAAGGAAAATAGATTTTCTTTTTTATTTAATGAATCATGTTATGTGTTAAGAGCATCGCATCCCACCATATATGAAAGCTATCCTCACACATGTTTTTGGGGAAAATATCAAATTCCAAACCACCCACTAGGCTACTGATTAGCAAAAGCCATTCTAAAGCTCCACTCATTTAAAGAGGAAAGAAAATTATCTTTTTAATTATTTTTTAATATATATATGGTACCTCTACTTAACTTGGTTGCATCTTTTGACATCCAGTTTGTCACCTATGCTGATGACACTCAGCTTATCCTAACTCTAGATAAAGATTCCACAGCGGCAGAGGAAAACTTTCAGCGCTGCCTCTCCGCTGTCTTTGACTGGATGAAATCTAACCATCTCAAATGCAATAGTAAAAAAAAACAGAGATTATGCTGCTTGGGAAATCGAACATCTTCATGCCCAAACAGTGGTGGCCGACTGACGCGGCACCTCCTCCTAATACAGTGGATACTGTAAAGAACCTGGGGATTAGATTTGACACTACACTGTACTTCCACCAGCAAGCACTCTCGGTGGCTGGCACCTGCTTCCACATGATAAAAACCCTCAAAAAATTCTTTGATCTACTTCCAGCCACTGCCCGTAAGACAGTCGCAGTGGCCTTAATCCTGTCTCGGCTGGACTACTGTAACAGCCTATACTCAGGAGCTAAGAAAACAGCTCTGAAAAAGCTACAGATAGTCCAAAATGCAGCGGCCCGACTGGTACTGAAACTACCAAGGGGGTCCTCTGTCTCAGAAGCACGCAAAACCCTCCATTGGCTGCCCATACACAAAAGGATCCTCTTCAAGATCCTAGTAATCACCTTTAGAACAGTCAGGTCAACTGGACCTAAATACCTCAGGATGAGAATCAAACCTTTTGTTACCCAACGTCCTCTGAGATCCTCCTCTGAAAATTTCCTAGCACCTCCCCGCTTTCACCTGACATCCAGAGGGGGAAAGTCAATGGCAGTCCTGGGCAAAAAAGCTTGGAATAGCCTGCTCACCTATTTGAGACTTACGCAGTCGGAACCCATGTTCAGGAAATCTCTGAAAACCTGGATTTTTGCAGCCCCAGATAATCGGGTACTATCACTTATTTGATGCTTTCCCGACTGAGCCTACTCTCCTTCATACCTCCACCTGCTCCTAGCTCCAAGATGCTCCTCGGAGTGAAAGTTGCGCTCTATAAATGGCTTCATTCATTCATCTCATAAGACAAACCTTCTTTATATATAGAATATTTGCTGATAGCCAAATGGCTTAATTTACGTGCCTTTTCATAATTCATTGAGACAACAGTCGACAAGTGAAGCAGTTTATCTTTCCTTCAGCTTTAACAACCAGCAGTGCTTAGTTTGTAAATGCATGAGTGCTGAAGCTCTGCAGAGTTGAATTCACCTCAGGCTTCTTTAATCTACTAGAAGAAAGTGCTGTCCCTTTATCTCACAATGTGGGAAATTTAGGAGTGGGTGGAATGTTTAATTCCACCTGTGAAATTGTCATAATTTGACGACTCTGCATCACTCTTACAACGCGGAGATCTGGCCAAATTCCACAAATCGGTGAGTGGCAGAATTTTATCCCACAAGGCTCCAGTAATGCAAGCGGGATTTGGTGTCCTCCAGCACCATTTTCTAACGCGGGCGGTCGCCATCAGAGGGCTGCTTCTTGAGTAGATTTGCTGCCACTCGAGGACATTTTCTCGAATCAAAATTCCAGCCCAAGCAGCGCAACATGCATATGTGAGCCCATTGGCGGAACACCGCAGAATCTCACTGAATTATGTAGGGAAATTGGGTTGCTGGCTGACTGGAGTATTAAACCTGGTCAAGCAACAGCCACAATCTCTGGAAGAGTGAGCCACAAAAAGTCGTTCAATTAATTTTTGCTTAACCCTGGGTAGCTGACACAAAAAAATGTCAGGCCTAACTTAATAGCAATGTGTAAAGTATTTATACAGCAGACAAATAGCAATAAAGTGACAAGACAAGCATTTGCAATGCAATAGGTCTCGCCTTTGCTAGAGTTAGAGCTATTGTCTTTTACATATGTGTTTTGGTTTGGAGTGTAGTGGATGACTGTGGTGTTGAGTGGAATTATGTGGGTTTTATTGGAACTGTTAGTTGTGGAATTGTGTGGGGTGGAATCGTGTGTAGTGCATTTGTGTAGTGGAATTATGTGGTATGGTGAATAGATAGGGGTGAGAGCTACGTAGAACAGATAGAAAGGAACATAGAGAGGGTTAGGTAGTTTTTTTAGAAAGTGGTGAATGAAAGCGAGACAGAGGAGCAGAAAGTGTGTGAGAAAGAGAGAAAGAAAAGGACAGCAGGCGACAGACGCATAAAGAGGGAGCACCTGTGTACACAGAATACAGCCTAGGAAGAGTAGGAGAGCGTGAGTTTGAGGGACAGAAACCTTGAAAAGGCATTGGAAAGAAACTGTGCTTGAAGCCCTCAAGTAAATCATATGAGAGAGGTGGGAACAGTGCATGAGAGAGCAAGAGAGAGGGGTGAGAGAGAGTATGGGTGATGAGTGGGAGGGACACGCAGAGGGGGCTGTGGGGTGGGTGCGAGAGGCAAGAGCTGTACCAGTGCACAGCGTGAGAAGGTACAGGACTGTAGCATGTGTGAGCAGGCAGTATAGAGAGGTGATAGGGAGTGTGAGGGAGGGACCAAGGGGGCAGTGGGTATATGAGATGAAAGGGGGTAGTGGGAGTGTGAGGGAGAGATGAAAGGGGCAGTGGGTGTGTGGGCAAGAGATGACAGTGTTGGTGGTAGTACAAGGGAGAGATGTATTGTATTGTAAACAAGCAATGACATTACGTAAGAGCGCTAATATCCTCGCCAAATGCAGCAAGATATACCATATTATTCCTAAAAAATAAACGCTTAAAGCTTTAACACACTGACTTAATATCAAAATGTAATTATAATAATGACATTTTAAAAAAAGCTCTGCTCAACTATGTAGTTTAAACAATATATTTAAAAAATTTGAAAGCCCTTACACGGTGACTGAAAATACAGAGGTAATTATAATAACAAAAATAAAGAAATACAAGTTAAGAACACACACATACCAAAGTAAAACTTCAAAGCTTTTAATCACTGACTCAAAGTATTACAATTGCAATACAATGATGCATCTATAAAAACATTAAAAATAAAAACATTTTATTAAAAATAAAAACATTTTATATGCTGCCTAGCAGGCTTGCATATAAAAGTACAATTGCTATAAATATTTCTATAAAGTTTCTAAATAAAAGTAATTATAATACCAAATTTAATTGAAAACTCCCATTGTTGGAGCTCATTTTGGTGTGAAAGGGCTGGGGCTAATACTTTCAGTCAGTTACTTATAAAACAGTTGATGCTTTTGAATAACCAGTTATAGTGAAGTAGCCCGTGTTACAGGCCGTATGTTATAGTTTTTGTAGGATAGTTAAACATGTGTTAAATGTTAATGGAAGACTGGTCGCTGATAGGTTTGGATGGAAGGAGATAGTCATACCTGGGACAGCCACATAAGTGTGTTATTTGTGTAAATATACTTAGTGAAAACCCTCTGCGGAGATTAACAGATCGCGTGAAATCCCCTGTGGGCGCTGGTATTACAGGAGAGCGCTTTGATCATTGTGACTTATAAACATGATGTATTGTATTTCCCAAAAATAAACCTCCTGTCGGCTGAACGCGTTTTGCTCAGAAAGGGCTGAGGAGGCTGTGATTGGATTGGTTACTTGGGGTGAAGCAGCCAGTGTTGCAAGCCATACATTACTGTCTTTGCAAACATGTTTTAGATGTTAATAACAAATTGGTGTCTGATAGGCTGAGTTGGGCTGGGTTGGGGGGAGGCAGTTATGCCAGCAACAGCAGCATAACTGCGTTATTTGTGTTAATATACCTACCAAAACAATTCTGCTCAGACAAACACAAATTGCATGAAATCAGTCAGGTGCACTGGGAATAAGAGAGAGAGCACTTTAATCTTCGCAAAATCAAAAAGATATACTGTATTCCCAGGAAAAGTCTAGGACATAATAGTGCATCAGGAAGGAGTGTAATAGAAATCAAAATTATGATATTGCTTCTTAGTGACAATATAAGAGTACATTGTGGAAAAGAGAGATGGTGTGTGCGAAATCCATCACTACCTCTTTCGCGACTGCAAACAAACCTAAACCATGTGCAGTTGTTTTATTGATGTTTGTATACTGACGGCTAGAGGCAATACGGCAAACCGTAATCGAAAGCTCCCCATGGAGCAATATAACTTTTTTTTCCTAACTCACTGATGGCGTAGGTCTAATATCGGTTAGTGAGAGAAATTTGCAAGCAAAGAAGGACAGGAAAAAAGAGAGGCACAGTGAAACAGAAGACAGAGAACGTCTGCCCATAAAAGGGAGAGAAACAGACCTGTAGAAAGAGCACAGACAGCAACAGCGAATCATAGCTGGATGTGGCTACACGTCTGTCAAGCTTCACAAACCAAGCTCGTGTGGGTACCAAGTCCAAGAGCTGGCCTGACTTTCCTTCCACGGTGTAACAAAGCCCTCACCCATCCCTGATTAAACATTGGCAGTAAACAAAGTGGCAGGCTCCTCTTATGCATATTAATTTGGACTGAAACTTACAAAGAGCTCAATGGTTCCTGTTACTGCCCCCCCACATCCTGTTATGTAATGCGCGGATAGATAAAAGGACCTTCATATGTTTATGTCAACAATATGTACAGATCGCTTAGTCCTGCAGCATAATGCAGTTCTAACACTGTAGTCGCAGGAACAGTCGCAACAGAAAGAAAATAAGCTATATGACTGGAACCAAAGGACATTGGTGTAGTCTCTGTACACTAATGAAAAATAAGTAGCCTCCCTCAACTCTCTTTGTAGCAGTAACGATCCCCAATTGAACGCGGAAATGTGCAGAGTCCAAATGAGAGATATTAGAGAAGGGAAGTTTTTAGGGGCTGATGGCAACGGATTGAAATGCAACCAAAATAAACTCACTCTGTGCCCACCATGTTCACCACCCATGTCCCAATGCTGGTCATGTGAACCCAGAAGCATCCATATTTTAAGGAGTCAATCTACTCATCGTAGATGGGGCGTCCCAGCACATGGTGAAATGATCTAGTGGGAACAGTCCATGCAACACCTGTTCGCATTTTGTCGGGGAGAGATGGTCAGGGACACTTTCACAGGCAAGGCAATGTGTTGCTGTGCAAAGGATGAGGCCTGCACTGGGCTGGTTGGCAGGAGGGCTGTCGTTGTTTAGCGGAGTAAGCTGCATCTCTCAGGCAAGCAGACCCTCACCACTCAAGACCAGCAGTGGCAATGTCCTCCTCTGACCAATGCCCGCTCTTGAATCTGGAGCAGCCTGACTGGGAGCTGCTGCATTAAAGGCTATGAGCTGTGTGGAGCTTCATGTCCATGGGTCTGCCCATCGCCAACGCGCACATGGGGGACTTCTACACCTGCGGGTTGTGGGATGAGCTGGTGTGTAGCTCCCCCGAGGCCTTGTTGGCCGCCTTCACTCAGCACCACCCGCCAGAGCAGCTGAGTCACACGTAGCCCACAAGGACCTGAGGTAAGTGCTGCTGGGGAGAAGAAACTGTTTGAAATGGGCAGGAAGGGCGTAGAAAAAGACCAACCTCTGCACGCAGCCTACATCATGCTCTTCCGGACCTCGTCATATAACATATCACTTCCTATAACTGGATGACTTCCTGTAACCGGATCATAATAACTGCGAGCCTTCCAAAGAAAACTTAGAACACTTAAAAGAATTACATTTGAAATGGTTCCCGTACGTTCTGGCTCTGCGGCCATGTGTGCTGGAATCAGCTGTCATGCTACGTCTCTGTGCCGCAGTTCGAATGCCCCCAAAGCAGATCAAGATTAGAGCATGTCTGCCCCTCCAGTTAAAAAAACAAGTCCAATTCCCATAAAAGGAAACCCAAATCCTAAATTCTTACCAAAAAAAGCCCAACTGATGGTCGATATCGAAATTATGTAAAAAGACTAAAATAATAAGAAAACGAGCAAAGAAGCGGGAGGCACAGGAGGCAGCACTAACACAACTGTGGCATTAAGAGGAGATGGGAGTGAGGAATGCTATATGCAAATGTAAGCAGCTATGGCACCGAAGCTGAACACAAGCAAACAGTAAAAGAACAGGAAACCAAGAAAAAAAATAGTCCCCCAAAGAACAGTTAAAGAACCATAGCATAATGAGTCAGTACTTAGTCACTGCTCAGTGGGAGAAATGGAAGAGATAAAGGAGGGAAAAAAGACAGGACTGACCCCTAGCAAGCAAGGATATTTAAAGGACACTGAGATAGACAAATGAAAAGCAAAGGCAAGCAATGGGAGGAGTTTGAACTCCACAAAGCATATACAACAAATCACTAAGTGACAGCGCAACCGCTGTCTAGGCTCGACCTGAAAAATCCTACACCAATTTAGAAAAATAGAGTGAAATTTTATAAATTATGTGACACCAAAATGACAAAAATCCTATCAGCAGAATCAGAGGTAGGAATTTGTAAAGATTTAAGTCAAGATAGCACCAAAAAGCACAAAGAGCCACTTGTGGCTATCTGGTCATGCAAGACTGGGTAAAAGCCACAAAGTCAGGCCAACTGTGATGGTGCATTGGCCAGGTACATGGACCAGAGTAGTCCCAGTGAAAGAGTTACTATCATAGTCCAGCGCAAAGAGTTCCATTCGCTGTGAAAGGACATCTGAGGAAGAGGGAGAATGTTGCAGATTGCTGCCGAATAGCGCGAGCAGCAGGTCAGATGTCCTGGACGGTTGTCGCTATAGAGCGAAGATACTGTTGGGCGTCATGGGCAATTGTTGCTGGAGCTCCGCATTGGCAGTCTCCGTGAGAGGTCGATGCTGTAGCGTAAAGAGTCGGTTGCGGGAACTTTGTGTTGGTGGATGGCACGGGCAGTGAGGTCTTGGCGCGAAGGAGCCCATTCACGCTCACAAAGAGCCAATAAACTTCAGGGGAGCTCAACTGAGTCCACATCAAAGGTCCAGGACCAAAGGGACACCACTTGGGGGTCAGGAATTCATTCCCAAACACTGGTACAGGAGGACCAAGGATCTCCTGGTCCTGAGAGGATGAAGAGATCCTTTCATAAGGTGAGGTGATATGTACTCTCTATTATACGTGCAACAACCAATGAGGTATCTCTCTCCTGAAGGTGGCAGTGCTCATGAGAAGGGAAAAAGTACACCTAGACTCCACCACACTCAGTTGTGGGAAAAAGGGAAAAAAAACTTTTTTTATATGACCCTCACCCACTATAGTAGGCCATGCTTCATCATTGGGTTCACCCTTACTCCTAAAGGTCAGGGTGGGCTCAGCCATTTTCCAGGGAGCTCTTTAATTAATTTTGTTTTTTTGTTTTTTTACCGTTAGATAAAATTCTTCATCCAATCACAAGGTATCACTTCATAGACGGGGTGGATGGAAAAGATTAAAAACTATAAGAGTGGCACTCAGGATATTGTGGTCCTATGACCCTATGATTAAAATGCCAACATGTTTCTGGCCTCCTCTATTGGCCTAACAAAGGTACTGGGCATTCATCAGGGTGGACTAGAAATGTTCCCCAATTACGCACTACTGTGCTGCAGATCATGCGTGGCATGCAAGGCTATTTACTGCATGCAATGATTATGGTGTACTTGCCTTCTTGGAAGTACCTGAAAAAAGCAAAAATTGTTGTCACAAGCGTGTATGTTTTCAAAAGTTGTGCTCTTACCCCCTCATAAGAAGTGCTTATTTAAAATAACATAATATTAAATGTTGATTAATGCACCTCTAAATTCTGGCTGTTGCATAGTTTCTCGCACTGCACCTGCTATACTTGTCCATGACCTAAGCAACCAAACTTTTGTGCTGTTTGTCACCTGTCTTATAAGTAGACTAGACCTGGGTGGAGTTTGCCTCTACTACATCCTCTTTCTGACTTCTGGGGGGCGACAGGAAGCACCAGGGCTCCCAGGCTCCCTGCAGCCAATCACAACGCTGCAATGCAGCGTTTTGATTGGTCTGAGCGCCGTGACACAGCACTTAGCCAGGGGCTGGAGGGGTGGGCATGTTCTCCACGCAGGCTGTAATGCAGTCTGCATGAAGAACACGGTATGTGTGCATGATTCTTTTGGGTGGCCCGAGAGGGCCAGCCAAGCACTTATTCTCAAATTGGGAGTGCTAACCACTTCTCCCCTGCTCTGAGAGCAGCCTGCCCCACAAAGACGCTGCAGCAGGGAAAACTAAAATGATATTAACCTCGAGTTATTATCATTTAAATGTTCCTTTTTTTACACTGCAGCGGAGGAGCCGCCACTGATTGTAAAGGCTGTTTCTCACCACTATCATAAAATAAGTAGAAAACTTTGGTTCTATGTGGACTGTAGATGGCTCAATTCAGTCAGGAAAACTGATGCTCACCCAATTCACTAAGCTGATAAGCTCTTTGACCTGTTTGGAGCTTCCAAGTTGCTCGGTATGTTTAATCTAATGTCAGGGTACTGGCAGATTGCCTTAACCGACGGGGCTAAATAGACGTCTGCATTCTCCACCCTGGAGGGCTCCTTCCAGTTTAGAGTGATGTCATTTAGGGTATAAAATGCCCCTGTGCTGGAAATTGGGTTACTGATTGAGGGGGGTGAATTCCTACTCAAGCAGCAACCACAATTCTCTTCACGGTGAAACACAAGCAAGCCCCAAGGTAACCTCTGCTTAAGCCATTAGTAATTTGGCACAAAGCAGTCAGGCTTAACCTATAAGCAATATGTAATGTATTTATGCAGCACTTCAAGCAGTAATGAAGTGAAAATACAACACATTAACCCCTTAAGTGCTGCTGTCGGCCAACGGCCGTCGCGAGCACTACCTCCGTAGTGCTGCGCACGTCCGTTGGCCGACGCAGCCCCGCCCGCTGATTAAAACCGCCGCACCGCGGTGGAATTCGAACCGCGGTTAAGGGGTTAAAAGTCCCAGATCAATTTAGAAAAATAGAGTAAAATTCAATCAATTATTTGACACCAAAATCAGAAGAACCGGAGAGATGTAATTTAAAAGAGTTAAGTAAAAATAGTGCCTAAAAGCACAACATGTCAACTGTGGTTATCTGGTCAAAGTCACAAGTTCTGCCAATCCGTGACAGAAAACAAGAGGTGCCTTAAATCCTCGTTTGCAGAGCGTTGCGAAATCCCATGTCGAGGATGCATTGTGCTGCTGCAGTTCTGAGGAGCTGCAGGGCTGTGGAGTAGAGTTCTACATCATCGTCGAGGATGCCATTGACGAGGAGCTTGCAATGAAAATTCCTGGATCAAAGATGCATTGTGCACCGGCAGTTCCAAAGAATTGTGGGGTTGGGATGCAGTGTCCTGAATCTTCGTCAAGGATACCGTCAACGAGAGGCTTGCGATGTGCAGACCTGCACTGAGGATGTGGCGAGGATGCATTGTGCAGCAGCGGTACAGAGGAGATTGCAATCTACGATGCGAGGTCTGGCATCGGGAATGAGTAGTGCTGCAGTGATTCTGATCCGGCTGCAAGGAGATACATTGAGCTGCTTTGGTTCTGCTTCACAGGACCACAGCTGGGCTAGCAGAGAAACTTCAGGCCCACTTCCAAGGGTCCAGGACTAGGGTGGCACTCCTTGAGGAGTAAGACTCACAGAAGACAGAGTTGAGGTGCTTGGTTCAAGTTGATAAGATTTTTCTGTCCCTGAGTCTCTGATCAGGAAGCCAGTCAACTAGCCCTTGGAAACACACTGGTGGTCCTGGGTTCAAGATGCAAGTCCAGATCTTCACTCAGGCAGCAGGACAGCAGAGTAGCAGTCCGTCTTGCAAAGTAACACAGGAGTCCTTCTGAGTCTTCCACAGGTCCAGAGGAGTACTGAAGAGTTGGGTCTGAGGGTCCATTATTTATCCTGTTGTCCACTTTGAAGTAGGAGAAGGTTCTGGACTCCCCTCCACCGAGGTGTTTGAAATTTCCTGCTTCCCTGCCCTGAGTCCAGCTTGTCTGGGGTCACAATAGACTAGTCTCAAACCTGTTGCTGTTGTGCGAAGGTAGAGTATTTTTGATGTGCATGTGTGGTAAGTGACAGCTCCTCCCCCTCATCCTGACAGACATGTCCCATCCTGCCAACACCTATTCCCCTTTGTCACACTGTATGGGAGTAATACACAAAGACCAACTGCCAGCTACACCCCATCATCTAAATCAGGATACAGGGTGCAGGCACCAATTGGGTGGGGCAAGTAAAGGCCAACTTTTTAAAAGTGTAAATTTTCAGAATTGTGAGTTAAAATGCAACTTTACCAATAGAGGGTCTTAAAATACAATTCTTTAGAGACCAAACTCGACTTTCCTATGTGCTCCCAACCGAAAGTTATCACTTATTAAATGTAATAAGGTAACACAATATTATCCATAAGAGAGGTAGACCTTGTAGAAGTGAAAGAACGATTTAAGAGTTTTTCACAACAAGGAAATGTAAAAGTTAAAAGCACATGTCCAGCTTTTTAAATACACTGCACCCTGTCCAATGGGCTGTTTTGGGCCTACCCTAGTGGTGACTTAAATGTATTAAAAAGGAAGGTTTAAGCCTGGCAAAAGGTTCATTTTGCCAGGTCGAAATGGCAGTTCAAAACTGCACACGCATGGTGCAATAGCAGACATGAGACGTGTTGAAATGGCTAATTACGTGGTTAGCCCAATCAGTGCTGCAGGCCCACCAGTGAAAAAAAACAGATGATGGATGGAATTCTGAACAATGCAAACATCCACCCCCAGTCACAGATCTGAGTTTAATCCATTGTTTCATTGCTCAGCACGCAACCCCAGTTTAGACCCAGTCATATGCAAATCAGCCTTGACCTTGCTCCTCATGGGAACAGTCGAACCGAACTGCCAAGCCAATTCCTCCCTGGACCGGAGAAAAGGATCCTGGGACCGGTTTCGGGGCATCACCTCTCATCATCCAGGCTAGCATGAACCCAGTGGTACAGTGAGCACGGGACCCACATTTGGGAATACCATTACCACTTAGGGCAACAAAAGCAAAAAGAGCATGATGGACGGAATGCAGAACAATGCAAACATTCACCCCCAGTCACAGATCTGGGTTTAATCCATTGTTTTTTGTTCACCACGCCACCCCAGTTTGGACCCAGCCATATATGCAAATCAGTCTTGAACCTGCTCCTCATGGGAACAGTACAGCTCAACCTGCCAGGCCAGGTCCTCATACCTTACGATGCTCTATTCTCACCAAGGGTGTGGCACGTCTCTTCGCCACTTTGTTATACCATGACTCCACATAGTATCAAATAGGCAACTTTGGATTAATTATATAATAACTTATACTTTGCATTGCATGTTACAAAGTATATTGGCATGACATTTGGTTAATATCCTTACTACTGCATAATATTAGAGCCTATTTTGGAATTATAAATCTTATCATTTAGTTAAATTGATATATTTACTAAACATTTTATTCCTTTCATCCCTCTATATATTTCACAACGACACAAGCATATCGAATGAGCACCACAACATGCATGGCTTCCACTTTAAATTAAAATGCAGTGTTCAACAATAGATCTTACAACATGCACACTTTTCTAAACAGAAACTTTCAGATGCAAATTTGCCTTTGCATACATCCTAATCATGACGGCTCACTCACAGAGCTGCCGTTAGTGCTGGTGGTGCAATTTGTTTTGCCACTCCCCAATGACTTCCTTCTTCACGGATTCCCTCACTGCTTCCGTCCACCAGTGCCCCCATCTCTCCATAGCCCCTTTCTCACATACATTTCATTTATTTTAAACCACTAGCTGGGGTTGGCTGTACTAATAGCAATGTATTTCTATCCAAATGATCTTTAGGAAGAGATAATGAAAGACTGGGGAAAAACATAACATCTTAACCTATACTATGCAATTTGCATGCAGCTCTTTGATGAAACTCCATAAGTTACTGTGCTATATTAGGATTGTAACCTATAAACTGCAAGTAACAAAAGGGTTTCTGTGACAAAACTAGTAACCAATTGAGCTATTCACACAAAATAATGTTTTTTGGTCTACATAGTACACGTTCTATCTCCACTACTTTATGATGAGTCAAACTGCCACCAGGCAAAACTCTGATCCCTCTCCAGCAGGAGAATTAATCACCAGAGGTATCTTGAGATTTTTATTGCTACCTTCAATCTGCTGGACACAAAGGAAACTCTGCAGTGGGTGCTTGTAAACCCATAAGTTATTTCTAAACACAGCGCCCCTCCAGGTCAGAGCCAAGTGCGGCTGCATCGGTCACACGGCCCTACAACCGGGCCCTCAATTGGAACCTTCCTTCTCTAACCTTGCCCATATTAACGTTTGTTGTCATAAAGGCAAATCATCCGGTCGATTTCAAGATGGCACTTCTAAATCTACCCACTCAACAATGTTGTTTTTTTACCTAGCCTTATCTCTATTTCTTCACATCATGCTACCTTGGCGTCCTCCAAGTATCGGGAACATTTGACAACTCCGAAACAAAACGCGTAAAGGTCTATAATGGCAGGCTATATATTTGCCAATATCTTTAATTAGTAATTTTGCATCTTGCTGCCAAATCAGTCTTATTGACACCATTTTTATGTTCTTTTCCATTACCCAACAGAATTATTGTCTCACTTTATGAATGGCTTATCATAGCCTCGGAGCTCTAACTACATACATCTATCACCTTAGTAGTTCACTTACTTTTACAGCTTGGGAATTGGCGCACATTTTTTTATGCAATTTGTTATACCACACATATATATATATATATATATATATATATATATATATATATATATATATATTATATATATATATACACATACATACATACATACATACATATATATATATATATATATATATATATTATCTACTGGCGGTCGCCAGTAGATAGTTATAGTTAGGACCTATTTTCCATAGGAAATCCGCGACATTCTATTTGAAATAACTCTTGCGTCGGTTGACGAATCTTCGCGAAATTTTCAAACTTTATGGCCCGCTCCAGTCCGCTCCTACCCTGAAAGTCTCAGGGTGATTCGTCAAGCGGGGGCCGAGAAAAAAGGGGGTCCCAAAACGTGTTTTCCCCATTCATTTTCCCATAGGAAACTTTAGACACGGCTACAGCCCGAACTGCTGAACGGAATTACACCAAATTTGGCAAAGAGGTAGTTCTTGGTTCAGAAAGAACCCTTTTGTTAAATGGTGTAAATCCGTTCAGTAGTTGCGGAGAAATTAAAAAAATAAGAGTCAAAAATCAATTTCCCATAGGAAACTTTATGCAAGGCTACAGCCCGAACTGCTGAACGGAATTACACCAAATTTGGCAAAGAGGTAGTTCTTGGTTCAAAAAGAACCCTTTTTGTTAAATGGTGTAAATCCGTTCAGTAGTTGCTGAGAAAATCAAAAGTAAAAACACATATATCTGGGCGGAGCCTAACCACACATGTCATCGTGAGATCTGATTGGCTGTCAGCACTTCATCCTGGAATTGCTGGCAGCCATCTTGGGACCAATATAAATTATAGTACCCCATTGAAATGCATTGTAGTGAATCGAAGATTTTGAGGGTTACCAAAAGGAGAACTATAAAGGGTGATAACAGACTTTAGTTACATTAGAATTCATTTGTTGATGGTACCATACTAATTTCAGGAATTGTGGTGAGTTCTAAGGCGATTTTACCCTGTGAAAAACCTTCTGCTGGGATATCATGAATCATGTTTGAGAGAAAACTATTTTCACATGCTTGTCCCATACAGTTTTGGAAGGTGCCCCAGAAGCTAAAATGAGAGCATATTTTCTGTAAATTCACATTATCTTTCTCAGTCATGTGAGAATGAAGTCTGACATTCTCAGTAAAACATGTACATCCAACAAGGGCAGAGACTGTCAGTTGATTCCTTTGTGTTCTACTGCAGCTTCCCAGAGTGTTCTAAAGAACAACTAGAGTGCTAACAGCCTTACTTATGACAAAAGTATGGCACACCTGAAGCCATCTTGATTGGAATAAACTGGTAACACTTAAAACATTTAATTTAAAAAGGAACAAAATGATGGGGTTCATCTTGTCATAGAAATTATGGTTAGTGCTCTGGAAAGAAAAATTAGGACATGTTTCAAGTGTGATCTCAAATATCTTCCTGTTATATTTCAACAGGAGCAGCCTGTCAGTTGATGCCTTTGTGTTCTACTGCAGCTTCCCAGAGTGTTCTAAAGAACAACTAGAGCGCTAACAGTCTTACTTATGACAAAAGTATGGCACACCTGAAGCCATCTTGATTGGAATAAACTGGTAACACTTAAAACATTTAATTTAAAAAGGAACAAAATGATGGGGTTCATTTTGTCATAGAAATTATGGTTAGTGCTGTAGAAAGAAAAATTAGGACATGTTTCAAGTGTGATCTCAAATATCTTCCTGTTATATTTCAACAGGAGCAGCCTGTCAGTTGATGCCTTTGTGTTCTACTGCAGCTTCCCAGAGTGTTCTAAAGAACAACTAGAGCGCTAACAGTCTTACTTATGACAAAAGTATGGCACACCTGAAGCCATCTTGATTGGAATAAACTGGTAACACTTAAAACATTTAATTTAAAAAGGAACAAAATGAGGGGGTTCATTTTGCCATAGAAATTATGGTTAGTGCTGTAGAAAGAAAAATTAGGACATGTTTTAAGTGAGATCTCAAATCCTCTTCTATTTCATTAGAAAATTCTGACATGCAGACTGAAACAATCACTTTCAATACCAGCAGTAGACTTCCAGTTAACTCCTTGGTGAGCAGTAGCTTTACTACAGTGATCTAATGAACAACTAGAGTAATAACATTCTGAATTTATGGCAAATGTGTGACACATCTGAATGCCTTCTTGATGGAATCAAAGTAAAAAACTGAAAGCATTTCCTACTGAGGAGACTGCAGTAAATGAGGAAATTAGGAAACTTCATAACAAAGAAGTCTTCCAAGATGGCCACCAGTGAAAAAAGAGCCCAAATGTAGCACAAATATTACCCAGATGTAGCCCACATATAGCCCAATGACAAAAGTGTGCAAAACACTTTTTATTTTTAGTTTTTTTGCAGTTTTATGTAGTGCAGACTGGTCAGGTATTGGAGCGTTGCATCTTAAAACATGACCCCCTACACTACAAAAACACCACTGCACTACCCTAAACCCTAAAACACTACCCCAGCACGACCCCCTACACTACACAAGCACCACTGCACTATCCTAAACCCTAAAACACTACCCCCAGCATGACCCCCTACACTACAGAAACACCACTGCACTACCCTAAACCCTAAACACTACCCCAACACCACTGCACTAACCTAAATCCTAAAACACTACCCCCAGCACGACCCCCTACACTACCCAAACACCACTGCACTACCCAAAAACATGACCCCCTACACTACACAAACACCACTGCACTACCCTAAACCCTAAAACACTACCCCCAGCACGACCCCCTACGCTACACAAGCACCACTGCACTACCCTAAACCCTAAAACACTGCCCCCAGCATGACCCCCTACACTACACAAACACCACTGCACTACCTTAAACCCTAAAACACTACCCCCAGCACGACCCCCTACACTGCCCGAACACCACTGCACTGCCCTAAACCCTGAAACACATACCCTAGCACGACCCCCTACACTGCCCGAACACCACTGCACTGCCCTAAACCCTGAAACACCACCGCCTTCACGACCCCCTACACTGCCCGAACACCACTGCACTGCCCTAAACCCTGAAACACCACCCCCAGCATGACCCCTACACTGCCCGAACACCACTGCACTGCCCTAAACCCTGAAACACTACCCCCAGCAAGACCTCCTACACTGCCCGAACACCACTGCACTGCCCTAAACCCTGAAACATCACCCCCAGCAAGACCCCCTACACTGCCCGAACACCACTGCCCTAAACCCTGAAACACCACCCCCAGCACGACCCCCTACACTGCCCGAACACCACTGCACTGCCCTAAACCCTGAAACACCACCCCCAGCACGACCCCCTACACTGCCCGAACATCACTGCACTGCCCTAAACCCTGAAACACCACCCCCTGCACGACCCCCTACACTGCCCGAACACTACTGCACTGCCTTAAACCCTGAAACACCATCCCCAGCACGACCCCCTACACTGCACGAACACCACTGCACTGCCCTAAACCCTGAAACACTACCCCCAGCAAGACCCCCTACACTGCCCGAACACCACTGCACTGCCCTAAAACCTGAAACACCACCCCCAGCAAGACCCCCTACACTGCCCGAACACCACTGCCCTAAACCCTGAAACACCACCCCCAGCAAGACCCCCTACACTGCCCGAACACCAATGCACTGCCCTAAACCCTGAAACACCACCCCCAGCATGACCCCTACACTGCCCGAACACCACTGCACTGCCCTAAACCCTGAAACACCACCCCCTGCACGACCCCCTACACTGCCCGAACACCACTGCACTGCCCTAAACCCTGAAACACCACCCCCAGCACGACCCCCTACACTGCCCGAACACCACTGCACTGCCCTAAACCCTGAAACACCACCCCCTGCACGATCCCCTACACTGCCCGAACACTACTGCACTGCCCTAAACCCTGAAACACCACCCCCAGCACGACCCCCTACACTGCACCGAACACCACTGCACTGCCCTAAACCCCGAAACACTACCCCCAGCAAGACCCCCTACACTGCCCGAACACCACTGCCCTAAACCCTGAAACTCCACCCCCAGCAAGACACCCTACACTGCCCGTACACCACTGCACTGCCCTAATCCCTGAAACACCAGCCCCAGCACGACCCCCTACACTGCCCAAACACCACTGCACTGCCCTAAACCCTGAAACACCACCCCCAGCACAACCCCCTACACTGCCCGAACACCACTGCACTGCCCTAAACCCTGAAACACCAGCCCCAGCACGACCGCCTACACTGCCCGAAAACCACCGCACTGCCCTAAACCCTGAAACACCCGCCCCAGCAAGACCCCCTACACTGCCCGAACACCACTGCACTGCCCTAAACCCTGAAACACCACGCCCAGCAAGACCCCCTACACTGCCCGAACACCACTGCACTAAAGCCTGAAACACCACCCCCAGCAAGACCACCTACACTGGCCGAACACCACTGCACTGCCCTAAACCCTGAAACACCACCCCCTGCACGACCCCCTACACTGCCCAAACACCACTGCACTGCCCTAAACCCTGAAACAACACCCCCTGCACGACCCCCTACACTGCCCGAACACCACTGCACTGCCCTAAACCCTGAAACACCACCCCTCAGCACGACACCCTACACTGCCCGAACAGCACTGCACTGCCCTAAACTCTGAAACACCACCCCCAGCACGACCCCCTACACTGCCCGAACACCCCTGCACTGCCCTAAACCCTGAAACACCACCCCCTGCACGACCTCCTACACTGCCGGAACACCACTGCACTGCCCTAAACCCTGAAACACTACCCCCAGCACGACCCCCTACACTGCCCGAACACCACTGCACTGCCCTAAACCCTGAAACATCAACCCCAGCAAGACCCCCTACACTGCCTGAACACCACTGCCCTAAACCCTGAAACACCACCCTCTACACTGCACGAACACCACTGCACTGCCCTAAACCCTGAAACACCACCTCCAGCAAAACCCCCTACACTGCCTGAACACCATTGCTCTGCCCTAAATCCTGAAACTCTAGCCCCAGCATGACCCCCTACACTGCCCAAACACCACTGCACTGCCCTAAACCCTGAAACACCACCCCCAGCACGACCCCCTACACTGCCCGAACACCATTGCATTGCCCTAAACCCTGAAACACCAGCCCCAGCAAGACCCCCTACACTGCCCGAACACCACTGCACTGCCCTAGACTCTGAAACACCAGCCCCAGCAAGACCCCCTACACTGCCCGAACACCACTGCATTGCCCTAAACCCTGAAACACCAGCCCCAGCATGACCCCCTACACTGCCCGAACACCACTGCACTGCCCTAAACCCTGAAACACCAGCCCCAGCACGACCACCTACACTGCCCGAACACCACTGCTCTGCCCTAAACCCTGAAACACCAGCCACAGCACAACCCCCTACACTGCCCGAACACCACTGCACTGCCCTAAACCCTGAAACACCAGCCCCAGCATGACCCCCTACACTGCCCGAACACCACTGTACTGCCCTAAACCCTGAAACACCAGCCCCAGCACGACCCCCTACACTGACCAAACACCACTGCACTGCCCTAAACCCTGAAACACCACCCCCTGCATGACCCCCTACACTGCCCGAACACCACTGCACTGCCCTAAACCCTGAAACACCACCCCTGCAGCACCCCCTACACTGCCCGAACACCACTGCACTGCCCTAAACCCTGAAACACCACCCCCTGCACTGCCCCCTACACTGCCCGAACACCACTGCACTGCCCTAAACCCTGAAACACCACCCCCAGCACGACCCCCTTTACTGCTCGAACACCACTGCACTGCCCCAAACCCTGAAACACCACCCCCAGCATGACCCCCTACACTGCCCGAACACCACTGCCCTAAACCCTGAAACACCACCCCCTGCATGACCCCTACACTGCCCGAACACCACTGCACTGCCCTAAACCCTGAAACACCACCCCCAGCACGACCCCCTACACTGCCCGAACACCACTGCACTACCCTAAAACACCACCCCCAGCATTACCCCCTACACTGCCCAAACACCACTGTACTGCCCTAAACCCTAGAACACTACCCCCAGCACGACCCCCTACACTACCCGAACACCACTGCACTACCCTAAACCCTAAAATACTACCCCCAGCACAACCCCCTACACTACCCGAACACGACTGCACTGCCCTAAACCCTCAAACACTCCCCCAGCACGACCCCCTACACTACCCGAACACCACTGCACTGCCCTAAACCCTAAAACACTCCCCCAGCACGACCCCCTACACTACCCAAACACCACTGCACTGCCCTAAACCCTAAACCACTCCCCCAGCACGACCCCCTACACTACCCAAACACCACTGCACTGCCCTAAACCCTAAAACACTACCCCCCGCATGACCCCCTACACTACCCAAACACCAATGCACTACCCTAATCCCTAAAACACTACCCCGCATGACCCCCTACACAACCCTAAACCCTAAAACACTACCCCCGCATGACTCCCTACACTACCCAAAGACCACTGCACTACCCAAACCCTAAAACACTACCTCCTACACTACACAAACACCACTGCACTACCCTAAACCCTAAAACACTACCCCCTACACTACACAAACACCACTGCACTACCCTAAACCCTAAAACACTACCCCCAGCAGTACCCCTACACTACCCAAACACCACTGCACTAACCTAAACCCTAAAACACTACCCCCAGCAGTACCCCCTACACTACCCAAACACCACTGCACTACCCTAAATCACTACCCCCAGCACGACCCCCTACACTACCCAAACACCACTGCACTACCCTAAACCCTAAAACACTACCCCCAGCACGACCCCCTACACTACCCAAACACCACTGCACTACCCTAAACCCTAAAACACTCCCCCAGCACGACTCCCTACACTACCCAAACACCACTGCACTACCCTAAACCCTAAATCTACCCCCAGCATGACCCCCTACACTACACAAACACCACTGCACTACCCTAAACCCTAAAACACTACCCCCAGCACGACCCTCTTCACTACCTAAACACAACTGCACAATTTGTTACAGGCGTTGCAACGCAGGCCTGTGGTGCTTACTGGAAGTACCTAGTGGGCTATTTGGGCCCCAAGGACCCTCAGGATTCAAGGTGACCTAATCCCCCAACTTAAAACGCACCACGGGGCGCGTTTGCACAGTGGTGAAGGGAGGGGGCGTGGCCTCAGGTGACATGTGCGCAAACACGCCCTGTGGTGCGTTTTAAGTTGGGGAATTAATTCCCTTTGAATCCTGAGGGACCCTGGGGGCCAACTAGCCCACCAGGTACCTTCAGTAAGCACAACAGAGTTGCGTTGCAGAGAGGTGAAAAAGGTGCGTGGCCTCGGAACGCCTCTCTGCAACTCAGCTCTGTGGTCCTAACTGTAGGTACCTGGGGGGCTAGTTGGGCCCCAGGGACCCTCAGAATTCAAGGGGACTTAATCCCGCAACTTAAAACGCGCCACGGGGTGCGTTTGCACACATGTCACCTCAGGCCCCCCTCCCTTCACCACTGTGCAAACGCGCCCTGTAGCGCGTTTTAAGAGGTAGTTTTAATCCCCCTGCCCTATTATGTACTAGGGACTTGCAGAGGAGGTCATGCTAATCACAGGGGTACCCCAACGCATAGTGTTCCCTAGTGTATATAGGTGTTTTCACTGTATTCTAAGTGTCTTTTAGCATAGCACTGGCTCTGGTTAGTCAGAGTCAGTTACCACCAGTACCCGTCTGAAAAAGTTGTGGGCACAGGATGATTTTGTAACAAGGCCTCTTTCTGCTCCTCTGTTGGTTCTTTCTGCACATCTTTTGCTTCTTTCTGTGCGTTTTTTCTTCTTTCTTCACATGTCCTACCTCTGTAGGCATAGTTAGAAACTAGCATTTAAAAAAACCTTTGAAATTCACTTAAAAAATCATAGGTTTCAGGCACGTTATAGTTAGAAATTAGCATTTAAAAAACCTTTGAAATTCACTGAAAAAACCATAGGTTTCAGACACGTTATAGTTAGAAATTAGCATTTAAAAAACCTTTGAAATTCACTGAAAAAACCATAGGTTTTAGGGACAGTTATAGTTAGTTGGACATTTCACTCGTACAAAACCATAGAAATTCCCCCGTTATAGTTAGTTCAGCTAACTATAACTCGCGCCCAGCAATGCACTGCTGATGACGTCACATATTACATCACTCATGACATGGTCAGTGACATCACTGATGACATCACTGATGACATCTCAAATGACATCACTGATGACATCATCCATGTGATAATTTCATGCATCTTCTCACACCCTAATATAACTTTTGATACACCCACTCTAAATTACAGACTGCCATTCTCAAAACCATAGACACTCCAACACCAAAAACTACATACCCACTCACTGATTCTTAGGTCTACACACACATCCACTCACTCACCCGTACAGTCACTCATACTTAGTCACTCAGTACAGGACTATCATATGCACTCATACACCTATATAAACACTCGCACACCGCCACTCATCCATAGAGGTACTCACACACCTAGTCAGTCATGCAAAAAACTTAATCACACACCCATTTACTCACCTATACAGTTATACACACACCAGCTCACTTACTCATACAAATACTAGCACATTCTTACACTCTTATACAATCACTGATACAAGTACACACTCATCCATACAGCCACTCTCACAATCACACACTCTCACTTATAGCCATTTATATACTCCAACACACATATATACTGCCTTTCACATATGTAGTTACTCACACATGTACCACTGAGATATACATTCAATCACTAACACACCCATACACACACTCACCCACCCATACAGTCCATCACAGATGCACTCTTGAAACCATGCACCCAGTGAATCACCAACTCACACATCTATGCACAGTCACACACACCCCACCCACACAAACACTCAGGCACCCATACAGATACTCAGACAATCAATCAATAACCCATGTAGACACTCATGTAGCTATTCAGAAAGCCATGCAGCCGCTTACAAACCAACAGACAGACGGATACAGACATTCACACAGTTTAGTCACTAACCCATGCATTCAGTAAGATACATTTAATCACTCACTTGTAGAGTCAGTCACTCACGTACTAAATCATCCATTCAGACACTTATACACCCACTCATTCTTCAATACGCCTTTCCCTATATATATTAAACATATTTAAACTTTACAGAAACACACAGTCACTGGATGATGTCATCAGTGATGTCATTTGAGATGTCATCAGTGATGTCATCAGTGATGTCACTGACCATGTCATGAGTGATGTAATATGTGACGTCATCAGCAGTGCATTGCGGGGCGCGAGTTATAGTTAGCTGAACTAACTATAACGGGGAATTTCTATGGTTTTGTACGAGTGAAATGTCCAACTAACTATAACTGTCCCTAAAACCTATGGTTTTTCAGTGAATATATATATATATATATATATATATATATATATATATATATATATCCAAACAACAACCTGACAAGTAGGAGCGCCACTACCTCTCGGATCGGGGCCCGTCTCAGGTGTGTCAGACACCTCACAAATTCCAAACGAAATACGCGCTACTTCAGCAGCATAATACAGGCCACACCAACAGTGCTTGTTGAGATTCTTTATTTCAGGGAACACAGGCATTACGCGTTTCGACTCATGCGAGTCTTAATCATATGCCAATTGCTGTTACCTCGGTGGGTTTGTTAGCTCTTAAGTAACGAACCCACCGAGGTAACAGCAATTGGCATATGATTAAGACTCGCATGAGTCGAAACGCGTAATGCCTGTGTTCCCTGAAATAAAGAATCTCAACAAGCACTGTTGGTGTGGCCCGTATTACGCTGCTGAAGTAGCGTGTATTTCGTTTGGAATTTGTGAGGTGTCTGACACACCTGAGACGGGCCCCGATCCGAGAGGTAGTGGCGCTCCTACTTGTCAGGTTGTTGTTTGGAGCTAACGCTAAAGGAGTGCCCTCCGGCTGTGACACTGGACATGAACGAAGTTTTGATGGAAGGGCCACGTTGAGAGGCCCGCCTCAACTTGGAGAATGAACTTTTTAACAGCCAGGATTTGCAGGAGGAATTTTCCCATGCACTTCGTGCTTGATGTAAACAGCGTGAAAGGCGAATTATGAGCTGTAAAATAACTCGGTGGTAGCGGAACTTTCCTGTGGTATACTGTGACCGAGTTATGGAACTTTCCTTTTAAAGCAAGTGTTGCACTCGGGACACAGTGAAGCAAGTTCAGGTTTTGCCAAAATCGACATTGAATACCATAAGAAAAGGATAAGGGCAGTTATGGAGTATCATGGGAGTTGCAGTCCCGGTAACTATGAAAAAGACTAACAAATATTGCAACGTAGGAAAACATTAATTGTGAAACTATTTGGTGGTTAAAAGGATTAACTTGAATTCAAAAATAGTACTTACCTGCGCTGCATTAATGAATTGTGGTAGAAACCAAAAATTGACTGCCCTTTGAATTGGAGAGAGTGGACAGTTGTCCTTTTTCAATGTCTATAAAGTTACGTTACTTAAGAGCTAACGAACCCACCGAGGTAACAGCAATTGGCATATGATTAAGACTCGCATGAGTCGAAACGCGTAATGCCTGTGTTCCCTGAAATAAAGAATCTCAACAAGCACTGTTGGTGTGGCCCGTATTATGCTGCTGAAGTAGCGCGTATTTCGTTTGGAATTTGTGAGGTGTCTGACACACCTGAGACGGGCCCCGATCCGAGAGGTAGTGGCGCTCCTACTTGTCAGGTTGTTGTTTGGAGCTAACGCTAAAGGAGTGCCCTCCGGCTGTGACACTGGACATGAACGAAGTTTCGATGGAAGGGCCACGTTGAGAGGCCCGCCTCAACTTGGAGAATGAACTTTTTAACAGCCAGGATTTGCAGGAGGAATTTTCCCATGCACTTCGTGCTTGATGTAAACAGCGTGAAAGGCGAATTATGAGCTGTAAAATAACTCGGTGGTAGCGGAACTTTCCTGTGGTATACTGTGACCGAGTTATGGAACTTTCCTTTTAAAGCAAGTGTTGCACTCGGGACACAGTGAAGCAAGATCAGGTTTTGCCAAAATCGACATTGAATACCATAAGAAAAGGATAAGGGCAGTTATGGAGTATCATGGGAGTTGCAGTCCCGGTAACTATGAAAAAGACTAACAAATATTGCAACGTAGGAAAACATTAATTGTGAAACTATTTGGTGGTTAAAAGGATTAACTTGAATTCAAAAATAGTGCTTACCTGCGAAGCATTAATGAATTGTGGTAGAAACCAAAAATTGACTGCCCTTTGAAATGGAGAGAGTGGACAGTTGTCCTTTTTCAATGTCTATAAAGTTACGTTACTTAAGAGCTAAAGAACCCACCGAGGTAACAGCAATTGGCATATGATTAAGACTCGCATGAGTCGAAACGTGTAATGCCTGTGTTCCCTGAAATAAAGAATCTCAACAAGCACTGTTGGTGTGGCCCGTATTACGCTGCTGAAGTAGCGCGTATTTCGTTTGGAATATATATATCTATATATATATATATATTTATATTTATATTTAGTACACTAAGTTGTTCACCAATTTCTGGTTACAACTTGGATTAACTCCATGATTGAAATCTACACAAATTAGATATTAAGAGTTAAATATCAATGGGGTAACCCGTAAATCCACTGGACTCTGGTGCAATATGGTACAAAAAAGAAAGGTCACAGTGGAAGATAATCTAACACAATATGTAGTAATATACACAAATGATCATTGTTACTAAATCATTTGACAACACCACCATTGGATCATACCATCAAAGGGTCTTGATTTAATTGCATCAACAATTTGAGCAAATCAATTCATATTAGATACAGTGCTTGTAAATCTTAATGATATTAAGATTGGTGTAACCTGGGAAAAAGGGAAGGGGGGTGGGTTGTGATCAGTGCGTGATGTGACAGGGAAAGGTAGTGTACATGTGGACATCAACAGTCAATATTTACAACCTATCCAGCCAGACGACTGGCTTCTACATGTATGATGAATCATAACAGAATAAAAGGATGCAGATAACCAATCTCTGTCATCCACGTTTGATAGAGAGAACAATTGTCAACGTTTCGACCCCTATGGGTGGCAGGGAACTTGGATCCTTGCGAACGGGGCTTCATCAGGCCTGGGACATAGCGATGGGGAAGCACCTATGAATGATAAGGTTGAATCAGTATAGTGGTGTAATAAAGGGATACTATTAATGGAGTTATACTCTGAGGTATTATTTACCAAACAACAGCGAGAAGGCTTCAAGCTGACGATAGGAGGAGTGGGCCTCACAGGCTCCTGAAAGACAGAAAGAGAGCCACTGCCGTCAGCGTAGCGGGCAGGTGGGAGGAGTATAAAAGAGGAGCTAAAGTATGTCAAACTTACTCAGATTAGTGACAAGTGTATGTTGATTCAGGTGTAATTGAGCACAGGTTGATGAGTAACCTGTAGCTGGAACAAGGGACAATAGACATATTAAAGAGAGGCCATCTCTGTGAATGGGCAAAGTAGCATAACGTTACATTGGGGGTCTGACAGATAATTGAGGGAGGTTGTGCCTGTAATTAGACCGGGTGCTAGCCAGTGCTAGCCAGCAGGAATGTTTAATATATTATAAAATTCAGAGCGAGTAAAGTTCAAAGTTTGCGCCCAGGAAGTCACCAATGACAATCAAGTGCTGCTCTGTGTCGGGCATGGTGAAGCTTTCCATTTTCGGGCTAAGACTCTTATCTGCAAATCGAATTTTCTCAACGGGGCAAGACTAAAAGCTGTAGCTGAAAAGAGTTTGACGTTGTTGGATGCTGTTCAGCATTGGGCCAGCTGAAACGCATTGCCTGCTGAGGAGAAGAATGTAGCAGGATCTGCAGCAAAGTTAGGTCCACTGATGATGCAACCTTGGCAGATTTGCTAGCAGGTTGGTGCTGGTCCCTCATCCAGGAACATGGGAAAATGTTTCTAAGGCCCAGGTGTTGTTTTTATGCAGGAGGCATACACTCAAACACCAGCTAAGGGCTCCAGGACCCCAGGTACAGCATCTGGGGGTCAGGACTTACTCCAACAGAAGTCACGAGCAGGGTCCAGGGCAGACTCAGTTGAAACTGGTCAGCTGGATTTTTTCAGGACAGTGGGCATCTTGCAGATTTTGTATCCCAGTAGCTTAACAGGAGATCAGGCAACTAACCATTGGAGACCAGTTCTTTGTCCTGTGTACAAGTGGGAGCAGATCCACCCCTCTGGGTTCTCCTCACAGGTTTCAACAGCAGGTGCAGTCCTTATTCTGTCTTCCATAGGTACAGTAGTGTTCAGTTCAGTCCTAAACGTAAGGGTGGGCATGCAAAAAGACACATTTTTCCCTAAGTTTACACATTCATTTATCCACAGTGAAGGAATCCATTGAATGGTCTCATTAATATGATACACTCTTGCAAAAATATCTATTTTTATTTAAAAAAAATAGAAAAATATGAGACGGAGTACTTCCCACCTATAAAGAGATAAGACAAGGTGAAACACAGGGGACAATTGATTAACTCCCCCTGTGGTGGGAAATTTTCCTTGTGGAAATTGTGTGGCATGTAAGGGGAAACTAGTATGATTTTATACATGAACTCTTCCTCTGAAACAAATGACAAACTGCAGGACACAGAACGCTATCTATTTAAAAATATGTTCCCTGGACTGAAATATGTGGGTGAGACAGTAAGAGTGGTCTGGTTCCAAATTGTAGCACACAGGCCAGCAATAGATAAAATATGACAGCTCCGGTGGTGAAATATCTTGTAAATAACATGGGACATTCTGAAAAGGACTTTAAGTGGATTATCCTCGAGAATATCATATATACAAAAAGGAAGGGGGATCTAGATAGGAAGAAGAAATAGTACTGGATTTTAAAATTACAAACCTATAAAATAGTTTAAATGAAAAACAATATGGAAGGATGTTATTCATATGTAAAAATAAGGTTATTTCTTGTCAAATGCTTGCCTTGTTTATATATGTATTGACAAGGATTTCTATATTCAGTAGATCATGGACGTAGAGTATTTGAGACAAATAGTATGGTCCCTTAGTGAATATGTTTACCCTAGAGTACCTTTGGATAACTAAAAATCGGTTCATGGTTACTATTAACTATATAAATGAACATTTTCCATTTGGAGGATTCTCTATTAGTTTTCATATTTCTTCAGTAGTCTGTGCAGGGATGCAGCTTCACCTAAAAAATATCCACTATCAAATAAAACTACTTGATTTGTTGAATTTATAAACTGTTTTATAAAAAATAACAAGTAAAAAGAAATGATAAATTGGATTGTGAACACATCCTCCCTGTTTATGTTTTACTATTGGAGCTGCCATTACCGCGTCACTCCAAAAGGTAGAGTAAAAAAGTAGAAGAAGAAAAATGTCCAGGTTGGAGAGATTGAATACCCTATAAGGGAGAGAGGGAGGGAGAGAGAGAGAGAGAGAGAGAGAGAGAGAGAGAGAGAGAATGGTAGAAACAATCTTTAGGCCCCTAAGAGGAACATGTCGAGATCAATGTATAATCGTCACAAAAGATTAGAGGCAATCTTGTCCATCTCATAATTATGTTTTGGTCTCTATGTCCATACCTACTCTGTAAGAAAATGCTGCTATTTTATTTTTCCGTAATATAAATGGTTTATTAGAGTTTCCTTTATATTCTTTTTGGAGCACAATCACTTACTGGTGATTAAACGTACAGAGGAAATGATGGTGGTTGCTAAACTAAAGAGAATGTCAAAACTGCTGAAAATTAACTATGTACAAAATTTCAGCTTCGACAAAAAATACATTCTTTTGATATGCAGGTAGATATACGCTCCCCTTGTAATGATGTATTTTGTAGTTATGGTGAGAGATGTAAAAATGAGAGTACAAAAATAAAAAGAGTGTACATGTTTATTATCTCTCTTCTCCCTTCCCAGGTTTTAATCATGCAATTAGAATATTCACTTTGCATACAGAGATTCGAAAACAGGAGCATCTTTGTGGTCATATTGGGCTTGCCTTATTCAGTTGGGTGTGTAACTTAAAATACTGGACAACAGAATTTGGGGACGTTTTTGAGAAACAAATAAGTAGGATTAAGAAGCTTCTATAACTAAGTTATGGATACAGCTTCAGCAGAATGATCTAGCAAGTACCACCCTTTAAATGAAGTTGGGCTCTTACAACTCACAACTCTGCACTGAACTGTAAAAGTTCCAATAAGTGTGATAGTGGATGTAGGGCCCTATCAATGGAATTGCGCTCTTAGTATTATTTTCTTGCACTGGTTTGTAAGTAAATGGATTTATTATCCATATATTATAAAAGTATATGAACAATGGATTTTGTAATAATAATTTTTTTTAGGTTTTAGAGAGATTTCATATGAAGTGAATGGAGAATTTGAAAAGAACTTTAATACATGAATATGCTTACTTATTGGTGAAGGAGGGTGACAAGTAATAACTAGAGAATAGGATGAATTTTGTTTGTCTAAAATATTCATACATTAGTGGGTTTTAGATTTGTATTAGAGACATGGGGCCTCATTACGATGTCGGGCGGACGTACCGCAGCGGTCTGGAACCGCACGACCATAGGTCGGCCGTTCCGACCTCACAATTTGGATGCGACTGCCCATAGGACGGTCGGAAACATCCATTTTACTATGGCAGTTTATGTGGCGGGCGGAAAAGGCCCACAGCACAAGCTGCCATAGTAAAATGGATGTTTGGAAACATCCCTGCACCATGGGGCAGGCACTTCACGGTGCGAGATAAGGGTTATGGAAATAAATAACAGCTTTCATAGAAATGGATTTAGTCAAAGGTAACTTTTTTGTTTTCTATGTATTCATGTTGGAAGAAACCTGTCTTGTGAAACAAAATTCAGATACAGCCTTACTGGACATTAATGAGCTACATATGCATGTGTGAGGGCAAAATTCTTCAACATTACAACTTTCCACGTCATAGTCTACCACAAAATTTAAAAATTCATCTGCAAAGTGTGTTCAGGTCTCAGGTAAATTTAAAGACAACACATAAAAATATTTTAACTTTTCACATTTTTTTCGATTAATCTTTCTACAGGAATGCTTTTATCACCGTAATTTTTCAGTGGTTATATTTTTCATTATGGTTGGTTTTTCATTGATTTTTTTAATGTAACATTTTTGTTTGTGACATTTGGAACTATAGTAAATTGTTCATAGAATTTTTGTGCAACGTTTTTTGTCATTGCTTTTGCTAAGTATATTTTATTTTTGCTATCTCATTATTTAGAGCATATAGGTTTTTTCAGTTTAATGCCTATAGTATACATGTTTAATGACCGTTAACATTTATATATTTTTACTTGACCATGTTGTGGACATTAAAAGCATATATTTCTTGGAGGCAGAGCCTAGCCAGGCAGCAAGATGGCCACTCTGTAGAGCGGCTCTGCCGGCCGAAAATAGTATCTGGCAGTTATGCTCTGCCAACGAGCTCATCCGTATCAAAATGCCCCCAATCCAGCTAGCTTAGGCTGTGGAGAGCCCCTGCCTGCTGTCTGCAGGCCTACGCAAAGCCGGAGGTGGCTGTGGGGCAAGCGACCTCATTGCGGCCTCAGCCGCCCTGGATGCTGCCAGCTGGTGGGTCGGCAGGAGTCATATGCCCCTGCGTCTGTGCTGCGTGGCATCCCCAGCTGAGTTCTGCCACCGCTGCTGAGAGGAGCTGCAGAGAGCGAGATCCTGCAGGCAAATACCTCAGGGGCTTGCTGGCCTGAGTGGAAGACCGGAGCAGGGTGCCCAATTGTGGGGCCTACTTTCTGCGGAGTGGAGGAGCGTGCCACCGGCCCTCGCTGGTGCCTGCTGGCAGAAGACGGAACTGCCTGGAAAACACGATCCTGGCGCTGAGGCGTTGAGTCATTGCCCATATTCATACCTGCAGATGTGGGGCACCGAACCAAAGGCCTGCCGCTCGGGAGGCCCGAATCTACCAGCATTGCGGCCCATATGCCTGCCTGTCACTGAAGCAGGGGTGCATCTAGCGGCAGCGTTGATGCGGCAATGCTGCTCATGACCACTACAAGGAAAACTGAATTGAGCTGCACTTTACTCATTGCTGGCCCCTTATAGCCCAGATATTACTGTTGGAAATGAGCCCCAACCTTGCATCTGTGGCTCCGGAGTGAGATGCTATGTTGCTGACACATATTTTCTGCACCTCTTGCCACCAAAAGTGGAATTCCTTGAAATGCTGCCTGTCCTAACTGCTGCCTAATGACTTTGGCCTCTCTGATGACTGTGCTCATTGTCTGGCCCATTTTGGCTAACTGTGCGGTGTTGTGCAGCCTGCTTGTGCCCCCGGTCCTGGCTGACATCCCAGGGCGAGGCAGGACCGATCCCATGATCTGTAGCCCTAAACCTACCACTTGCTCACTGGCCCGACCTCAGGGCCCATGTGGTGGGGACGCTGCTTGGCTTGGGGAGCCCGCTGGCCTGGGCGCTGGTGTGCCACGGGGTGCCCCTGAACCAGATGACCGGAGTGGCCATGCACCCTGTTGGTGCCCTGTGCCTGGGTTGGGCTCATCGGGGATGGGCCTTTGCTGCACGCCTGCTTCCTCCCTGTGTCTGCTTGTGCCCCGTGTGGTGGTACCCAGGTGAAAGAGATCATGGTCAATCGCCCTTGACGCACGGCCGAGCACAGCTGCAACACCTGCATTGACACTGTCAGATCAGCTGAAACTGTGCAATAGGACTGAGCTCTTACCCATACTATCTATACTAGCTAGACATCTGTGCCCTGTATGACAGCGCAATGGGCAAGCAAGACACACGCCATCGAAGTTTCCGTTTGAGGGCAAAAGGCACACTCAGCAGGTGAACTAGTATCCTTTGCAGGAGGAACAGTCTGATACCTCAAGGGGGGGCACTGGGCACGATGAGGACCTCAAACAAATCCTAGTGGACGTCAAGTCTAGCTTATGAGCGATAGATGCTAAACTAGATCTCATGGCCAGCCAGCTGGACCACATAAAGGAGACGGTTGACAAACATGAGGACAGGATAGACCACCTCGAAGCCAGAGTATCTGACGTAGTTGACGTGAAAAGTGCGTCTTCACACACAAACAGGTTCTGTTTGTTTTTCGAAGTATTGTTATACCTGACAGGGGCTAGTCAGGTTTTGAGGGCTGCACCATTGATTCATATTGTGAACCGGAATATTTGATAAAAAAGTGAATACTTTTTAGGTGTGCAGGGTATCAGCATTGTCGTAGTTGACATGCATGCCACGACCAGCGAGCATCTTCTGCACATGGATAAGGTCCTTGAAATATCAAAGCAAAGAATGAGGATCTGGAGGCATGGTTGTGGCGTAACAACCTGCGATTAGCCAGAGTCCTTGAATCCACAAGCATAGACAAAATGGAAGACTACGTCTAATCATGTGTGGCCGCCACCGGGCTCACACCCTGACCTATAGTTGCCCAGCTGCTCAACTCCAAAGACTGGGATGCCGTCCTTTGCCAGGCTCGGGAGCGGTGGGTGGTGGAGTACCAGGGGAATACACTCTCCTTCTACTGGGATTTCATCCCTATGGTGCAGGCTGCACGAAGTGAGCTTCTGCCGGCCAAGAAAATTTTGCAAAAAGTGACCATCAACGACACACTTATCTACCATGCAAACCTACATATACCTCACGAGGGGAAATCTCACCACTTTAACGACCCGAAGGGCACCCTCAAATTCACCAAAAGCATTGAAGCTGAGGCGGGAAACCTGGGCGTCCCCTCAAAACAAGAGAGACACCGGCATGGATGAAAATGACTGACTTCACGGGCTCCCTGTCTCGCCGCCGAAGGGGATATTCCCCCTCACATAAGGAGACAATAAACAGGTATCCCCAAGAACTGACTATACGACTAGACTCTGAAGTTTTGACAGAGGACGTACTCAGCACCTTCACTACGCTGTACTTGGAGCCCTTGTATAGAAATTCGGGGCACTTGTGCCCCTTCGGCCACCCAGTCTGCTCTTGACCGGGCAGTTCACCTGGCTCATCAATGCCCTCAGGGATGATTCCTATAGGCTCTGTTTCTTCACTGGAATGGGTTTGGGGTGGAGGGTGGGCATTTGATTTCTGCCATGTTTGGGGGCTGGAGTGCGTGGGAAGTTACGTACCTTTTTGTTTGCTGTGTTTGTCTTTTCCTATGGCAGGCCATACATACAACGCATGACACTACATCAATTCCCAGATTGGCTACATGCTGCAACCTCAAAGTGTCTCCCTATCTTCTGCACTTACTGGTAGCCTTTACATCACTGCCCCAGTGGGTTTCTGATGGAGGCCCTCATAGACTAGCCCATTCAGTTTCAGATACTACTTCCCAGACGATATGACGGCAACCATTAGATGCCTAACCTGGAATGTGAGGGGTCTTAATGATCAGTGCAAGGCCAGGCTGGGGGCACAACTATATTGCCAGACATCGCATTGATGTATGCTTTCTCCAGGAGCTCCACATCACCCCATTGACATCCTACCGACTCAAATTAGGATGGTGTGTGGAATCTCATGTAGCTCTCTAACTATGCTGAGGGACAGCCATGCTCATATGTAAGGGCCTACAATGGTCTCTGACCGAAACAGTCAGCAACACAGAAGGTCGATATATCATACTAGCAGGCACACTACAGCAACACCCGCTTATATTTGTATCTGTTTATGGTCTAACGGCCAGCTTGAGACAACATCATGCTCAGCGTGAGCTCAACTTCACCATGCACAAAATGTTAATCTCGATGTACGTGGGTGATGTTGTGCTCTATGTCTGAGACCTATGGGTCAATCTTGACCCAATCATACGAGAAGTCATAAGGTTTTGAGGACACTCTGGCATCCACATCAACAGGGCTAAATTCATCCTTTTTCCACTAACAGTCAACACACCTCCGATTGAGTCGGAGTTTCTCTTGGGGTGGGCATTGGAGCCGGTGCGCTATCTCGGTATCTGGCTAAGTCTGGATATGGATGAACTTTGGTGAGTTAATTATGGGAGAGCGGTATGTTGGCTGGAGGAGAAATTCCCGGCATGGAATAGACTCTCTCTGTCCTTGACAGGACAAGTAGCAATAGCCAAAATGGTTGTGCTGCCCACATTTCTATACCACTTCATCAATCTCCCCATGTTGCTCACCACTTACTTCCTCTGGCTCCTGCGATCCAACCTGATATCGCTATCATGGGCCAGAAAACAACCGCACATTACATGGGAAACACTCACACTGCCCTTGCGACAAGGTGGCCTTAATGCACCAGATATGCCACTATAAGCACTCTGCACGCAAGTTCAATACCTTCATTACTGGTTATATGCAAAACGATTCCAGCCACACACAGCAATGGAGATAGCCATTGCATCTCCCTGGCTGCTAGCCACCACGCTATACTACAAATACAAGCCTCCATGCAAAGAGATTGATACAGTTGAATATTTTAGATGGGTGTGGGATGGCCTGTGCCGCCAAGCCAGACTGAACTGCCGGTATGCCCTGTCTATCCCACTAGTGCGAGACCCCATGCTGTCCGCCCTACAAGACGATGGAGCCAGAGCACGAGCACATAAGAGGAAACTCATTACCTTTGCAGAGCTTTACCCTGAAGGTCCCTTTCTACCTCCCATTGCTCCAAATAACTCACCATGGCCCACCACACTAGACACCATGCTCTACCACCAGATACACACCATGCGAAGGGCACTGCACAAAACATTCCCTGAGTCACCTCCCCCATTACACGCTCTCGAGCACATGTTGACCAACACCTCCACCCATAAATTAGTCACTAGACTGTACTCTGTAATGCCGGACAAGGCATCTAACCGTGTCCCAACAGCTTGCGATATATGAGCACGAGCCATATACCCTCCTATCACAGAGAGGCAGTGGATATATTGCTGCAAACTGCCTGACCCTCCCCCCTCATGAATAAGTCTGAATGTGTAGACTGAAACAAACCCTAAAATTTGGAACTAGCTGGAGGGCACAGATGTCTATTCTTGGTTTATGGATTTAATGATTTCAAACTGTCTGTTTTTCAGCTTTTGTCCTTCCGCCTCCGCCCCACCTTCCTGCCTCTCCGCTGATTGTTGATGTCGTTTTTCAATGTTCACTGTTACTAAGGTCACGGCCTATGTGAAGTTAACCACTCTAAATGCCAATGAATACAAAATTGCTATGTGTGCAATCGCTGAGTATTCTGCTCAGGCAAAAGCTATCAAGGGTGAGAACATTTTCTATTCACTGAAGGCTGTTAAACTTTGCGAAGTAGATTGCTGTATGCTCTACTTGCTATGGTATGGAATCAATTAAAAATGTTGATGAGTGAAATATTATGTACAGAATGCTTGCTATAACACTTCCCTCTTTAAACCTAGCCGAAAACCTGCAAAGAACAGCCAGAAAAAATAACTTTTTTGAAGACTTTATTATCTATATAGAGAAAAAAACAGTGCTATAGTATTTTTTAAATTAAAAAAGGTTATTAAAATATTGGAACATAAAATAATACATATGTTCTATTTATAATTTATTTTTTATTAAAATAGATTTTTTTTATATTCGTAAAAAGTTTTAATAATTACATTTAATTTAAAATTATTTCCTTTGGGTTTCTATTTTAAATTCCTGCTTCCATTATTTTCTATGGGAGGGTGTTGCAATAAGAATAGTTTGCCATGTTTGGTGCTGGAATTACTCCAGCTTCGAGCTGGAGGGCATTTACAACTGTTTTGGGTCCTTTGTGGTTGTAATAACTATAGACAGGCAGTTTTAAAAACAGAAATTGACTTAGTCTTTTGTGGGTCAGGGTTTGTCTCTCCTAAACCCTTCCCTAATCTTCTCTAAATTCCTCTTTACTCCTCCCCTAACACTTCCTCTTTAGGTGTAAATATTCCCCATTTTACAGCCACTCCCTCAGCCCCTCCCATGTTTGCTACTAAAAATTATGCCAACTGTTAGAAAAATGGGATTTCTGGTTGGCTAGTATATGCACCTAAGCCAGGCAGAACCCACCACTCTAGTCAGAGCAAGGGAGCTACACACCCAAGATAACTCCTGCTCACCCTCTTGGCAGCTTGGTGTCAGGCTTATCCCAGAGGCAATGTGTAAAGCGTTTGCGCAACACACACACACACACCAGTGACACAACAAATACACCACAAAAGAGACCCCACATAGCAGTATATAAAATATATAAAAATATCTCATATATTGTATATAACACATAGACCACAATCACATAAATCATAAATCACTTTGCCGACTAGGCAATTGTCATAACATCATAGTTAGTGCAATAAAGTAAATACTTATAGGTTGCACACATCATGAAACAACACCACCCCTGTACACATTATGCAAATCCTGAAATGATATTCGTTATCCTATCATTGCGAGATATAAAATGACACATGTCATCACATCAGGCAAGAATATGGTGCTGTTAGGTCATACATAAATCATGGCCGCTAGGCACATCATGTCAGTCCTGGAAATGTTAGGAAAAACAGCATAGATCACAACATCAGGGGCATCAATATGGAGCAATTAGATTAGGAAGAGAAAAACACAGGAACCACCATATTCAAAGGTATCAGTAAATACTGACCCAACCACATAGCATACGGCTCCCTGCACCCCTATTACTGTAAATGTGGTAATGGACACACCAGTGTGGGTCCAGAAGCATCTGAGCCCCTACTACGGGTTTTATGGTAATTTCAGAAGTTTTCTCTAAATGGGGCCAGTTCCAAATCGGGGGCCCTGTCCCATGCTCGCCCCACAAAGGCCACAAAAGCAAGGAATGTAGCCCCCATGTATGTGCAGACACAGGGACGGGGGAACGTACTTACTACCTCTTTCTGCTGGCCAACTTCGCTGGGTCCCCCGCGTGTGTCAGCCTACTGCAGCTGCCCACTAGCACACGGGGCAGCTTCTATACCCCAAACCATAATCTCCTCCCGGCTCAATCCGGGTTGTGCACATACATCTGGTGCACAGAGAGCGGCGGCCGGACCGTGAATACGCGAATATGCGAATACCTATTGCGGACCTCGTGGGCCTCCACCCAGCAGCACTGTCTCTTTTGTGTTGACTTCTCTGGGCCCGAGGGATTGATCACGTTGGAGACCTCTCCCGGTCTCAGACGGTCGTACCTCCGGGAGGCAAGGATTTCGGCCCGCGGCCAGCGCAATAGACCTCCCTCAGTTTCTCCTGTCTTCGCCGAGTCGGAAACCATCTGCCCGCTGGGAGGACAGCCGCAATTCTCTCAGCGGAAATCTGGACCAGGGTTTCCTTCGTCGGCTGCCAGGAAGGGGGAGAGCACTTCCTCAACAAAAAGCTCTCCCCTCCCTCTGCCCCAAACACGAGGGACAGTGCAGTGCTCAACATGAGCTGAGTGCAAACAAACACTGTTCACACCACACACTAGTTTAGAGTGCTCCTTCTTGAGAGAGGAAGCCCTCTCCACACGCTTGTGCCACAAATGGAGTGCTCAACACGCGCTTACACGGTCAAAGGGGAAGAACAGTCCAAACCTTCTCCTGCTCCAGACAGGAGCAGCAACTGCAGGCTGACCTACCCACACACACCAGGGGAAGCGCTTCTCACACAGCTCTCCCAGCTCTCCTTCCAGGCAGGTTCCTTTTGATCCATCAAGGAACTTTTGAGGTCTTTTATCTCCCTGAGACTTCCAACAGGAGGCAAGTCCACACAAGCCCTTGGAGATCTTCTCAAGCAGGATGCCACAGCAGGGCAAAAAGAGTCAGTTTTTTTCCTCTGGCCACAGACAGAAGTAGCAACTGCAAGCCAACCCACCCCTCACACAGAAAAGGAATCACTCCACACACAGCTCTTCGGCTCTTCTTCTTGGCAGGGTCCTCTTGTTTCCAGATGTGATATAAAGTTCTGTGGTTTTAGGTCTAATACCTATGCCCCAATTTCTCATTGTAGTCTTTGTTTCAGAGTCCCTGAGCTCAGTACAAACCAGTTCTATCCTCCCTGGTCTAGCTTGACCACAGGGGGTGGAGACAGCATTGTGCAGAGGAGACACAGCCTATTCAGGTGCTAGTGAAAACTCCTCCCACCACTCTAAATGCAGAAAGGTCTATCCATCCTGGCTATGAGTCACTCAGGAAAAGTAGGGCACACCCCAACCCCCCTTGTGACTGCCTAGAGTGACTGCACATCCCCAGCAGCTGTCACGCCAAAACCAGACGGTGAATACACAAACAGGCAGAGGCATACAGAATGGTAAAGCAAGAAAATGCCCACTTTATAAAGTGGGCATTTTCAGGTGCATAATTTAAAAACCACCTTAACTAAAAGGTTTGTTATTAAATTCTGAGTTCAGGAAGCCTAAACTCCATTTCTCTATCTGGTCCCAATGGAAAGATAGACTTGTAAGATGTTACAAGGCAGCTCCTATATCAACCTATGGGACAGACAGAGTTTCAGCAGTGAAAAATGAAATGCACAGTATTTCACTATCAGGACACGTAACACACACCAGCACATGTCCTACCTTCCACATACACTGCACCCTACCCACGGGCGGTGTGTTGGGCCTACATGAGGGATGCCTTACATGTAAGAAAAAGGAAGGTTGGGGCCTGGCAAGTGGGTTCACTTGCTAGGTCAACATGGCAGTTTAAAACTGCGTGCAGACACTTCAGTGGCAGGTCTGAGACACATTTACAGGGCTACTCATGGGGACACACAATCAGTGCTGCAAGCCCACTAGTAGCATTTGATTTACAGGCCCTGGCACACTCAGTGCACTTTACTAGGGACTTACCAGTAAATCATATATGCCAATCATGGATAACCAATCATAATCACAATTTACACAAAGAAAATATGCACTTTCGCATTGATCGGCAGTGGTAAAGTGCCCATAGTCCTACATCCAACCAAAACAGGGTCAGAAAAAAGGAGGCAAAAGGCAAAAAAGTTTGGGGTTAAACCTGCAAAGAGGGCCAGGTCTTACACTTACGTGCGCAGAGCTGTCTGCAATTGGGGCAGAGATCTGCACACATAAAAGATAGGAGAGGCAGAGCCATAGACTTCCACATACAGGTTTGCGAATAGCATGTTTCAGTACTGTTGCAAAGTCCTCCTGTGTGCACTGGGCACCTCCTTTATTTGCTGACTTTTACTGGTGGTAACTGACTGTATCTGGGCTCTGTGTAACCAGGGCCAGCGCTATGTTGAAAACTCAGTGAAAACACACACATACATGAGGGTACACTATATATTAGGGCGCACTTATAATTGTCATGTCCTACCCTATAAGTCCCTAGTACATAATAGGGTAGGGGGATTTAAACTACCTTTAAGTCCCTAGTACATAATACTAACTACCACTAAGTTACTAACATACCACTAAGCCATGGTGTGCACTGCTTAGAGCCTGAGCTTATTTTAAAAGCAACTCTGTGTTGCAGCACTGCTTTTAAATTTAAATTGTGCCCAAACTCAACTTTGGTGGCAAGGGTACTTACAATGTGATAATCTACAATATTTTAACATATTAGGCACCCCCAGGGTCTCCCCTAGGTGTCTTAGGGGAGGGGGTCATGTGAATATATGGGGGCAGATCTACGAGGAAGTGCCGCAGCGCGGCACCGCAAGCCCTTTGGCTGCGCCACGCTGCGGCACTTCCGAAGCACAGGAATGCGACATATTTACAAGAATATGTCACATTCCTGTGCTTCCCCCTGCGCTAGCGCACAAACTGCAGCCATGCGCGGGAGATTGTTTTTGTGCAGGAAGGGTCACTTTCCTGCACAAAAACAATCACTACAGGCATTTTCCTCCTTCAATGTGTACTGTAGAATGCAGCACGCATTGAAAGAGGAAATAACGAGGAGAAATGAAAACATTTCTCCTCGTTGCGCCTCGCTACGCCACCTCTAGGGTGGCGTAGCATTCACACGCATCTCCAGATTTACGATTTCTCGTAAATCTGGAGATGTGTATTGTTCCATGGGTGTTGCGTGGGAACACCCACAGCAACACCCATGCAACGCCCCTTCAACGCAAAGTGCTGCGTGTGAAGGGGCCGTATTTACAAGGAGAGGAAAAGTCACGCAGGGTGGCTTTTCCTCTCCTTGTAAATATGGAGGAGCCCCTGCGCCACCAGTACGTCACGAAAAGTGACGTACTGGTGGCGCAGGGGGCTTGTAAATCTGCCCCATGATGTTTATATGCCCTGGGGATGCAGAAATTGCACATTTCACTTTTACCATTTGTAGGAAAGTAGGATCTGCTTTCATGGTCACCCCCACTTTTGGATTGTGTCATTATGTTTTACTGACTAGTCTGACTGGGATCCTGCTAATCAGGACCCCAGTCTCCGTGCTTCTCCCATAAATTGGCAATGGTGAGTACTTAGGTACTCTCCAGATTGGCTACTGGTGTACCCTGATAAGTCCCTAGTATATGGCGCTAAGGTACTCAGGGCATAGGACCACCAGGGGTCTCCCATGGGCTGAAGCATGCATTATGCCACCCATGGGAGACCACTCAAATTGTGACTACAGGCCTGCCATTGCAGCCTGTGTAAGCTGGTGCTAGCACTACTTACGACAGATATAAGTTTTCTTTTATCTGAGGTCACTGTACTTAAAACCTATAAGTCACCCCTAAGGCAGGCCTTTCAATCCTGAAGGCAGTGTGCTCGGTTCTAAGCATGAGGGTGCCCCTGCATGAGCAGGACATCCCTGTAAGCTTCGGAGTCCATTCTCCCGGGTTTTAAGTGCATCAGCCATTAAGATACATAGAGTGGCCATGCGTCATTTCGCGATGACCATCTCTAAACTGGCTGTAACGAACCCTGTTGTGTTTGGTATCAAACATGTTGGAATCATACTCTCACACTGTAAACGGTGTGGAGGTAGGATTCTATGCACTGTAAAGCTCCTCCGGGAGGCCTTCAGTGCTCCCGGTACCAGTCTTCTAGACCCGGACAGCAAACTGTGACTGCTGCCGACCAGAGACAAGATTCTGCCCTCCTGCTGCTGATCCAAGCTAAAGCAGAGGAAGGCAGGACAGTAGGTATCCTGTCACTGGGGGTGTGACCACCTCCCAGACAGGACTTCGTGTATTGGGACAGGGTGGGGGCGCTTGTCAGCCCTCCTTGCCCTCCTTGCATACTCTAGTCCAAACCAGTTAAGGGAGACGTTAGCTCCTGCTCTGACGTGAAACTGGACAAAGGACATGTGAGTATCCTCTCCAGTGTCCAGCCCCTCCTCTGGGAGGACCCCCTGAATCGTTCCAACCCTTTCCTTAGAGTACTTAAGGCCTTAAGGCCTTTCCTGTGGGTGGGTCCCTAGATTCATCATGGGACAAGATTCAGATCACATACCACTTCAACTTCGACCGTCTGGGCACTCTGGACCTCGCTGGACTTCGCGTTGGGAACCAAGACTGCAACTGCGAAGACTCCTGCTGCTCCTGGTCTCATCGTCCTGCAAGTCCGCTCCAACGTCTGTGCCTGTGCGCCATACAGATTCTTCACAAAGCCTGTGGACATACAAGAAACCCGAAGGAATCTCCCTTTGAGTGAAGGAGTCTCTACCTGCATCTGCGGGCACCGCAACGCAGCTGACCAGTCTGCTGATCCTGAGCTCCAACAGACTCTGAAAGGCTCAACAACATAGGTAGTGGTTCTGCAACTCTCTCAAGGCCTGCACTGTCCTCTCACTGAGGTTGAGGCCAGTATCCCTCATCAGAACTGCTGGAATAGAGCCCCTGTGCACAGCGTCGACTTGCCATTGCCAAGGCTTGTTGACTCTCTCCCCCAGATATCTTCGGGCTCCAAGAAGCTCCAACTTCAAGCATCTCCTGCAGCCAAGATCTTTGCCTGCATCGCATCCTTTACACTGTGGGCTTGCATCCTTTGGTGAGCTGCTCAAGGTCCTCTTGCGACTCCTGTGCCTTCGGCCCATGGTTCCACTCGAGGGTCTTCTTTGGCTCCAGTGGGCTACCCTGCTTGCTCGGGCCTGCTCTGACTTACCTGCTCATGGCGAGTCACTTGGACCTTGCTGGTCCCGACACTGCACCTTTTTCTTCAACTACGATGATTGCCGGTGCCAAAGCTTGTTGGTGCCCCTACCGGACACTTACCCCTTGGCTCTTGACATCTGACGTGGGACAGCTCATGCACAGCTCCTGGTCCTAGTCTGTATCTCCTGGTCAGTACAGCTGCAACTTCAAGGGCACCGTCAACTCTCCTGCATCTCCGACATCGGTGGGCATTTGTCTTCTGTGCCTCCTGGTCACTCCTGAGTGGCATACACTCTGTCCTTTCTGCTTGCAGATACCTCTCACCTTGAATCCACCTTTGGGTTCCACCGAACACTTTCACCTTCCTCGCCAGCGGCATCTTTTCCAAAGTCCTCCATTGTGGTCTACGGCATTTTCCGACGTCACATCACACCTATGCACCAGATTCCCTGGTGTAGGTATCCTGGTTCCTGGGGTATCCATGGGTGGGGTGACTCTCCAACCTTCCATCTTCCACTGGGTTTCTTCTGGGTCCACTGGGAAGGGTCCTTCTTCTTTAAAATTGCAACTGCGACTTATCTATTGACTAACATTGAGCATGCGGTCGTGTTTGCTCTCCCCCAGGGTACCACTGTGAATCTGTGCTATTTACGAATACTATTGACAAAGCATTGTGTGTATTGTGTAGTATCTCGGGGTAGGAGATAACACAGTGTGTTGGGGAGTGTTAATAAGAAATACATATTTTTATAGCTACACTGTGTGGTTCTTTTTCACTTAACCTATACCATAAGATTAAGTACTGGTAAAACAAGCTGCTTTACACTCCTTCTGGACTAAGCCTGAAGGCTGCTCTCCACAGCTACCACTTAGAGAGCTTTCTAAGGTTGTCTAAGACCACTAAAATCACCATAAGGGTTGTCTGGATTAGTGCAGGGTGCTACACTTACATAAGTGTGTGAACAAAGGTCAAGGGAACCCTGTAAGTCAGAAGGGACCAAGGCCAGCAGTATGTTATTAGAAACAGCGGTCCCTATCAAGGAAAATATGCAATCATAACCACAAAACTACAATTAGAGTTGTGTATGTAACTATCCAAATGGAAGAGATTGTATTTATTTACACATTCAATAAACACGAAACAGCATATAGTATCATGCAGTGAGCAGGAAGTGACGGGGTTATGGAAATCAACAGATTTCCTGACCTCAGGCATATATCTGCAGAGTGACTTTTTAGTGATACATAAATTACAGTAGTCACAATGAGAAAAACATCCTAAGCTCCACATTAATCATGAGTAAGAGTTTGGAGTCAAGATGTGGTTGTCGACGACGTTTCGATCCCCAACGGCGGTTATGGGATCATCATCAGGACAGGAGAATCAGAATGCCTGAGAGGTTGCTGTAGGTCCAGGTTGAGGACCACAGGGTAGGGGGTGTGTAAGGGAATGGTGTCCAGCCCATAGCAGCACGGGAACTCAGTCTGCGGTGGGGCAGATGAATTGCCAAAGTAGGACAGGGTCGGGGCGGGGAAGAACAATGTCTCGTCCGTAGGTTCTTTACGCGTCGCTCTGAATCGAGCGAAGGTAAGGGGAAATCCTCAGCGCACCTGAGGTTGAAGATGATCCGGGGGTGCAGGACCCCCGGATCATCTTGTTCTCACACACCATTGTAGCAAGGAACCTCCCAAAATCGACTTTGGTGCTAGGAGCACTGTGGAGTGAGGATCCACAATATTCTTGCATATTCAGGACCCCTAAAGTCTCCCTAGGGGTGGGGATCATGTAGCTATAAGTAGGGTCCTTATAAAGGATGTTTTATAGACCTTGGTGCTGGAGAATTTGCACATTTAATTTTCCCCATTGTAGATCCCCGGCCCACATAGAATAACATTGCAATAGTTTATGAACGCATAAATATTGATAGGAATCAAAGCAAAATATAATTCGAACATTTAGGAGAATGGTATTGATAAATTCAACACTGGGTTATTGTTGAATTTATCCTAAAATATACAGACAAGAAGTTATAAGACTTTGTTGTCTGTAAGCCAAAATGTAGCCTTCTAGTGGTTTTCCCTGATTGGTAAGAGTTAACAGGATTAGCCACGCTGCTTTGATGAAGTGATAAGTGGCTCACCCCAGAGTGGCTATCTGTTTTGAGAGAACTATGCTACACAGGAATGCCAGAGCAGAGGGTAGGAGTCGTAAAGCACAACCTTCAAAAGATAGCTAGGCCGGGCAGGGAAGACTAGGTCCATCTACCCCCAGGCCTCTCACCCAGTCTATTGGCAGGCTTAAGGCAGGAATTTGCTGATGGTAGGGGGAGAAGAGCTATGCAAATGAGCCATAATGAGGTTGGCTTTTCTAATTCTTGCTCTCCTGCTTGACCCCAAAGAACGCTGAATAAATATGTGAGAGGTGCAGAGCCTCTCAGTTCTGCTGTTTTAAACTAAGAGAAGAAGGCTTGCCAAGCTGGAAACTTGATTTGCACCATCAGGCCCTGCATTCTGACTGACTGCGCCTGCTCAATTATCTGGAACTACAGCTCTTTAGATGGACCTTGCTTCAAGAGGAATAAAGAGTGGACTCCCTGAAAGCTACATGTTAAAAGAGTTCACCTGGATCATCACCACCAAGAATCCCCTGCCTGGAGTGCGTCCAGTGGATGTGTAAGGGTTTTGTCCAGGTGCATTGTGGGAATTGTGGTCCCTAACTTTCAAGGACCATCTTGGAGATTCCTGACCCTTGGATTGTATTTTGGACATCTTGGACCCTCAAGAGGAACTTCAGGAAGAAGTTCCAGAAGTTGAGAGCAACTTTGAAAAAAACTCCATAAGGGGACAAGCCTCGCACCTTCAACTGCGAGCTGACCTGGTCTGCTGGTTTATCCAGCTGAAAAGCACCAGAGGTCTGACTTCTGGAGTTTGACCAGGAGCTCCCTGTAAAGCAACCCAGCGAACCCTCACTGAACCCGGACTGGTGAAGAGCATCGAAGGATCCCGACAGAAAAAGCTTAGAAGGTAAAATCTCGACTAAGGCCTACCGCAAGGAGTATCCGAGCAGGGCTCCATCGCAGTCGGCATGAAACTTTCACCCGGTCAAGCGCGACCAGTTGTCCCAGAGTGGGGCTCTAGGTTTCTAAGTGCTATATAGTGCTAAATGTGTAAAAATTCATATCTCCTGTCCCCTACATTGGATTTTGTTTTGTTTTTATAAATTGGTGTTGGATTTTTATTGTGTGTTGTGTTTTAAATATTCACTGAATTGTTGTTTTTAAATGCTTTACATACCTGTTTCCTAAGTTAAGCCTGCTTGCTCGCAGCCAAGCTATTAAGGGTTGACCATGGGAATAATTTATTGAGACCTGCACTGAGCCCTAGACCATGGTAGTGGCCTTATTGTCAGTGGTAGATGAACATTCACCACTACTAATAACCCACTTTCCAACATTTGGTGTTCAGTGGTGTGGATGAAGACTCGTGTTTAAAAGTGCACCTTTCAGTGAAGTGAATTAGGATTGTGAAAATACTCTAAATTGTCTTAGATCAAAACATTTGAGTTTTGAATTCTTGGAAATTGGACTAAACTGATTTTTCATCCTTTGTTTTGATTTTACCAAAATTGATCTAAGTCTGATTGCTAGTTGTTGTGACCCAACACTAAGGATAACATGGAGCTGGACCTAACTAAACTGCCTAAACTCAAGATGGCTGAGCTTAGGGCACAGAGTAGGCTTAGGGGGCTGCCTGCTTACAACAAAAAGTGGAAGGCAAGGTTGCTTAAGTCCCTGAAGGTCTGCGCTAGGGTAGCTGAAGAGATTCAAAGGAGGTGGAGGCTGACCCCCCGCAACATCACCCAGGAGGAGGGTGAGGATGAGGCATCCTCCATTGTTCCCAGTGTTATCTATGTATTTCCAAATGGTGGGAGGAGGGCAAGGCCCCCTACTCAGGAACCACCACTGTCCCTTGCAGAGAGACAGCTTGAGGCCCAACTTGCTTTTATAGCTTTGGAGCAGAGGAAACTGGAATTAGCTGAGAGGAAGTGGCGGGAGGAGGAGAAAAGAAATGGTGCCAGTGAAAATGATGAAGAGGATGAGATGTCTAGGGGTGGTGGGTTTGACCACATGCTTCCTAAGGGTATAGTACCCAGGTACACAGAGGGGGATGACATTGACAAAAGGCTGACTGCATTTGAGAGGGCCCTAGAGATGTAGGGCATCCACCCCAAACATTGGGGTTCACTCTTGTGAGAAACAATTACAGTAACTTGGAGGGTTAGGAACCTGACCATGCAGGTGAAGGAGGCGAAGTCCTACTCTCACATGAGGCAATGTTTAGTTGAGAAATTTGGTTTAACCCCAGAGCAATACAGGGGGAAGTTCAGAGGCACCCAGAAGGTAAACTCCCAGTTGTGGGTGGACTTTTTAGACACCTCACAGAAGGCTGGATTGTTGTTAACAAAGTAGAAACATATCAGGGATTGTATAATTTGTTTTTGAGAGAACACATTTTGACTCATTGTGCTGAAGAGAAGTTACACCAGTACCTAGTGGACTCAAATCTGTCGAGTCCTAGGGACTTAGTCAGGGCAGCTGATGAGTGGGTTAGAACCAGGGTTTCCAATCAGCACCAGGGGGTTGACCAGAAGAAAGGAGGACAGGTCCCTCCCCAGGGGAAAGCCCAGGGGAAAGAAGGTCAAAAACAGGAGTCCTCCAAAGACCCACAAAAACCTGACCAAGGAGGGGGGGCCACAGCCAACCCAAATTCAAAGGGAGTGGGTATCAGGGAAAGAAGGGTAGGTTCTTTAATCTCTCAAAGGTGGAAAAGTGCTCAGACTGTAATCAGCCAGGGCACAAGAAGGGAGATGTTGTCTGCAGAAAGAAGCCCCCCACAAGTGGGTCATCCCCAGGCATTGATAGTGTGTGTGTGTAGTTGTGGAGAGTACCCCAGAGAGGGGTCGGGAAGTGACAGAAACAACCTTAGTGTCCCTTGATGGGGTGCATATTGCAACCCTGGCTGCCTTACCTCCAAACATGGATAAGTACAGGCAGAGGCCTAAAGTCAATGGGACTGAGGTTGAGGCTCTAAGAGACACAGGGGCTAGTATGACTATGGTCCTAGATACCCTGGTGCCTCATGTGAGATTGCTACCCGGTGAGAAGGTGTGGCAGGCCCTATGAAAGTAGATGTGTCTCCTCTACTCCCAGTCCAGTATTTACTGGGCAATGATCTTGAAGCATCTGATTGGTCAACTCTGTCTCGTCTTCCTGCTTCCACACCCTCCGCCTCCTTCGTAAGACCTTCAAATGGATCCCCCTCGAACACCGAAAGACCGTCACTCACGCCCTGGTCACCAGCAGACTCGACTACGGCAACGCACTCTACGCCGGAATAAACAAAAACCTCACCCGCAAGCTACAGAACATCCAGAACGCCGCCGCAAGACTGGTCCTCAACCTGCCAAAACACTGCCACATCTCCCAGCACCTGCGCACACTCCACTGGCTCCCTGTCGAGGCGAGAATCACCTTCAAGATGCTCACCCACGCACACAAGGCCCTCCACGGCACCGGACCAGCATACCTGAACAGCCGACTCAAATTCCACGCACCCCAAAGGACCCTACGATCAGCCCAGCTCTCCTACGCCGTGGTCCCCCGCATCAGAAAGACCAGATCGGGAGGTCGCTCCTTCTCCTTCCTCGCGGCCATAGCATGGAACGCCCTTCTGCTCCACCTCAGACAGACAACATCGCTCCCCATCTTCGCAAGAAACCTCAAAACCTGGCTCTTCGACAGACCCCCTCCTTGATGGATGGAACCTGCACCCCCCCCCAGCGCCTTGAGACCCTTACGGGTGAGTAGTCGCGCTTTAACAAACCCCTGATTGATTGATTGATTGGTCAGAGGTGGAGAGAGGGTTCCACATGAGAATATTGGAGCTGCCTGAATGGGTATGGGATGTGACTAGGTCACAGACTATCCTGAAGGGAAATGCTGAATGTCTGGACCATGGAACAAAGGGCCACGCACCCAAGGACAAGGGCACAGGTCTGGTGAACCAGCCCAGGGAACTCCAGAGGTGCAGGTGGAATCTGACCCTGATGGGGAAGATATGACTTCTGAAGAAGGGACTCGATCCCTGCCAGCGCTGTCAGATTTGGCAGAACTGCCAGGAGCAGGTGGACCCTCCAGAGAGGAGTTCTGTCAGGGACAGAGAGACTGGCCCTCTCTTGAGAGCTTGAGGCGGATTGCCTCCAAGCAAGAGGAGGGGAGTGACAGTGGATTTCACAGAATCTACAGGAAAGATGGACTGCTTTATACTGAGGCCAGAAACCTCACGGAAGGGGCCATCAGGAGGTTGGTGGTGCCCTAAAAGTACAGGGAGCTCACCCTGACCTTGGGTCATGATATCCCATTTGCACAACATTTGGGACAGACAAAGACATGGATCTGGTTGGTGAACCATTTCTACTGGCCCCATATGTCCGAGAAAGTAAGGGAGTTTTGCAGCTCCTGGGTCACCAGTCAGGCCAGTCCAAATGCATCTCAGGACAATAGCTGCTCCTGCAGTGGCTAGGGCACTACCTAGTGTGTTTACCAGAGTGGGTTTTCCAAAAGACGTTGTTTCAGATAGGGGCACAAACTTCCTCTCCAGCTATCTGAAAGCGATGTGGGATGAATGTGGTGTTAACTGCAAGTTCACCACCCAATATCACCCCCAGACTAATGGCTGGTGGAGAGGTTCAACAAGACTCTGAAAGGCATTATCAATGGGCTGTCTGACAAACTCAGGAGGAGATGGGATGTTCTCCTCCCATGCCTACTGTTTGCCTACAGGGAGGTTCCACAAAAAGGGGTTGGTTTCATTGCCTTTGAGCTGTTGTTTGGACATCCTGTGAGAGGGCCATTGTGCCTGCTGAGAGAGTCTTTGGAGTAGCCTCTCAAAGAAGCAAAGGACAACGTGCTGGACTTTGTGCTAGTCCTAACATCTAGAATGGCAGAGTACATTAACAAGGCAGGCAGGAAACTGGAGGCCAGCCATGAGCTCATGAAGCACTGGTAGGTTCAGAAGGCTACTATGCCTGAGTATACTCCAGGAGAGTTGGTGTGGGTGTTGGAGCCTGTGACTCCTAGGGGCCTCCATGACAAGTGGAGTGGCCCTATCCAATCATTGAAAAGAAGGGTGAGGTTATCCACCTGGTAGACCTTGGCATCCCCCGGAACCCTCATAGGGTCAGACATGTGAATAGATTGAAGCCCCACCACAACAGGGCACACACAACCATGTTACTGGCTACAGATGAGGGAGTGGAGGAAGAAACTGAGCCATTGCCCGACCTCCTCTCCAACAATGTGCAAGATGGGTCAGTGGATGGAGTTGTACTCTCACCCAAATTGAAAGACCAGCAGCACAGAGACTGCAAGCAAGTGCTGCAGCAGTTTGCTGGTCTGTGCTCTTTGACCCCAGGAATCACTGAGTGCTGTGTGCACCACACTGACACTGGTGACAGCACCCCTGTCAAAAATAAACTGTACAGGTTGTCTGACTATGCCAGAGCCAGCATCACGGCTGAAGTGGCTAAGATGCTGGAGTCGGGGGTAACTTAGTCTTCTGACAGTCCATGGGCCAGCCCAGTGGTGCTGGTGCCCAAACTTAATCCCCAGGGGAGGCAAAGGAGTTAAGCTTCTGTGTGGACTACGGAGGACTTACTGAAGTCGCAAAGACTGATGCTCACCCTATACCTAGAGCTGATGAGCTCATTGACAGGTTAGGGCAGAGGTCTTCAAACTTTTTGATGCCAAGACCACCCTGTCAAAAACCTTTAGGCGTAAGGACCCCCTCCTGACAAAAATGTCTAGAACTTGGGCCTCCTCATCATTGCCAACTATCGACAACCATAAACGCCCCCAATTCGCACAGCCAATCATTTATACATTGGGGAAATAAATTAAACAGTGTTTAGCAAACCAAAGGTCAGTGGTTGGGGGCATGGTCAATGGTGTGGCTTAAAACAAAGGGCCTAATTTATGAGGCATTGGCGTAGGGCAACGCCGCGAGTCTTCTTGCTGCGCTGCCCTACGCCAATCTGAAAGGGCAGGAATGCACCTTATTTATGAAATATGGTGCGTTCTTGGCCTTTTCCCCCTATGTTGGCACGCAAATTGCTGCCTAGCGCCAACATAGACAGGATGGTTTTTGTGCAGGAAGGTGCACCTTCCTGCACAAAAACAATCCTGATAGGGGTTTCCTCTTTCTATGTGTGCTGCATAATGCAGCACACATGGAAAGAGGAAAAAACAAGGAGAAATGAAAACATTTCTTCTCGCTACGCCTGCTGTGGGGAGGCGTAAGGTTTTGGCACTGCCCCCGGTTCACATGGTTTTGTATATCTGGGGCAGCGTCAAAATCCATGGGCGTTGTGTAGGAACACCCACCGCAATGCCTATGGAACGCCTACTTGACATAGAGTAAGGCATCGCAGCGACTTGCACTGTTTTGTCTTACTCCAAATCTATGAAGCCATGCAAAGCCACGCAGGGTGACTTTGTCTCGCCTCATAGATATAATTGAGATGCTTGTGCCGCCGAAGCTTCAAAAAAACTCATAAATCAGCCCAAAAATATTTTGTTCGTTTTTTTAGGTCTTTCACCATCAGGTAGCTACATATAAAATAATGGGTAGTTTGAATCAAAAATAAATTTAAAAAGCTGTTACTCAGTGGCAAATGCACTATATAGTACATTATAAAACCTCTATTATTTAATGCACTGCATAGGTCTGTGTGTAACCAGAGAGCCACAGAATGAAATTTGGTTGGTGCAGTGGAAAATAGTGACTTTTGTATTTTTAGTGCTATGAGGTCACAGCCTGTGACAGAAAGCACTGTGAATGTGTAAGTCATTATTTTATACTTGCATTACACACATTATAAGATAGACTGCTACAAAATGTGCAAACAGTTTTAGGATAAAATGGAGCTTCCAAAATGTAGATTTGTGTAATATCAGACCATAAGTAGTGCATTTCTTTTTTGCATAACTGTCCCTTCAACACCTCCTCAGGGGTACTAAGCGCTGTGTAAATACAGTTATCATTAAAAGCACACACTTCAGAACCCAGTTGCCAACCACCACACAAAAAAACACACATCTTTGCCATCACAATGCTTGAAGTGATTCGAGCAATTAAAGCCAGAACCACTCCACAGCATCCTTTACATTTGCAGATTAACTCCTAGCGTACATTTGCATTTCATTCAGGCAAGAAAGGCGCCCTGGCATGAAGGCTTATTTGAAGGATTGTTTTACCTGTCTGCCGGGCCTCTTCGTTTTACAGCACATGAAAATCAATTAACTTCAGCTGAAGGATTTTTATGATCACGGTTGACTTTGTCCAAAAGGAAGAGCACTTTTGTATTCCAGGGAGAAGTTAGGCCTGGAAATGTGCGACCCCCTTCCCAGGACTCTGGGGCCCCCCTGGGGGTCGCGCCCCACAGATTGAAGACCTCTGGGTTAAGGGCTGCTAAGTAGCTGAGTACATTTGATTTGACTTCAAGCTACTGGAAGATTGCCCTCACAGATGGAGCAAATGAGAGGTCAGTATTCTCCACTCCAGAGGGAGATTATAAGTTCAAGGTAATGCCCTTTGGCTTAAAGAATGCCCCTGCCACCTTCCAAAGGTTTGTGAACAGGGTCCTGTCTGGGTTGGAGCAGTTCAGTGCAGCATATCTGGATAATATAGCTGTATACAGTTCTACCTGGGGGGATCACTTGTGGCTCCCCTGACAGAACTTACTTCTAAGAAGAGGCTTAAGAAAGTTGATTGGATCCTAGAGTGTCAGAAGGCTTTTGACACTCTGAAAGCTGCTATGTGTTCAGCACCATTGTTACTGGCCCCTGACTACACAAAGGAATTTGTGGTTCAGACAGATGCACAGATGCTTCAGAACAAGGGATTGGGGCAGTGTTGCCACAGTTAAATGAGGAGGGCCTTGATCTGCCAGTTGCCTTTATTAGCAGGCAACTTCTTCCCAGTGAGCAGGGGTGGAGTACCATTGAGAGAGAACCCCTTGCTGTGGTTTGGTCCCTGAAAAACTGAGACCATATATGTTTGGGACTCACTTTTGTGTTAAAACTGACCACAGACCTCTCAGATGGCTCATGCAGATGAGAGGGGAGAATCCCAAGCTATTGAGGTGGGCCATTTTTCTACAGGGAATGGACTTCACAGTGTAACACAGACCAATGCCAATGCGGATGGACTTTCGAGGTTTTTCCACTTAGCCGATGAGGACTACCAGGGTATACGTTAGTAACCCATCCCCTTTTATTTGGGGAGGGGGAGGCGGCTATGTTGGAAAGTCCACCTGTGTGCCCTGGGCACCCCCAATTTTGCTGACTGGTACTGATGGTAACTGGCTTTGATTGTTCCTGGGCTCTGTTTAACCAGAGCCAGGGCCAGAGCCATGTTTAAAACATAGTGAACACACACACATACATGAGGGTACACTATATATTAGGGTACACTTATAATGAGCATGACCTACCCCATAGGTCCCTAGTACATAATAGGGCAGGGGGATTAAAACTACCTTTAAGTCCCTAGCACATAAAAGGGTATGGTGTGTTAGAGGCCAGCAGCCTTTTCTGTACTTGCATGTGTGCACTGCCAACAGCCTTGTGTCATTTTAAAAGCAGCCCTGTGTTTCAGAACTGCCTTTAAATGTAGAGTTTGCCCAAACTCAACTTTGACGGCAGGGGTGGTTAAAAAGTGATAATCTATAAGATTTTGGCATATTCGGTACCCCCGGGGTCTCCCCTATGTGTTTTAGGGTTAGGAGTCATGGCATTATAAGGTGGGCCCTTATAAAAGATTTTTATATGCCCTGGGGATAGAGAAATTACACATTTAACTTTCCCCATTGCAGTAAAGTGCCTCCCAAAAGCAACTTTGGTGCTAGGAGCACTGTGGAGTGAATATCTACAATATTTTTGCATATTCAGGACCCCTAAAGTCTCCCCCTAGATGTCCCAGAGGTGAGGGGTCATCTACCTATAAGCAAGGTCCTTATAAATGATGTTTTATAGGCCCTGGTGTTGGAGAAATTGCACATTTCATTTTTCCCATTGTAGATCCCCAGTCACATAGGATAACATTGCAATAGTTTATGAATGCATAACTATTGATAGGAATCAAAGCAAAATATCATTCAAGGACTTAGGAGAATGGTATTGATCAATCCAACAATATGGTATTGTTGAATATATCGTAAAATATACAGAAAAGAAGTTATAAGACTTTCTTGTCTGAAAGACAAAATTCAGCCTTCATTGGTTCTTCCCTGATTGGTCAGAGTTAACAGTATTAGTCAGGCTGCTTTGATGAAGTGATAAGTGGCTCAACTTAGAGAGGCTATCTGTTGGAGAGAGCACCACTACACAGGAATCCCAGAGCAGGGGGGGGGGGTCGTATAGCATGAGCTTCAAAGGAGAGATAGGCCAGGCAGGGAAGGCCAGGTCCATCCACACCACAGCCCTCTGACCACCCTGCCACATGGCAGGCTTAAGGCAGGAATTTGCAGATGGTAGGGGGAGGAGAGCTATGGAAATGAGCCATACTGGAGGTTGGTTTAACTAGTTCTTGCTCCTCTGCTGCAAGTTCAGCCATACTAAATTTTGGAAGAATAGTGCTTTGTGGGAGAAGATTATGCCACACTTTGGAGGAAGTGGTTATGATCTGGGGTGTTGCCCTGCACCTCATTGGAAAATAGTGTTCTCCTGCTTGACCCCGGAGAACACTGAATAAATATGTGAGAGGAGCAGAGCCTCTCAGATCTGCTGAATGAAACTAAGAGAAGAAGGCTTGTCAAGCTGGAAACTTGATTTGCACCATCAAGTCCTGCATTCTGACTGACTTTGCCTGCTGCATTATTTGGAACTACAGCCTTTCGGATATACCTTGCTACAAGACGAATAAAGAGTGGACTCCTTGCAAGCTACAGGATAACTGAGCTCACCTGGATCATCACTACCAAGAATCCCCTGCCTGGAGTGTGTCCAGTGGATTTGTAAGGGTTATGTCAGGTGTATTGTGGGAATTGTGGTCCTAACCTTTCAAGGACCATCTTGGAGATTCCAGACCCCTGCATTGTGTTTTGGACATATTGGACCCTCAAGAGGAACTTCAGGAAGAAGTTCCAGAAGTTTGGACAAGTTTGAAGCAACTTTGGAAAAAAGCTCCATAGGGGACCGACTCAACTGCAAGAGCCAAGTCTCCCACCTTCAACCACAAGCCGGCCTGGGCTGCTGGTTTTCTCACTGAAAAACTCCAGAGGCCCGACTTTCAGAGTTTGATCGGGAACTCCCTGGAAAGCAAGCCAGCAAACCCTCACCAAACCCGGACTGGTTGTAAAGCATCGAGGGACCGCAGCAGAAAAAGCTCCTGAAAAGTTTCTAAGTCAGAAGGTAAAATCTCTACAAAGGCCTACCTCAAGGGGTATCCAGGCAGGCCTCCATCGTGGTCAGCCTGAATCTTTGACTTTGTCCCAGCCAAGCGCAACCAGGTGTCCCAGAGTGGCCCTTTAGGTTTTTTAAGTGCTATATAGTGCTAAATCTTTAAAAATTCATATCTCCAGTTCTCTACATTGGTTCTTTTTTGTTTTGGTCTCATTTTAAAGATAGAAATATTTCCTATTTTTATAAATTGGTGTTGGATCTTTATTGTGTTTTGTGACTTAATTATTCCCTGAATTGTTTTTTTAAATGCTTTAAATACCTGTCTCCTAAGTTAAGCCTGCCTGCTTGCAGCCAAGCTACCAAGGGTTGAGCATGGGAATAATTTAATGAGACCAGTACTGAACCTTAGACCCTGTTAGTGGGCTTATTGCCAGTTGTAGATTCACATTTACCAGTAATATTAGCCCACTTTCCAACACGTACCTTAGCAGTACTACTGCAGTACTACTAAATGCACCACAAAATGCAGTTTATTAACAGGGCCCCAAGACTGATATCTCATGATTCAGAATTAACAAAAAGGTATATTTAACAGAACTGCTAAAGGAGTCAAAAACATTACACTGATTGGTTATTGGAAGTAATCAACCTGGTATTTCAGTTGTTCAAAATCGTTAACACTATCATATCTTCAGATTCTGAAGGATTCTGCTCATTCTAGCATCTGATCAGCGTTGCAAGAACCAGCTGAACTTCTTCAAACCCAACATTTGGAAGCCATCACAAACAACTGTCTATCCTCATTTACCTTTGCATTGAAACTTACGGGAGGTTCCAAATTAGTCCTGATGTACAATTACATGTATGGTACAGTGCAACTCCCCAGTTTATTAACGCATACATGCACTCTGTCTTGAGAAATTATACAACACCATCCCTGCTTGTACATATGTATGTGTACATGTTAGTTTATGTAAAGTGCACAAAGGTTTTTTTTGAGGAATGCTTTACAAATAGTCTAAACCACTGGCAATCACTCTGGACAGCATTCCAGCTTATCACTTTCCCCACTGTTCCACTCTAGACAAAGTCCCACTGTTAGAAATTGGGTTTCTGGTTGGCTAGGGCATGCACCTAAGCCAGGCAGAACCCACCACTCTAGTCAGGGTAAGGGAGTTACACAACCAAGATAACCCCTGCTCACCACCTTGGTAGCTTGGCAGAGCAGTCAGGCTTATCCCAGAGGCAATGTGTAAAGCGTTTGTGCAATACACACATCAGTGACACACAACAAACACCACAAAAGAGACTCCACAACAGGTTATATAAAAATATTACCTATATTGTCTATAAACACCTTAGATCATCATTAAATAAATCACGACTGTTAGAAATGGGGGTCTCTAGTTGGCAGAGGTAGCTACCTTTGTCCAAATAGGGACCCTTGCTTCTAGTCTGGGTAGGGGGGATACACACTTTAGATAACTCCTGCTCACCCCCTGGCTAGCTAAGCACGAGCAGACAGACTTATCCCAAAGGCAATGTGTTAAGTATTTGTACTCAAAACACACAGCAATACAGTGATAACACCGCAAATGGGCACCACACCAGTTTAGGATAAATAAAGTATCTTTATCTAAACTCAACAAGACCAAAACGACAAAAATCCAACATACATGAGATAAGAAAGAATATGACTTTAAAAAGGTTTCAAGAAACTGGGTCCATAGAAAACTTTGGATGCGTGATTTCTCACAAAGTACCTGTAGCTGCGTCAAAATTCACAAGGCCAAACAGCCGCAGCGATGGGAAGCGTCGAGAAACAAATAGATGTGCCAGTTCCTGAGACCATTGGGAGGTGATGCGACAGTTCTGCTGCACGCAGGAGAAGTGATGCGTCAAATCCGGTTTGTAGGGGGAAGTGTTGCGTCGACTCCAAGACGATTCTGGTCTGCGGGTGATGCATCAGGAAAATTTACCGCACAGGTACGATGCGTGGAAATCCGGGCTGCATCGGCAATTGATGCGACGGTGTCGAGTGGAACTGCATCTGTTTCTTCAGCCGTGATCCCTCGATGCGTCAGTTCTTGCGGCGGCGACAGGGGCTGCATCAGTTTGGCAGCGCACATCGATGCGTGGAGAATCTTTTTGCACAGCCGTGCTGCTTCGGAAAAACAGCTGCAAGAAGAGCGATGCGTCGATTTCTTCAGTTCTTTGGGTTTCTTCCAGCTCCCAACAACAGGAACAACCTCTAGAGGCCCACAACTGGAATAGGCACCTCCTGGCAGGTCAGAACTCTCAGCAGCAGAATTCAGGGGAGCTGGGGGTGAAGTCTTTGTGTCCCTGAGACTTCAGAACAGGAGGTCAGCACCCACAGGCCCTTGGAGATCTTCTTCAAGCAGGTTCACACCAAAGTTCCAGTCTTTGTCCTTTACTTGGCAGAAACAGCAACTGCAGGCCAACCTCACACAGCACACAGCAATGGGGCAGTACTCCTCCTCACAGCTCTTCAGCTCTTCTCCTTGGCAAAGGTTCCTCTTGAGTCCAGAAGTGATGTAAAGTTCTTGGGTTTTAGGTCTAATACTTATACCCCAAAATGTCTTTGTTCTCTTTGTGCAATGGTCTCTGAGCCCAGTCCAAACCAGTTCTGTCCTCACTGGTGCAGTATGACCGCAGGGGGTGGAGACAGCCTTGTGCAAGGGAGACAGGCCCTATTCAGTGCAAGGAGATCTCCTCCCACTACTCTAAATGCAGCCAAGCCCTATTCAGATCAGCTCTGAGTCATCCGGGAAGGGCCAGGCACACCTCAACACCCCCACCCAATGGCTGTCTACAGTGAATGCACATCCCCAGCCCCTGTCAGTCACTCCAAAACCAGACCGTCAATACACAAACAGGCAGAGGCACACAGAATGGTTAAACAAGAAAATGCCTACTTTCTAAAAGTGGCATTTTCAAACACACAATTTAAAAACCATCTTTACTAAAAGATGGGTTATTAAATCCTGAGTTCAGAGAGCCTAAACTTTATTTCTCTATCTTGTACCAATGGAAATTTATACTTGTAAAATGTTACAAAGTATTTCCCATTCTATCCTTTGGGGCAGATAGCCTTTCAATAGTGAAAAACAAAATTGGCAGTATTTCACTATCAGGACATGTCACACACACCAGTGCACATCCAACCTTTTACATACACAGCACCCTGCCCACAGGGATACCTTGGGCCTACCATAGGGTTGTCTTACATGTAAGAAAAGGGAAGGTTAGGGCCTGGCAAGTGGGTGCACTTGCCAGGTTGACATGGCAGTTAACAAACTGCGCACAGACACTGCAGTGGCAGGTCTGAGATACCTTTTCAGGGCTACTCATGTGGGTGGCACAATCAGTGCTGCAGGCCCACTAGTGCCATTTGATTTACAGGCCCTTGCATACTCAGTGCACTTTACTAGGGACTTACCAGTAATTCAGATATGCCAATCAGGGAGAACCAATTGTAATCACAATTTACACAGGGAGCATTTGCACTTTGACGCTGATCAGCAGTGGCAAAGTGCCCAAAGCATCTAAGCCAGCAAAAATGAAATCCAGCACAGCATTAAAATTACAGGAGGTAGAGGCAAAAAGTCAGGGGAAACCACGCCAAAGATGCCAAGTCTAACAACAAGCAGTTTGCCAATTAAGCAATTGTCATCAGCATAGGTAGTGCAATAGATTGAATACTCATAGGTCATATGTGTCATAAAACATCAGGAAATATGCAGACAGTAAAATACAGACTGTAAAGTGCAAACATGACAATGAGGACATTAAAATGTGGAGATTAACATGCAGAGCTCAAGTACATTAATCTCGTAATCTAGCCAAGGCCCGGAACATAGGCTGCAGGACCATCTGTGTGCCTACCACCAGCAGTGTGGTAAATTTCAAGAAATGCCCTGGTAGGTAGTATTGCAGCTGCCTGCAGTGGGTGCGGCTGCAACTGACAAACAGTGGCCCAGATGAAGTTCCACAGAGGGGCTGAAAACAATTGCTGTGCTGGGAGCCCTCCCTGGGTCTCCGAGGCACGAGGCAACGCTCCGACCAGTGGAGGGTGGCCCATTGGTCCTGTGCGGCTGGTGCGGTGGGGTGGGGCTCCTGCTACTGATCCTCGGGAGCATGCGATGGCTCACACTGGGGACTCTTCTCAGCAATGCGGGCAGATTCCTACCGCGCTGGGCAAGCTACAGAGGACGCTGCACTTGCTTTAGCTTCCTGGGTTATTTCTGGACAACGCCAGGAACTCTGGGTGGGGCATTGGTTGCCGGGGATGCTGAGGACTCTGTCGCGCTGGCTCCGCTAACAAGCGGCCCGGCTTTCAATTGCAGATTTCCTTCGACAGCAGAGAGGGTGGGGGCTCAGCCCAGAGACAGCACAATACGCTTAGTGCTCACAGCAGCTTCGTTTGGCCTCAAACCAAACAGGGGTTTCCATGAATAAGCACAAGGAGCCCCCCTTAGAAAGGAAGCCCCAGGAATTCCCAGAAGTAAAAGCACACAGAAACTTTGATGTCCCTAAAATTCCCAAAACAGGAGGCCAGCACACACAAGCCCTTGGAGATTTCTACACAAGCAGGATACCACAGCCTGGCAAAAAGAGTCAGTCATTTTCCTCCACCACAGACAGAAGCAGCCACTGCAGGCCAACCCACCCCTCACCCAGAAAAGGCAGAGCTCCTCACACAGCTTTTCCGCACTTCTTCTTGGCAGGGTCCTCTTGTTTCCAATAGTAATCTAAAGTCCTGGGGTTTTAGGTCTCATACTTATACCCAATTTTCTCATTGTTCTCTTTACTTCAGAGTCTCTGATCTCAGTCCAAACCAGTTCTGTCTTCCCTGGTCCAGCATGGCCACAGGTGGTGGAGACACCATTGTGCAAAGGATACACAGCCTATTCAGGTGACAGCGAAACTCCTCCCACCATTCTAAATGCAGACCAGGACTATTCAGCCTAGCGATGAGTCACCCAGGCAAGGCAAAATACACCTCAACCTCCCCTTGGGACTGTCTAGAGTGAATGCACATCCCCAGCTCGTGTCACTCCAAAACCAGACGGTGAATACACAAACAAGCAGAGGCACACAGAATGGTAAAGTAAGAAAATGCCCACTTTCTAAAAGTAAAAGGAACAAATGATGGACGGAATGATGAACAATGCAAACATTCACCCCAGTCACACAGATCTGGGTTTAATCCATTGTTTTTTTGCTCACCACGGCACCCCAGTTTGGACCCACCCATCTGCAAATCAGTCTTGACCCTGTTCCTCTTGGGAACAGTCCAGCCCGAACTGCCAAGCCAGGTCCTCCCTGGTCCGGAAACAAGTATCCTTGAACCAGTTTCGGGGCATCACCCCTTATCAGCCAGGCTAGCTTGAATCCAGTGGAGCAGTGAGCACTGGACCCACGTCTGGGCATATCCTTCCCACTTATTTTTTTGTTGCTAAAGAGAGCGAGCTAGCAGATTAACTGTTCTGAATGATCTTCCCATTACCTTACTTTAAACTTCTGGCAGACCTCATCAGAGCCACGGCCTGTCAATGCCAAGGCTACTGCAACACTTTCCACCTTGAGCTACTAAAGAAACAGGCAGTGAAGCAACAAAGTGGTCAGAACAATGAACAAAATCTATGATTCAACTTCTTTAAGTCACAGAGACTTTGCTCTGAAGGATATATTTGGCTCTTGGTGAAGCAAAAATGTACGCCAAAGCCCAGCACACCATCTACAATCTGTTTATTGAACAACTAGGTCCAAACACTCATATGTGAGCATCAGGCATCTTTACATTTGTTTGCACAAGTGTGATGAGGAGACAGGGACCGCTAAAAAAATCTACACATTTTTCACAGCTCGTGAATTACTCTTTCACACCCTAATTATTGGAAAAACGCTTCCCTTCCTGAATTAGCCAAATGTGGTAGGGGACCAAACATCACATGAAAGAGTTGAGGATCTGCACTGTCGGAACAGTAAAGCCGTCATTGCTGTGTAGTCAACATGTGTCCTTGCCTTACCATTATCAATGTGATGCCCAATATGCCTTCTCTCCATTCCAACTGATATCACCTGCCTGCCCCATTGCCTGTCATGGATGCAGATCTCAGTACTTATACTGTAAACATGACTCAGGGTTACTGAATCTTTGACCCTCCACCAGATCCCAGCTGTATATGCAGAGGCAGGTTGCATAGGAGAGTGCAGAGACAGTAGCACAGAGTAGCAGGGGCACAGAGTCTCGTCCTTTTAAATTCAAAATTCTGTATGTAATTTTCAAATATATTATTGCATATACATTTACTTAGGTCCACTGTGTAAACTTCATAAAGTTTCAAAGGAAGGTGGGGTTAGTATAATAAATGCGCAATTAATGGAAGTCAGCAGTTGGTTCTTTGCATGTGTGTGTGTGTGTGTCTGTGTGCAAACGCACATGTTTGACTGTTCACGTGTTCATAGGTTTGTCTGTGTGTGTGTGTTTGTGTAGGGTGCATATAAATGCATTCCTCAGCATGTGCAAATGACAGCATATGGGTTTATGAAGATGAATTATGCCATATGAGAGGAAAAATATGTCATAAAATGGCAGTAATTGGTACAAACATTTTTAATATTTATATATGATGTATATTCGATTGAAATGATGCAAATCACTGGGATGTACAACAAGAGTGAAACAGCAAGCCTAAAGACCACCGCACCTCCCCCAATGTTCTCCCACAATTAGTCCAAATTTCAAAATTTGTAGCTGTATAGCGTACACATCCACTACTCCCGCTGTTTCCAGAGAGTGATCCCAAGGACCAAAATTGATTCAATCACAACTGTGAAGTGCACCACAACGAAAAAATTCCAAAATGATTTAGTCCATCCAATCAGTATATATCCAAAATATTCTTTAATCTTCACATGAATATTGTAAAAATAGCCAACGCGTTTCGTCCAACTTCTGTGGACTTCATCAGGGCTGTGAAACATACGAAAACATATATTGTATAGTACAACATATATAAAAGACTAACAGTACAACATTTATAAATACAGGACAACACAATAGTCAAAATCCCTCACTGGATGATATAGATTTCCACACATATTCCTGCAGGAACAATATATACAATCAAAAACCATTGTGGTAACAAGAAAAGTGAAATTGAGAATGGAAGCAAAGGGGTTACTGAGTTGTAAGCCTAAAGTATCCACAATCCTTGTTGATTTCAGTGCCTAAGCATACTTGTTAAAACCAATATAAGGAAGCATATAATTGAGTGCTTGTTTATTCAGTCCAACCCCTTAGTGTTAGTCACATGCACGTATTTACACGTATTAAATTATTAATCAAACAGCAATGAAAGGGGACGGGAGTGAAGAGATGGTGGGAGGACTGTAAGTTGAGCTATTTGTGATTTAAGTGTATCTGAGTTCAAGAATGTGCCCCAAATGTAGCACATGAGACATACCGTATTGGTTAGTCATGCTCTTCTGTGACTAGTGTAATAAATGTCAGCACTCCATTATTCACAATTGTTGGTTCCTCCTTTTGTGTGCCCAATCCCTCTTGGATCCAGTGTCAGGCTCGATACCTCTTTACTTAGTAATTCTGCAACGGTGTCTGGAGATAATAGCAATCCTAAGGTTAGGACTCCCTATTAAGCGTCCGTACCCCGATGTGAATAAACCTTATCATCACTTCTTTTAAGAAACTTTTAGCATTTCCGGTAAGTACTACTAGAATAGTAGCGAGGAACGTTTGCCATCAATTTAACAGTTTCCCTACTTCAATGACATAGTAAGTATCCGCAGATCAAAGGTATTTAGCCCTCTAGATCTCTGTAAAGTCATTGTGTGAGTGAAAGGAACTTGTGCGTTGGGCACCATAAAATTAGCAAGTTCCCCCCTTTTGGATTGTATGGTAAATGCCCATTAGTCAAGGATGTTTTGTCCTCTAATTCAGTGTAAAGCCTTTGTGTGGATAAAGACTTTTGTGGGTAATAAATAGCATTTTGAAAAGTATGCTTGAACCCATTAAAGATTAGAGTGCTATGAGCGGATTTAAAATGTTATGAATCTGCGCCGACAAACCCAATGAAAGAATTGACTGTATTTATCAACATGAAATTGGGAGATTGGAGAGAAAAAGGACTATTATCTGACAAAAGATTTTGTTACCTGACGGTAAAAGATCCTAGCTATCCATACATATATATTCTCCCCAAGGTACACAAGGGTGGCGCACTCCCTCCGGGGAGGCCTATCATTGCAGGAATAGACTCCCCCACTGAACATCTATCGGAAAACATAGACACCTTTTTGCAACCTCTACTATCCAATCTCCCGGCCTATATGCAAGACAGCAAAAAAGACATCTTAAATAAATTTGAAGATGTCCAATGGTCAGAGGGACACATATTTGTCACATTTGATGTCATCAGTCTTTACACGTGTATAAAAAACAATTTGGCTTATGGGCTATAGGTTATTTCCTCAAAACTAAAACAGCGGATTGGTTTGAGCATAATGAGATGCTCATGGACATGATTGACTTATTTCTGTTCAAGAATTACTTCCTGCATGGGGGACGCTGGTACCACCAGAGACAAGGGACCATGATGGGTTCAAAATGTACTCCCTTGTACGCGGGACTGTTCATGGGTTGGTGGGAGAAGGAGCACGCTTGGGGTCGATATGCCTCCCCTTGGTTAGAGAATATCATCTTCTGGGGGAGGTATATCGATGATGTGATTGTAATCTGGAATGGTACTGTGAACGAACTGATAGAGTACCATGCCTTCTTGAATGACAACCCATACAATGTAAATCTAACTATGACACATGACAGCAAGAAAATTGATTTCCTTGATATTACATTTTATGCTAAGGAAGGTCGCATACACAGCACACTATATCGCAAACCCACCACCTGTAACAGTACATTACATGCCACCAGCGCACACCCGAGATCCACCATCAACAACATCCCAGGTGAGATGGTGAGGGTGAGAAGAAACTGTAGCGAACCAGACACTTTTGCAACCAATCTGGAAGAGGTCAAGGACCGTTTTACAAAATGGGGTTACAAGAAGACGGTCCTACAAAATGCTGAGAACAGGATCAGCCGACCACCCAGAGAGGCTACATTGAAACAACACAAAAAGGAGTCTAGATCTAGGATAAACAACAACCGTATCCATTTTGTTACAAAGTTTAGCAAACACAGCAACGAAGTGTACAAGATACTACTGAAACACTGGGCCTTATTTCAGGAGGTGCCAGGCATTAGAGATGTCATCACACAGAAACCCAAGGTGACATATCGACGAGGCAGGACCATTAGAGACATTTTATGTCCGAGTTACATAGTACCAGAAATGTAGATAAAAACTGGTTACAGAGACAAACACAGGGTTTCTTCACATGTACGGACTGTAATGTCTGCAAAAATGGGAAAAACAAAATTAAACAGTTTCAATACAACATAGAGCAGACTTTCACCATCCGTCACGCCATCAACTGTAAAACACACTTCGTGACATATGTCATTGGATGTAGTTGTGACATCATTTATGTGGGGAGCACAGTCAGGGCCTTAAAAACTAGAATACAGGAGCATGTTAGGGCAATTAAAACAACAGGACACCAGGTATCTCATGACCATACACATGACGGAACACCATGCTGGTAAACCCGAGATCTGGTTCCATAGGCTAGATCATATCCCACCAGTGGCAGGGGTGGAGATAGAGAGCTGGCACTCTGACGCAATGAGGCAGGATGGATTTGCTGCTTATGTTGTGTCACTATGGGACACAACACTGGTGATGAGCTTCATTATTTCCTGTAGGGTCAACTATCCACTAGATGGCAGAATGACTCTCACCACTAGGTGTTTATTCCATCTTTCCTAAGTTTTAAACTGATAGGGAACATCTGCCTATCAAATCTTTCCTGACTTTGGATTGCTCCCTTATCTGGGAAATATGTCCTCTATATGAAAGGTCCGCCAACTCGCATTTACCTGTAGCAAATTTGGTGAATGTGTGCCCCCTTGTTGGTGCTGGATGATAAGACACTGTCTCATTTAGTGGTATGTAGTTCACCCTATCCTTTCCTCTTATTAGAGAAGATACTCACTGTGATACATCTCAGGGCCATCACGTGAGTACTGTGAATCCCCCAATGGGGTAATCCACCACTTGGCATGGATTAGGATAGACTCTGGTGAAAGTACAATTGCTGTAGTATTGGAAGGCAAAACAATACTTGATGTGGGAATACTTATTCCACCGATATCATCGCTTTCCATCAAATGAGATTAGGATAGATTCTGGTTTAAGTACAATTGCTGTAGGATTGGATGGGAACACAATACTTAATGGGGGAATATTCATTCCACTGATGTCATCGTTTCCCATCAAATGAGACATTTATGGCAATATGTCTTTAAGAGCTATTACGTGACTGCCTAATTGATACGCCACGTACGTACAGAGGAAATCCAGCCAGTCATAGATTGTTTGGTGATGTGCCCTTAAGGGCTGTTGCGTGATTGTTGAGCGGATACGCTACATGCGCATATAGAAAACTGACTGCGAGGGTGCGAATCTCACACGGAGAGACGCCGACCACCGCAGCGGCAACTGGGGCTTATCAAGGTAGTTTGAGAATACTGGAGAGGTGCACTCCCAAATGAGTATTATGTCAATAAGGAAGCTCAATCAGTATCTTCGTTGCAAAAATATACGTCTTTATTTCAAACAATCCATAAGGTTTATGCAAAACATCAGCCAACGCGTTTCGTTCAATGGTTGAACTTCGTCAGGGCAATCATGATTGCTGGCAAGTAGTGGCAAATGTTGCGCCCGTTACAAAGTAGGTCTTGGAACCCGATCCGGTCCAGACCCGGTCTGAAGTGAAGACTTAGTGTATAGATCTCGGACTGCGCCTGTGCACTCTCTCTTTTTATTCTTTTTCAGAGTTTTGCGCACATGTGCTAGCAAAGGAAAACTGCATGCGATTCCGGCATCTCAGGAACACTAACCGGGCTCTTATCAAGGAGGCCCACCGCACAGGCGCAGTCCGAGATCTATACACTAAGTCTTCACTTCAGACCGGGTCTGGAACGGATCGGGTTCCAAGACCCACTTTGTATCGGGCGCAACATTCGCCACTACTTGCCAGCAATCATGATTGCCCTGACGAAGTTCAACCATTGAACGAAACGCGTTGGCTGATGTTTTGCATAAACCTTATGGATTGTTTGAAATAAAGACGTATATTTTTGCAACGAAGATACTGATCGAGCTTCCTTATTGACATAATACTCATTTGGGAGTGCACCTCTCCAGTATTCTCAAAGTATTGTATATCTGCCTGGCAGTTGGCATCCTACAACGGTGGGTGCAGGAGTTGATCGTGCACACTGACTTTTAATACACCACTAAATCATCACTTGGGGAACACATTGAGGAGGTGCGGCCACTGGAGTCCACCATTGGTTCGCTATTTCTCATTGGCTTATCAAGGTAGGATTAGCACACGGAACCTTTTCTCTTTTTTATTCCCCCCTTTGTCCCCTTCCCTCACGGTCACTTGCTCATAACTACAAATGTGTGAAACCGTAATAAACTAAGACGGGGAACATTTTGGAGGCTCATTTCGGGCTCCGGGCTCTTTATGGACATCGATTTGCTTTATATTGCTATGGCTACTCTGGTAGCACTGTAATCCATATTGGGCTCAAGTAAACCTTTCAAAATGCTATCTGTTATCCACACAGGCATTACAAATGTGTGGAACCTTAATTAACCAAGACGGAGAACATTTTGGAGGCTCATTTTGGGCTCCGGGCTGTTTATGGACAGCGTTTCCTCTATATCGTTATGGCTACTCTCATAGCACTCTAATCCTTAATGGGTTCAAGCATACTTTTCAAAATGCTATTTATTACCCACGAAAGTCTTTATCCACACAAAGGCTTTACACTGAATTAGAGGACAAAACATCCTTGACTCATGGTCATTTACCATACAATCCAAAAGGGGGGAACTTGCTAATTTTATGGTGACCAACGCACAAGTTCCTTTCACTCACACAATGACTTTACAGAGATCTAGGGTGCTAAATACCTGTGATCTGCGGATACTTACTGTGTAATTGAAATAGGGAAACTGTTAAATTGATGGCAAACTTTCCTCGCTACATTTCTAGTAGTACTTACCAGAAATGCTCAAAGTTTCTTAAAAGAAGTGATGATAAGGTTTAATTACATCGGGGTGGCGAACGCTTAATAGGTAGTCCTAACCTTAGGATTGCTATTATCTCCAGGCACCGTTGCAGAATTACTAATTAAAGAGGTATCGAGCCTGACCCTGGATCCAAGAGGGATTGGGCACACAAAAGGAGGAACCAAAGATTGTGAATAATGCAGTGCTGACATTTATGACACTAGTCACAGAAGAACATGACTAACCAATACGGTATGTCTCATGTGCTACATTTGGGGCACATTCTTGAACTCAGATACACTTAAATCACAAATAGCTCAGCTTACAGTCGTCCCGCCATCTCTTCACTCCCATCCCCTTTCATTGCTGTTTGATTAATAATTTAATACGTGTAAATACGTGCATGTGAGTAACACTAAGGGTTGGACTGAATAAACAAGCACTCAATCATATGCTTCCTTATATTAGTTTTAACAAGTATGCCTAGGTACTAAAATCAACAAGGATTGTGGATACTTTAGGCTTACAACTCAGTAACCCCGTTGCTTCCATTCTCAAATTCACTTTTCTTGTTACCACAATGGTTTTTGATTGTATATATTGTCCATGTAGGTATATGTGTGGAAATCTATATCATCCTGTGATGGATTTTGACTATTGTGTTGTCCTGTATTTATCAATGTTGTACTGTTAGTCTTTTATATATGTTGTACTGTACACTAAATGTTTTTGTATGTTTCACAGCCCTGATGAAGTCCACAGAAGTTGGACGAAACGCGTTGGCTGTTTTTACAATATTCATGTGAAGATTAAAGAACGTTTTGGATATATACTGATTGGATGGACTAAATCATTTTGGTTTTTATTCATTGTGGTGCACTTCACAGTTGTGATTAAATCACTGGGATATACAAATGTAATCCTTACTATATGCTGGAGACAGATCAGCACAATCACCTACATGATAATGCAATCCATGGCACATTAATGTTATTGAAGACATTTAATGCCAATGGCTAGAAAATTAATGCAGCCCCTGCAACATAAAAGCAATACTTAAAATATTTTGACATTATACAGTGATAAGCGGCAAACTGTGAGATGTATGTCACTGAATAAGACTGTACATTGCTACATGAGGTCAAACCTTTTCCAGACATGTGTAGTCCTTAATTTGAGACGGTGGTTTCTGGTGCTCGGCACCAACACTTTATTGTCAACACCGGCTTTGATGATGGCCTGCTACATGCTGGTGCTGTTTGCTTAATTTTATGAGGAGCACAACAACAGTTATTAAATAGTTAAATACACATTGAAATCACTAATACCTGCCACCCAAAGCTATAAGAATAGCTTGGGCAGCATGTATTAGTCATTTTCAATGTAAATTTAAAGTCTGAATTGTCACACTAGTATGAGCGTGATGGTTAGTTGTGATGTACTGTAATTCGCAGCCCTAGTTGGGGCAATGGGTGGTAAAAGCTACAGAGGCTTCCTGACAAGGGCCCTGGCAATTATTTTTTTACAAATTAAGCACTGGACATATGGTGGGTTTATGCGGAAGGATGGAGACAATGAGGCTGAATTTTAGCAGAGGAAGTTGTGCTTGGCATATCATGTCGGTTCATGGACAAACAAGGAAGTACCCATATATAATGGCTGAATCTGGGCATATATAATGACTAAAACTGCGCATTCAAGAATGCGCAGTTGTATATGTAAATGTGAGATAGCAGCACAGAACATAGCAAGTGCATAGGTGGGGGAAGTAGTGATTTACTGGAAATAAAATGTTGATACATAGGCACACAATTTTGTATTTTAGAGAATTTCAAGGAGACGGCTGTGGAAACTATTCGTTTGTTTACTAAAAAACAAAGGTTAGAATTTGGGTACATAACTGATACAATTGCATAAAATATCAGGCAGATATTTAGAGAAAATGACATGTGGTGTTTGTTGCCCAAGCTAATTGCTTTACTAAGGTAGACATGTGAGTATTTGGGAGCAAACATGTTATATTTATCGAAAATGACAAGTGTAAACTTTTTCGCATAATGGGAGCATTTGGAAAATATTTCCAGTTGATATCTGAATGGCAATGTATGCCTATTTGGTAACCCTTGTTGCAGATGTTATGGCATAATGTCCATGGTGTTACAGTGCATTCCTCTTTGCTATGGAAGTTACTTAATTAGGTATGTGTGTTAGAAATTGGATTACTGTTTGTCTGGGGTGTGAGCCCTGATCAAGCAGCAACCACAATCCTAGTCAGGGTAAGGCACAAGCAAACTCCAAATGAACCTGTGCTCACCCTCTGGTAGCTTGGCACAGAGCAGTCAGGCTTAACTTAGAGGCGATGTGTAAAGTATTTGTGCAACACTTCCAACAGTAAAACAGTGAAAACACCATAAAAAAAGATCCCACACCAGGTTAGAACAATAGAACTTTCTTTAATAAATAAAACAAGACCATAACAACAAAATTACAATCAGTAAAACTGTAGATACTCAATTTTTAGGTTTTAATCAGCAAGCGCCAACTGGAGATATCTAACCGTACCAGTCCAGGACAAATTCACAAGTTGAGGATGACCCCGATTGTATGCGGGCCAGCTATACAGATTCAGTTAGGCCCGCTGAACAAAGTACCTTAGTCCTGGTTGCGGAGCATTGCGTTGATCCACACTGAAGATGCACCGCGCAGCCGAAGTGATGCAGCGGTTCTCAGATGCGACAAGGCTGCGGTGCGAGGTCCTGTTGCATCGTAGTTGAGGATCCTGTTGATGGGGCTTGGGATGCGGAGTCCTAGCCTCAGGGATGCAGTATGCAATGGTGATGCGTCGGTTCCGAGGAGTTGCGAGGCTGCAATGCAGAGTCCGGCGGTGTCATCAAGGCTGCCATCGACGAGAGAAGCGAGGATCTGGCAGTAGAAGCGTCATTTCCGAGGACTGCGCGGGCGACGCATGTCTTTACGATGGGGCTAATCCATGCAGCAATGGTGATGCGTCAGTTCTGCTTGAGGATGTGACGCTCTGGCAAGGAGATGCATCAGTTCTGCTTGGGGATGTGCCGCTCTGCAGAGATGCATCAGTTTGACTGGAAAGCACCTTAGACCCACTTCCAAGGGTCCAGGACTGGAATGGCACCACTTGGCAAGGTAGACTCACATATGGCAGAGTCCAGGTGCAGATGCAAGGAGGATGGAAGCCTGTTATGTCCCTGAGGCTTCAGATCAGGAGACCAGCCAACTAGCCCTTGGAGTCACTCTGGGTTCAAGAAATGCAGGTCTAGTCCTTCTCACCTAGTAAAGAGGGCAGCAGGTCAGCACAGCAGGGCAGCAGTTCCTGCAAAGTAGCAATCCAGGAGAGTGGCATCCTTTCAGCAGCACAGCAGTCCTTCTTCCTGGCAGAGTATCCACAAGTCCAGAAGTGTACAGAAGTGATTGGGCCTAATTCACAAAGGTAAACTGAAATTAAAGTCTAACTTTACGACTTTCGGTATTCACACATGGCATTTATGAGTAGTAAATGCCCTTTGTGAATACTGAAAGTCATAACTTTAGACTTTTGTCTCAGTTTACCTTTGTGAATTGGACCCGTTATGTTTGAGGTCCTTCTTTTACACACAGTTGTGCCTTTGAAGTGGGGAGAAGCTTCTAGAGGCATACCTTTGAAGTGCACAGAAGCCCTGCCTTCCCTGGATCTAGACTAACTACAGGGGGTATGCCGCCCTTTGTGTGGAGACAGAACACTGTCTATTCAGGTGTAAGTGAGACTGGGCCCAGCCTCTCCCTCCCATCCTGCCAGTGATGGCCCACTCACTCACACCTAAGCTCCCATTGTGTGTGGAAGTCTAGGAGGACTACACAAAGCCCAACTGCCAACTACACCCAGTCATGTGACCAGATACAGGTTGCAGGCACCAAATGGCTAGGGCAAGAGAATGCCAACTTTCTAAAAGTGGCATTTTATGGTTAGTAATTTAAGATCCAACCTCACCATAAATTTGAATTTTAAATTAGGATTCCAGAGACAACAAACCTGAACCAGTTATATCTTCCATTTGGACATTACACCTATAAAATGTAATAAGGTAATCCCAATGTTTATCCTATGAGAGATACAGGCCATGCAGTAGTGAAAAAACGAATTTAAGGGTTTTTCACTACCAGGACATCTAGAACTTCTAAGCACATATCCTGTTTTTTAAATACATTGCACCCTCCCGTCTGGGCTTTTTTAGGGCCTCCTCTAGGAGTAACTTTTATGTATTAAAAAGGAAGGTTTGGACCCAGCAAAAGGTTTATTTTCCCAGGTTGACATAGCAGTTTAAACTGCACACATAGACTCTGCAATGGCAGGCCTGAGGTTTTTGAAAGGGCTACTTAAAAAGGTGGCACAATCAGTGCTGCAGGCCCACTTGTAGCATTTAATCTACAGGCCCTGGGCAAAGGTAGTGCACTTTACTAATGATGTAAAAGTAAATTAAATATGCCAATTGGATATAAGCCAATGTTACAATGTTTTAGGGAAACAGCACAAGCTCTTTATCACTGGTTGGCAGTGGTAAAGTGTGCAGAGTCCTAAGGCCAGCAAAAACAAAGTCAGCAACAACAGGAGGTTTGAAGGCAAATATTAGGATAAACCACGCCAAGGATGCCAGATCTAACAATGTGGAATAACTGTATGATCTGGATTTATATCTTTAAATCGCCATATATGTTTATGCTGAATGTCTAAAGTTTCTGTAAGGTCATAGTCTGTACTTCTAGACTTTGTAAAGAGTGTGTAAAGCACCATGCATACTTAATCTATGCAACACAATACCTTATAATAAATATAAAGTTTCTTTTATATAGTGCTTCTATCCCAATAGCATTTGGTGCTATCCTACTCAATGAGCACGTAATTTGAGGAGTATTTTTGATCCCTACTCTTGCAAGATTTTTATTTTCTGAGCTGTAGATATGATATCAAGACTGTTAAGACTTGTTTAACCAGACGGGTTTCTGCTCTCTATGCCCACAGTTTGTGAGATTGTTCCCACTCAACTTTATATTTTGATATGGCTTGTATTGCACATGAAAGAGTCAAAATTGGAAAAATTAAATTAAATGAGAAGCAGGTGAGATACTAGATCCTCCTCAAACGTTGCAAAATAACAGGAGATCATGTCAAATTATTTAGCCAGGAAGTTTGAACTGCGGGGAAAAAACATGTTTTTTAGCCACTTGCTTTCGGAAATGGTGCTCTAAAATGCACCAGTTACCCCCATGGAGCAGAGACTGTATCTTTTAAATACAATTCAGGGTTCAGGATGGGTATTTACACATCACCAGTCTAGCTGTTCACAAGCTACTGCTGTTTCGATAAGCCGCAAACGAAGCAACAACAGCACCAGACTCCGCCCCCTTCCAAACCACTGGCTCTTGGGCTTCAGTTACCACGTGAATGAACCAACCAGATGGCACACGGTAAGCAGGGTTCACAGTTGGTGTTGTATGAAGTGTCTTTTAATGCTACACAACGATCGCTCTCAATATCTTACCAGATAATTACTTACATAAAAGTAGCACCCATACCACCAGCACGGGATGAGATCTCCATTGACGCTCACTTGCACTGTATAGTAACCCTCTGGCATGGCTCTGGGAAAACATGGAAATAACGAGAGATGTTCACTCGCACAATGAATCTATTCTCTTTTTTATATATAAGTGAGAGCTCTCTAGAAAGGATTTACCCTTTATAATCTGTATTATTAGTTTCTAATTAGAAAAACAACAATTAGATCTGAAATGTAAAATGAAATATATTTCAAATGACATGTCATTTTACCGGGTGTAGCACGTTAATAAGGTGGAGTGACTGGCATCTTTTTCCACATCACACGGAAAAGACTGAGTCGAGGATACCATCTGTACTGAGTTCCCCTCGTTATTGTTGTTACTGTTGTCGCTGCTGTAGTCAAACTGGCTTGAGTCAGCGAAGCCTGAAAAGGGAAAACAAATAAATAATTGTATGTACACGTTTGTTCCACAACATAGAGCACAAATTAGGAGATAAACTATATACGGTTTTAAAGTAACCCAAACTTTTTTTATAAAGATATGATTCCAGATGAATTATGAGCAGAAAAGCGTTCAGTTTGGTGACTCTTTCTTCCAACCAGAGGCCGGTATGACTTCAGTGTAACTTGCACTCCAGATCATTGCAGTTTGAAAATTAAACGACTAAGGCCCTCATTACGAGGTGGCTGGAATTTGGTGTGGGGATATTGGGTGGGTGGGGGTGTATATTGGGGTAGGATCAGTATCCTCACGCATTTTGTCCCTATTCCGGGAAGTAAACTACTGACGTTTTCTACCTATTCTGAGCAGGCAGAAGGTGTTGTAGTGTCCTGTTGGACACGTTCTAGTGTCTGCAGCGCCAGATGTACCAGCCACTCCCATGAGGGCTGGCCATAATCACACCCCACACCCATCCAAGACAGGCGTCACGAGTGACGTTGGCCTGCTAATAAAAGGGCCCGAGTGCACGTGCTCATGGCCAGCTCACTACGCATACTCACTCTATCTGCGTTATTGTTACTGAGCATGTGGGCCTAGGGCCAAGATTTTACAATGGCGACGAAGCGGTCCTGACCCCACGTGTTTGCTGGCAATTACTCTGCTTGTGGGGAAAGAGTAGCCTAAGTCGCCCCGCACCAGCTCCCAACATGACAGATACTGGAGCAGAAAGCGGTGCCACTATCAAGATGCCGGTGAAGGACGGGAACGGCAAGGTATGCCAGGGCCTGACATATCTATGCCCCATACCGCGTGAAGCACCCGCAAGATGCCATCAATCCCGAAGGGAGAAGTGCTGTCCCATCTAAGCGGAGCACTCCCAGCCACACCGCTGCTCTGGGTGTCAAGGCCATCACCTGCACGAGCTTCAATGCCTCGCAGAGACAAGGCGGTCACTGTCGCGAATAAAGAGCCCTGCCACCCCTAAGTAGGCCGAGGAACCGGCAGGTGCAAGGCCTGCACCGGCATTCCTTGCACCCGCAGCATCACTGTGGAGCCTCTCCCTCATACACAAATCAAGCCCAGGAGGGGCACAAATAGTGCCCCAGCAGTGGCAACCCCCACCCGCAAGCTAGCCGCCCTACCAACCAGCATTAGAAAAGGAGCCGCAGCACCCTACCTGCCAGTAAGTAGGCCTTCCACCTCATGCTGCCGGCCTCGCGGCCATCAAAGCACCCGACAAAGGCTGTGTGTATCCAGGATATATCCTTGGTTTCTCTTCCTGCTACTGAGACTGGCGTAGCCTGAAACTACAGGTGGCTACCGTGTCACCTAGTGGTCGCTTGCGGCACCGCAACAGGCGACAGGACTCACACTATAATGATACCCACAAGGTCCATAGCCTGAGGAAAGCTGCCGACGCCCCTGGAAGCAGCTGCAGCACCACCTGGTGGCCAATGAGCCAAACCATACCAGGCCCGAAAGAGCACTGGTACTTGTGCAGCAAATAAGCCGCCCTTCCGCCCAGCAATAGCCGATAGTGACATCTATTGAAGCACTAAGAAAAGCACTGCCCCAGCAAGAATGCTGCCATACGTTCTGTGGGAACCAAGATAGTGAAACCAAAGGCAACTCCATGCTGATCCCCAAGGAGAGCATATAAGCACCGCAAGGCTCTGTCAACCAGCCAGCAACACACTGAATGCCACATACCCACCAGTGTTCTCCTGCCGCCAACGCATGCTGCCAGGAGCCAGCAACAACAGTTACCGGGTCCAAGAGTGTGGTGTTCCCCTAGAAGAAAAACTGCCTGCTCAAGCCTGACTGCGCTCGCAGGAGAGACAGACTGGCACAAGGCCTAGCGAGGCGTGCCCTCAGAGACGAATACCTGAGAATGCTCGCGAGAGCCTGAGAATGACCGAGAGAGTGGGCCTCTGCCACCACTGCAAGTGAGAAGAGCAGGGACACTTTCACAGAGACAAAGTAAGTTACACAAAGAGCCTGGTTGCCCGCCAGGTACCCGCAAAAGAGATGCTGCACATGCCCAGCGCTCCTCGGAGAAAAGAGGGTGAGTACAGGCCTAGCGTGGCCTGAATGCAGGAAAGAGAGCGTCTACACCAGAGACTATTCAGGAAGTGCCCCCAACATTGCCTTAAGGCTGTGTCTTACATCGGCCCATTACAGGCATGAGGAGAGCCACACATCACCAAGTGGCAAGCTGCCACCACCGCAACATGAAAAAGAGAATGTGGCACAATGCCACATCGTGAAGAAAAGAGAGAGACAGTCCTGTCACACTGAAGAATCGGACGACCACAGGTGCGCTGGAGAGATCAACAAAGGGATAAGAACGAGGACTCACACCACTACAAGACAGCCACCAAGGCGGAGCGATGTCCCTGGAGACAGCTCAATGTGAGAACCACATGTAAGCTGCCAGCAAGCGCGAACTGCATCTCTCCCCCTACGTTTCCCAGTGAGACCATCAGTCTCTGAGCGGCAGCAGTTTGAGTCAGATTGCATCCCTGCTTGCGATCGCACATGCCACGGGACAAGATCAGCATCAGCAAAGACATCGAGCTAAGTGGCTGCGAAGTCCCCCAACCATCCTCACTCCAGGCGAATCATCACCACTTGTCGTCCAGGTCTAATGGCAACCACATCATCATTGCCATGTGCATCACCCAATCCAGAAAAGGAGCAACTCATCACCAGGGTGGAGCCTCGCACCATCAAAGCTCCAAGAGACTGAGGCACCCCTGGCAAGACTTGTCATCACAGTGCCCAGATGCCCCAAGAGAAGCCTCTGCAGCGGGGCTCCACCGATGTTCCTGATACACCATGTTTGAACTGTTTGACACCAACAGCATCACCGCAAGAGCATGCAGGCCCATCCAACAGTGCGTAAGAGGACATTGATCCAAAGGTCAGGCTGCCAAAGAATCCAGACTCCGTCTACACAGTGTTTGTGCCCAGTGTAGCTGGTTAAATTATGGACATGTGCTGAGATGCCCGAGTGCTCCCTGCTGCACCTGTCCACCGCTGTCCTGTGGACTACCTCTCGAGACTGTGGTGTTTTAGTTGTTTTCGTTCCTTCTCACAGGTTGGACTTTGTTTTGTTTTTAATAAAGTTTGGGAGGAATGTAGTGTCCTACTGGACACGTTTTAGTGTCTCAGCAGGCACCAGTTTTACCAGCCATTTCCTCGAGGGCTGGCCACACTCACACCCTTCCAAGACAAGCGTCACTAGTGACATGGGCCTGCTAATAAAGTGGTCCGAGTGCACGTGCTCTTGGCCAGTTCACAGAGAATACTCACTGTGTCTGCGTCATTATTACTCAGCATGTGGGCCTAGGGCCCACGATTTTACAAGTGTCAGCTGGAGAGCTGCAGGCAGGCGGGTGACTTGAGTGGGGGTCCTCGGCTTCTGTCGTTACAGGGAAGCACAGTCTGCGGCTAGGGGGCAGACTGTGCTACTATCCGGAGTCTACAGCTCCTGCAGCAGTACAATGAGGGCTGGACCACACTTGGAGACACTTGTGATTGTGGGTGGGGTACTCATCTCAAAGTAGCACTCCGGGTGAAATTGCCCCTCTGGTAATGAGGACCTAAACCACGGATTGTTCTTTTGAAGTGAATTCTGACACTCACTAATTAATAACAAACAGAAGCGCATATGTAATAAATAAGGAGAAACTGCACAAATGACGTTTGAACAGGTTTTTCAGGATAGTATTCTTTCTATTAGAAAAAAATGCACTGGCGGCTTCTGTGGCTGGCACACTGTTTTATTAAATGAACTGGTACATTTCTTGCCCGCGTGCGTGGCCATGGAAAGTTTTTGGCTATTTGGACCCTTAAAATTCTGCACTATACATTGCTCTGAGTCTTTCTTTTTCTGTTTTTATGAGCTGCTTTTCGCATCATGACACCACGCAAGAACTAGCTTCATATAAATGAACTAGCTTTGATAGCTTATGACTCCCCAGTACAGTGCACAAGGCACAGCGCAGTGTGTACAAGCAGCTGCTGTGAGTCCATTTAGAATTTCATAGATCCCACAGACCCACATACTTTGTAATCAGTACACATAGGTAAGTAGTGACTAAAGTCCAGCACCATGCCGGCCCTGCGTTGTTTCTCTGTGCCCAGATGAACCCCTAGATATTTTATTGACAGAAGTGTTTGTGGGGCCCATAATTGCTACATGTGGTCAGAGAATAAGAGATCCCAGCCACATTGGTCTCACCTCTTTGCATTGTCAAGACAATAGCTGTGATTCTCCCCCGCCCATGCACAAGCCGTGGCTGGTGGCAGACAATTATTGGTTTGGGGAGTTGCCTATTGGCCTTCGAATTTAAATTGAAGTCCGGGGCTTGAGTAGATGGAGGTCTCTTCGTGTCCATTCATTTACTTTTTTTAGGAATGTAATTTTTGATATCATTAAGCCGAGTCATTGCTAATATAACCCTCTACAAACACGAGAAAGAGTCGGCCACACTAAAAGGCCTGGTGCACTAGTTGTTAGGGTTACCCAAAACATTTTGTGGAAACATTAAGTTTAGTGTAAAATGGCATTTGCACGCCCGCGGGTGAGAGCTGCCCACGCGGAATAAGTGCACGTACTCTTACTGCTGTTTCTGGGAGTACTGTGGAAAAGAGCTATCCCATAAGTCTCATTTGAGGACGGAAACTGTGGTTTATCCTGATTGGTTAACCTTCCGAACTGCAAGATACACTGACCATGGTTTGGAGTGAGCTCCGATCCAACTGCCCGGTTTTGTGACTTTAATCTGAAGCAGGCCTGCAGCTCCTTAAACATCATTAGGGCTCCAAAGTGTGTGGACTCAGTAATTACACTAGAAGATGTTCTGGCTTCGATGTTCACTTATCATACCCTACGCAGAGTTTGGAGTCAGTGCGCTACCTACGTCCAGCTGGTGAGCAGTAAACAGGAAGACCCTGCTGAAGCGCTGCTGGCCTGCTCTCCTTCTGCTGCCCTCGCCCTCTGTGGAGCACCCCAGCCACCCACGAACATCTGAGACCGCGTGCAGAGCCCTGAAGCCCACTCTACCCTCACCATGCGCTTGGAGGCAGGCTGCTGAATGGACTACCTTGACGGCTGCTGGTGTCCCCAAAGATTAGCTGATCCCCTCGATCCACTCACAAGAGATCGAGCCTTAGAGGAGGACTGCTGCAGATGCAGGTGAGGGAGATGGAGACTGCCTGGGGAGCGCACACTTCCCTAGTCTTCATCCTTGTATTTGGGGTCTTCAGGAGGTAAGACAGCACAACTACCCATAACACGGCAGGCGCTCGTGTGACAGAGCCCATCAGGGTGGAGGATGGTCTCTAGAGGGCTTCCAGCTCCCACATATGGATACTATACCTCTCACAAGTCCCATGGGATGCCACAAAACTCACGGGATTTCACATGAAGGTTGTGGTCTTGAAATATTTTGTGAGATGGCCACATTTTCACAGGAGCTTCCTTTGACCACATTAGAATGAAACCACCTTCTCAATTGCAGTCAATGAGACAAGCTGGTAAGTGGTATTTCCACTGGCAGCTCCCCTTTGTTGCCTATTTACTCCGTAAGCACCATGATATTTTTACCCTTTCTTAAGCATAATTGAACTGCAATAGTGTGAGGTCTTCTAGTGAGAAAAGACAATACCTGTGGTGAAGGTCCCATGCATATCTTAACTCAGATACTAACAGCGCTAAAATCATTCTTCTTCTTGCAGTAAAAGGCACCGTAAGACTCAAACTAACTAATCGTAGCATGGAGACAAGATGTTACCTTATGATACAAACTGTGAACTTGGATGAATGCGCTGTTATGGCTGAATGGTGCTGCGGAACGGGCCCCATTGAATGTTTTCCATATTGGGATACTGATTTGCTCCTTTAGGTGGGTCGGGAGCCCTGCAGGCCTGGTAGGTGGGTCACCGATGAGGTTGTACCAGTGTATAACGTAGTGTAGAATGAATCCCCTGCACGCCATGAACCTGACACTTCATGTCGCTGTGGGTTCTGTGTCACCAGGCAGGTCTGTCGATTAACATCGATTATGTGATTGAAAGAGTTTTGCTGGCAATAATAATAACCAGGTGTCATTGTATCTGTTAAGATCTATTGCAATGAATCTCTAACATTTCTTCTTCATCATGCATGTAACAGCAGTGACTGTCAGCTTGCACCATTCTTTCTGTACTAGGGGAAAGCTTGTGAGTGGTTCTCATCTACCCAGATAAGTATTTCAAGCTAGTTTAACAGACGGACTGTCTTATAAACACCCATATGTCTAGGTAGAATGCATGCAATTCAAGAGGCCCTCGAGTCCATAGCTGAGGCCCAGGACAAGCTTCACCCTGAGGCGCTGCATCAGATTCCAAGATCGTCGCATCACAAGCCAAAACTACTTTCTTGCACAATTGGTTAGATTACCTGCAGGTTCGGATCACTCTCTTGTCAGAAAATACTCTCTATCATCAGGAGACTAAGTGCCTATGCAATCTATTTGTACTGCTGCATGGTACACCGCCACAGGTTGCTACACTGCCTGTTCCTACAATGATGTGTTTTGCACCTGTATTTCCATTGGTGGACCAAGTGCCAAGCGAGTCCAGCGATTGATTATAGAAGTCCAACTTGACTTTCTTTGCAGATACAAATCGGTTCTGGATTCTAAAACCAGGTCAGCATTCCTTATTTTCTGTTTGTGTGGAACAACCCCTCTTTGCCTCGTCACTTGGTCCAAACCAACAATCCGTTTCCATATGATTGGCCAGCATTCTGAGCAGAACTTACCCATGTTTTTAACTGTTGGTCTATTACTCATTACACAGGCAAAGAGTTGATAGATCTCAAGCAAGATAATAAGGACATCATAAGTTACTAAAACCATATTTAGATTCCAAAACCAGATTATCATTCCTCATTTCCTGTTTGTGTGGGACCCAGTCGCTTGGCCTAGTCCCTTGGTCCAAACCAACAACCTTTTCCATATGACTGGCTGGCATTCTGAGCAGAATTTACCCATGTTTTCAACTGTTGTCTATTCATCATTTAACAGATAAACAGCTGATGGAACTCAGGCAAGATACTAAACCCATACTTAGTAGTTAAGGCCAGTTGGCTCTAAAACAAAAAGGTTTCCGACTTTTATTGTAGCCTGTAGGATGAGTGAAAAGAAGTGCTGTCCCATATCAAATCACAGGGCAGAAGTGCTATTACCTCACAAACCTGGTTTGTAGAAGGATCAACATATTAGCATTCAAAAACGGAATAAAATGTGGTGACATGCAATATCTTTCTTGACCAGCCAGAAAAGAGCATCTTAAGAGTACAGAGACAGAGGAGCCCAAATAGGCTACACTAAGGGGCCAAACATAAACTCATTCAGTGTATGTTTGAAAGGCACACCAAAACATAAACTGGATGAGTTAATCATGCTTAGTTCTGGAAAAGGGATAAAGTAGAAAAGTTAAGTGAAAAATCTATTATGAGTTCTGAAAATTAATTGAGACAGTAGGGAGGAATGTTAGGAAGGGCACTGTGGGTCATAAGCTTGCAGAAGGCTTTGCCTTTGAATGAAAAATTCAACTGGATCTTTGAAAGAACTCTCTTCTCCTTAGCCCAACGACAAGTGGATGACAAACTCTTGTGATGATGCCATCACATCGATATGCTACTGTTACTTGTAGGGCTTACATCTCAAGTCTTTACATTTCAGAAGTTACAGCAGGAGGCTTTACATCACAGATACAAAAGCATCTGATACACATATGTTGACATTTGTTGAACCTGTAATAGATGATGTGCTTGTTGTGGGATATATGTAAGACTGTCAATATAATTAAGCATCCAATAGCAAATTCTAGCCCTGAAGAAGCTTTTTTGAAACAGCAAAACGCAGGGTATTTGTTTGTTGTGTCGCTCAGGATTAACTCATCCAAATAAAAAAAAAAATTATATGGACTATTGGCTCTATATGAACTCTTAAGCAACATTACAGGTTAATTTATGGCTACTGGTTGGTGTCTCTCCTTGTTGTATGGTTCCTAAGGCCGGCGCTGGGGGCAACCAGCCCTTGGAGGTGGGCACAACAACGACAGACAGGGTGTTACTCCTGGATGGTGAGGTGCATAGGTTGTGAGTTGTCCCCTCGAAGTTTGTTTTAAACCAACAAGGCCGATCGACTCTGTGGTGGCCTAGTTGGTGTACATTTCTGTATGCTGAAGGGTCACTGGACCACTCCTTACCTCCCAAATTGCCGGGGAGAGAGACATCAGTATTTAAAATCATGCAATGAAAAAAGGAGAGGGTGTATTATATATGAAGAGAAACCGAAACAGGGAATGTCAATTCATTCTATATTAACATTATTCAACTGCAGAGTTGAATACACAGCCATGCCCGTAAGATTGTAAAGGTGAATACTGATCAAGATGTGGAACAACCAGCCTCAGCCCTGGGTGCGATTAAATACTGGATGTGAACATTTTCTGACAAAATAAATAAATACCAGTTAATGTAAAGCAACCAATTAAATGATCTGTTGATCGACACAAATATATCTCTTCTAAGCTAAATCTAGTTTTATGTGAATAGACTCTGCAACCATAAATGTTCCCAAATATGTTGTCTGCATTATTGTTCATTTGAGGAGGGTGTTATGGTTAGGAGTGGCTTCTCATCACTTTTAAGCACAAGACAGTCGTAGAGATTTGAATAAACAACTCAAACAAATAGTGAAGAACTTCAAGAGCATGAATGTTTATTTTATTACTTACTATGTATAACTTGTAGAATACAGTGCCTGCACTAGACATAAAATTATATTGCAAGTCACAGATAAATATAATGAATGAGGATGAAAGTATCGACTAACAGTTTATCGCTCCCATCTCTACCATCTTTTTTTACTGAAGTTCTTTTGTATTTTTTCATTTTTAGGTATGTGTGAGAGGACCTCAATCCCAAGAACTCCCCAAAATCTAAATTAGTGGTTTCTAGTGTCAGAGAGCATCTACCCCGGGATTAGGAGATCCTAAATTGCCCCTACCGCTGATATAGTCTTGTGATCTCTGGTAAACATGGGACATTTGTATTTATTTTTTACTGAATGGGAATGTTTGTTAACTATCTCTAAGCTAGGTTTTTATTAATGGTAACACACATCAGACAGAGCGAAAGCAAGCAGGGGCTGATCACAATGGCATTCGGAGCACCTGTAAGAATCGTAAACGTATCTTCTAAATAAATAGTGAATGTGAGATGGGAGATGGATGCTTTCCACTGAGAAACAACGGGAACGCACAATTCCCCATTTTGTTTCCCACTTGCTCATTTGACCCCCAGATCCATCAGCAAACAATGGACAAGATTTTGTGCCATGGCGGACCCCTTGATATTGTACTTGCAGGCGTAACGTAGACACCAGATCCCAGAATGTATTTTGGGAACAAGGAAGATAGGCTTTGGGGACTCCATGGTCCTGATGGATGCCATTCAGCGATCATGTGGCACACATTGAATTGGCGTAAACATGCTGACTAGGGACACGAGGGTTGATAGTTTCTCTTACTATCTAAGAACAATAAACTTAATGACTTAAATCTGGAACAATTAGTGGATTGTCCAACTCACTTCAAAGGGCACACCCTGGACCAGCAATGGACCACGAAATTCCCTGTTCGGAATTTGAGGATAGCCCCATGTGGATGGTCTGATCATCACATGATGTCCTTTGTAGTATCTCTGCCTAAATGGAATAAGTCCCCTACTAGCCCCACTATCTATTCTAGGAATTGGGCTAGGGCTAACCTCACAGCTTTTTGCGAGGACTTAAGTAACTCTCCTCCCATTCCGAAGGTAGACATAGACGCCTTTGCGCAGGACATCACAAGCTGGCTGACAGCGGCTAGCAATGATCATGCACCCCTCCGTAGAACTAGAGCACCTATGTGCCATGAGGCCAATAAATGGTTCTCAGACGACCTGAAAATTACCAAGCTGAGCCTTCGGCAAGCAGAAATAAAAACGGCGGGCGAGATATGCGCCAGAACTGAAAAAAGAGTACACTAAACAACTTAGAAATTATAAAAATCTATTGCGGCAAACTAAAGTAAACTTTTTTACAGGCAGAATCATGAATGCCTCTAATAAATCTAAAGAGATCTTCAGGATTGTCTCTGATCTCTCTAACCCTGACCGAGTTTCTCTGCCGATTTTATCCACTCAAGATCTGTGCGACTCTCTGAATGCCTTTTTTGTAAATAAGATTGAGGACATTATGAACAGCATCCCTCCCTGTTCACCACTTAATAATCTGTTCACGGATGTGGTGAATAGTCAAACTCTTACCTGCTTCCCCAACTTAATGCAAGAGGACCTAGCACTCCTATTGACAAAGGTAAAGTCTGGTTCTCCAACTGACATCTGCCCCCGAAGGTCTTGAAAGCAGTATGTACTTGGATGCCTGACCGTATATTGTCATTTCTTAACCAATCTGTCAATATGGGGGTGGCCCCTTGGTCCTTTGAGAAAGCGATTATTGCTCCAATTATAAAGAAAGCTGGTGCTGATCCTACGGATATGAAAAACTTCCGGCCTATCTCGCTTTTACCCTTTTTTGCCAAACTGCCCGAAGGCCCACATAGCGCGTCATCTATGTCTATTCATTGAAGAGTCAGGCTTCTTGGTTCCTGCACAAGCAGGATTTCGACCAGCACACTCTACAGAAGCAGTGATTATGTCTGTTGATGATGACATGCGAAAAGAGGTAGATAATGGCAATGCCCAAGTCCTGGTGCTATTGGACTTGTCTGTTGCCTTTGATACGGTCGACCATAGTATTTTGGCCGACCGGAACAGGGCCGCAGGCTTCCGAGATTCAGCATTGAACTGGATTCTTTCCTTTTTGAGGGACGGATCTCAATCAGTTAGGCTACCTCCTTACTCATCTTCAGAGGTGCAACTGAATTGCGGGGTTCCTCAAGGTTCTTCGCTGTCTCCCCACCTTTTTAACATCTATATTTGTCCCCTGATCAATGCCCTCAAACACAAAGAAATCAACATCTTAAACTATGCAGATGACATGCAACTATTATTTACGCTTAGTGATTGCCCTTCATCTCGCCACTTGTTTCAGGATACTATGCGGTTCATCTGAGACTGGATGAACTGCAATCATTTGAATCTGAACCCCGATAAAATGGAGATAATGCTTACTAAAAGTAAGGTGAACTATTGGTGCCCCTCGTTCTGGCCTAGCGAGATGGGCTCTCCCCCTTCACCCAAAAAAGCTGTAAAAAGCCTGGGTGTCATAATAGATGCAGAACTTTCTTTTAAGCAGCAGGTAGGAGCCGTGACTTCTGCCTGCTTCTGCCAGCTACGTCGCATAAAAAAGATAAAACAATTCCTTATTAAGGAGGCTTTGATCCAAGTAATCATAGCTCTAGTTATGTCTAGATTAGACTATGCTAACGCAATTTACCTGGGCCTCCCTAAAATCCTTCAGCGCAGGTTCCAGCTTATTCCAAATCAGGCTGCTCGGCTGATTTACGCCCTGCCCAAACGTTGCCACATCTCCCAGGAAATGATGGACCTTCACTGGCTGCCAGTTGTACAGAGATCAATGTTTAAAGCATGTTGCATGGTTTTTAAGTCCCTGTACCTGAGCTACCCTGCCTTCGTGAAGTCTAGAATTATTAAATACTGTCCACCAGAGCTTTAAGATCTAGTAACTCGCACCTCTTGACAATTCCGCCCTGGAAAAAACCAAAGGATCGGCCGGCGTAGGTTTGCCGTTATCGCCCCTCGTGTATGGAATAGCCTGCCTTTGGACCTAAGGGCCTCAATGGACCTTGCCACATTTAGGAAACTCCTGAAAACACTGCTTTTTAGACAGGCTTAATACTAAGGGAGGTTGAAGTTGACTGGTTACCTAGCGCCAAGAGACCGTCTGGTGGATGTGCGCTTTACAAATGGGCAGTAACATAACATAGCAACTCTATAGTTTACATAAAGGTAATTATATAAATTCAGGGTCCTGCAACGTAGCAGTTCATAAAATCAAGATAAAAAAAATATCCATCAATTCCTTCATTTATTGGAGTCAACTGGACAAAAATGACTCTAAACTCGCCCAGCTGGGAGCGCACCTGAGAATAAAGCATGTAACCTCTGTGTGTGAGGGCCTTGAGTCCTATAAAAGAAGAACCCTTTTAATAGCTAATCACCTGTCCTACTATACATCTAAATAGTGATTTTCTCTGTGCCTTCCAGAACACTAAACCTATTGATGTATGACTTCCATGCTAGTAAGTACCAGAAGAACAAAGGGGCCCTGATTGGTCCTTGTGTGCGCCCTTTGTGCCCATGCGACCACACCTTTATTCCTCATTTTAATGAGATACCATTCTGCCCCTTTGAGTTGCAAGTTATGTCTTCACTATATAAGGATTCGATGACCAAATTTCACTATCTGAGTTTCTAGGTACCGGCCAAGCTTAACTCTAAATATGGAAAGAAGGTTTGTTTCCCATTCTGATAACTCTTCGCCAGGAACACTCAGACACTCCCTTTCTTGTGCTACAACCTTATTTTCATTCCTCACAGGTGACATCAATTACATGGCGTAGTTATTGTAATTTTGCTAGCAGCAAAACAAACTGGAGAAACTGAACAGTATAAAAGGCAGTAGAGTTTAGGGGAGGACTGCCTTCCTCCATATCCTTAAATAATTGTGCACAGCACAGAGTTTATGATCAGTTAGTGATTGCAAACAGTATATATAGCGTGTAATGGAGGCTCCTAGTGTTGCTCGTGTATTTCTTTTGTGATGTCAATTTGCTTTGTTGATTTGCCTGATTCTCTGTTTGGATATTAATTTCTCAGTACATATATTTCACTATCCAAAGTTTTATCATAGTGCTGCTGTTTTTTTACAAAACATTCCAATCTAGGCTATTCATTAAATCTTCACTTCAATGTTGATAATTGTGTTATCCTGCAACTAGTCTCTCACTGGACACTATCTCCTTTGAGCTCGGTCTTAGCTGCTCAGCCAAGTAATTCCTGAGTCAAAGAAGATAGGAGGCCAACCGTCCATTGCACAGAGAGTACCTGGGGACGTATCACACTAAGTGCCCCGGGGGCGCAACGGGCATTTGCGGCTGCTTTGCGTGCCCCAGTGGGACTTGGTATTACAGAAGGGGCAGCAGATGCTTGTGCATCCCCTTCTGTAATACTGAAAGCGCTGGTGCACGTACAGCGCTTTCTCAAGAGGGCATTCCCTCATTTGCATGAGGGCGTGGCCCCATGCAAATGAGGGATCCCTTTGCCTCTGCGCTTGCACCGTATTACCGACTCGGGCGCAGAGGCAAAGAAGCTCTCAGGAGGCGCACTGGCAGTGGGCCACCGAAAAGGTGGCACACTGTCAGTGTGCCTCTTGATAGTAGTCCTCTGGAGGGGGGTCCCCAGACATCCCCTTGCAGATGGATGCAGTCACTCACTGCACCCGCCTGCAAGGGGATCGCTAATTCCCCTTCAAAGCGCAGATGAGTGTTTGCCTGCACTGTGAAACACGGAGCGGCTGCTTTAATGCCGCTTTATATTGCACTTGAATGCGCTGCCCCCAGGGTAGCACGATTTCTCGGCTGCCCTGAGGGAAGCACATTCTATGTAATGGGGCGCACTTTCTCTGTTTGCACACGGTGCACCTGTTTTAAGGTGCGCCAGGGCGCAAACAGGGAAAGTGATCTCTATACTTAATAGGGGCCCTGGTGTCCTGGTTCATAGGGAATACTTGCAATCTCTTCTTGAATATTGTCAGGTTTCCACTGTATGGATTGATGAAATGGACTGACAATATACACTTTTAGGTAGTTTAATTCTATGCACCATCTGTTGGCCTACTGCTATGATTTGAAGTGAAGTTCGTGAAAATCTTGTTGGTTAACCACCAGGATTTTTAATCAGATAAAATGGCTGGTATTTGTGGTAACTCACCCTCTCCTGAGATGGTGATTCGCACAGCTCCATTCCTGCCCCCATAATTAGGATGGACTTGTGTGATTCTCGCCCTCTGCCCACCTGCAAAGAGAAAACATTGGTATATGTGGTTTTCAGAAGTAACATCATGCCAAGGAAATAGGATAATTGCACTAAACACGTAAATAACATCTATAGCTAGAAATAATATCTGAGAACTAGAAAGTCACAAACCACGAGGAAAACAATGTATGTGCCTGTCTATTTTAATGAAGACTCACAGTGACACTTATTCTGCATCAACGATTTTGGACACTGTTGATTCCAAAATATAATAACATTTGCTTTATATATTACAGGCCCAAAAGAGAAAGGTACACGATGCAAGGCAGTTGATGTCTATAGCGACCAGGTCTTCATTTTGAATTGCAATGGATGTACCAATGAGTTGCAGCACAAGATGACCATGCAGTAGGATTGCCAACCCACCATTAACATTAATGAGACAGTATTCTTTTCTATATCTCAACAAATCTACAAATGCAATATGGGTAAAAAATGTAGAGTACATCTATTTATGTTTTGATAAAAGTAAACAGGTCTGTAAGAGAAGAGCAAACATTTGAGGTAGTGGCGTTAGGAGGGTTTTTCTCTTCCAAACATTATTTCATAGGTGTTTACAAACTACACGCCTTTAATCTGCACAAGCACTTTAGGTATCCATTGTATCTCTGTATTCACAAGGTTCAGTGTTGGGATACATGGAGAGATATTATATAATTATGGCGGTGATATTATATAAATGGATTCGGATTCTTATATATTTCAGCTCAAAATGCAAGACGCACTTTATACTCTATGCATGTATGTGCAGCATTATCTATGCACTGTGCACTCTGCGCGCCTCATTTTGCACTTTCTCTCGTATAAGCACTTTAATAAGGGGTAAAAATGATAAATCCGGTTTTAGGTGTTTGTATAAAATTGTATAAATATGTATGTGCAATATTTCCTATGCCCCCTGCACTTTGTGTTACACACTATGCACTTGTTTTTCTATAGGCACTTTAATAAGGAGATTAAAAAACTGTTAAAAAAATGCACTTTATATTACCCAGGACTGCTGGACTACGAGGTAATTATGATTGTTTATGATAAAATTGCAGATGTAGGATGTGTATCCCATACCTCTGTGCGCTTTAAAAGGTTTGAGATGGGGGGATGCTTTAGGGAATGGTTATTCATAAGTGGTTGTATAGCGCACTTTAAAAGATGGATGGAGAGGTGGGATGAATAGCAGGCATATTCTTTTTTTAAATGTATAAAGACTCCATTTGCATCGTCTCTTTAAATGCGAATGGCCTTAACAATAAGATGAAAGCTCGGGCCATAGATGAATGGATACGAGGCCACATTCCCGATATTGTGTTAATTCAAGAGACGCACTACACGAGAAAAACTGAGTCTACACACAGAGGGCCCGATTCTGATGCGGGTTGGAAAAGCTTCCCGACCGAGGGCCTGATTCTGATGCGGTTAGGAAGGCCTCCTAACGGCATTTGCTCCTTCCAAATCGGATCGGGAACGTGTCTTCCCGACCGAGGGCCCAATTCTGATGCGGTTAGGAACAAATGTTCCCATTGAAGTCAATGGGAGTTCAACCAAATCGTATCACTAAGCATCCGGATGCATCCTACTCCGCCGGTCGGACTTTCCCGATCCGAGTGGGTCGGACACCATTTCCCAACCGATTCGGTCGGGAAGCTTTTCCAACCCGCATCAGAATCGGCCCCAGAATGTTTGGGTATTGGGCTAGGGGCCAATACTTTTCATCAGCTAACGCTGCACATAGAGGGGTTGCTATCTTTATTAATAAATCATTCCCTTTACAAATCACCTCATTTCAGACAGATAAAGAAGGGAGATGTGCTCTGATCAGCAGGTTAATTAACCAGTTTAGATTAACGATAGCGACAATATACGCACCCATAGAAGATAATCCAACACCACTATTTGATCTTTGTGATGCACTTGTGCAGATCCCTGGGGCACTAATAATAGGTGGCGACTTTAATTTTTTACAAAACCCTGAAAGGGATTCGTCCTCGGAGACCCGTAGGCAAAATAAGCCTCGAATTGCTAGGGCTCTGGTGGGATGCATGCAGAAATTAGACCTGATTTACATCTGGCTGACTGGTTCCCCAGAATAGAGAGAGTATTCATGTCTCTCCGCCAAATATAAAACCGCTGCTCAGCTGGACTACTTTCTTACTTCCCGTAACTTAAGGTTAAATAAGTACATGCATATTCAGAATGTTTTTTCCGACCATGCCCTGATAAAAATGGAGATAGCAGGTTTTGATAAATGTAAAAAATTTCGAGATGGGTTTTTAATAAAATCCATCTTGAGGATGAAGATTGGGGCATCAAGGTCCATAATGAGATAAAATGCTTTTTTCAACTGAATAGAGGGACAGCTAAAGTAGAAAATGTTTGGGAAGCCTTTAAAGCAACTATTTGCGGGTATATAACCTCCAAAGAAATTGCAGTAAAGCTATCTCAAAAGATAGAAAGGTCTCAAATAAACAATACGTTAGGAATAAGAGTGCAAAAAGTAAATTAGCTCTTGTACAAGCGCGTAAAAAAATGCAAGGATACTAATATAATATAGGCTACTTAGCTCACTCCACATACCTACAAAAAGTGTATGAGGAAATGAATTTTCTGGGAAATTTTTAGCCTGCAAATAAGAGACCGACAAGCATCCAATAGGGTAACATCCTTGGTGGAAAAAAATACAAAAGCTTGTATGACAGAAGAAACACAAATTAATGAGCACTTTTTTAACCGTTATAAAGCCATCTACCCCACAAGACAGGAAGTTAATATTTTAAAACTTAAGGAGTTCCTAGATGAGTTCCCAATTTCCAAAATACAGGTAAATCACATAGAGGATCTGTTGGCAGATATTTCACTCAAAGAAATAGAGGAAGTGGTGCAATCACTAGCAAATGGTAAAGCATGTGGAGAAGATGGACTTCCAGCTGTGCTATACAAAAAGTTTTCTACAGTATTAAATTCTGAATTGCTAGGAATAGTTAATCATATCCTGCGAGGGGGAGAGGTACCCCCCTCCTTTAAAACGGCTGTAGTAGTTAGTATTTTAAAGAAAAATAAAGATAAGGAAGATGTGAATTCATACAAACCAATAAGTCTTTTAAATACAGACTATAAGATTATAGCTAAATTGCTAGCCAACAGAATGAGTAAGTGTATAGGGTCAGTCATACATTCAGATCAATGTGGATTTCTACTAGGGCGGCAGCTATCTTTTAATACCACCTTTTAAATTGAGGCTTTAGATTATTTTAGTCATAATAAAATCCCGGCCCAAATTATGCTGCTAGATGCTGAGAAAGCTTTCGATTTGGTTTGCTGGGAAAGCCTCTTTTATAGCCAGGCCAAATTTGGATTCCCTGCTAGATATATCAGCCTGATCTCAGGTTTTTATAGAGGGTTCACAGCGCAGATAATTATTAACTCCATCTGCATTGGCACGTGCAATGTGTTCAGAGGAACAAGGCACGGCTGCCCCCTGTCACCAATACTTTTTGCACTTTGTATAGAGCCATTAGCAATAGCCATCCGCTCGAGTAGCAATGTAACCTCTCCAATGCGGGGGATGACAAATAAAAAGCTGTATGCTGACGACAAAGTCCTCTTCCTTAAACCAGACCTAGAGATACAAAAGGATATATTTGAAATTTTTCAGAGGTATCAATTGCTGGGAGGTTATAAGATAAACAAATCGAAAACAGATTCTACTCTGTAACACTGCATTCAACACTGTAATGCTAGAATTTCACTTAGCAGTTAGCACCAAGCCCAAGAGATCTTTGGGAATATATGTCTCAGAGAACATTAATGATTTGTACAGTTAAAGTGTGCCCCTCTGCTAATTAAATTCAAAACTTTGTTTTTAAAATGGAACAGTTTACCATTGTCAATAATCGGCTGAACTGCACTAATTCGTATGTCTATCTTACCATTATGTAATTTTTTATTTTCTGCGATTCCAAGTGCTGCAGATGACATTTTTTAAGGAAGTCCAGGGCATGTTTTCAGCTTTTATATGGGCAAATAAGGTGCCTAGATTAGCTATAGATTCACTATACAGGCCGTTGAGCGAAGGTGGATTGGCTCTTCCAGATTTGAGGGAATATTATTTTGCTACTTTTGCTCATACTGCATACAGATTAGAAAAAACTATAGACAGAAAATCAGATATAAGATTTTACAGTGGAACGTGAATCGTAGACAGCAATTTTTTAGTTACTATGATATTCCGGTACTCAATGCGACAACCCGGCTATCAGACATATATGTCGGGAAAACTCCCCTACTTGACAGGAATAATGTGCTAAGGTGGTTGAGTAACGGGTACGAAAAGATACAGGATTTTTTAGATGGACATTGGAAAAAGTGGAATGAAATAAAACCCAGTATTCCACATTATACAGTATCAATTCAATGGTCCTTTATTAGAATAAGGCATTTTTTATCCAATCTAAACCCCACACAGATTATGACATCAGCAGAACTTGTCGAAGATTTGATAGAATTCAACACTCATCGGTCATTTAGTTATTGGGTTTCACTCCTACGTAACTATGCGGCAACTAAACTTTACGAGAAAGCGCTAGCTAAATAGCTGGCTAAAGAAAATCTCCAGATATCAGCTTCAGTGTGGGATAAGATAAATGAGTTTAATTTTTCATTATTAAAGGGTGCAAATATGCGCCATATGCAATTTTACACTAAATGGTTGATATATTGAACCCCAGCCTTCCTTCATAAGATCAACCAACATATTCCTGCTAATTGTTTCGGATGTGGGGCCGAGGAAGGGGGTAGTTGGATACATACGGTTTGGACTTGCCCAAAGTTGAGGACGTTTTGATGTTAGTCAGTTTTGTTGCCACATTTTAAAGTTGCAACAACCACTGGACACTCTGACAGCCGTTCTCGGATATTTATCCGAATTAAAAGTGGATCTGATATTGAAAAAACAATTGTATATTATATCTTTATTAGCTAGGTATTTAATCCTCCAAAACTGGCGCTCCAAGTAAATTCCCACATTTCAACATTTTAGATCTAAAATAAGTAGGAATAAAGAGCTGGAAAAAAGGTATGCAATAAGATCTGGGTCATATAGGAAATTTCTCAAATTGTGGCAAAAGTTCTGATACAGGAGGGGGTTTTATGATATAGAAGGTCGATAAATTTAAAGTAATCAGAAAATGTATGGGTAATTAAGTATGGATTGTCTAAAACGACTATAATCTGTTATGTTCTGTTGATATGTTTTAAAAGGTTTTAAAATATCGGAGATGCTGTAAGTGGTGAAATTGTAGTACATTTTTTATTAATTTAGTCGCTTAAATGTTAATGAAATTTTATATTGATGTACTTTCCTAATAATTTTTTTTTTAAAAATCTACAAATGCAGGGTGGAGGCCTGCATGGGACAGTACGCCTCCATCCTGGTGTTCATATCCATAGAACACAAGAGACAGGGGCTCAATTTAACATAAGGTTGATATTCAAAGAACGGCATAGAGGGAGCCTCTCAGTGTCTCTGACTTTGCAAATGGATACCCTCCCATCCCAGGAGGCAGTATCTGATTTCAGAGAGATTTTAGGTTTTGCAATTTCTGAGATGTTTGTTTTTAAAATGTTAACATTTATGACAAAAATAAACCATTACTTACCCTTAACAAAGTTTTCCAATGATTTTTGTGTTTTTTTGATGATATAGCGCAGCCAATTCCCATGTATTTTTCCACCTTTCAAAACATTCATTGGCCTACCACCAGCGTGCATGCCTTCATCCGTGCGTAGTGGTTATGATCACAGGGCTTGAGCATAACCGTCGATGAGGCTACTTGCAAGCATGCCACAGTGCATGTGCCCAAGCCCTGAACCCAACTCACTGTATGGACAAATTCCACTGTGCGTGGTCCTGGCCATGCACAGTGGGGGTTGGACAAGAGGCTTTGCACATGGCAAGGCCCTGGATTCATATCTTCCGCCCAACTCAGTAGGGAGTCAGGACCAACCCTTGCTACACAAGGCATTCAGTGTAATGGTGGTTGGCTGCAGCGCCTTATGGCCCGTTGTGAACACTTTGAGAGTGTTAACTCTGTTAGTCTGGATTCCTTCCATGCTGGTTGTCAGATTTTCATTGTTTTTAATAGAATGCGTGAAGTTCTTAGAGCACACACGCAAATGCTGATATCATCACGGGCGACAACTCTGTAAACTGACATTTTTTCATTGTTAAATGACACAGCCATTACAGTATAGCCCCTTTCAGCGTAAGCTTATTGTTAACTAAGACGGATGCTTATCGTCAACATGTGATTAGAGCTGACTCATTCTGTGACATGCTAGTTTAGTCTGAAAGTAGGATTAGAGTCTCCAAACCCTGTTTTATTTTGTGAATATGAGATAAAATCAGTGGTCAAATGGTATACAATATAGGGGAGGGCGTAATTCATGTAATTTCGTGTAGCGTAATCACGCAGAATTACCCCACAATTCCGTGATATTACACAGAATTATGCAAGAGGAGTAATCCAGAATTTACCACTATTTTATTATGCCTCCTTGCATCCACAATGGACACAAGGAGGCATTTTACTCTAGGAAATAGTGCTACATGCAATAGAACATGAATAGTGAGTGTGGGCAGCCTCTTGCGCTGCCTAAATGTGTACTTGGGGTAGGATTTTCCCCCAACTTACTACCATCATTTGGCGCTAGTGTAAAATTCACCCTTGACTCCGTAAAGGACGCAAAGATACATTTTGCGCTATGAAAATAGTGCTCTAAGCAACAGAAGATAAACAGCAGCATGAAAAGCCACGAGTGCTTGCTAAATGTGCTCTTGTGGTAGGATTTTCACCCCTCAAATTACTCGCGTTATTATAAGTAATTCGGAGTCAAAGAATAATGCTGAATTATCAAAATTACTCCGGTTACTCCTGCGTAATTGAAATTACACCCAGGCCTCACACAAGGGAGGCTTTGACCATTGATAAGGAAAGGGCTTTGGGCCAGAATTATAGCCAGAGGTTATGCCAGATTGTCGAGCCCCCTGCACTCAGTTGGAGAGTTGATTTCAGAATCCCTGCAGAAGGTGTCCTTTACTGAAAGCACACATTAGGCTTTCTCAGTCAGGTTCGATAAGGAATAGCTGCAGGCAGCTGTAGAAAGATATGCTGTGTGATCTGTTCTAAGAAACTCACAAGACAAGTTTGGCTATTTAATGCTTTGCCTAAGGTTTAGCATAACGCTTACAAATAGCTTTAGGTTGTTTAGATGCCATAGACTTCCTAAAAATATTAGAAACATTTATCTTGTTTTCTCTGACAGTTACATGTCTAACTGTTTTTTTTCATTCTGTGTGGTTGCCATACATATTTTATGCAGGAGATTGAGGACTTTAAAATAAACATTATAAACCACATGCCCCCGTTTCTTAGTGCTATTCTTTGAGTCTGGTTACTGTTAGGGCTTCCTTCCAACTGGGATGTAGATGGAACAATGCATTCCATTGTAACGCATGCCAATACAACACGAATGCCATTACCACGCATAACCTTTGCAACCCATTCTTTACAACGCATATGCCTTTACCACGCATGCCGTTACAACAAATGTTGTTGTGAAAGCTTGAATGGTAAAAGATTATGCATGGTTAAGTTTTCACCAGTAAATATAAGTATTTTACAGGTAAGGAAAGTATAAACTATATATATATATATATATATATATATATATATATATATATACACACACACAAATGGTTTATATTGTCTTGTAAAATACTTACATTGTTGTGGTAAAGGCATGTATGGTAAAGACAAACGCTTGGTGAAAAATGTACAGATAGGCACAAAACTTTGTTGTACATATATATAAGTGGCTCTGTGATTGACTGTGTGGGTGAGTGAGTAGGTGTGTGAGTAGTTCTATGGGTGACTGACTCAGTGTGTGAGTGGCTGTATGGGTGTATGAGTGGAAATGTCAGTGGCTGTATTAGTGAGTGAGCAGGAGTATGAGTGGCTGTATGGATGAGTGACTGGATGTGTGTGTAGATCTATGAATCAGTGGGTGGATGTGTAAGTACTGCTATGTGTCTGTGAATGGGGTTGTGAATGGTTGTGTGGGAGTGGGTGTATGAAAGGTGCTATGGGGGTGTGTGAGGGTGCATTAGTGATTTTGTGGATGATGTCATCATTGATGTCATTTGAGATCTTATCAGTGATGTAATTGACCATGTCATGAGTGATGTAATATGTGAGCTCATAAGCAGTGCATTGACAAGGATTCACACACTCATTCACACACCCACACAACCACTTACATACCCATTCACACATCCATACAAGCACTCTCACATCTGCTCACTCACCATTACAGCCATTCACACAGACACAAACACACTCACTCTCCAATGCAAACATTCACACACCAACTCACTCAACCAAACACCAACTCAAACATCCACTCGCTCACCCTTATAGCCACATACACAGCCAGTCACTCACTCATACATTCAATATGACTACAGCCCGAACCACTGAACGGAATTACACCAAATTTGGCAGAAAGGTAGGTGTTGTTACACAGATTGTGCTTTTTGTAATTTGGTGGAAATCCGTTCAGTAGTTTTTGAGAAATTTAAGAAGAAAAAGATAGTGATATCTGTGGTCACGAAGTCTTTGTGAAAAAAGACGAGCTTGTGCAGGGTAATGTACAGCTCTGATTGGCTGCCAACACTTCCACCAGGAAGTGTTGGCAGCCATCTTGGGACTCGGCCTCAGTCGAGTTCCAAACAAAACATAAAAATAAAGAAAGGGGTCTGGGTATGAATACCCTGACCCATTAACCGTGATGGTGGGGATCCCCAGGGACACTGCCATGGCAAAAATTCATTTTCTTTTCCTGTGAAATCGCATGTATTTGAATTTGAGGCAAAAAAACAAGGTCCCTGGGACATTGAATAAACAATAAACTTTGAAGGGGGGGTGCACGCAGCCCCCCTCCACAGGCTCTTTTGTGTCCCGTAGACCACCACTTTCCCCGACCTTTTTTTTTTTTTTAAATAATGGAGGAGGCCCTCCTTGTGCTCTTAAAAATAGTAATATATAATAATAATAGAAAATATTTTGTAGAGCGCCTGGTTACTCCATTCGGAGTATCCCTGTGCTAGGATTTCAGAACCGCAATAGCCCAGAGCCCAGAAACAGAGGTCTAATTTAAGATTGTCTAAAGAGCCAGGTCTTAAGCCTCTTAAACCAGTTCTGAGAGTTCCTATCTCAGTTCAACAAGGAGGGTGTTCCATAGTGTGGCAGCCAAAAAACTGAACAAACGGCCTCCCATACGTGCTCTTTCCACCCTTGGAATCGCAGTGAGCACTACTTCTGCAGATCTTAAACATCTGCTAGGTCAATAGGGCTTGATCAAGGGATGAAGATATTGAGCTCCTTTCAGATTCAAGTTTTTATGATAAAAGCATAAAGCTTAGAAGGATACTCTTTTTCTGATTGGGAGCCAATGGAGTTTAACAAGGGTAGGGCCCATCACAGAGTATCTAGGAATGTTCAGCAGCACATCCGGCAGCAATCTGTACCCTTTGAAGCATCCTTAAACTGCCTTGGGTGGCCCCAAGATACAGCACATTACAATAGTCCAGTCTAGAGATCAATACCGTCTTCCTGGCGGCATCTGGAATGAGACCCAAGATCTTCCACAGCCTTTTTAAAATGCCAAAATAGACCCCAGCAAGACTGGCTATCTGGCTGTCTAATGAGAGAGTATTATCGAACCAGATACCGAGGTTCTTCACTTTCTGCTTAGGAGTTGGTATTTGTCGTAGAGTATCTGGCGGCCATGCAGTGGACTAGATCTATGGTTGTTTCCCCAGGACCAGGATCTTGGTTTTCTCAGCATTCAGCTTGAGACAGTTGTGGTCCATCCACTCTGCTAATCTAAGCAGACAGGATCTAAAACTGGCAGCAGAAGTTCCTTTATCCTGCGTCAAGGTGATGATTATCTATCTATCATCGGCGTATGACACAATTTTGATGCCATAGCACTCAATCACATCAGCAAGGGGGCGCATATACAGATTAAATAATGTCAGACTCAGGGCCGAGCCCAGTGGCAACCCCTGCTGCAGTGAAAACACCTCAGAAGAACACAGCTTTAGGCTCACCTGAAAGGTATGGTTCTGAAGAAAGCATGCCCACTATCTCAGACCAAGGTCCCCGACACAGTACAACCAGAGCCATTCAAAAAGAAGGCCATGGGATACAGTTTTGAAGGCTGCACTCAGGTCCAGCTTTACCAGCACAGCCGTCTTACTCCCATCTGCAATATGTCTGAGAGACTTGGAGGCGGGAAGCAGCGCAGATTCAGTGCTGTACTGAGGTCAGAGCCCTGATTGGGTCTCGTGCAAGAGATCTGTGTCCTCAATGTACCTCATCAACTGCTGATTAACATGTTTTCTGCTACTTTAGAGCAAAACAGAAGTAGGGTGATGAGCCTAAAACTTTCTGGTTGCAGGATCCAGTGTGGGTTTCTTCAGTTTAGGTACAACAGTGGCATGTTTCTACTTAGAGTGGATCAGCCCTGTTGTAAAAGACAGGTTAAGCAGCTCACATAGCGCAGGTAGAATGGCCTCCATCCCGCGCTCCAACATCACAGGCAAAGCTAGGTCCGTCGGTGAGCCAGATTTCACTTTAGATAGAAGAGCGCGTAGCTTTGTTGAGGATAAGGTGTTTATGCTTAGAAGACCACGCTCAAAGTTAGATCATAAAGACCATGTTGCAGGACCGATGTCTCTCTTTCTTCAGAGCAATCTGATTGCAGTTATCTATCAAGAGAGTGGTGGAAGGAGAAACACATTCCAGGGAAGATAAAGATTTTATTATATGAAAAAGCTCCTGTGAAGAATTCTGAGTATGCTCAATCTTTTGAGCGAAGTATTGGCTCGGAATAAACCTGATCTGTTTATGGTATTCTTTCAGGGCATTGTAGAAATTAGCTTTATCTGGTGCACTGTAGTTCCTGCACCAAAGACGTTCAAGTCTTTTGCAGGACTTCTGAATAAGCAATAGTCATCACTAAACCATTCTGCTGAAGTCTTGGAATGGGTGGCAGTGCAATTTTTCATAGGTGCGATATAGTCCAATGCATCACTAATCCATGATTCTAATTGCGAGATGGCTAAATTTTCTAGAAATAGGATGATTTGCACTCAGAGCTGCAGTAAAGGCAGCAGGAGTAACCTTAGACCATTTGTGTGTTTTGAAATGCTGGTCTCCTAGTGATGTGGGTAGCGGAGCAGACCTGGAGACCTGGAAGGGAATAACAATGATGTTCAACAGTACCACAGGCATGGGGGGAGGCACGCTTACACAGGCAGAATTGGCAATTACAGGATCTAAAGTATGGCCAGGTCTATGAGTAGGAACATGGACCAATTGAGTGAATTGCAGTGTTTCTAGGACTTCAATAAGGGACACTACTGAGCAACATGTGGCATCCTCGAAGTGCAAATTGAGGTCACAAAGGATAAGAAAATTAGAATAAAGCAGAGCATAAGCGGGTAGAATATACGCTAAGGTGATTATGAACTGTGAGGCAATGCCAGGTGGGTGATAAATCAAAAATCCTGCTAAAGTGTAATTACTGGATATAGATAGGGAAAAGAAGGCTGCCTCACAGCCCGCAATCTCCACTTCTGAGAAGGTATATGTGATGTGCTGTTTGCAAATTACTGCAATCCCTCCTTCCCTTTGGGTTAGTCTGTGCCGCCTCATGATTGCAAGGTGCTGTGGGATAGCATCGAGGATGTCAGGAGCTGAGTGCAATGTTAGCCAGGTTTTGGCAAGGAAAAGCGCATTCGGCTGGTAGTCTATCAGGAAGTCATATATCTCTGCCTCATGCTTCGGTAGGGAGCAGCAGTTCAGTTAGTAGCACTGTGCTGCGTGTGAGGTATGTTCAACTTTACTTCCCTCGAGTCCCTCAATTGTAGGACTCAAGAAGATGAACCCACACTTACCACAACCTATTTCACTCCTGGAGACATCCATAGAGTGTTTGCAGTCTTCAACAATAGAAGTAGAAAGTTGGAGAATCTCCTTAACAGTGTATCACACAATGGCTGGTTCTGAATCGGCAGGGGTCCTCGGTGCGGACGGGTGCAGACGGGCTTGCCTTTGGCACACCAGCGGCACGTCCACGCAGCTGTCATGCTTAGGTAGCCCTCTTACAAGAGGGCATGGCTAAGGCATGGCAGATGCTGAGATCGAGGAGGGCCCAAAAAAAAAAGAACTGGAGCACAGCAGCTCTGCTCATACCTGGCAAGCTATCCTCCTAGATGGAGACACTAGGAAAGAAATGGTGAAGGTAAAATAAGAACGACAAAATAACAGTGAAAAAAGAAAACATAAACAGAACTAAAACTAGCGGGCCGACCTAAAATGGCCACAACCTGAACAGGAGCCAGGCAACTCCCAACAACTAGTGTGCTACAAGGAAATGAAAGTAGGGCTTACAAGAACCACTCGAGGTAGCTCCTCAGAATGAGGGAGTATCAGCGCACCTTGCGGTGAGGAACCTGCTGCAACACGCAGCTGTCATGCTCAAGTAGCCCACCTACAAGAGGGCGTGGCTAAGGAGTGGCAGATTCCGAGATCATGGAGGGCCAAATAAAAACAAACTAGAGCCCTGTAGCTCCACTCCTACCTGATAGGCTATCCTTCCAGATGGAGATATTGGGAAAAAAACGGTGAAGGTAAAATAAGAATGACAAAATTACAGTGAAAAAAGAAAACATAAACTGAATTAAAACTGGCGGGGCTGACCTATGATGGTCACCGACCGGGACAGGAGCCAGGCAACTCCCAGCGCCTAGTGCGCTACAAGGAAATGAAAGCAGGGCTTACAAGAGCCACTCAAGGTAGCTAGTCAGAATGAGAGCATATCAGTGCACCTTGTGGTGAGGAATCCCGGAGGACCCCCACCTCCCCGGGGGCATTAATAGAAAATTGTAGGGCGGCCGCATATATATATAGATCTAGATAGATAGATAGATATAGATATATATAGTAAATGAGACAAAAGCAGACAGAGAAAGGGAGAGATAATAAAAATACAACTGAACAGTAATTTTATTGTGCAAAATTTCTGAATTTTTGAAATAGAAATTATCAGTGTGATAAAATCTTTATACAGCCCACCAGAGGCTGGCCCAACATGTTGCATAATTCAAAACAGTCACAGCACTAAACAACGCAGGAAAAAGGACACAGAGATACTAATAATAATTCTAACATCATCTGGAATCTAAGGTGTAGCAAATGCAGGGCGATCTCCTCATGGGCCATGAATGCAAAGTTCTGCCCAATAATGAATATTTTTTAAGACTTACTTAAATATTCACATTCTAAGCTCAAAAACTTGTTGACGGACAAAAAGAATCTCAAACAAATCTTGTGGCAAATATAATTGCTTATTGGTTCCAAGATTATTTTATTCTGAAAGAAGCTAGCTTGGCCTACTCATATTAGGCTTTAGTAGAAAGGTGTGCTCTGGGCCACCATTCTGTTTTTATAAGGTCAGTATCAGCACTCTTTTTCCTATATCCCTTCCCATTCATACTTTACTGCTGCTGGACAGATGTTGGTACTAGTGCAAAAGCTTCATATAGATATCCATATGTAAGATAGATAAGCCAACTTCTCCTATACAATTAGATCCCAAACAAACAATAAATGTGAATAAGCAACCAGTGGCGGCTCCTCGAGGGAGTGCTGCGGGGCAGTGGGGCGGGGCAGGGGAGGGGCAGGGTGTGGGGTAGTAAACTCCGGCATACGGCCGAACGGAATTAAGTAGATAAATAAAACAAATTACATTGCGCGCGCTGCATCACCAAATGGCGATGCAGCGCACACAATGTAATTTGTTTTATTTATTTATTTATCTACTTAACTCCGTTCGGCCGTATGCCGGAGTTTACTACCCCCACCCTGACCCTCCCCCGCCCTGCCCCACCGCCCCGCAGCACTCCCTCGAGGAGCCGCCACTGTAAGCAACCCCTCCAGACAATCCTTTCATTTAAAAAACAGTATTCATCCTACTGCTGTCCTCGCTTGTTCTGAATTGCGGCTCTAGCTCCATTCTGATTGCCGTGAATGGGGTTCCCAGGCCTAATCTCAAACTTTCTCTCTGGTCTTGACATGATTCCCTCTGTCACTTTAAGTTTTGCAAGAAATATATTCTTTAGCCTCCATATCTCTGAGACATACAATTGCGCTGGCAATATTTTTGACTCCAAGGGCCAGCGACAGCAAGCATTTTTCTCCTCGCAAACGGGTCAATTCGCAGAATCAGCCCGTTTGCGATCGCAAAAAATGCTTTTGCGATGCATCAAACCCAATTTTGTGATTCGGTAACCTGTTACCGAATCGCAACATGGCTTTGGGATTCGCTATTTGGAAGGGGCGTGTTTAGGGCGTCCCTTCCAAATAACGAATCCTAACAGTATGCGTGAATGTTTTGTGACCGTGAATGCGGTCGCAAAACATTCGCATATTACCACCTACTTCAAGCAGTTGGTAAGACATTCGCAAATGGGAAGGGTCCCCAAGGACCCCTTCCCTTTGTGAATGTTTGTAAAGCATTTTAAGAGCAGGCAGTGGTCCCACAGACCACTGCCTGCTCTTAAAAATGAAAAGAAAACTTTTCATTTTTCTTTTTGTAAAGCATCTTGTTTCCTTTAAGGAAAACGGGCTGCTTCACAAAAAAATGATTGCTTTTAAATAAAGCAGGCCACCATCCCTGTGATTTTTGAGATTCCTAGGGGGTCGCAAATTGCGACCTACCTCATTAATATTCATGAGGTAGGTCATTTGCGACCCCTTAGGAATCGCAGAAAGTGTACTGCACAACTTCATGCATGCCGTTTTGTGATTCCCTAATTGCTAATCGCAAAGATTCGCAATTAGGGAATCGCAAAACATTTTTTTGATGCATCTGGCCCATAGTCCTTTTGTAAGCTAACATCAGAGTTTTCCTCAGACATCAAAATAAATAAAAACTGAAACATTGTGTGAGAAATCAGGGCTTTTTGCAGTGTCCTCCCACTTTTTGCCCCCCCTTTTTTTACTGAAACCGGTGGTTACTAACTGTGATTGTGCCCTGGGCCCTGCTAGCCAGGCCTATGGCCAGTGCTCTGTTAAAAGATATATGACAACTAGGTATAATCATCATTGGATCTGACAGCCTACCTGTAAGTCCCTAATATCGGATAGGGCACGTAGGTTTAGAGGCCCAGTAGATTTAATGCACTTAAATGTGCACTGCTGTGTTGCATGCTGTCATTTTAAAATCCAGCCCTGTCTTGCAGGCTGCTTTTGAAATAAATCTATGTCCAAATTCGACTTTGAAATTAAGGAATTTCCAAAGTCTTAACCTACCTTATTTTTACATATAGGTCACCCCTAAGGTCTGCCCCAGGTGCTCCAAGAGTAGGGTGCCATGTTAAAATAAGCAGGGACATTATGAAAGATGTTTTTTATTTTTGTCTGCTGAGGGAAAAACTGTCAATTTCGTTTTGCACCATTGTAGTACATAAGCTCCACAGGCTAACATGGGAAGGCTTTATTTAACATTAATAAAGTCTCTCTGTTAGACCTGGCATCTTTTGGCGTGGTTTCGCCTGCCTTTTTGCTTCTGACCTCCTCTTTTTGACTGTGTGCTGAACTTAGTTTTTGCTGGTTTTAGGACTTTGGGTACTTTACCACTGCTGACCAGTGCTAAAGTGCATGTGCTCTGTGTCTAAAAGGTAATGGCATTTAGTTTCTACATATTTGGCATATTTGATTTACTAGTAAGTCCCATTCATATTCAGTGCATTTTGTGTACCCAGGGCCTGTAAATCCAATGCCGCTAAAGGGCCTGCAGCACTTATTGTGCCACCCACATGAGTAGCCCTTCAAAACTTTGTCTAAGACCTGCCACAGCAGAGCCTGTGTGTGCCGTTTTAAACTGCCATTTTCACCTGGCAAGGTCACTTTCTTGCCAAGTCCAAATCTTCCCTTTTATTACATGTAAATCACCCCTAAGGTAGGCCATAGGTAGCCCCATGGGCAGGGTGCACTGTATTTAAAAGGTATGACATGCACTTGTGAGTTTTACTGGTTGTAAAAAACGTCTACATTCGTTTTTCACTACAGCAAGGTCTCTCTCTACCATAGATGAGCATTAAACTTGCCTTGTAACACTTTACAAGTGTATCTTTCAATTGGGAGCAGATAGAAAATTGGAGTTTGGTGCCTCTGGACTCACAATTTAAAAAGAAATTTGCAGGTCTGAAAATGCCACTTTTAGAAAGTTGGCATTTCCTTACTTAACCATTCTGTGCCTCTGCCTGATCCCAGGAAAACACGTCTGGGTTGGATGACAGTTGGGCTTTGCAAATTTACTCTAGACAGTCACACACAAAGGGAGCTGAGGTGCACCCTGAATATCCTGATGGCCCATCGTCAAGCTGATGGCTTTTCCTGAGCTAGAGTGGTGGGAGGAGTTGATGCTTGCCCCTGACTAGGGCTGTGCCTGAACCTTCACAAAGAGCTGCCAACCCCCTGTAGTCTGTCTGGAGCCAATGCCAGGAAGGGCAGGGTCCTGTGCACTACAAAGACCTTTCTTTGCAATCTCCCTACTTCAAATGCCAAAATGGGTATAAGTACTGGACCTCTGACACCATGTACTCAGAACACTTCTGGATTGAGGACATTCTGCCAGGAATAAGAACTATTGTGCTGCCAGGAGGGGCTGCCACTTTGCTACTTGCGTTGCTGTGTTGGCATGCTGCCTGCTGCTTCTGTCCTGGGAGGGAGAGGTCTGGACTTTGCTCTCTACATCCTGCTTTCTAAAGTTTTTCCAAGGGCTTGAGTTGAGCTTGCCCCTGTTGGAAGTCTCAGGGTCATCGAAGACTTCACTTGCAGCACCTGGGCTCCTCTGCTGAGAGCCGTACTCTGCCAAGCGGTGCCAAATCCAGTTCCTGAGCCCTTGGAAGTGAGTTGCTGTGCTAAAAAGAATAAATCAATTTTGGGCGCCACTTCGGAACTGGCAGCTTAGGCTGCACCGAAGCCATGGTCCCCACTCAATATGACTTACAACGCAAGCCTCCGATGCCACCGCAGCACCTCCAAAGAATGCCACCATGTAAGTCTCAAGTACCACATCACCAAAGTCCATGATGCCTGATTACGACTCCGCTGCAGCACATGTGGCCTGTGGTGTGACATAGATACCGCAAGGGCGACGCCTCGTGGCTTGACCCTTGATGCTTCTTTGACACTGCACTGTCATCAGAACTGATGCCTCGCCGCAACCGCCACATCACCTTCCCTGCCCCTCGCATCATCACTGGGCATCAGCAGCTCAACGACTATGCACTGCCTCCAGGAACCAATGCCTTACTTGCGTCAGTGACACCTCACCTCCAGTGTGCACTGCACCGTCCCAAGCACTGAAGCACCAACAACCTGCATAGCAGTAAGGAACCAACGCCGCAACTGCCTCAGTGACGCCTCACCTCCCCAGTGCTGTGCATCATCTTAGGTTCTCAACGTCTCCAAGGTACTGTACTAGGGTCTGCACGACCCCGCAGCCGACCTGCGCTTCATCGTGGTCTGCTTGGACTGTTGGATTTGTCCTTGTCAAGTACGTCAAGATAGCCCCGACCAGAACTAGTGTGTTTCTAAGTGCTATAACTACATTTAATATTGAAAGATTCATACCTTGACTTGTGTTGGATTTTTGTTGTTTTGTTCTTGTTTTACTCAGATAAATATTGGCTATGTTTCTAAGCTGGTGTGGAGTGATTTTGTGGTGTTCTAACTGTGTTATTGTGTGTGTGTGTACAAATACTTTACACATTGCCTCTGGGATATGCCTGACTGCTCTCTGCCAAGCTACCAAGGGGGTGAGCAGAGGTTTTCTTTGATGTGTAACTTACTTACCCTGATTAGAGTGAGGGTCCCTACTTTCGCAGGGTGCATACCTCTGCCATATGGAGACCCCATTTCTAGCACTATCTTTTGGCAGGAGTGAACTAAAATAATAGTTCAATGTGTCAAATTAATAGTTGCAATGGATCCAGCAACTTGCCAAGGTTGGATTTATTATAACTATTGTAGGAAAAAAGCTATAGAACTGCTTTCCTAAAGTTGCCTAATTCAGCTTTGTAGCAGTCTCTTCTGATTGTCCACCCTTCGACAGGCTGAGCCAAGCTGCTTTAATGAGGTGTGAAGTGGCCTGAACTGAGACAAAGGAGACATCTGGTGGGAGGAGATCTGCTGCCTGCAGATGCCAGGACAAGAAGGGGGCTGGGTAGCCAAACTGGTCTTCAAAGGGAGACAATGAGGACAGAAACCAGGCCCACCCCTACTTCCTGCACCTCCACCCATATGGGAGCCCCTTCAATTAAATTAGCAGAGGGGTTAGAAGGGGGGTGTAGGAGAAAGTTAGCCACACCTGCGGTCTGGCTTAGCCAGACCTGAAGCTCCTGGAGAGATTTTCTCCATTTTGATTTATGTGGAACAGTGCTTTCTGTGACAAGAATATGCCACACTTTGTGGAAAATGATCATCACAGAGGGTGGCACCCTTCCCCCATTGGTCAAGGGTACACCCTTCTTGCCAGGTCAGAAACCTGGATAAATATGGGAGAGCTGCCCAGCAGCACAGATCCCTGCCTGGATATATCAAGAGAAGAAGGACTGCCCTGCTGAACCCCTGGTCTGCACCACAAGAGGGCTGCACTCATAAGGACTGTACCTGCTGCACACTTTGGGCTTCACAAAAGAGGACTTTGTCTGGCTTCAAAAGGATTAAGGAGTGGACTCCCAGAAAGCAACAGGTACAAAAGAGCTTCAAGAAGACACCTGCATCAGCTCCATTAAGACAAGCCCAGCTGACCAGCTTCACCTGGACTTTAAAGGATTTGCCCAGGTGCTTTGTGGAAATTGTAGTCCCAAACCTCTAAGTGGCAAATCAGAGCTACTGGACCGTTGGCTGGTGTTGTGGACCCTCAACGACCCAAAAGAAACATCTGAAGAAGAAGGACTGCCCTGCTGGACCCTTGGACTGCACAAAAGAGGACTGCATTCACAAGGACTGCACCTGCTGCACTCACAAGGCTTCACAACAAAAGGGCTTTGTGTGCCTTAAACGATAAGAAGGTGTCTCCCTGATCAGCAACAGGTAGAGAGGTGCTAGAAGGGCTACCTGCAACATCAACAATAAGGACAACTCCAGCTGACAAGCTTCACCTGGATTGTACTTGGATTGGTCAGTTGCATTTTGGGAGCTGTAGTCCCAGACCCCAAGAGGCAAACCAGAGCTTCTGAGACCATGGTTGGAGCTGTGGACCACTTTCCTGCATCAAGAAACACTTCTGGAAGTAAGTTTGTAAAGTGTTACATTGTGGGCGCCTGAACTTTTGACTTTATCCCAGTCCAGCACAACCTTTTTAACCCCTTGAGCGCTAGTTTTACTTTTAACCTTTAAAAATTCATATCTCCGGTTCCCTACATTGGATTCTTGTAATGTTTGGTGTCATTTTAAAGATAAACATATTTCCTGTTTTAAAAAAATTGGTGTTGGAATTTTATTGTGTTGTGTCCTACTTCTTTACTGATTTGATGATATTAAATGTTTTACACACCTGTCTCCTAAGTTAAGCCTGAGTGCTGGTGAGCCAAGCTACGAGGCGTTGAGCAAGGATTAATTTATTGAGACTTAACTGGGCCTTATTTGTGATTGTGGTGTTATTACTAGATGTAGGTACCCACCCGCACCTACTAATAAACCACCTTCCAACACATTTGTGCAAACTTTCTTAATCAAAAAGGGTGTATGGCATTATATCATGAGGCCACTTCCTTGCTCTCTTCCTTACATCATTGGGTTTAACACCTCCACGACCGGCTCATCTCACTCTTTCTAAAACAGAAATACATATCCTCAGCTTCTAATTAGGAGGGAGCAATAAATGCTGCCTCCTCTAGCTACCAAGCCAACAGTTTCAGTCAGAAAGCATGGTTAAACCAGGAGGGACAGGAGGATATTTAAGGAACTGGATGAGCAATAAGATCCAAGGACTAATGAGAAATATTCAGTCCATTGCCTCCTAGGGCCACTTCATTGTCCCTTTCCTGCCATTGTGAGGATGTCCCAAGCCAGAGCCTCTGAAAGGGTATACAACATTGTAAGAAACATTATGTAAGACCAAAATCAAGCAAGCACAAACAAAACTTAATGAAACAAAAATAAAGCAGCATCAACCCAAGGAGGTGTAAGCCAACACCTTAGAGTCAAAATCCAATTCCCTGTCACCAGCTGTCTGTAAATGCTATTGAAGAATAAATGTGGAAGCCATGCCACAGGATGGTGATTGGCAGAGTTCACTGTTTGTATGTGTGTATGTAGCTCTACTTGTATAAGGCAATCTTAGCTTGGAGCAATGGAGGGCATACCTGCTGGTGTAAGGATGGTGGTCAGTAGGGCCCAGAGGAGGCAGAGGTACAAGCTGTGTAGGGTGGCCATGATGGGACCCATCTCATCTGGATCCGAAGGCAGGCTGCAGCCAGCACCTACAAGAAAAAGTAAAAAGAGCTGTCAATAAACAGGGGGAATAACTTTAACCAACCCTATTTGTCCAAGAGACGGAAACAGGGAACTTGATAGAAACACAAGTACAGACAATGGGCATGTGAATATGAGAGTAAGTGACAAAAACAATTAAAGTAAATATGAAATAGGAGAGAAAGCATGGCAGAAAGAAACACAGTAAAGGATAAAGGAGTTGAAAGCTATGTAATTCCTGAGATAATTAGAGAAAACATAGAATAGTGAGACAATGATAGAGCCAGGTTCAGTTCTAGAAGGGGGCCAGACCCACCCAAGGGAGCCCCCTGGCCCTCCCAAAGCCATTCAGGAGAAATATCCTTTTGTGTTTTTTGATGTTTCATGTGTGCCTGCAATCTGTTCTCTTCGCCTATCACCTCGCCTTGATGAGAGCTGCAGAGAAAGCCCTTTGTTGCTACAACAAATCAAGTGCATTCTTTAGCTACCCACAAGGATGGGACACTCTCAATGTGAGTGAGGGGCAGCTTCTTCTATATCAGACTTTAATCTATACACTACCGATCAATAGGGTTGCCTTTTTTCAGAGATTAATGGAGACCATTTCTTCTTTTTATGAGATTCTGGAAGGACCTAGATCTGATGCCTGAATGTATTGTGTAAAATGCTCTGCCTTTTTCGCAACCTGACAATTCTCCCCTGTTTGGTTTATATATCCTGTAGGAATAGTACAGACAACTCTAGATGACGTTTGAAGTGACTTGTTTATGTGTGTGCCCTTTCAACTTTATGTCATGAGGTAGAAAATATATAGGCTGTTTTCGTTTTGCCATTTGCTTTCTAATCCTAGACATGAAAGTAAATGCCAGGTTGGTAAAATATTAGCAAGGTGGCAACTTAGCAACCTAGCCACTTATTCAGCAATGAAGAAACAGGTAGTGTCTCTGAAAAGTTGATAGGGCTGGGTCAGAGTCAATCATGTGTCAGGAAAAACCTTAATTATATTGTTGCCTGGCATGTGACTTAATCCGTCCTTGCCTGCGTCCTCTTTCAAAGGCAGCCGAACTCCCTATTTCTAAGGGTGTCTTAAAAGAATCCTTTTTGTCCTTTTTTCCCTAAAACCCTCAGAATACTGCTACTGCCCCACAGGCTTTAAATGCACCATGCCTTTTTTGTGAATAATTCTTGGAGAGAAACGACAAGCCTTGTGTAGAATAGTGTTTAATTCCAATTAATTTGAGCTGTGCTGCTGGCCCCGTATGCATTAAAATAGACCATTCACTGGTTTTCCCCATAATTTCCTGAAGGGAAACCCATTTTCCTCATTACTATACATTGTATTGTGTTCTGATCAATGTTGCTAGCTCACATTTTTTATAAAAAGCTTAAATTTTTGGCTTTCCTGATCACACAAAAGGTAAGAAATTGATCAGTTTGATGCATAGATTTATGAACTCGGAGAGGACAACTGAGGAAGACCAGACTCCATTGATGGTGTGAAAAGTGACCTGTCTCCCCACCAGGGACCTGGCAGGTCACCATAACGGAAAGCATGGTATTTGTGGAAAATGCCTAAAGTGATATTTTGCCACCATATGAATCTTGTCTTTCCTGCTTTCAGCAGAGCGACATCACAAAAAGGCGGGAACTACTAGGTCTGAGAGGAAGGATTTTATCAACCTAGGGGTGAAAGCAGCACTGTTATGCCCAGCAAGAAAAGGGAGAAAAGGTAAACAGAAGGGTTATAAATTCATCTTGGAGATTGAATGGTACAGACTCATTCAGTTAAAGATTGTGAGTAATACATATTAGAAGTTGCAGTTTAAACATTTGGCAGTTTCTGACCTCACCAAAAATGCAAAGATGATTAGCTAGTCGTGGGTAATCTGCAGTACATATTAAAAAGCAATATTCATCAGCTCACTGTGCTTCCATTTTCATCCTGGGTTTCAATATTACATCAGTTGTTAGTTGAGGGTCTTGTCCACCTAAACAAGGCATTATTGTAAAAGCACTATTTTAAATGTGCCCAGTCTAGTGAATGGAGATCTTAGATGCCTTCATTTGTTTTGGACCAGGTATTGCCTGCAGATGGAAGAAGGTTCCATTTCTTTACAGTTTCGTAAGAAGTTTGTAAAAACAAAGCAGTCTAGGTTTGCCTGCTTCTTTGCAAGGTTTTTCCCTTCAGTCCTTTGCAGTAGAATAGTTTACAGACATATCATGACCAGTGACTAATTATTTTTGCTTAGTATTTACAAATGATAGCTCTCAGCCTGTGGCATGGAAAGGATGGTCCAATGTCCCTGTCCATATAAATGCAAAGTACAGCATGAGTATTTTCATTATGTGTCTCAGAAAATAAGGATGAACCCTTCAAATAATAATTGCTTGAAAACGGCTGCTTAAGAGGGTGCCCCAGAATGTATGGATATTAAGTGAGCAAAAAACTGAAAACTAGGAAAGCAGTGTTGGGCAAATGTGTTTGTTGAAGTTGCTGTGCAGCCACTGACACTCCGTTCTCTCATTCTCCTGGTAAGGTGAACTGGATAGACTGAGGTCTTGTGGCCCCTCACATTAAACCTCTACCTTTGGGACACCTAACAGTAGGGGACATATTTATGAGTGGAGTTGTGTCTCGTGTGCACCACGCAACGTGGTTCATGAGTGACCAAGCCCAAAATGCGATTTGTAAAGTCACGCACATCCACCTTCCGTGTCCCTGAATGGCTTAATAAATCCAGTGAAACACATTAGAAATCACTGCGTTGCGTTACTCTGCCCAGGGAAGGCATTCCATGGGCGCTGCGTGGGTGTTCTCATGCAACTCCCATGGATTTTGAATACTTGCCAGCTCTACCATTGCTGGTAGACCAGGGAATGCATGAAAATACTACTCCTTCCCAGGTGAGGCGTAACAAAGAGAAATATCTTTATTTCTCCTCGTTACTTCCTCTTTCTATGTGTGCTGCATTCTGCAGCCCACATATAAACATGAATATGCCTCAGGGGATTGTTTTTGTGCAGGAGGTGCCCCTTCCTGCACAAAAACAGTCTTCCTTACAATGCAGGCATCCTTGGTGCAAGGGTACCTGCATTGGTGCTAAATTAGCAAAATAGCACCAGCGCAGGGACAAAGGCAAGAATGCACCGTACTATTTTAAATACGGCGCATTCCTGTCCTTTCCCTGTCATGCAGGGCAGCACTGCGTGACTTTGCCATAAATATGGCCCTGACTTTTTAGGACAGAAGGCACAACAGTGTTCAGCAGAGTTGAAGAAATCTTAAGATTGACAACATAATTTTAAGGTAAAATCAGTTTGATCCTACGGCCTAAATCCTGCGTTTTGACATGTATGCCATTGACATTTTGTCCTCCTTGAATTAATGGCACTAGTTAATACTTTGCTAGCATTTCAGTTTTTCTTTTTTTGATCTGATATGCAACTCCAGACAAAGATATCCAAATCAGACTTGCTCCTGATAAACTGGAGATACAAAAAGAAGAGTTTAGCCTGAACTGCCCAGCTAAACGGCACCGTGTATAGGATCATAAGCAACCGAAGACCAGTTTTGGGCTCTCTGGGCTGCATCAGTGAGGCGCAGCATGGTCCGATGGCACAATAAGCATGGCTTTCATATCTAGGCCTACCCATCACAATCATGACATTTCACTCAGAACAAGAATAGGCAACACAAATAGGTCTTGTCCATGCTAGAGCTACTGCTTTGCCAAGGTCTGTTAGCCTGTACAGCATGGCTAAAAGTTTCTTTTTTCCAAAGCGCTAATACACAGCAGCACTGGCTGCATCATAGCGTGTTTTGTTTTTTTGCGCTACATGGGCAAACTGAGGCAGGGTGGGATTTAAGAAGCAACACGGACAACGAGGGTGGGAGGGAAGAAGGAACCCAGACAAGGGGATATAGGAGGGGAAGAAGCAACACGGGCAACAAGAGGCAAGAGGGAGAAGAAGCAACAAGGACAACGATGGGTGCGAGAGGGAAGAAGGAACACAGACAAAGATGGGTGGGAGGACAAAGGAGCGACATGGACAATGAGGGTCGGAGGGAGAAAAAGCAACAGGGACGATGCAGGATGGGAGGGGAAGTAGCAAAACGACAATAGGGGATGGGAAGGAAGAAGGATAAGGGGGAAGACAGAAGGAAAATAGTACCGCAATCAAGCAGCAGAAGGACACTAACCAAGATGACGTTTTTTGCAAAATAAAACTGCAAAAAAAATCTGCCACAAAATTTGGTCATCTTAGAATAGAACCTGATGGACTGTGAAGCATGACTCCTTTGACAAAACACAAAAAATATGGAACTCACCTAACCAACAAACTCAGCAAGCCTCCCTCAGTGACTTTAAATAAGGTCTAAAAAGCCACATACTAGCTATCTGTTAGTAAAATATATTCTTAGCTCTCAGAAGTGGCTTCTTATTAAAGTGGAGCACTATTTTTGTACAATGTTATAAAAATGTCTGTTTTCTTTGCTCACTCTCACTGTCTCCTATGTGTTATTCTTCTTGGTGTAATTCTGATGTTCTTCTAATCATGTACAGCCCTCATGCACCCTAATCAAGGGTCTAGAAAAAGCTATATAAAGCAAACAAATACATAAATACAGATTGAGTGGGGTCAAGACTGGCACTACACTAGTATCACCCTCCTTGAACTTAGAAGACGAAACAGCTGAGTCAAGCTGTCAGTCTTCAAGCTTAAAACACATTCTACAGCAGCTGCATTAAACCTCTAATGTATCTTACTGGAAATATATGAACCAAAGTTTGCACTGAAGTTCTATTGAGTGTGACCCAGCAGACAGTGAGTCTAGTGGCATGGTGCTGCCCTGACGAGTGAAGACAAAGCATTAGCCCCTGCCATACAGATGGACAGCAGCAGCACCACCTTCTGGCCCTGCTCCAATGTTTCAGTGTTGGCCATCTGTGGCCCCAGGGTGTGCTGTGACTTGGGCTGTAATGTTTGTACATTTGTGAAAAGTGGAGATTGGCGAGCTGCTGAGTCTCATGAGGCTTTGGAGGGGAAGGGACAACAAAGGTGGAACTCCTTGGACAATTACATCACTCACATGCCAGTCACTACCAGTGGAGAGCATCATGCAGCACTCTGTTCTGCTGTTACTGCCGTGCAAACCACAACCCTATCCTATGCCAGCGATGGTTGTCCATAAGGGTGCATTGCTTTGTGACACGAGTACTGCCTGTCACAGCTCTCCACTTGTCCACATCATGTAATCCTGCGCAAATTAACGTTCCCTCGTCATGCCCCAGTTCCCTTGTCTGTCAAACATCGCTTCGAAAGGGCCTCATGACAGCGAAAAAGAACTGTGTATAAAAAGACCACCCGAGGACGGAGAAATGTCTTAAACGACCAACCATGTGTGAGGAACCGCAACATATAGTGTGAGTTAGAGAGAGTGAGATCAGGGTCGGGGTGGGGGTGGGGGTGGAACAGAAAAAAAAATGACGCAGCACACCATACAACAGGCCCACAAACAGACAAAAAACGACCCCACACCCTGACTTGTCAGATCAGGTCTTCTGGCACTGCACTGCTATAGATGAATCCGACCTCAGATTCATGTAGTTGTTAAAACATAGTAATACAAGGAAGCAGTACTACGATAACCGAAGGATTTGGAACTTTAAAAGCCGAACTCCTCCTAATCCTGGCTTCCCGCACAACTGAGCTGTGTGATTCTGAGCAGTCTGCTTCATCTCTCTGTGGTTCTGCATCTCTTAGAACTAGGGCAAGCACGTGTAACTCATTTAATATAAAACTGTGCAAAAACACATTGGGGCATATTCTCAAGGACACATCGCCGATTTAGCGGCACTTTTCCGTCACGAAAATAAATTTATCGCCCTATTCACAAGCCTGCTCAGTTTACCTGCGATAGCTGCCGCTAAAAACATCGCCAAGGCTGACAGCGACAACTAACGCTAATCATATGCAGAGTAGGCGTTCCCGTGCAAATACTCACGATAATACCACTTCGTGATATTCTCAACGACCAGCCAGATCGGCGATGCGGTCCAAAAACAGGCGATAAGGCATGTTAGCAGCAGGGACTTAAGACCTGCTTTTTTCTGGTCTTAAGTAGGACGAAAACCTGCAGTATAAAGGGAGCCTAGCCCAGAGCCACATCTGAAGACCAACAGATGCCATGGAGCTACTAATCATGCAGCTTGGAGACCCAAGAGAGCCACAACACCAACCTCCACCACCCCCCAGGACCACTCCCACCCCCAGGACCACCCCCCCCAGGACTACCACAGAGGCAGCGCAGAACAAGACAGTGGACCTTCCGAAAACGCACCAGCCTCAGAGACTTCACGCCAGAGGATGTCATTGCCCACTACAGGCTCAAAAGGACAACAATGCTCTGCATCCTGACCCACATTGCCCACAGGCTGACGGTACCAACACAGCGGACAACCAACATCCCTCCGCAGACAAAGCTGCTGGCTGTGCTGCACCTGTTGGCCTCTGGTACCTTCCAACCAACAACTGCCAGAGTCGGAGGAGTCTCACAGCCAGCCCTATCAAAGTCCCTCACACCTGTCTTGGATGCCATCATCAGCTTGATACCCCAGCCCCTTCACTTCCCCCACACTGCGCAGGAACAGCTGGAGACCAAGCAAGGCTTCTACGCCATAGCTGGCTTCCTGCATGTGTTGGGGGCGATTGACTGCACACATGTCCTACTTGTGCCCCCTGCCGACACTGCACACAATTACCGCAACAGAAAACACACGCATTCCATCAATGTGCAGGCAATAGTGGACCACCGGGGACTGTTCACCAATGTCGTCGCCAACTTCCCAGGCAGTGTTCATGATTCCTACATCTTCCGACAGTCCATCATCAACCAGCGCTTTCAGGATGGCACCTATGGAAATGCACTGCTCGTTGGCAAGTACCAACGGAACACACCACACACCTCAACTCCACAATCATACAACTCACAACTGTGGGAATGAACACTTAACAAAATCACATACAACATGCCAACCAACATGCCCACCTACCAGACACGACAACACAAGTAACTGTAGCAACAGGGGCCAGACATGTAGACAAACCATCCACAAAGGCATAGCCCCTCTGCCACACAATTGCAGAATGTGGGGAGAGGTGGGAACCAAGAATGTGCGAAGGAATCATTGGACCCATGAATAAGAATGTACACAATGCAAAGTGTGGCTGTGATGTGCTGGACAGTCTTGAGTATGCAGAGCACAGACATGTCCATGTGGACATATACTGCTGGTGTTTGTAGTGTTGTGGACAGTGGACGCAACCATGTTACCTCAGGCAGTGGGGAAGACCTTGGACATGTAGCTATGTCGCCCCCCCTGTAAGCGTAAGCGTAGTGGGCTGGGCCGGCGTACACCAGTTCAGCGTAGGAGTGTGAAGAAATAGGCCGGGGCTCTGGGCGTGGTTCACTTTGGGTTGGCCACCAAAGTAACTACTGCGTGAGTCTCTGTGTCCGCCATATCCTGATCATAGGCCTACACACACGTGGCCGACCACCTTCAACGGACAAATTTACACCTGCGACGAGGTGGCTACGTCACACACCACCCGGCGCACATCTCTTCATCGCCTGCAGGGGCGTGTCTGCCAGGGCGGCGCCCCTCACCCTGCCATGAAGCCGCCACCGTGACCGGTGGTGCCTGTGCCATCCTGTGCACCTGCTGCACCCCAGCCCGCTGGTCCCCAGACCCTCCCTGCGCCCAGCGGTGATTGCCCGCCTCTGCGCACCCAGGCCTCACTGCTCACCTGCCGCCACCGACGTGTCCAAGAGGGCCCACCACGTGCCGGTGCAATATTCAAGCCCGAGGCCCGCGAGCTTGGCACCCTCCTCAGCCGATCGCTGGCTTCCGCGCAACAGGCCCCCAGCGCACCTAGTGGCTCTAGTTCCCTTTAAATGGGGGCTCCCAAGTTCCTTGAGGGTAACTGCGAGTTCATCCATGCCTGTGGATTGTCTGCTGGGAATGACCTGGAGCATACCGCCTGGAAAGAGGTGGAGCTGAAGTCATACTTGGAAATGTTGGAGTTGCTTTAGTGGGTGTGCCTGACCACACGGTCCATGGCAGCCCATGAGAATGGTCAGATGGACCTAGAGCCTAAAAGAGTGGCCCATGTGGCTGCCAAGAAGAAGAAGGACAAGTGGTGCAGGAAACCCGCTCCTAAAATTCCCACGGTCCGGGAGGACACTGACCCTGAGGGGGAAGCCCTGGAACCTAATGAGGAAGACGTGGCAGAACTGGGGAAACTACCTAAGCTGTCCAACTGGCAGCAGGAAGGAGGTCCTTCTAGGGAGGGATTCTGTAAGGCGCAGAAGGAGTGCCCTACTCTTGTGGGTCTTTGGCAGCAGGATGAGTCCCAGGCAGCTGGTGACACCTCTGTCAAACACCTGATTTATTGGGAGAATGGTCCCCTGTATAGTGAGCCTAAGGTTCCTGAGCCTGGTGCAACACATGTGTGGGTGGTACCCTAGTGCTTCAGAACCTTCCTACGGGGTCTGGTTCATGATGTGCTACTGGAAGGTCATTTGGGGCAAGACAAGACCTTTGACAGGCTTGTCACCCACTTTTATTGGCCTCAAATAAGGAAGGCCTCAGAAGCTTTCTGTAGGTCCTGTCCTACCTGCCAGGCAAGGCAAAGCCCCCCTGCAACCTTTTCCTGTCTTTAGCACCCCTTTTGAGAGGGTTGGCCTCAACATTGTGGGGCGGCTGGATCCCAAGATAGCCATGGGCAAAAGGTTCATCCTGGTCTTTGTGGGCCATGCCACTCGGTACCTGGAAGCTATCCCTCTGAGGACAGTGACTGCACCCACCATGGCCAGGGCACTGATGGGGATCTTTACCCCCGTGGGTTTCCCCAAGGATATGATATGTGACCGCTGTGCCAACTTCATGTCCTTGTAAATGAAAGTCATGTGAAAGGAGTGTCAGATAACCTACAAGTTTTCCACTCCTTACCACCCCCAAACCAATGGGTTTGTCGAGAGATTCAACGGTACCCTGAAAGGCATGATTATGGTTCTATCAGAACCCATGAGACATAAGTGGGGCTCCTCCTGCCAAGTCTTTTGTTTGCCTACAGGGAGGTACCGCAGAAGGGGGTTGGCTTAAGCCCTTTTGAACTTCTGTATGGGCACCTTATGAGAGGACCTCTCATTTTGGTAAAGGAGGGCTGGGAGCAAGCTCCCAGGAAGCCACCCTAGGGGCTCCTGGGGCATACCTTTAAGGCACTACACCGCATCGGTCCCAAAATTCTCCAAGATAAAATCAGATTCTACACCCCTCCCAGATGCTTACGGTCACAGCATCTTGCGCTTGCAGAATCAAAAAGGATCAAAAAGGCTAAAACCGGAGGACGCACCATCTCGCACCTCGCGGCCTTACACTGGAACGGGCTGCCAGTCGAACTTCGACTCATCAATGACTATAACACCTTCAGAAAAAAATTAAAAACACATTTATTTCCCACCTAAGCAGATCCTTACTTCCTCCTGCCCTTCTTTTCAGCACCAGATCTCGCCTCCTCAGCGCCGTGATATGCCGTTGGGATGAATGTAGCGCTATATAAATAAATAAATAAATAAATGTAGTTAGCTACATGCTGGCCTTCCGCAACCAGACAGCCTGCTTCCAGAAACTCGCACAGGAGAATCTAGAAGCTAACCAGGAGGACATGAAACACTGGTACAACCAGAATACCACTCTGATTGAGATTCATCCTGGAAAATATGTGTGGGTAATGGAGCCAGTGGAACCCGGGCCCTGCAAGACCATTGGTCTGGGCCTTATGAGGTGAAGGAGCAAAAGAGTGATGTCACCTACCTGGTGGACCTCAAAACTCATAGGAAGCCTTTAAGGGTCCTGCATGTGAATCGCCTCAAGCCACATTTTGAGAGGTCTGAATTGACCATGCTCTTGATAACTGATGATGAGGTGGAAGAGGGAAGTGAACCTCTCCTGACCTCCTATCTTCCAAGGAGCAGGATAGGTCAAGGGAAGGTGTGAGCCTCTCCCCTACCTTGACCCTAGAACAACAGGGAGACTACCACCAGTTGCTGGGACAGTTTGCATCCTTGTTCTCACTGACCCCTGGAGTCACTACATGGTGCACCCATGTTCGGATACTAGGGACAGCCTACCTGTGAAGCACAAGATTTACAGGTTGTCTGACAAAGTGAGGGCTAACATCAAAGATGAGATTTCCAAGATGCTGGCGTTAGAGGTTATTGAGTCCTCAAACAACCCATGGTCCAGCCCAGTGGTGGTGGTTCCTAAGGCTGCCCCGCCAGGTGTCACACACAAACTCCGGTTCTGTGTGGCTTACCGTGGGCTCATTGTGGTCACCAGGACTGACACAAACCCCATCCTCAGAGCTGTTGAGCTCATAGATCGGCTTGGAGCTGTGCAATTCCTCAGCACATTTGGCCTAACATCTGGGTACTGGCAGATTGCCTTGACCAAGGGAGCCAAAGACCGGTCAGCATTCCCAACACCAGAAGGGCACTACTAGTTTTGTGTCATGCCTTTTGGGTTGATGAATGCCCCTGCCACCTTCCAGAGGTTGGTCAACCAGGTCCTGGGTGGGCTGGAGAACTTCAGTGCTGCCTACCTTGATGGCATTGTGATCTTCAGCTCCAGTTGGCAAGACACTTTATACCACCTCCAGGAAGTGCTGCGAGCTCTGCAGAGTGCAGGACTAACCATCAAGGCTGACACCAAGTAGGGGCGGCAAGGTGCAGCCCCTCCAGCCAAAGATTGATACCATTCTGGCTTTGGAGCCCCCCAATACCCAGACAGAAGTGAGAGCCTTCTTAGGCCTCACTGGGTAATACAGGAGTTTTGTCAAGGGGTATGGCACCATTGATTCCCCCTTGACAGAGCTGACGTCATAGAAGCAGCCACACCCGGTGATCTGAACAGAGGCGTGCCAGACAGCCTTTGACACCCTGAAGGAAGCCATGAGCACAAGGCACCCAACTTCTACCAAGAATTTGTGGTGCAGACAGACACCTCAGAGCATAGCATAGGGGCCGTGCTCTCACAGCTAAGCAAAGAGGGCCTAGATCAACCTGTAGCCTTCATCAGAAGGAGGTTATTTATCCAGGGAACAGAGGTGGAGCTCAATAGAAAGGGAAGCTTATGCTGTGGTTTGGGTGCTGAAGAAGCTAAGACCGTACTTGTTTGGTAATCACTTCTGGATTCAGACAGACTACAGGCCGCTCAGATGGTTAATGCAGATGAAGGGTAAGAATTCAAAACTGTTGAAGTGGTCCATCTCCCTACAGGGAATGGACTTCACTGTGGAACACCATCCTGGCACAGACCATGCCAATGTTGATGGTCTCTTCAGGTTCTTCCGCCTTAGTGCAGAGAACTCGCAAGGGGTGGGGCAGCTGTCCCCACTTTCTGCTGGGGGGGACACATGTTGGACCTGGCATCCTTGGCGTGGTTTCCCCTAACTTTTTCTCTTCTGACCTCCTAATTTTTATTGTTTTGCTAAACTTCATTTTTGCTAGTTGTAATTGTAAATTGCATTTATATACCGCTTACTACCCCTGACGACGGGTCCAAGTGCTTTTCGGTGAGTAGCACGCTACTCTGGAACTCAAAAGTATTAGTGGTGAATTAGTATAGGGAAATATGAAATTATTTGAGCAATGGACATGTGAGTCTGTTATTTGGATTGAAAAAGCATAGTGGAGGGATAGAAGAGGGAAGGGTTTGCATTTATATAGCGCTTGGTACCCCTGATGAAACATCAACGTGCTTTGCAGCAAGCAGCATGGTACTCCGGAACCCAAACAGGTTTAGTGGTGAATTTGAATAGAGAAATATGAAGTTAATTTGAGCGGTGGACATGTGAGTCTGTTAGTTAGATTGAAAAGGATAGTGGAGGGAAGGGTCTAGAAAGTGTTTATTTGGAGATCATTGCAGCAGGAGGAGGTCTGGGATGAGTAGAGGGTAGGGAGAAGACTCAGAGGGAAGGGTTTAGAAAGATATGTTTGGGAGATTTGAATAGTAAAAGAGGGTTGAAGTGATGCAAGGAGGGGAAGAGAAGGGAAGAGTCTAGAATGGGTTATTTTGGGAATCATAGTAGTACAATGGGGTTTGGGATGAGTCAGAGAGTGGAGGTAGAGGATATACTGAAAGAGTTATAGGGTGAGAAATAGGGTAGCGCATTGGAGAGAGTAGAAGATTGAGGTGTGGGATGAGTCAGAGAGTTGAGGTAGAGGATATATTGAGAGAAGCATAGGGTGAGAAATGGGGTAGTGTATTGGAGATGCTGAATTAGGAGTAAAGTAATAAGTATAAAGATACATAAGTACATGGAAGGTATACATGTATAATTAAGATAATATATATAGATTTAAGTTGTATTTAATAAACTCTGGGGGATATTCTCAAGAATGTGTGATATTAATCGCAAAATTAGCTTAACGCAACTTTGCACATCGCAGTCTATCGTGGGAAAATAACACCGTGTTAACGTTGTATTCTCAACCCGGCAGCACCATGCGATAGTCTCACGACAACGAGCCAAATGACTGCGTTAAAATTAACGCGATGCCGAAAAAACGCGAAACATGAACGCAGAAAAAGTTGCGATGTGGCCAACCGCGATAAAAAAATCTGCGATAACCAGCGACAGGCCTGCAATTCCCATGCGTCATGCGGGAAAATGCACCGAAAAACACAAACAAAATAATTCAAACTGCGTAGCACCATGGAGGAAGCCGGAGCAAGTACAGAGGACGACCAGAACCCCACAAGCCCCCAGGAGGACCAGCCTGGGACCTCGGGGTCACGGAAGGGCAAGGAGAAGAAGACGAGGAAGACGAGGTTCAGTCCGCAGGAAAACAGGATCATCATCACGGAGGTGATAGAACACCACCAACAACTGTTTGTCACCTCCAACGTGTCATTGGCAAATAAAAATGCAATATGGCAGTCCATCCTGGACAAGGTGAATGCAGTCGGAGTGAGGAGGAGGACAATTGGAGAGGTCAAGAGGCGCTGGAATGATGCGAGCGCAAAACCAAGAAGAAACTCGCTGACAACCATCAGGCAGCAATGCAGACTGGAGGTGGCAGTCCAGCGGAACACCAGGAGCTGGATGAGATGGAGGAAATGGTGGCCACAGTCATCAGTGGGGAGAAGGTGGCAGGAGTTGGGGGTCCGGAGACTGCTCAACATGATCTGACACAACAGCACCAGGGTGAGTACCGAACAGGGACTGGGGGACGGGGGGAGATGGGCACAATGGCACACATGCACAATTAAGTAGAGCACACTGCACACCCACAATGACTCTGGATCATGTCCCTGATCCCCTTGGCACACTGCAGCACACATACAAACAGCAACTAGGCCCCCATCCACTATGGGCACAAAGGGGTCCCTCCCCACACAGCACCAATCTCACAACCAACCCATGCACACGTGTCAAAACCAGCAAAGCTGAGTGTCTGTGAGCCACCATGACAATGCAAGTGACACTGCATGATGAATAGCATGGCTTCAGTCCAATTATCATGACATGGTGCACGCCACGACATTGGGGTGGCTGAGTGTGGAACACATCCGTAAAGGAGCCGGTCACACTTTGACACATCCACGTGCACAAACAACCCCTGACGTCAACAACACATCTGCGGATAAACCATGCCCAAGAGTCCAAAATCCGAACTAGAGCCAAAATTAGCCAAGTCTGCAATATCTCAGCACTGTAGAAGCACAGAAGTCAAAGGCACACAGCCTCAAAGGGATAAGGGGCAGCAAAATCACAGCTGCAGGGGCGACTCTCCCACAATGCAGCACACACACATAGCAATAACAGCACATCATCATTGACGACAATGTGGTACAAAGTGCAACACTCTCACTACAGAACAGAGGACATAACTGGTTCCGCTCGTGCGTAGAAACTGGTCAATCACATCTGGCATAGCAGGAAACTGTGAGATGATAATGTACGTGTACAACATCACATCCGTGATGTAGTACAAATGTCCACTGTCCCATATCAAATAGTCAGCTCCTCCCAAACAGTCACAATGTACATTGTCATGCAGTCTGTATGTAAACTTGAACAATGCGTCAACATACATGTCAACACAATGTTAAAATGCATCTCCCCTTCACATTGCAGAGGGACAATCAACACCTCCTGCAGAGCAGACCAGACAACTCATCAGTGATGATGAAGAGGACCTCCACACCTTCGACACTGACGCCCTACAACAGCTCATGGACAGCTACGGCAACCCACCTCCAGGAGCAGGGCAGCCCAGCTGCATCGAGGAGACCCCACCCCCTGCACAGACCACACAGCAGGAAGCATCCACCACCACGGCTGGCTCCCAGCACCTCACCGAAGAACACATCGCATTCCAAGGCCATGTGTTAGACTGCCAGAAGGAGGTGGCTGAACAGGTGCGGGTAGGGTTCGACCTCATGGCAGCCAAACTAGATGACATACGTGGGTGTCTAAGTCCCATCAGGGACCACTTACACTCCCTAACGGACAGCCACAGTTCGCTCCATGATGTCCAACAATCCATGCCCGACATCGCTGGAGTCATGACTCTGAGAGGAGAACAACTGTCTAGTCAGAGTGGCCTCAGCGATGTCAGCCGAGAGTTGGCACAGATGCTGAGGATAATGGAGAACATGGAGCGGATGCATGCGGAAAGAATGGCTGCCATAGATGCACACCAGCGAAAAGTTGTTGGGATCTTCCATGCCCTGCAGATCCTCATCATCGCATTGCTGCCACTAAGGCAGTCGCTGATGAATGCTGCTGGTACTTCTACACACACATCTCCGTCCCCTGATGTGTCAGTGGCACACAGTGCTGCAGACCAAACATCAGCACCCACATGTCAGACAGATGACATAGAGGACGAAGATGTGGGTGATTCCACCTTTGTAGTAAGAAGGAGCCAGTAGCATTCTTCTCCGCCATATGCCCTGTTTCAGCTTGGTTCTGCCCTCCGCATCATGCCCTGTAACAACACCTCCCACTGTCCCCCGAAACACTCTGCGACACTCACCTTGGACCTCGACATGGACTGCCATATTTTGTTTGCTTACCAATGACACAGCAATCAGACTGCAGACTGTACTCTTCCTCTTCCGATGTACTTGTCAATCCCTAAATGACTCTGGCTGGCCCTCCACTGGGCTACAATGTAATGTGGGGTTTGCATGGCCATGTACTGCTCCAGCTCCGACACTCCACCGAATGTGAATAAATCATTCAAATTCACACAGATGTGTCATGTCCATAATCGATCAAGTATGAAAGTATGGATGAATGTAAGGACATTGATTGCCCAAAAAGGTACACCCTGGGAAATGAAAGCAATGCGCATGTTTGACCGTGACACACAGGAAGTGAGATGACTGGGAAGGTGTGCACTAGCTGTGGCCTCATTGCTCTGAAACAACAATCGCGCAATTTCTCAACTTTGCCCCACGCAATGATAGAAATAGGGCTGGGTATGAAATGTCAGTCGTTGGCAGGCCAAAAGTAGTGTCCACCATCACATTTGACAACAGAACATCTCTTCGCATACCTACTCACACTCAACTGGGTGAACACAGCCTGTAGTGATGGATCACATTGATCCACATGGCAAGAATATGGGCACCATACTCACATTGCTGAAGACACGTAAGAGCACAGGTCTATCAGCAACTATCCCAGCCACTATGTCTGGCTCACAGAGGTGGAGCTGGCAATAGGGACTCACCCCTAAGTGAAATGCGTCAGTCAGTCCCTCCCTGTGTACGGACAATGCTCATTGAGGCACACGATTTGTCATTCTAATCAACACTCATCACAGTTGAACACTAGTGAAGTTGCGTACACTTTATTAGCATGTGCGTGTCAGTACGGGCAAGACAAGGGCCACAACATGCAGACCAATGCATCAGACACTAACAGGCAGCATTCGGTCACGGTACAGTTCCACGTGACAGGCGTTGTGCATGCGCCCAGGATGTTCTGCCATTGGGTTGGTGGCTCTCGTAGAACCGGCACTCTTCTGACCTGCGGCCGTTATGTGGATGATTTTACACAGCTCGGAGCAATGAGTCGTATGTGTGTGCAACGTTTGGACGTATGGGTTGTTGTGTACGTAAGTGTCAAGGGCATTCCATGCAAGAGTACCTCGAGCAAGAACTTCTGTGTGTGGGGTGTGGATACGTTGGTCTTTCATTAGCGCTGTGCGTAGTGTGAGAGTCGTCATCATCTGCTATGGTATCTCTCTCAGGGGGTGCCTGCCGCATGCAAGACCAAGGTCGGAGGTGCAGATGTCCTTCACCTTCTGTATTGAGACAAAGGAGCTTTCATCCCTAATGTTAGTCTGACTACTGCTTGCATCCTGGAAATGTGATGTGGCTTTCACGCTGCAATTGAGGCTAGGCCTTAGGCATATGGTGCACCAATAGCGATACACACACAACAGTTGGCATGCATGAGCCAAGAGCCCGAGCGGCCTTGCGCTCCTTGTACAATCCCTTTGTGCGCGGCTGCCCTCCGGGTGCATGCAACATTGCAACATTGTCGATTGCGGGCCGTGTGGCGCAGACACTGCAACAGAGACACACGCATCAGTTGGTTTCCGGTCCAGCCCAGAAATGAACCACGCCCAGAGCCCAGGGATAATTATTCACACCCCTACGCTGGCCTGGCGTACACCGACCCAGCCCACTCGGCTTACGTATAAAGGGGGGGACGATGACGCTACATGTCCCAGTTCTTCCCCACTGCCGGAGGTGACATGGCTGCGTCCGCCTGGAATATCACAAGACTCAATCAGAAAGGGTCCATGACTTGCGGTGCACAGAGTTGGCAGCACCGGATACACTGCGGCCGGCACAGGCCTACCGCCACGGGACGGTGACTTTCGGTGCACTGAGGTAGGGGCACCTTAAGTGCTGAGCGGGTGTGCAGCCTGCAATGATGCGCCGTCCTGGCGGTCCGGACTGGTAAGGATTTGTGTGAGCCCTGCTGGACCGCAGTGTAGGCCTGAGCCAGCGGGCAGCATGGGCCTACCGCCACGTGGCGTTGCCTCGCGGTTCACAGAGTTAGTGGCACCTATAGAGCTGAGCGGGTGTGCAGCCTGCGATGATGCCGTGTGCACTGATATGATCTCTGCCATTGCGAAATCAAGACCCAGAATCACGTGTGTGACCTGGTGACCCGTGGGGCGGGGCTGCATGATGTGGAGGCTGCCAAGGTCGCGGGCCCCGGGCTTGGCGCTTGCACCGGCACTTGGTGGGCCCTCTTGGAGACACGCTGGTGGCGGAAGGTGAGCAGTGAGGCCTGGGTGCACAGGGGCAGGCAAACACCGCTGGGCAGCGGGAGGGGCTGGGGTGCAGCAGCCTTTGTGCACAGGGGCGGCCAAGCGATGGTGGCGTGTTCAATGATATGAACTCTGCCATTCATAAATCTGGACTCTGTTTCAGATAAGGGACCTGGTGGACTGCAGTGTATACCGGCACGTGGTTGGAGACACACCGGTGGCAGCAGGTGAGCAGTGAGGCCTGGGTGCGCAGGGGCGGGCAAACACCGCTGGGCGGCGGGAGGGGCTGGGGTGCAGCAGCCTGTGTGCTCAGGGGCGGCCAAGCGATGGTGGCGTGTGCAATGATATGAACGCTGCCATTCATAAATCTGGACTCTGTTTCAGATAAGGGACCTGGTGGACTGCAGTGTATACCGGCACGTGGTTGGAGTCACAACGGTGGCAGCAGGTAAGCAGTGAGGCGTGGGTCCGCAGTGTCGGCACTCTCTCTCCCTCTCTTCCTTTCAGTGTCTCTCTCTCTTCCTCTGTTACTCTCTCTCTCCTTCTCCCTCCCTTCCTTTCACTGTCTCTCTCTCTCTTCCTCTGTTTCTCTCTCTCTCTCTCTCCTTCTCCCTCTCTCCCCCTTTCTCTCTCTTTCTCTCTCTCCCTCTCTTTCACTCTCTCTCTCTCTCCCTTTCTTTCTCTCTCTCTATCCCTCTCTCTCTGTCCTTTGATGAGCGCATGACACACCTTCTTATCTTGAATTTTGTCTTGCAGGCTGTGTCTTACAGATTGTCCAGAGAAGACCCGCCATGACTCTTCCGAATAGTTGTTTTGAGTTAAATTTGAATAAAATAATTTGTTTGGAAATTCAAAGATGAATGAATGATTCTCCTTTTTCTGACCACACATGAATGTTAATTGTTGTACTTGTGCGACATCAGGCGAATTGTTTTGTTCATGATTTCGTAAAGTTGATGTTAAATATCTTTGTCCGGTGTAGGGCCCCGGGGGGGGTACTGGGGGGGGTGCCGGTGGGTGTTGTGGCCCTCTTGGGTGTCCGGCTGCATGATCAGTAGCTCCATGGCATCTGTTGTTCTTCTGTTGTGGCTGTGGGCTGGGCTCCCATTTCTGGTGCAGGTTATCGTCCGACTTAATACCAGGGAAGAGCAGGTGTTAATTCCCTGCTGCTAACGCGCCTTATCGCATGTTTTGTGATCTTATCGCCGATCTGGCTGGTCGTTGAGAATGTTGCGAAGTGGTGTTGTCGCGGGTTTTTGCACGGGAACTCCTACTCTGCATCTCATTAGCATTAGTTGCCGGTGTCATCCGTGGCGATGTTTTTTGCGGCTGCTATCGCAGGAAAACTGGCGATATCGGCTGTTAGCACCTGCTTGTGAATAGGGCGATAAGTCCAGCCCGAACTGCCAAGCCAGGTCTTCCCTGAACCGGAAACAAGCATCCTGGGACCGGTTTCGGGGTAACACCCCTCTTCAGCCAGGCTAGCTTGAATCCAGTGGCAAAGTGAGCAAGGGACCCACGTCTGGGCATACCCTGCCAACTTAGGGCGAACAAAGCAAACACAAAGAGATGATGGACGGAGTGCTGAAACTTTTCAGACACTCACCCCCAGCCACAGATCTGTGATTTGCATATGGCTGTGTCTGAACTGGGGTGGCAAAGTGAGCTAAAGAATTATGATGGATTCAACCCAGATCTGTGTCTGGGGGTGAGTGTTTGAAAAGTTTCAGCACTCTGTCCATCATCTCCTTGTGTTTGCTTTGTTCGCCCTAAGTTGGCAGGGTATGCCCAGACGTGGGTCCCTTGCTCACTTTGCCACTGGATTCAAGCTAGCCTGGCTGATGAGGGCTGTTAGCCCGAAACCGGTCCCAGGATGCTTGATTCTGGTCCACGGAAGACATGGCTTGGCAGTTCGGTCTAGACTGTTCCCATGAGGTACAGGGTCAAGACTGATTTGCATATGGCTTTGTCTGAACTGGGGGGGCAAAGTGAGCTAAAGAATGATGATGGATTCAACCCAGATCTGTGACTGGGGGTGAGTGTTTGAAAAGTTCCAGCACTCCGTCCATCATCTCCTTGTGTTTACTTTTAGAAAGTTGGCATTTACTTACTTAAATCATTTGGTGCTTTCTGCCTGACTCTAGAATACATGTCTGGGCTGGGTGACAGCTGGTTTCCTGCATTTCCTCTAACAGCAACACACAAAGGAAGGGTAGGTGTGACTGCCTAGTGATCTGCATGTTGATGGGGCTGCCTGAGCAGGAGGGGAGGGAGGAGCTGACTATCTGCACTTTAAAGGACGGTGTCCTTTCCCCACACAAATGATTGCATACCCTCCTGGAGTGAGTCTGGAGCCAGGGCAGGGTAGGGCAGGGTCTTGTGCACTTCAAAAGCTAAAATGGGTATAAGTACTGGGCCTCTGATCCCATCAACTAAGAATACTGCTGGAACTAAGGACACTTTGCCAGGAAGAAGAGCTGCTGTGCTGTAGGGACCAGGGAGGACCAGGCTAAGTAGTTCGGGCTGGATTGTTCCCATTGAAGCAGGGTCATGACTGATTTGCCTATGGCTGGGTCAAACTGAGGTGGCATAGGGTACAAAACAACAATGGACTGGGATGCGGCCCGAGTAATTACCAGTGGATGAGATTAATTCAAATATTGCATCATTCACTTTTTTGTGTGCTAGTGTGTTGCTCTAAGTTGGATGGATATGCCCAGTGGTGGGTCCCTTGCACACTGTGCCACTAGAACTGAGCTATACCTGGCTGTGTTCCAGTTCAGGGAGGACCTGGCCTGGCAGTTCGGGCTGGACTGTTCACAGTCGAGCAGGGTCGACACTGATTTGCATATGGCTGGGTCCAAACTGAGGTGGCATGGTGTGCAAAATAATGATGGACTTGAAGGCGGCCCCAGTAATTACCAGTGACTGAGATTAATTCAAGAATTCTATCTATCACTTTTTGTATATTTCAATGGCACTGTGCGGCACACAGCATTGGGCCCCGATCAAAAATGCCTGGGCAGAGATTCCACGACTCTGGTACAACATAACACAAGAGTTGTCCATTATCACACAAATGTGGCCTAAGATCACATATCAAGGACTCAAGATAAGGCAACACTGGATATGCACATGTGAGAAATTAGAAACCAACTAGTAACTGTTTCTTTTTTCCCCTGCAAGGGTAAAAAAGGATACAGATGGCAGATATGTATCTGTCAAGTGGGTGTACATCAACAGTACACTCTTCACAAAGTGCACAACTCATAGACCATAAGGTTCAAACACAATTAAGTTTCATTGCATATGATTAATTCATCCTACATAACCACATATACTTAAAGATTACTCAAACTTTACATCAATATTTATTGGTGTACTCTGGTCACCAAGAAGTATGTGTCATATAATGTTACATCACATTCCCAAGGAATACCCATAATCAAATACAATTAGAAATCAAAAATCTGAAAAGCTTCTTTCCTGGCTTCTGCGGCTTCCCAATGCATTTCGGGTTTCTCCAAAACCCTTTCTCAGGGGAACTGTGAAACAATGTATACTTGTGTGAATATATTACTCCTCTAGACACCGTCAGGAACAGTATATATATCATTGCAATACAGCCAATATTATCCATTCCACATTCAAACATGAACGTGAAATTCACCCGTGCAACCTTCATACCAGAACCCACTGAATATGACTCCTCCGGTGTATCCGAAACTCATGCAAAAAGATAGTGCCCGTAAACCACATATTACTACAAAGTCACCGTACCGTAACCGTAATGGACCTCTATCCGATATACAATCGTGTTAAAAGAAGGATTTCACCACTAGAAACAATTGGAAATAATTAATTAAAAAATGGCATAAGAGCCGTCTATCAAAATGATCCTCTTGTTAATATATTTACTCCAACTTACTCAAACGCTAATTCCAGAGAAACCAGTCTCAGTGTAATGTTCTAATGCTTTTACTGTCTCTCCATTCTAAACACAAAAAATTACCAAGTATCAATACTTGTGTAAGTTTGTCCTACGTGAAAGATTTAAACTTAAAGGATCACTCGTGGAACTTACTGGTAAAAGTACAAGCTGGGCTCTCAAACGTTCGTGCTTTCAGTGTTCCGGCGTGCAGTGATTGCCGTAATCGTGTTCTTCTAATGAAATTACACTGAGTTACGCACGCCTACGCAACCTTAAGTGAAAAAAGACTCGCTAGTGGAAAAAAGACAAAACCGAAAAACAATATAACGAATGCTCCTATGAACAACTACCGATAGTGCATGCTTTATCAACCCGACTTCTGCTCGGCAAACTTTAATAAAATTCTACCATCTCTAATGTAAAAACCTCAAATGTGCAAAATAGAAAATGTCAGTGATTAAAATGTGTGCGTGATGACTGAACGTGCCAAACTGATCGCCACCTGCATGTTTCATGCATACCCCTAATTTAGTGCTTGTGCCACCATTTATGTTTACATGTGGATAAAGGATTCACAATGTTCAGTTGAAATAAATGTGTTCAGGAAGACTATGCTCAATCCGTCATTGTAATCAACAACATTATTAAGAAGGCATCAATTTATGTTTCCATGTGGATAAGAGATTCACAATATTCGGTTGGAAGGAATACGTTCAGAAAATCTGTACTCAATCCCTCATTGTAATCAACAACATTATTGCAAACATAAAGAAGGCATTATAGAAAACAAATCATCTCATTCTTGTCATTTAATCCGTTGGGTACTAGCATTTCTAGGAACTTTATCCAAAATGTTTCTATGCATGCCAGTGATTTATGCATGTCTCTGTCAAATGTAGATGTTAGCTTTTCTAAAACTGTGAAAAGTTATTGTGGAATGGTATGCTGAGCATCTAGCCAGTGTGATGCCAGACACGATTTCCTGTTTTTTGTACAAATCATGCTCTTATGTTCCGTTATTCTCGCTTTTATTTTGCGTATTGTTCTTCCCACGTATGTGAGACCACATGGATATTTGATCTCATAAATGACTAGTTCAGAGTTACAATCTGACGAGTGTTTTAGATTCATCTTTTTCCCGATCCGTGGATGAGTAAATATGTTTCCTACAATTACATTGCTGCAATGACTGCAGTTCCAACACTTCTTCATGCCTGTGTATTTTGTTTCTTCATATCTTAATTGGGTCTTCAACAGTTCTCTTAAATTCTTGGAACGTGTATGCGCAAATATTGGTTTTGTCAAAAATAGTGCTCCAAAATCAGGTTCTTGTTTGAGTATCTCCCATCTCTGAGAGATAATGCGCTTAATGGCGAAAGATTTGGTAGAAAATATCAATATGCATACCTCTCTCTTAGTGACAGGTTTGTTTGAAGGTATCAATAGACTCTCTCTTTGCATGGTCAATGCTTTAGTTTGGACTTCATTTAAGATCTCAGGCGGATAACCTCTTTTACTGTATCATGCACATTCCTCTTGAATGGCTTCAGTTGCTTTTGACTGTTCTGATATAATGTGTTTAATCCTGATGAATTGAGAGAAGGGTAGATGTTTCTTAAGTGAGGGCGGATGAAAACTGGTATAGTGCAATGCATTATTTCTATCTGTTGGTTTCTTGAAGACAGTAGTTTGTAATCCGTCATCTGTGATATTCAATTGGATGGCCAAAAAGTGCATGGTTTGTTGATGCATCAGGTGTGTGAACTGAATTCTTGGATTGTGGCGGTTTAAAGCCTGAATGTTTCTTTGTAGTTCTTGTTGACTTCCTTTCCAAATTATTAAAATGTCGTCAATGAACCGCATGTAGGTTATCCGGTTCCTTGTCCAGAGTATTAACACTTCTTTTTCTATTTAAAGTATTGACCCCGATGTCCCAATTAGAACACCAAGAATGAGTCTTGAAGATCCTAGAAGTGCTGTAAGTGCATGGACGGCAACGCCTTAAAGCCTGTATCCAACACACACCAAGAGGTTTAAAGACGATTGTGGAAACATCCGACAACTAAGTGAGCGAAGCACAACGGTCAATACTGCAGCAGGGGCAGTGGCACTTGAGCCTACATATGTGAGAGGCCCACTGTGCCCCACTTAAAGTATGCAGATTTGTAGAGTGTACTATCACCCGGGAGGATATCCTGGCTCTGAGCAGGTGTGAGCCTAGCCAAACCTAAAGCTTTATCAGACTACTAGAAAAGCTAGGTCTTCAGCTTCTTAAGAAATTCAAGAAGTGAGGAGGAGGCTCTTATGTGTAGTGGCTGGTTGTTCCAGTCTTTAGGAGCGATATAGGAGAAAGCTTGACCGCCAGATCTGGTTTCTGTATGCGTGGAATGTGTGCAGGAAGGAGTCTGGATGAGTGGAGGTGTCTGGAAGGTTTGTAAAAGCAGATGCAATTGTTGAGGTATGCTGGGCCACTTTTATGTAGGGCCTTGAAAGTGTGGGTGAGGAGTTTGAATTGTGCTTGTTTGTATATGGGTAGCCAGCGGAGCTCCTTCAGGTGTGGTGTGATGTGAGTGCAGTGTGGGAAGTTAAGAGTGATTTTGGCCACTGAGTTCTAAATAATCTGCAGCCTTCTGGTGAGTTTATTGTTGATCACGGCATAGAGGGTTTTACGATAGCATCTTGTGAAGATGGCATGCTTAATGTTTTTCTGGCTAATCATGGGAGGCATTTGAAATTCTTCCTCAGATTAGATTAAGAAGCTTATAAACACAGCAGCTACCCACTCAAGGTTTCCTGGTGGTTTGACAACAGGCAAGAGTGCTCCCGGGCCCCACTAATTCAGAACAACCACGTCTTTAATTGTCTGCGATGGATGGCAGGCCAGATGAGATGTTCCCAAAAAACATTCCAGAGTTTTGGGCCGAGGTACACAAAGGAGCGACCTCCCATGCAGGTTTGTTTAATCCTGGGAACTGTGCAAAGAGTAAGACAGGTTGCTAGAGCGCAGATGACGAGCAGACTGATGCAATTTTATCAGGCCGATGATATGGCAGGGGGCAACCTCTGCCCTTGCTTTAAAAACATAACAAAGAGCCTTAAACTGGATACTTTTTCCCACCCTTAGCCAGTGACAATTACGGAGTAGAGGAGTGGTCGAAGAATGTTTTGGCAGTCTGTGAATCAACTGGCAGCCAGATTCTGCAACACCTGTATGCATCTTATGGAGGCTCTATAACCCCCAAATACAGAAAGTTACCATAATCCAGGCGGGACAGAATGAGTGCCTGAAGGACCGTTCTTTGAGCAGATATGGAAAGAATCCTGATGAATTTCCGAATCCATTTCAGGGTAGCGAAGCAGGCCGCTGACACCTTTGCCACCCAAGGCCTCATAGAGGGTGAACAGTCAAAATATCGAATTTTAAATATCGATATGGCAAAATATCGAGTTTTAAATATCGAGTGGACATAATATCGACTTTCAAAAATATAGTGGTGCAGAATATCGAAATGCAGGTAAGAAATATCGTTTTTCATAATATCGTAGTTAGTAATATCGACAGTCATAATATAGTTGTTAAAAATATCAATTTTTTTTAGTGTTTTAAGTGTTAGTATATGTGTTAATAGTATGTATTATTTTTGTAATGTATGTTTGAATTTTTTTTAAGTAATGAATTTTATGTTAATTAATTTTTGCGTAATTTAATTCCGTAGCGGGTTGTGGGTTTATAGGGGAATAGGGTGGGAAGTAATTTAATTATAATATATTTTTTAAGAATTATTTAGAATTCATTAATTATATGTTAATTAGTTTTTGCGTAATTTAATTCTGTAGCGGGTTGTGGGTTTATAGGGGAATAGGGTGGGAAGTAATTTAATTGAAATTAATTAATTTTTTTATTAATTAATAATTTAGTATTTAATAATTTATATTGTTAATTAAGTTAATTAATGTATTATTAATTAATTATAACTTGATTAATAACAATTAATAATTAATTGGTAATTATGTTAATTGTGGTAATTGGTTTTTATTAATTAGTAATTAATTAGATATTAATTATTAATTATTAATTTGTAAATATGTTAATTGTGTACTTTTTTTAGGAGTGGGTTGAGGGTTGATAGGGGAGTAGGGAAGGAAGTAATTTAGGGGCCCATTACGATGGCGGGCGGAAGCACAACCGCCGTGCTGGCGGATGCAAAAACCACCAGTTACCGCCGGCACGCAGCAGTCCACACGCCCGCCCAATTACGATGCGAAAAGCAGGCCAAACACCGCCGGCAAGCCAGCAACACCGTCCGCCATCAAAGTGCGCCCGCACACGTAGCGGCGCAGCACAACTGACACACACCGTCCGACCAAACACGTCCCGCCCGGCGCATAAATTACGATGCCGCAAACAAACGGCTCCCACGGCAAAGAGACACCGCACGTGAAAGAGAGGCGGAAACACGGACGCAGAGCACGGACAACGAAGAAGCGGCACCCCGGGCATGAATCCAGCACTGCAGGCCCTTCCCATGCTTCTGCTGATGCACCACCAAGGACGCAACGTACCGCGGAGACGCAGGTAGGCACACACACAACAAGTGCACGCAAACAGCGCACACAGTGCAAGGGCGGATAAAGCGGACAACCCCCCACCAGCGCGTGCACACTACACATCCACCATTGCATCCACATATGACACACAGGCCAAATCCTAACATCGCGGAACACATGTGTACACACCACCTGGGACTAGGAACCAACCACCCCGTCACGGCCCCAAAGCGCCGATGACGCCGCCACACATGCGCACAACGCAGAGGCCAACCGCAGCGCCATGCATGCGTCGCACACAGACACAGGGACACAACCAAGCAGCACACACATCAGCCCCACCCCGAACGCACATGACACGTGACAGGCCGGCCACAGACATGTCCCCAACGCCCAATTCACGGACAACACCCAACGCCACACAACCGACGCACACATGTCAGTGAAGACACGCAACAGCAGGACACACCCCAGTGTAACAAACATGGCGTAGCACACAGCGGCGGCAACACCAACTAGGAGAAGCAGGGCCCCTTCGGGAAGAGGAACGCCAGTACCACACTGAAAAACCCATACCACCCTGCACATATGAACAAGACACATGAAACGGAACACCAAAGAGCCCGGGGACCGACAACAGGTGGCCCAAGAATTACATCCACACACAAGGCCCAACGCAGAGCGGAAAGGCAGCCTGCCGCCCACACAAGGGAGAGCAGACAGCACTGAATGACCTTCCATTCCAACTCCGAAACCACAGCCCTACGACAGAAGCCGGTGAATACAGCCATTGTCCAAGAATAGACCAACACAGGCATGCCGAGGAGACCGACCACACGGCAGATAGCGCATATCACAGAAGCACACAACGGACGGGGAAGAAAGAAGAAAACACTCCCCCATGTCGGCCACATGCAAGTTAATTGGAAGGAGTCACACAGCACTGACCTTGAACTGTCTGAGAAGCATGTGGGAAGAGGGCCCGTGTCCTCCAAACAAGCCAACAGAACACAAGTCCTGTCTCCCCACGACTACACAGAGCTCACAGCAACCCCGGAGCGTGCACATTGCAGACTGCACACACAGCCGGAGCACGCCACCTCTACGAACCGCTGCGAAATGGCAACCGCAACACACCTACCCAACTACGCCGAACAGCTCAAGCTGTACCAAACCAACATGATACATACATTGGGATGCGATCTCCTGTCCCTGCTGAACGTAAGTTACCGACTGACTTACCGCATCACATTGTTCAGCTGCGTCATGCCCGTCTTCTACTGTCGGAGGTGTCCCTACCAGCATCCCGTCGAGATATGCCTCTCCAACCCGGCATGTCTGAAGGCGGACCTGCTACCACTACTCCTCCCTCTGGACGCACACGACAGGGCCTGCTCTGCCTATGGGGGCATGGCGTATGTGGCCAACATCGCACGCGCACTGAAATGGAACCACTGTGCCTCCACACGACGGATCATCGAGAACAGCTACATCGAATGTCACCCAGCATGCCCCATCATGGTCCTCCAAGGGACAACCTACGAACAACACCTTGACAGCCACCATCCGCTTCATTGGCTGGCAAACATGTACACCACCAATGACATGGAAGCCCTGCTGGACGGCATCGCATACCTGTCAACCTGTAAATACGTCGGACCACAACGCAGGTTCCCCGAGTGACCTATGAAGTCCAACCCCGCACCCATGCTCAGCTTCCGCACGGACTGGCCAGTCACCACCACAACAGCCATACCAAACGACCGGCAACTGTAACCACACCATCAACGACATCGCCATGACATCGGATATGACCGGGACATGCACACTGTTCCCCATCACATCCCGGAACACCGCATGCATCGTGGGAGGCAGTGGCATGGGCTCTGTGCATCGCACCCACATGGACGGAACTGCACGAACAACCAGGACACGACATGGATCCAGCGCACATGGACACACACACCGCTCAGTGGACATGAATAGGTCGCCTGGAGTCTGTGGGTGCTGCACCCCTCCCACCCCCGCCCCGGGAATCCCATACCAGGACCTTTGCATGGACGACAAGTGCATACAACAACAACACGACCCCAGTGACTGTGACATGTCCAGTAACCACCACAGTGCAACAACAAGTGGCACGCCGCTGCATGCACGCAAGCACATGCCCTGATGTCAACTCACATGCACGCGTGCATGAGGAACAACCGCAGCAAACCTGTCACATGGAACTGAGATGGACTGTGCCCATGATGCCGAGCGGTCTGGTAGGCTACATGTATACCGTCTGTGTCAAAGTCCGCAGCTCCGCAGCTATACGTAAATGTACATTAGCACAGCCTTGGCCAAGCAGATGTAACCCCACACCCTATCCCATTTGTTATCATGCTCAGTATATCCTCAACATGTATTCCGCTGCCAGTAGTGTCCACTATACTGCATCACAGAGGACAGAAGACTCAATATAATGTTTGAAACCAGAACTGTCTCCGCTGACTCATTTCACAAGTACGAATGAGAGAGGATGAGAGTATGTGAAGTACACGGCAGTCGTGACATGACCATGTAGTCCACTGGTATTGGATGTCAACGCAAATGAGTAGCACTACTGTGGAAGACACACATGTGTCGTGTGAAGTCGTATGGACGCAGTGCTCAGGTGGGTGGGTGCGACGGGTAGATGCGCACATGCCAAGTTGGAGCACGCCGTGTTGGGAGGGGTAATGAACAGTACACCACCGCTTCCCTGGGCATTGTGAGAGGACACCTGTCGGGGGGAGTGAACACGTGTGTGCACAGCAGCCGGGCACACGTACAAAGGGGTACCAGGCGCACCTCAGCCCACCCTCTGTGGACAAGCTGGATCCTGTTGTGCGCCCGCCATGCCCCTTGACAAGGCACACACAGCCCCAGTCGACCAGGTGTAACCCCAACATAGTCAATCCGCACAGGCGATACAGGGCACGGGATGGCAGTGGAGCATGGTGTGTGAGAGGTCTCCTCGCGCTCCTCCTGGTCATATCACGCAGGCAATAGAACCTCAACGTCTAGCATGGCACAAGTCAAATGGAAGTGTAGGGGGACGCACCACAGCACGAGCAGCACTGACGTCACAGGAGGTGGCTCGCACCATCCCATCCATTGTCCATCATACCAACCACGCCACATGCCATTGCGACTAAGTGCAAGCGCGTGCGCCACCACCCCCGAGCCCTCCCCAGAGAGGCCAAAGAGTGAATGTGTGGGCCAACAGCCACAGACGGACGCGGCCTGGCCGCAAGGGCAGCCACAGCCACTGGGTGTCGCAGGTGGCGGATCCGGAAGGCGAAGACTGTGATGCATAGTCCATGCAGGCCGGGTCTCCATTTGGGGCACCACGCAGGTGGACGGCGTCCCGCCACACATCATACCCTGAGACAGCCCACTCGTGCAACTGGACCCACACATACACTCCTTGCCCTCTCTGGTGCGAGCTTGGGGCTGCCTGTGCAAGCGCTAGCCTCGCAGGTGAGCATGCATATTGGGGGGCGAGGGGAGGACATGAGGGCTGGGGCGATGATGACTGTATCACTGTCAGTTAGTACAAGGGATGACCCAGATGTGGAAAGGAAGAGACGTGTCCCGTGTGTACTGCAACTAGTCGCCAATCCAACTACCCCCCATGTCCGGAATGTAAGCCCGCACCTAGGCCCGCCCATCCGCCACATCGAACATACCACCAGCACGACAACCTTCCCATTCGAAACACTGACTGGGGGTGGCGACCAGTGAACAATCATGTGTAGCCTACCCACACGTACATGTGGGCCCTCCATGATCCATGTCACCTGCGGCAAAGACATGACATGCGCAATGAGGGAAGTGAGGAGAGCGGCCCGCCCCACGCGCAGAAGGTGCATCAGCTCCACAGACCCAGCAGCGAGTCCAGCAGGGGTCACATGTGCAGGGGCAGCTGTGCCTGGTGTGAAGGCACATGCATATAGACAGCACATCGACCAATGTGTAGTCTGCCCACATCCACAGTCCATCATCATGCGGACATAGGAATTGAACACAGGGCAACACATCTTAGTTGGTGCACCCACCGTGACCAACAATGCGCAATCATCGACGTACCCGCCCTGTGCATGGCCCCCCACCCAACGGAGGCACATCCAGTGCCACCATCCCACACACACAAGCCTTCCACGGAACATGCTGTGTCCAATGGTCAGTACAGAGTCAGCGCCCATCTGGTGGATCCTGAACAGGAGACACATGCACACACATGCCAGCTCCCACTATGTACGTCTGCCACCTTGCACGTGCAATGCAACCTCTCACCTGTGACGTGTGACTGCAAGCACACAGCCGTCTTGGCATGGGGCTGTCAATGTGGACACCAGTCAATGTTTCGGGAGCTGTGATCCGTACAGTGCTGTACATAGGGTGCAGTGCTGACACCTACTACTGTCTCATATCCCCTCGTGCCACAGGTCCCACTTGTATTGGCCGCTCAGCCCGTGCCCACATCGTCGTCGTCGTGTGCCATACTCATCCAGCCTCGGAAGCAGTTCCATGCTCAGCAGACACTCATGTTGCCGTGGCGTTGCCGCTTGACGGATATGCAGTCAGTCCCCATCAGCACGCCCCGCAAGTCATTGGGGCCTAGATCCCCATGTGCATGCACATGGCAGTGGTATGTCTCACTTACCATTGCCATTGTTGGGAGACCTGTGTAAGTGTATTGTGGCCGTGCCGTCCCAGCTTGACAGCTGGGCTGTGGCTCATGTGCTTGCTCAGTCATGTCAGTGATGTGTATGCGAAATTGCTATGTGCCGTGTTGCTTTGACATGTGTCCTCTGCCATTTAACCCAGGCGGAGACCAAACATTGACCGCCCATACCAATTGCTGGCGGACATGGACGATACAGAGGTAATCAGGAAGTTTCGGCTGGACAGGCCAACTCTGCATCGACTGTGTGCCATGTTAGAGCCCCATCTCCGTCCCCGCAGGGTGTATCCGACTGCTGTCACCCCCACGGCTAAGGTGATGGCCGCCATGCATTTCTTCGCCACTGGGTCATTCCAGCACACAGTGGGCAGTGGAGGAGGGATGTCCCAGCCCATGTTCAGCAAGGTGCTGAGGGATGTACTGGCAGCCATGATGCTGTACCGGAACAGGTACATCAGATTCCCCAGGGCTCGTGAATTGGCGGCAGTGAAGGGTGCATTCTATGCCCTTGGCAGAATCCCACACGTCGTGGGAGCCATTGACTGCACTCATGTTGGCCTTGTTCCACCACAAGCCACTGAGCACCTGTACCGTAACAGGAAGCACACGCACTCCCTGAATGTGCAAGTGGTGTGCCTTGCGGACATGGTGATCACCCACATGTGTGCCAAGTTTCCAGGCTCGGCCCATGACGCACACATAATGCGCAACAGCATCTTGCCACGACTGATGGCCAATCTGCAACAGGATCGTGCCTGTATTGTCGGTGAGTATGTGGAGTGGTGTAGCGTGCTGGTTGTGCGATGCTGTCCCCTGTCCAGTTGGAATTGCAACGGTACTCTGTGTCCCTCACACCCAGGTGACTCTGCGTACCCGAATGGGGCATGGCTGCTCAGTCCATTGAGGAATCCTCGCACCCCAGCAGACGATCGCTACAATGAGGCACATGGGAGGACCAGACGTGTGGTCGAGCGTACCTTTGGCCTCCTCAAGTCCAGGTTCAGGTGCCTGGACCGCACCGGGGGTGCACTGGCGTACTCCCCACAGAAGGTGTGCCAGATAGTGGTGGCGTGCTGCATGCTGCACAATCTGGCCATTCGGAAGCAGATCCCCCTCATTGTGGATGACGGAGATCAACCAGGGCCCCAGCCCGCAGACCAGGACAGCTCGAGTGAGGTGGACAGCGGAGAGGAGGAAGCTGGGAATGTGCGCCAGCAGCTCATCGCCCGCTACTTCACTTGACGGTGAGTGTCCATGTACGACGGATGATGTGTCTGTATCTGTGCAGGTGTGTGTGTGCTGTGTCAGGGTGGCCGTATGTTCACTGCGTGCAGTGTGTCAACGCTCCATGGCCAGGGTAGTATGCCACTGTTGGTGACTGTGGCATTGTGCCCTATTGCTCTGTGCGATGTGTGTACATTGCTTGTAGTTGTTGACATGTACTGTGTGATGGGTGTGTGACACACTCATTGAATGTGCTCCTGTTCTGTCTCCCACCCCTAGGTCCCTACAGGCCCTCCGGATTCCATTGCCATGCCACGCATCAGGTGCCTTTCCGCCCAAGGTGGCCGTTGTATTCCGTACAAATAAAACACAGGGCACAAACAGCAGTTAGTGAAAAAGGTGCATTTATTACAAACTGTGACATGTGATTGTGTGTAAGGTGATGACAAAAGTGGTGCGTGCAGTGACAATGAGCTGTCGGTCATGGCTGCGTGATGATCAGGGTGTACCCACTGGTTCTATGTCCATAGTCCAACACACACATGCCATCCAGCTGGCTGTGTGGAGTGGGATCGTAGAGCAAGTCAATGCAGTGGCTGGTCAAGGAAGGCTGGCGGAAGGCTGGCTGGCTGCCTCACTTGCGACTGGAGCGTGCGAAGTCCTCCCGGGAGATCTGTTTCCTCTTCGGACGGCCCCTTCCACGTTTGGGAGGGGGTGTGTGGTGGCGACCTGCTGGTGGTGGCTGAGGTGTGCTCACTGGCTGTGGACGCAGGGGAAGTGGACACTGCTGCCCGAGCCTGCGCCCTAGCAGGTGGTGGCGGAGGTGGTGTTGCTGGCCTTGCCTGTGACCCCACCGCCACCACCAGCTGGCCCATGAGGTCCACGAGTTGGTCCATACGGGACACGAATTGGCCCATATGGGCGTCCATGGACCTCAGCACCCCCAGCACCTCCCGCGTGTCAGTAGCAGACCTGGCCCATTGTCCTTGGGCCTCTTCATAGGCCCCAAGGACTCTGGCCATTTGAGGCAGGGCATGGCTCCCAGGGGAGGCTGGCGTTTCCCTGACCCTGCTCCTCCTACCAGTCCTGCTGCCACCGGCCTGCCCACTAGCCACATTGCACACCACGGTCCTCGCTGTGGCTCCCAGGGTGGATCCAGTCGGCCGGGCCACCACCTGCGCTGGGGCTGGTGCCAGCGAAGACGTGGTGGTGGTGGAGGCGGTGGTGGTCGGTGCGGCGATGGTGGCGGTTGCGGCAGTGGTAGTGGCCGCAATGACCGTGGGTGTGGCCGCAACAACAGTGGCAGCAGGGGACTGGGACTGTTCAGCATCCCTGGATGATGGGTTGGTGGGTAGGAGGGGTCCTGGGGAGCGGCTGGGCCCTGCCACGCCAGATGGGCCAGCTTGGTGGTCCGTGTCCGAAGAGGAGGACAGATCCTCCAGATCCGTGTGTCCTCGTTGGGGGCTTGTAGGCTGGCTGTGCTGGCTGCTGTCTCCATCCCCAGCATCCAGCAGTTCGTCACCTGTGGAGAGAATGAGATTTGTTATTGTGTTGCACCTGGCGAAGTATGTATTAGTCGTCTGACATTGGCAGTTCGTGCAATCTCGTACATGGGTTTCCCGGAGGCGAGTGTGTGGCTGTGGCATCTGTAGTTGTGTGTGCTAGGCAATGGGACTGTGTGCTGTGCACATGTGGCATGGGACGGATTGGCCATGCCGATGGGTGTGTTGCTGTGCCCCTACTCATTGTGACTCTGGTGTATGCGGGCTCCTGGCCCATCCTGGGTCTGGTTTGTACTTTGCCTTTGGAGTTCATATGGAACGCTTAGGAACGCATATGGCAACATGGGGGCCATGCCCCAGATTCGCATTTGGGAGGGGATATGCTTTTAGGGTTCAAATGGAACGCTTAGGAACGCATATGGCAACATGGGGGCCATGCCCCAGATTCGCGTTTGGGAGGGGATATGCTTTTGGGGTACATGCTGTGAGCCATGGGTGCCGAACGTGACATGTGTTGTGGCAGCATGACAGTGCATGGTCTGAGGTGTGTGCATGCCTGACATGCCCTGCATATTTGCTGTCTGTTGTGGTTACTGGACATGGCATTGGACGCATCGTTATGAGTGAGTGATAGTTGTGTGCCAGCCAACGTATTGCAGTTGTCCCATCTCCTTGGTGTGCGTGCTGCCCTGTGCCATGTGCATCACTGCAGTGCTCGGGGGGTGTGGCCCATGTTGTGTGTTGTTGCTCACAGTGTGTCGTGCGCTTAATTGACTTCTGGCACATGGTTGGTCATGGGCATGTGTCTTAGCGTGACTGCTGTATGTGTGGCAGCTGTGCGGATGACATGCCTTTCATGAGACTGGGGCTGACGGATGGGATGGATGGTATGTTGTATGTGCATGGTGTGTCTGTGAGTTTGATGGGTTCAGTGGTGTTCGTGTGCATTTCTGTTGTTCCGCTCTGTTGCGTCTAGTGTTGTTTGTCTTACATAGGCGTAGTTGTGGGGTGTGGGGTTGACAGGCAGTGGGGGCTACATGGACAGGACTTCAATGGTGTTTCGGTTGTGTGTGATGAGTTGCACAGTGGCTGCCGTGTGGGACTATATTCAGTGTGGCTTGTGCATGCAGACGTGGCTCCTTGGGTGTTGCTATGTCTGTGATGGGTCATGTGGGGTGTGAGTCTGTTGTTCATGTCCGTGTGCACATTGTTCACTTGTTCGTGACGGTGGGTGGTGCTGCGTGTTCGTCTGCTACGTGACATGTCCCATGTGTTGGTGGTGTTATGGTCCTCATGCCTCCAGTAATCCAGCCCTGTCCAGTTTCCCACCTGCAAGTTGTTCGTGCGTGCACTGTACTGGATGCCACATGGCTCTAAGCGGGGGGTGCTCCATGTTGCAGGTCTGTGGGGGTGGGGGGTGTAGTGGGTCGTGGGGGTGGCTGTACACCCACTGACACCGATTGCTGTGGACCGTGATGTCTGCCTTTCGGCTGTCGTTGTGCACTGCGGTGGCTGACACGTGGCTGTGGGGTGTGGGGGATGCTCCTCCTTGCTGTGCTGTGGGACTGGGGCCTGGTGTGTGTTGTACTTGGGCTGTCCACCGTCCCACCCACTGCACTTTGTGTTCCTGCCACTTACCTGTTACTTGTCGGTTAGTGCAGCTGTGGCGGACACATGGGTGTGGTGGGTGCTCGTTGTGGCGCTTCTGGCATATTTGGGGACCTGTTGGTGGTTACGTGGCTGGCTTAGTGTACACATGTCCCCACGCATCTTACAGTTGTTTGGTTTGGGCTGTGTGTGGTAGTGTCTGTTGCATGTGTGTGTGATGTGTTGTGTATTGTGTGCTGGACATGGGGGTGTTTGTCCCTGGGAGCTGTGGCATGGTAGTTGCGCATGTGAGTACATAGCGGTGTGCAGGTATACATTAGTTTGTACTTACCAGCCTCCACTCCCCTGCTAATCCGGCGAGGATCTCCGGATGGATTACGACTCGCACCTTCTCCTCCCACGCTTTGAAGGTCTTAAAGAGCGCGGGATTCCCTCCGCCAGTGACGGCAGCCAGCTCTCTGTTTTTGCCCTCCTTCTTCTTGACCAGGCTCTTTACGTCATTCCAACGTTTGTTTATTTCACCTCTGTTCCTGGGCAGGGTCCCGACTGCATTGACCTGGTCTACGATCCGGTTCCACATTCTGTTTCTGGTGGCTAGTGGTGTGTGCTGGACCATGTTCCCATAGATTTGTGGGTACACCTTGATGATCTCGTCGACCATGACCGTCAGCTCCATGGGCGTGAACTTGGGCATCCTTTGTGGTGCCATGGTGTTTGTGGTGCTGGTGCGGTGTGTGTTGTGTAATGTGCAGGGGGTTTGTGGTGCCGGTGTTTGGTGGTGGTGGTGGTGGTGGTGGTGGTTGTGGTGTGTGCGTTTCTGTGGTGTGCTGCTGTCCTTGCTGTGTCACTGTGTCCTCTCCTCTCCTCTCTGGTTTGCAATGTAGCAAGGGGTTGTGGTCTGTGGGAGTGCTCCTTTTGTACTCACCTATGTGGGTGTGTCCTGATGGTCTGTTGTTTTCAGGTGTGTTGTGTCTGGTGTTCTGGCCTTTGTATTTTTTGTTTGTCCGGGGGTGTTTTCGGGATGTGTACTGTGCTTGTGTATTTGTGCGTGCCTTGCTGTGTGGACTTGTTGGCCATGTTGTGTGCTATTGGTTTTGTGTGCGGATGGTTTCTGTGCAGGTACGTTGGCGCCATGGCTTCTGCCGTGTCGATTCTCATCGGCGTTGTTTGCGCTGGCGGGCGGTATATTTGTTGTTTTTCCGCGCTCATGGCGGTGCGATCGTAATCTCACGTGCGGTGTGTCGGGCGTGAGGGCGGGCGGTTTTGTGTTGTCGTGCGTGTTTCCGTCCGTGGCGGGCGGTTTGACTCCGACTCGGACGATGGCGGGCGGTATTTTGTGTGATTTTTCCGCCGATGGCGGTTTTCGGTTTGTGTACTCATAATGGCGTGGTCGGTGTTCAGGCGGTGTGTGCGGGCGGATTTTTGCCGCTTCCATGCCTGGCGGATTCTTTTACGCCGGGTATCGTAATGGGCCCCTTAGTTTTAATGTAATTTTTATTTTTTATATTATATTTATTAAAAGTTATTTTATAGTGTTAAATGTGTGAATTAATTTTGATTTGATGGTTATTCATTTTATTGTTAATTGTTATTAGTTAATTAATTAATTGTTAATTAATTATGTTAATTTATTAATATTTTACAATATTGTAGGTGACGTTTATAGGGGAAAATGGTGGGAGGTAAATTAATTTTGAAAAAATAATTACTTGTTAATTAATGTTAATTATATTGCAGGAGTGGGTATACTAAATTATTCCCCTACGCTATCCAACAGTTTCCCTACTGTTACACTTGGTGGAGTGGGAATATTAAATTATTCCCACCCGCTATCCAACACTTTCCCCACTGTTGCATTCGCTGGAGTGGGAATAGTAACTTTTACCCACCCACTATCCAACACTTTCCCTACTGGTGCACTCACTGGAGTGGGAATAGTAATTTTTACCCACCCGCTATCCAACACTTTCCCTACTGTTGCACTCACTGGAGTGGGAATAGTAATTTTTACCCTCCCGCTATCCAACACTTTCCCTACTGTTGCACTCACTGGAGTGTGAATAGTAATTTTTCCCCTCCCGCTATCCAACACTTTCCCTACTGTTACATTTGGTGGAGTGGGAATAGTACATTATTCCCACCTGCTATCCAACACTTTCCCTACTGTTGCACTCACTGGAGTGGGAATAGTAATTTTTACCCATCCGCTATCCAACACTTTCCCTACTGTTGCACTTATTGGAGTGGGAATAGTAATTTTTACCCTCCCGCTATCATACACTTTCCCTACTGTTACACTTGGTGGTGTGGGAATAGTACATTATTCCCACCCGCTATCCAACACTTTCCCTACTGTTGCACTCACTGGAGTGGGAATAGTAATTTTTACCCACCCGCTATCCAACACTTTCTCTACTGTTCCACTTGCTGGAGTGGGAATAGTAATTTTTATCCACCCGCTATCAAACACTTTCCCTACTGTACCACTCGCTGGAGTGGGAATAGTAATATTTTATCTCCTACGCTATGCAACGTTTTCAGTATTGTTATGTTTAATGTAGTGTAAAATATTATTTAAAAAAAAAAATTATTTTCATGTTTTAAGTTATATATAATTTATTTTTATATTTATATTATAGGTTTATTTATATATATATATGTAATTATATTTTAAATTATGTTTTTAACATTTTATAATTAAAAATATTAATTATTTTTTAATATTATTAAGCTAATATATATAAAAAAATAAAAATGCATGTTTATTTTTTTTTACATTACAATAATTATTCATTAATTGTAACGTTTTTTAAATATTTTTAAGTATGTTTTACTTAATTATATTTATTATTTAATTAATTTTATATTACTTTTAAGATATTTTAGCAAACTATATTATTAACAACGATATTTAGGATTCGATATTTTTGTACTTACCTGTTTGTAGATAGGAAGTCAATATTCTGTCACTCGATATTTTTACCTCGATATTGTGGCAGCTCGATATTCTTCTCCTCGATATTCTGTCAGTGATCCCTCATAGAGAGCTTGGAGTCCACAAAGAAGCCAAGATTCTTGACTTGGATGGCGGGCACAGGAATATCGCCAAAGCATCCAGCAAGTGCTGGGTTCCCCAAGTGCCAGCACCTCAGTTTTTTCTCTGTTCGATTTCAACTAGTTATTATTCATCCAAGATGCTACATGCGCCAGACAAGAATTCAATGACACTGAGGGCCCGATTCTGATGCGGGTTGGAAAAGCTTCCCGACCGAGGGCCTGATTCTGATGCGGTTAGGAAGGCCTCCTAACGGCATTTGCTCCTTCCAAATCGGATCGGGAACGTGTCTTCCCGACCGAGGGCCCAATTCTGATGCGGTTAGGAACAAATGTTCCCATTGAAGTCAATGGGAGTTCAACCAAATCGTATCTGGAAGCATCCGGATGCATCCTACTCCGCGGTTGGACTTTCCCGATCCGAGTGGGTCGGACACCATTTCCCAACCGATTCGGTCAGGAAGCTTTTCCAACCCGCATCAGAATCGGCCCCTGAGTTGTGGTCCTGATTGGATGATCAATCAATCCATAAGGGGTTTTGAAGTGCGCTACTCCCCCGTGCGGGTCTCAAGACGCTGGGGGGGTTGCGCCCAACTATGTAGGTCATTCAAAGAGCCAGGTCTTGAGGTCCTTTCTGTACTGGTGCAGCGTAGGGTTTAGATGGATGTGGAGTGGGAGTTTGTTCCAGGTCTTAGCCACAAGGTAGGAGAAGGATCTGCCCCCTGCTCTGGCCCTGTGGATGTGGGGGACTGTGGCGAGGGCTAGGTCGGCAGGGCAGAGGTTTCTCTTGGGGGCGTGGAAGGAAATTCATTTATTGAGTGTAGGAGAGTAGGATCTGCCTCTTATGTTGCCCCACTTTTTTTCTGATGTTTACACTGGTTTCTGGCTATAGTCGGGCTGGGTCCCTGCTAATCAGGGCCCCAGCCTCTCTGTTCTCTCTAAACGACTTGGAGTGCACTCCAGGTGCACTAGTGATTGGATACTGTGGTACCTTATGAGTCCCTAGTATATGGTACCTTAGGTGCCAAGGGCATAGGTACTTCACAGGCCTACCAGGGGCTGAAGCATATATTATGCCACCCCTGGGAAGCAGACTAAATCTGACACCACAGGTCTGCTACTGCAGCCTGGGTAAGGTGGTGCATGCACCCCTTACTGTGGTATGGGCTACCTATACCACTACATACATACACACATACAAACCTATAAGTCACTCCTATGGCAGGCCTTATCAATCCTGAAGGCAGAGTGCTTGGTTCTTATGTGGGAGGCTGTCCCTGCATGAGCAGAGCCCCTCTGCAGCGTTCAGAGACCCTTCTCTGATGCTGTTTGTAGTGCAGCCTGACCATATACTCTTAAGCGCATTATAACCTCGCGTTAAATACTAATTTTGGGATGGCTGCACGGAAACATGTCGTGTTTGGTGTCAAACATCTTGGAATACTACCCCCCCCGCCAGTTCTGGCGGCGGGGGTAGCATTCCACCCTTCTAGAGGGAGAGACATGTACACACCGGCCTAACCGCGGTAACTTCTTTCCAGAGCCCTGGCATCACAAGATGGATGCCACCAGTCACAGACACTGAGCTGCCCTCCTGCTGATGACCGAAACTCACAATGGAGGAAGCCCAACAATAGATATCCTGTCACAAGGGGGTGTGACCACCTCCCAGACAGGGTTTAGTGTATTGGGGCTGGGTGGGTGCACTCTTAGAGTGCTTTGAAGTCCTGCACTGGGGGAGCAGAAGGCTCCCCTGTGCATACCCCAGTTCAAACCAACTCAGGGGCTACCTGCCCCTGCTCTGGCGCGAAACTGGACAAAGGGAAGTCACCCACTCCCCTGACCCTCCCATAGGTGGGGTCATAGAGCTAGTCCCTCCCTTCTTTTTAGTATAAGAGGGGGAACCTGTGCATTGAAACCCAGATCTCCCTGGATGACGCTCTTAAGAAGAATCCTGGACCTTTGACGTTCCACTACCTTTGGAAGACTGAAGAATCTCCCTTGGAGTCAAGGAGTGACTCCCCTGCTTGGCAGGCACCAAAAACTACAACGACGGTCGCAAACTATGCCGCTCCCGCCGGAGCCCGAAGTCCCTGCAGCCCAGGAAGAGGATTTCCTGACTTTTCCAAGGCCATCGTGAGTCCCCAGCGAAGCTGAGGCAAGTGGACCCCACGAGCGACGAGGAACCGCAGCCCCTGGGTACCGTGCACTATTGTCAAGTGCAGCCTCTTCACGACGTTCTACGAACTTGTGCTTTGGACCACGTGTGGTCCCAGCCTCTAGCAGAGATCCCTCCCGAATTCAGAGGCCTACACCGTCCCAAGTGACCGTGGGCCCCTGTTGAGTGGATCCTCCTGAGGTGTCTTCACGATCCCTTGCCAGCCGGCTTGTGGGTCCCCAGAAGACTTTCCAAAAAAACCAAAGGGTACCCGTGGTTGCTCCAGGCCTGCCCTGACCTACCCTTGCTGGGTAAGTCCCCCAGACCTTGCTGGTCTGCCCCATTGACTTTTCCTCATCACCACAAGACTTGCTGCTACCAAGGCTTGTTGGCTCCAATCGAGTCACTGACACCTCAGTAAGCTGCAGACGTCATGGGACACACCGAATCCAGCTCCTGGTCATCATCGACGCTGCCTGGACCACGTGGTCGAAGAGTCAAGACACCCGTGAACGACCCGAAGCTGTCGATGACGGTGGGCATTCATCTTCCTTGCCCAGAGTCACTGCCAAGTGACTGTGAACACTGTCCCCTCTGCTTTCAGGTCTTCCTCCTTCCGAATCCAGGCTTGGATTCCAACGGACACTTCTTCTGTCGTCGCAAGCAGCAAGTCTTCACTGGCTCCCATTGAAAACGACGCCGCGACCCGACACCAAAGGACACCTATGCACCTGGCTCCCCTGGGTGAGGTAACTTCAGCACTACAGTGCTCCTGTGGGTGTGGGCCCTAGAACTACTTACCCTGTAAGTGGCTTGCTTGTAGCTACCCTAGAAGTGCCCTAAAACTCCTATTTTCCCCGTGCGATTATCGCACTGGCTCGTACAGGGCTCGCGTCTGTGTTAGACACATCGCATCCAACTCCCTTGTAACTCTATCAGTATCCGGGTCCTTCGACTCGTACTGACCGATCGGTGTGTTCGCCTCGAACACGCCAGGGACCTGTAACATTGATAACTCAATCGCGTTCTCTCGCATAGACTCGTACAGGACTCGCACCAGTGTCTGAACACTGCGTCCGTCCCCTGTGGGTCTCCTACAACTACCTGGGGTGGTTCTTTGGGGTCCCTTGATTCTAAATGCTCTAGACCACCGTCTAGCCAAGATAAGATTGTGATATTTACTTGTGCTAACTTATTTTTGATAACATTTGATTTGTACATATGTTCCTGACTTCTAATCTCATAAAGAGATTAGTAGAGAGTTGTTTATTAATAAATACATATATATTTGATATATATACCTGTGTGGTGTCTTTTCATTTGGTGATTCAAGAGATTGTGTGGTAAAACAAGCTGCTTTACATTCCTCCAAGACTTAGCCTGAAGGCTGCTCTCCACAGCTACCACTAGGATAGCTTTCTATAAAGGTTGTCTTAAACCTACCTACCATAAGAGTCGAATTGCACTGGTGCAAGGTGTCCACTTTAATTAGTGAACAGCATATACCAGGCCAACTTCTCACATTGGTGGCAGCGTGTGGGATTCCAGCTTGCTATTGTTTTACTAGAAAATCTCTATTTGAATTACTAACTGAAAACCACTATAGGTACTCAAGGTACATATAAAGTCAAGCTTAGTATCAATAAGTTCTACTGAACTTAGAGCTGTGTGCCAAGGGATAGCACACCCTTTCTACAGCTCAAGCTAGGATCAGTAGGCCACAAACTAGTGTAGGTAGTACAACACTGCACAACACTAGAATGTCCTTAAGGGATGGACCCAGTGGATCCACCCAGCTTCAGTATAAGGACATGACTTTCTTTGACTTGAAAGCCATGTGTGCTGAGAGGCACCTGAAGATAGGACAGAGTCCCTCCACACTACACCTGATAGATCTGCTGACAGCAGATGATCTTAGATTAGCTCTAGGAGCTAATGGGTCTGAATCAGAGGGTGGGTCAATTACAGTGTCTGGGTCAGATGATGAACATCAAGTTGACCAAGACTCTGTGATTGTAGGGCCAGGCCCCAAGGGGTCTGAAAAGGACAGAGAAATTCTCCCTAAGAGAACTGACACAGTGGAGGAGAGGCACAGGTCCCTTTCTAGGGACTCTGACTGTTCCTATCACTCTGGCAGAGAATTTGTCCAGCAGAGGAACTCCTACTTTCCAAGAAGAGAGACCTCCTCTGAAAGACTGTGCAAACTGCTGCAGTATGAGGAAGCAAGATTTGCCCTCAAAACCAAGCAGTTGGCATTAGATAGAGAAGCCTTTGAGCTCCAGAGAGCTTCTAGAAAAGAGGGGTTAGAACCCCCTGGTGGCAGCAACAGTGTCCCTAGAGGCAGAGAATATATTCCAGACCATAGGAACCTGAGCAAGGTTGTTCCTCCCTACCAGAGTGGGGATGATATCCATAAGTGGATAACTGCTATGGAAAGGGCCTGTAGAGTACAACAGGTCCCCCAAAAGCAGTGGGCAGCAATCTTGTGGCTCTCCTTTTCAGATAAAGGTAGAGACAAGCTCCTCACTGTTAGAGAAGAGGATGCTGATGACTATGAAGTCCTGAAGAGTGCACTGATAGATGGGTTTGGCTTAACCACTGAGCAGTACAGGTTGAAGTTCAGAGACACCCAGAAGGCACAGACTCAGGACTGGACTGACTTTGTAGATTGTGCAACCAAGGCTCTGGAGGGTTGGCTGGTTGGCAGTAGGGTTACTGATTTCAAGGGATTGTATAATCTAATGATGAGAGAACAGATCCTTAATAATTGCCAGAACCAGTTGTTGCATCAATACCTGGTGGACTCTGATCTGACCCCTCCCCAAGAATTGGGAAAGAAGGCAGACAAGTGGGTCAGAACCAGGGTGAGGCAGAAAACCCAGAACCAAGGGGGTGACACCAAGAAGCAGGATTCTAAGGGCTCTGAGAAAGGTGGGGATAAGTCAACAGACCAGAAGTCTTCACAAAGGCCCCAAAAATCTGCATCTGGTGGGGAGTCACAATCCAACAAGGGAAAAGGCCAAAAGAAGCCCTGGTGCAAATTCTGTAAACAGAAAGGGCACTGGACTTCTGACTGTAACAAGTCCAAAGACCAAACCACCACCACTCCTGCCCCTAAGGCAACTGTTCCCCCTAGTCCAGCTACTGGTGGAGGTGGTACACAGAAGAAGGGTGTAGTAGGGTTGACCCTGGGTTCTGAAGTGGACGCTGACCTAGTCAGAGTACCCACTCAGGCAATGCTGATTTGTGATGGAGACATTGACATGTCCTTCCTAGTAAGCCCCAGTAATCTGGGCAAATACAAACAGCAGCCTGTAATAAATGGCAAACAGGCTTTGGCATTTAGGGACACAGGTGCTAGTGTCACCATGGTGGCAGAGGATCTTGTGGACCCTGGACAGATCATCCTGGGCGAAATGTACCAGGTGACCAATGCAAGCAATGTCAGGACCAACCATAGTCTGGCAATTGTGAATTCCTCCTGGGGAGGGGTAACTGGCCTCAAGAAGGTTGTAGTTAGTGCAGACCTCCCTGTAGAATGTATATTGGGCAATGCTCTAGAAACTTCAGCCTGGTCTGAAGTAGAGTTATGGACTCATGCTGAGATGTTGGGCATCCCTGCAGAGGTATTTGCTGTGACCAGGTCACAAGCCAAAATGCATGACACTGAACCAGCTCTGGATCCTGAAACTATGGACCAGATGTTTCCCAAGAGGAGGAGCAGTAGGGTTAAGGCAGTGCCTTCCCCTCTGTCTCAGATCACTGATTCCCCTCCCCAGGGAGGAGGAGCAGACCCTGAAGAAGGAACTGCCCCAGAGGAACTTGAGCCTGATCAGGTTGAGTTCTTGGGGGCAGGGGGCCCTTCTAGGGAAGATCTGAGTAAGGAGCAACAGTGCTGCCCCTCTCTTGAACCCCTCAGACAGCAGGCTGCTGCTGAGGCTGCTGGGAGTGCTAGTGGGTCCCATAAAGTTTATTGGGATGAGGGACTCCTATATTCTGAAGGTAGAGATCCAGCCCCTGGAGCCACCAGGAGGTTGGTCATACCTCAGAAGTTTAGGGGGTTCCTCTTGACCCTAGCACATGATATCCCGTTGGCAGGTCACTTGGGCCAAAACAAGACCTGGGACAGGCTTGTTCCACATTTTCATTGGCCACATATGTCAGAGGACACAAAGGAGTTTTGTCGCTCCTGTGTCACATGCCAAGCCAGTGGCAAGGCAGGTGGCACCACAAAGGCCCCCTGATACCACTACCTGTGGTGGGGGTACCCTTTGAAAGGGTAGGGATTGACATTGTTGGTCCCCTTGACCCTCAAACTGCATCTGGCCACAGATTTATCCTGGTGGTAGTGGATCATGCCACCAGGTACCCAGAGGTAATTCCTCTGAGGACCACCACAGCCCCTGTGGTGGCAAGAGCCCTCATTGGAGTTTTCTCCAGAGTGGGTTTCCCAAAGGAGGTCATCTCTGACAGAGGTACCAACTTCATGTCAGGATATCTGAAAGCAATGTGGAAGGAGTGTGGTGTGACTTATAAGTTCACCACCCCCTATCACCCACAATGCAATGGTTTAGTTGAACGCTTCAACAAAACCCTGAAGGGAATGATTAAAGGACTCCCAGAGAAGCTTAGGCGGAAATGGGACCTTCTTCTTCCCTGCCTGTTGTTTGCTTACAGAGAGGTTCCACAGAAGGGGGTTGGTTACAGCCCATTTGAGCTTCTGTTTGGGCATCCTGTAAGAGGTCCATTGTGTTTGGTCAAAGAGGGCTGGGAGTTACCTCTCAAGCCCCCCAAACAGGATGTGATGGACTATGTACTTGGTCTCCGCTCCAGGATGGCTGAATACATGAAAAAGGCAACCAAAAACCTGGAGGCCAGCCAAGAATTACAAAAAGCTTGGCATGACCAAAAGGCTGTGCTGACTGTGTACCAGCTAGGACAGAAAGTGTGGGTGTTGGAGCCTGTGGCCCCAGCAGCCCTCCAAGACAAGTGGAGTGGCCCCCATACAATAGTTGAACAAAAGGGAGAAGTCACCTATCTGGTGAATCTTGGAACTCCCAGGAGCCCCCTAAGGGTGCTCCATGTCAACAGATTGAAACCATATGTTGACAGGGCTGACATGGGCTTGCTCATGGCAACTGATGAGGATCAGGAGGAGGAGAGTGACCCTCTCCCTGACCTTCTCTCACAGAACCCTGATGATGGGTCAGTAGATGGTGTTGCTTTGGCAAGCAGCCTCACTGACCATCAGCAAACTGAGTGCAGGCAGGTTCTGCAACAGTACAGACATATGTTTAGCCTGACCCCTAGTCAGACTACCTGGTGCACCCATGAGGTGGACACTGGGGACAGTCTGCCTGTCAAGAGTAAAATCTACAGGCAACCTGACCATGTCAGGGACTGTATCAGGACTGAAGTCCAGAAAATGTTGGAGTTAGGTGTGATTGAGCCTTCAGATAGCCCTTGGGCTAGCCCAGTAGTCCTAGTACCCAAGCCTCATACCCAGGGTGGTAAGAAAGACATGAGGTTTTGTGTAGACTACAGAGGCCTCAATGCAGTCACTAGGACTGATGCCTATCCCATACCCAGGGCAGATGAGCTGATTGATACTTTGGCCTCAGCCAAGTACCTAAGTACATTTGACCTAACAGCTGGCTACTGGCAGATCAGATTAGCTTATGATGCAAAAGCCAAAACAGCATTTTCGACCCCTGGTGGGCACTACCACTTTGTGGTGATGCCCTTTGGATTGAAAAATGCACCTGCCACTTTTCAGAGGTTGGTGAATAAAGTTCTGGCAGGGATGGAAACTTATTGCTCAGCTTATCTAGATGATATTGCTGTCTTTAGTTCCTCCTGGCAGGATCACCTGGTCCACCTCAGGAATGTTTTGGAGGCTCTGCAGAAAGCAGGCCTCACTATCAAGGCCACTAAGTGCCAGATAGGGCAGAGTCAGGTTGTGTACCTGGGCCACCTTGTAGGTGGAGGCCAGGTTCAGCCTTTACAGAGCTAAATCCAAACCATAATGGAATGGGTTGCTCCTACCACCCAGACACAGGTGAGAGCCTTCTTAGGCCTGACTGGGTACTATAGGAGGTTTGTAAAGGGATATGGATCTATAGTGACCCCCTTGAATGATCTAACCTCAAAGAAAATGCCAAAAAAGGTTCAGTGGACAGCTAGCTGTCAGAAGGCATTTGAAGACCTAAAGCAGGCCATGTGCACTGCCCCCATCTTACAGAGTCCAGACTACATCAAAAAGTTCATTGTCCAAACAGATGCTTCTGAGCTGGGTGTGGGAGCTGTACTGTCTCAACTGAATAATGAAGGTCAAGATCAGCCAGTAGCTTTCATTAGCAGAAGGCGGACCCCTAGAGAGAAACATTGATCAGCTATAGAGAGGGAGGCCTTTGCTGTGGTGTGGGCCCTGAAGAAGCTGAGGCCATACTTGTTTGGCACTCACTTCATAGTTCAGACCGACCACAAGCCCCTCCTATGGCTTAAACAAATGAAAGGAGAAAACCCAAAACTTTTGAGGTGGTCCATTTCCCTACAGGGGATGGACTATACAGTGGAGCATAGACCTGGGACCCAACATGTCAATGCAGATGGACTCTCAAGGTATTTCCACTTAGAGCACGAAGACTTAACTGGTCAAGGTTAGTTAGGTGTCCCTGCGTTTGGGGGGGGTTGTGTAGGAGAGTAGGATCTGCCTCTTATGTTGCCCCCACTTTTTTTCTGATGTTTACCCTGGTTTCTGGCTATAGTCGGGCTGGGTCCCTGCTAATCAGGGCCCCAGCCTCTCTGTTCTCTCTAAACGACTTGGAGTGCACTCTAGGTGCACTAGTGATTGGATACTGTGGTACCTTATGAGTCCCTAGTATATGGTACCTTAGGTGCCAAGGGCATAAGTACTTCACAGGCCTACCAGGGGCTGAAGCATGTATTATGCCACCCCTGGGAAGCAGACTAAATCTGACACCACAGGTCTGCTACTGCAGCCTGGGTAAGGTGGTGCATGCACCCCTTACTGTGGTATGGGCTACCTATACCACTACATACATACACACATACAAACCTATAAGTCACTCCTATGGCAGGCCTTATCAATCCTGAAGGCAGAGTGCTTGGTTCTTATGTGGGAGGGTGTCCCTGCATGAGCAGAGCCCCTCTGCAGCGTTCAGAGACCCTTCTCTGATGCTGTTTGTAGTGCAGCCTGACCATATACTCTTAAGCGCATTATAAACTCGCGTTAAATGCTAACTTTGGGATGGCTGCACGGAAACATGTCGTGTTTGGTGTCAAACATCTTGGAATACTACCCCCCGCCAGTTCTGGCGGCGGGGGTAGCATTCCACCCTTCTAGAGGGAGAGACATGTACACACCGGCCTAACCGGTAACTTCTTTCCAGAGCCCTGGCATCACAAGATGGATGCCACCAGTCACAGACACTGGGCTGCCCTCCTGCTGATGACCGAAACTCACAATGGAGGAAGCCCAACAATAGATATCCTGTCGCAAGGGGGTGTGACCACCTCCCAGACAGGGTTTAGTGTATTGGGGCTGGGTGGGTGCACTCTTAGAGTGCTTTGAAGTCCTGCACTGGGGGAGCAGAAGGCTCCCCTGTGCATACCCCAGTTCAAACCGGCTCAGGGGCTACCTGCCCCTGCTCTGGCGTGAAACTGGACAAAGGGAAGTGGGTGTAGCCACCCACTCCCCTGACCCTCCCACAAGTGGGGTCATAGAGCTAGTCCCTCCCTTCTTTTTAGTATAAGAGGGGGAACCTGTGCATTGCAACTCAGATCTCCCTGGACGACGCTCTTAAGAAGAATCCTGGACCTTCGACGTTCCACTACCTTTGGAAGACTGAAGAATCTCCCTTGGAGTCAAGGAGTGACTCCCCTGCTTGGCAGGCACCAAAAACTACAACGACGGTCGCAAACTACGCTGCTCCCGCTGGAGCCCGAAGTCTCTGCAGCCCAGGAAGAGGATTTCCTGACTTCTCCAAGGCCATCGTGAGTCCCCAGCGAAGCTGAGGCAAGTGGACCCCACGAGCGATGAGGAACCGCAGCCCCTGGGTACCGTGCACTATTGTTGAGTGCAACCCCTTCACAACATTCTACGAACTTGTGCTTTGGACCACGTGTGGTCCCAGCCTCTAGCAAAGATCCCTCCCGAATTCAGAGGCCTACACTGTCCCGAGTGACTGTGGGCCCCTGTTGAGTGGATCCTCCTGAGGTGTCTTCGCGATCCCTTGCCAGCCGGCTTGTGGGTCCCCAGAAGACTTTCCAACAATACCAAAGGGTTCCCCTGGTTACTCCAGGACTGCCCTGACCTACCCTTGCTGGGTAAGTCCCCCAGACCTTGCTGGTCTGCACCATTGACTTTTCCTCATCACCACGAGACTTGCTGCTACCAAGGCTTGTTGGCTCCAATCGAGTCGCCGACACCTCAGTAAGCTGCAGACGTCGTGGGACACACCGAATCCAGCTCCTGGTCATCATCGACGCTGCCTGGACCACGTGGTCAAAGAGTCAAGACACCCGTGATTGACCCGAAGCTGTCGATGACGGTGGGCATTCATCTTCCTTGCCCAGAGTCACTGCCAAGTGACTGTGAACACTGTCCCCTCTGCTTTCAGGTCTTCCTCCTTCCGAATCCAGGCTTGGATTCCAACGGACACTTCTTCTGTCGTCGCAAGCAGCAAGTCTTCACTGGCTCCCATTGAAAACGACGCCGAGACCCGACACCAAAGGACACCTATGCACCCGGCTCCCCTGGGTGAGGTAACTTCAGCACTACGGTGCTCCTGTGGGTGTGGGCCCTAGAACTACTTACCCTGTAAGTGGCTTGCTTGTAGCTACCCTAGAAGTGCCCTAAAACTCCTATTTTCCCCGTGCAATTATCGCACTGGCTCGTACAGGGCTCGCGTCTGTGTTAGACACATCGCGTCCAACTCCCTTGTAACTCTATCAGTATCCGCGTCCTTCGACTCGTACTGACCGATCGGTGTGTTCGCCTCAAACACGCCAGGGACCTGTAACATTGATAACTCAATTGCGTTCTCTCGCATAGACTCGTACAGGACTCGCACCAGTGTCTGAACACCGCGTCCGTCCCCTGTGGGTTTCCTACAACTACCTGGGGTGGTTCTTTGGGGTCCCTCGATTCTAAATGCTCTAGACCACGGTCTAGCCAAGATAAGATTGTGATATTTACTTGTGCTAACTTATTTTTGATAACATTTGATTTGTACATATGTTCCTGACTTCTAATCTCATAAAGAGATTAGTAGAGAGTTGTTTATTAATAAATACATATATATTTGATATATATACCTGTGTGGTGTCTTTTCATTTGGTGATTCAAGAGATTGTGTGGTAAAACAAGCTGCTTTACATTCCTCCAAGACTTAGCCTGAAGGCTGCTCTCCACAGCTACCACTAGGATAGCTTTCTATAAAGGTTGTCTTAAACCTACCTACCATAAGAGTCGAATTGGACTGGTGCAAGGTGTCCACTTTAATTAGTGAACAGCATATACCAGGCCAACTTCTCACATTGAGGTATTGGGGTCCGGAGTTATGGAGGGCTTTTTCGGCGTGTGTGAGCAGTTTGAAGGTTATTCTTCTTTCGACAGGGAGCCAGTGGAGGTCACTGAGGTGTTGGGTGATGTGGCCATGTCGTGGGATGTCAGGGTCAGTCTAGCTGCGGCATTCTGGACGGTCTAGAGTTTGCGGAGGAGTTTTTTGTTGATTCCGGCATAGAGGGCATTTCCGTAGTCCAGTCTGCTGGTGATGAGTGCATGGGTGACAGTCTTCCTGGCATTGGGGGGATCCATTTGAAGGTTTTGCGAAGTATGCGGAGGCTGTTGAAGCAAGTGGAGGACATTGCGTTGATCTGGCAGTTCATGGTGAAGGAAGAGTCGAGAATGATGATAAGGTTACGAGCGTATTCCATAGGGGTGGGTGAGTTTCTGAGGGTTGGGGGCCACCAGGTGTTGTCCCATACAAACAGGTAGAGCCGTGGATGAGAACTTCTGTTTTCTCCGAGTTGAGCTTCAGGCAGCTGCTGCTCATCCAGGTTGTGACGTCTTTCATCCCTTCTTGGAAGCTGCGCCTGGTGATGTCGGGTTCCCTAGTGAGGGAGAGGATGAACTGGGTGTCGTCGGCGTATGATACTATGTTGAGTCTGTGTTTTCTGATGATGGATGCGAGGGGGCCATGTAGACGTTGAAGAGCATGGGGCTGAAGGCGGATCCTTTGGGTACTCCACATCTGATCTCTGTGGGTTCAGAAAGGAAGGGCGGGAGTCTCATACTTTGTGTTCTGCCTGAGAGGAAAGATCGAGTCCAGTCTAAGGCTGTTCCTTGGATGCTGGCGTTGTGTAGTCTGGTGGCTAGTGTGCGGTGGGAGATGGTGTCGAAGGCTGCTGAAAGGTCCAGAAGGATGAGGGCTGCTGTGTGGCCTTGGTCGAGGAGGGCACGGATATCGTCGGTGGTGGCTATGAGGGTGGTTTTGGTGCTGTGGTTGCTGCGGAATCCGGATTGAGAGGTGTCTAGGATGTTGTTGGTTTCTATGAAGAGTGGGTGTTGACAGCTTTCTCGATGACTTTGGCGGCGAAAGGGAGTAGTGAGCTAGGCCTGAAGTTCTTGAGATCTGTCGGGTCTGCGGAGGGCTTCTTGCGGAGGGGTTTGAAATTGGCACGTTTCCAGTCATCAGGGAATGTGGCAGTCTTGAGGGAGCAGTTGATAGTTCAGCGTAGTTTGGGTGCGATGGGGGTGGCGGCCCTGTGGAAGATGTGCGGAGGGTAGGGGTCAGTAGGTGCTCCGGAGTGGATGCTTTTCATGGTCTTTGTGGTGTCTTCTGTGGTGAGAGGGGTCCAGGTGAGGAGGGTCTGTTGGATGGCGTCACTGGAGGGGGGTAGGAGAGTGCAGTGGGCTTGGTCATTGAAGTTATCATAAAGCATCTTGATCTTGCGGTGGAAAAAGGAGCTGAGTTTGTTGCAGAGGTCTTGGGAGGGCGGGACTTCGGTAGTTTCACTGTTGGGTCTGGTGAATTCTTGTATGATGGTGAAGAGTTCCTTGGAGTTGTGGGAGTTGCAGACGATTCTGTCATGGATGAAGGTTCTCTTTGTTGATTTGATGAGTTGGTGGTGAGCCGCAGTGGCGACCTTGTAGGCGGAGCGGGCTTCTGGGGTTTTGCTGTTTCTCCACGTTTTCTCCAGTCGTCCGCAAGAGTGCTTGGATTCTAGGAGCTCCGTGGTGAACCAGGAGGCTTTCGTGTTCTGTCGTCTGGTGGTGTTCTGGAGGGAGGCAAGAGTGTTGGCGCAGTTGTCGATCCAGTGGTGGAGGTTGCTTGCTGCTGTGTTGGCGTCTGTCATAGTGGGGGGAGGAGTGCAGCTGAGGGCGGAGGTGAGGTGTTCTTCCAAGACTTTGTTCCAGTTTCTGTGTGGGAGGCATGCCGTGCGCTTGTGTGCGGTGGGTTTCGAGAAGGAGAAATGGATGCAGTGGTGGTCTGTCCAGAGTGGTTCTGTCATGTGGCTGAAGCGAATGCTGTTACCTCTGGTGAAGATGAGGTCAAGTGTGTGTCTTGCCATGTGTGTGGGGGTGGAGATAAGTTGCTTCAGTCCTATGTTGGTGAGGTTCTCCAGGAGGGCGGTGGTGTTAGGATCGCGGATGTTGTCTAGGTGGAAGTTCAGGTCCCCGAGCAGTATGTAGTCCGTGGAGGTGAGGGCGTGGGGAGCGATGTGGTCTGAGATTACATTGTTGAAAGGAGAGCGGGGTCCGGGAGGTCTGTAGGTGAGAGTTCCACAGAGCGTCATTCTAGGGTTGGGCTGGATCTGGAAGTGGATGTGTTCCATGAGGGGCGAGGCGTCATCCGAGTTGGTGGTTGTTAGGCGGAGGGAGCTCTTGTGGACGATGGCGAGGCTTCCTCCTGGGCGGTTGGGGTGGTCTTTTCTCAGGATCTTGTATCCATCTGGGATGGCGGTTGCGATGTCTGGAGCGGAGCTTGCGTTGGTCCAGGTCTCGGTGAGGAAGACAACGTCGGGAGCATGAGTGTTGAGGAGGTCCCAGATTTCTACGGCGTGTCTGTGCAGGGAGCATACGTTGAGGAGAATGCAGCTCAGAGGCTTGAGTGTGGTGGCGTCTGGTGGGTTGGGGATGGCTGTCTGGGTCCAGAGGTGGTTGGCGGCAGTGTCGGCAGGAGATTGGGCTGTGGGTGTTGCTCGGCGTCGATTGCTGGCAGTGTTATATTCCATATAGGTACCCCAATATAGGCCCGGGTAACATCACAACCTTTCACCTATATTCGTCTCTACATTACATACATAACGGGCTGCTAGGACTGACCCTTTACCTAGTTACAGTACTGCTTACAGAACGTGGGGTTTTCCCTGAACAATAGCCACATACATTACGCATGAGGATCCTTGGATTTTTGGAAACTCCGCAAGACTACCATCTCCTGCATAATAACTATGTACAAGGTTCATTCCCGACGTCATCCTAAGTCCAACAATGACACAGCAAGGTAGAACCCCTGGGGATACCTTTGGGTATATAAACATCACATCTTGCTGAGATAGTCTGAGGAGATCAGGACTTCCCTGCTGACACACTGACGCGAGATGCTGAGGTTCCTGCATGCAGATACTCCAGCTTGCAGTGGTCTAACATCCCTCGCGGGGTGTTCAGCTCAAGTCCAAGATGGGGTCCCACAGTCTCTGACTTCAGATAATCGGGTTGACTTTATCCTAGAGGGATTCTTGGCTTAACACCTACACACATGCTAGGTACACTTAGGTACATCTAGTTAGGGTAGCATCGTAGGAGTACGCATTTTATTATCATGTATTTTATATACTTGCCTGTATTCATGGTTATAGCAAGATGGTAGAAATCTACCATCTTTTTACCTTTCTAGTGCTTCTAATCATTTATATCTGTTTCTGTCTAGTGGTTGTTTCAGCACACCTATTTTACACTAGAATGACGAATGTTCAATAAATGGCTATTGAAAAACGTCCATATAGTTTATTCTGTGTATCTCTCAAAGTGAGTGCGAGTGACTGAGCAAAAAGTATTGCACTGTTTCCACGTTCCTGAGGGATCAGGGTTGTCATGTTCGATAGTTGCCAAGAACTATTCTCTCCTTGGTAAGAGGAGTTTCTAGTGGCACTGTGAGCTAGCTGGTATACAGGCCAACATACCCGGTGGGGGTGTCTGGAATCAGCCTGGACACCAGTCCCGCAGTGTATGTTGTCTAAACGAGCAGATCTTATATAACTACACGACATGGCGCCGCCAACGTTGGTTGGGTACTTATTTAACGGTCAAATCTGAGTAGTTTAGTCGTGCTATTCTCAGAGACCCCTACTCACATTCCCCAGAGATGTCTGGAGTGGGAGGGAACAAAATCCGCCGCAGATGAGTAGGCTAAAAATCCTATGTATTGGCTGTTGGTTAATCAAGCTTGAAGGACACATTGTTCCTATTTGTGCGTAACACCTTATCTCAGTTCCCTTGAAAGACTCTTCTTACTAAAAACAATGACTGAGCAGGATGACATTGTGCATGACTTACATCTCTCAGCCGGAGAAGAAGATGCAGATGCAATACATCTTTCAGAAAATGTTAGAAATGCCATCACCCTAAAACTAGCTTCATATGGTTTAACAGCTAGGGGTGGGTCACTAACATTCGTGATTGAGGCACATGAATCATATAGAACAGAGGTATTCTATTCATGGGTTAGATTCCCACAGGCAGATGCACAAACAAAAATATTTCATTACTACGTAGAAGATGACATACCAAACGAATATTGTCCGTATGAGGACATTGAAGTTCCGCTCACTTACCAGGAGAACACATATACTGATTTAAAGGTGCCCTCCCTCATACAAGAAATAAAGTGAGACTCGGTCCGCTCGGAAGAGCCAGAGCAACATGGCCGGTACTAGCGGCCTACACACCACACCCTGACATTGAAACAATGCCAGCAGGAGACTTACTTACACTTCACAAAGAACTAATAAGACTTTACAGAAACATGACATAGTTCGTGATGAGAACACTCACACTCCAGCCAACCATGGATGTACCAACAGGTCCGATTCAAACATCAACAACAAAAATTACAACACAAACGTTACACGCAGTGATGAGTAAAATGCCTATTAAACGTGAACAAATACCACTTTGGATAGCTCAAAAAATAACACAGCTGGAGGCAGTATTTCCATACACTGGTCCACAAGAAAAAGCATAGAATGCTAACAATTTGCTTGCCGATGGGGAAAGCTCCCCCAATAGAGGATTGTACCTCTTGGGGTACAGTCTTCGCTGCAATATATACCAGAACTCATTGCATCCCTTCATTAGCAGTAATGCCAGATGTATTAAGACAAATACAGAATGAGTATGGAGCAGAACCTGCTCTGAACTTACGGATGACGTCACTAGGTAACTTTGCCCAGGTATCAGCTATAATATTAGCAAACATTAAAGGGGACGCAGAAGCAGTGGCAATACGCCAACGCCTGAGAGATTTCACTCCTTTACAACAGGAAACCGAATTACTTAAAATTATTGAAACTGCTAATGCAGAATTAGGTAGAGATAGTTTGGGAGCTAGACCAGTAAAACCTCAACTAATGGGAGGTCCAGAAAAAGAACAGGCAAAGCAAACACCAGTTTCTTCAAAGAAGAAATGGGACAATAACAAACAACAAAAGAATAGATCTCAATCCAGAGGTAGGTATCCTCAGCAGGAGCCCTCCGAAAGGAGGTATAACCTTCAGAATAGAGATAACATTAAAAAACCTGACAGGTATCAGGACACTGATACACGTTCCTCTCGTTCCTTTCAGGGTTCATCAAAAAACTCAGAGAGGGAAGGACAGTCAGAACACAAACAAGAAGAGAGTACAAAGTCCAGAGACACGCAACGCAGTTCAGACTATGCTTCCAAAAAAGAAGAAAAGCCTAAAGCAAAACCTCAATTCAAAAAGAAGAAAGTAGCAGGTCTCTGTAGTTTCACCTACACACATGGTAGGTACACTTAGGTACATCTAGTTAATGTAGCATCGTAGGAGTACGCATTTTATTATCATGTATTTTATATAATTGCCTGTATGCATGGTTATAGCAAGATGGTAGGAATCTACCATCTTTTTACCTTTCTAGTGCTTCTAATCATTTATATCTGTTTCTGTCTAGTGGTTGTTTCAGCACACCTATTTTACACTAGAATGACGAATGTTCAATAAATGCCTATTGAAAAACGTCCATATAGTTTATTCTGTGTATCTCTCAAAGTGAGTGCGAGTGACTGAGCAAAAAGTATTGCACTGTTTCCACGTTCCTGAGGGATCAGGGTTGTCATGTTCGATAGTTGCCAAGAACTATTCTCTCCTTGGTAAGAGGAGTTTCTAGTGGCACTGAGAGCTAGCTGGTATACAGGCCAACATACCCGGTGGGGGTGTCTGGAATCAGTCTGGACACCAGTCCCGCAGTGTATGTTGTCTAAACATGCAGATCTTATATAGGTTTATAAGAACTACATGACAGCAGTTGATGTTGCGTCCAGGGTTGAGTGCGCGGAGAGTGCTGGGGTCGTAGTGGCGGGGCTCGGGCGACCAGGGTCCGTGGTGCTGGTCGGGTCATGGACAGGCGCAGACGGGCTTGCATGTGGTGCGTCAGCGGCACGGCCGCGCAGCAGCCGCCATTAAGTAGGGGCTGGGGGGAGGGGGAGGAGCTGGGAGGCGGGAGCTGGAGCACACTGGGGGGGAGGGGCCGTGGGGGCAGCAGCGGCGGGAAAAAAAGGCAAGAAAACAAAGGCAAACAGAGAAAAAGGCAACAAAGGGGAAAAAAGGCACAAGCAAAAAGGCAAAAACACCAAAAAGACAGAAAAGGCTGACACCCACAGAGCGGACCAGCAGAAGAGGAGGCTCTTCTACTGGACCACCAGGGATGAGGCGCAGGCAGGAGCCTGTGAGTGGAGGAGGGCCTTGAACACCTACCTGGGTCACCAAAAGGCGCTGGGGGCAGTGCCTTAATGGCGGAGCTGTGCAAGGGGAGAGCAGTTACCCTAACCAAGAGGTCAGAGGTCTTGCTCTGATAAAGAAAAGATGATTTGATTATCATCCGCATAGGAGAATAGCGCTAGACCACAACTTTCCACCAGGTCAGCCAGGGTGCGAACATAGATGTTGAAAAGTGGTGGGATTAGGGCCAATCCCTGCGGAACCCCTGAAGTAAATTCATGGCACTTGAAAGAGGCACTACCTGAGAAAACCTGAAAGGTTCGACCCTTTAAAAAAGAGAAAAACCAGGCCAGTGCCGCTTCCCTGGAACCCCAGCTGTGCCAACCTCACAATGAGCATATCATCTGACACAGTGTCGAAGGCAGCGATGAGATCAAGTAAAATCAGCGCTGCTGTCTGCCCTCGTCTAGGAGCCGCCTGAGATGTTCAGTGACCCCAAGGAGCGAGGACTCTGTACTATGCCCAGCTTGAAAACCTGACGGGAGTCATAAAGAAAACTTTGTGCCTCTACAAAAGCAGTAGGTTGTTTACAAACATGCTTTTCTCTAACTTTAGATGGAATGGAGAGCAGCGAGATAGGTCTATAATGGGACCAGATGGAAGAATCCAAATTAGGTTTCTTCATAAGAGGGAGAACTATAACATGCTTCCATCACTGAGGAATGACTCCCTCCTGTAACAAGCAGTTGAGGAGCCTTACCCAGCATTTTCATGATATGGAAGCATGAGGTGTTGATAGTATTGACTTGGGCCGTCATGTTGAGTTTGCTGTTGATGACGATCCTGAGGCTCTTAGCGTGGGAGGTCGGAGTGGGTGTCGGTTCAAGCCCTGTTGGCCACCTGAGCCAGTATTATGTATCATGCACACTGTTAAATAGATGCACTGGGCACAAGCACATACAGTGCGCCCAATTTTAAAGAAATGTACTGCCCTCAGGGCAGCCTCAAACTCAGGGCTACCCTGGGGACAGCGCATTCAGTGAAATATGGAGCGGCTGCTTTATTTAGCCCCTACAAGCTTCACTGTGCAAGCAGCACCCGCCTGTACTTAAAGAGGGGACAACGATCCCCCTGCAGGTGACTGCGTCCACTTGTAGAAGGATGTCTTGGGGTGACCTTGGGACCCCCTTTGTCCCCTCCAGAGGGCTGCCCTCAGGGGGCACACTGCCAGTACTCCACCTGTTGTGGCACACTGTCAGTGCGCCTCCTGATGTCTTCTGCATCCATAATGTGGCACAGGGCAGAGGCAGAGAGATTCCATCTTTTGCATGAGGCCCCATCCCCATGAAAAGAAAGGAATGCCCTCTTGAGATAGTGCTGGCGCTACATGTGTGCCAGCGCTATCAGTATAACAGAAGATGCGCACAAATGTCTGCGGCCCTTTCTGTACTACCAAAGTACCCTAGGGGTGCACAGAATTGGCGCACATGCCTGCTGCGTCCCCACGGCACTTGTGTAATACTGCTCCAGGTGGAGTCCCACAGTGATGTGCTCTGCCTGAAGATCACAATTTTTTTTAGCACTTACTGCTTTCTTTTTCTTTCCAACCAGGAAGGAAGGGGCATTTTCATAGCTTGGATTAGGGCACGTCACCCTCTCTACGCCACTGCTAACTGAGAAAAAAGTCCCTCCACTTTTGGAACCGTTTCAACACTTAAGTATTTATTAAGTTAAAGCATAACTTTATGTTTTACGACTGTACTCAATGCTTTTTTACGCTAAATACAAACTCCCCCACCACCACCACAACTCACACACACACAAGTGGGTAATCTAAACTGTAAACAATTTCAACAAGCAGCCTACACATCCTGGAATCTTTCTCTGTCCGTTTCCAGCGCAGAAGTCATAGGTCCACATCTCTTTAGTTACACTTTGATCTCTGGGAGAGTTGCTCAAAGGACTGTCTCACTGTAAAAATCATGAATTAAGATTAAAAGCTTTCAATAGCAGTTTAGGGGACAGGAAAATGGCAGCTTCCCATCAGTTAGATAAGTTATATAATTTAGGGCCAGATGTTTCAATATTAGTAATAGCGATTACCTAATTGCGATTTTCTGCGAATCGCAATTAGGAAATCGCTATTCCTAATGTATGAAACTCTTTGAGTTGCATCTAGTGATTCCTAGTGGGTTGCAAATTACAACCTACCTCATTATTATTCATGAGGTAGGTCGCAAGTAGCGACCCATTAGAATTTGCAGCCATTACAGGGATGGTGGCCTACAGAGGTCAGCTGACCACCATGTTATTTTTAAATAAAGCAGTCTTTTTTTTCTTTAAGGAAAACAGGGAGCAAAACCGGATGTGTTGGGTTTAAAAGGAAAAGTTTCTTTTTTTTAATTTTGTTTTTTTAAGAAGGCACAGTGGACCCGTGGACCACTGCCCTCTCTTGAACAATTTTTTTTTACATTCAAAATGGAAAGGGGTCCTAAGGGGACCCCTTCCCATTTGCGAATGCATTACTACTACACTTCGGTAATCGGTACATTTTTTATGTTTTGCAACCAGAATTTGGTCGCAAAACATTAATATCAAATACCGAATCAGAATGGGCTGTACGAATGTTTTGTGACTGAAATGCTGTCGCAAAACATTCGCACTTTACCACTAACTCAAAGTTGGTGATAACCCATTCGTAAATGTGAAGGGGTCTCCTTGGGACCCCTTCCCCTTAGAGAATGTTCAAATTATATATTTTTGAAAAGCAGGCCATGGTCCCACCGACCACTGCCTACTCCTAAAAAATAAACTCTTAAAAACCAAAACAAAACTCTTAAAAAATAAAAATGAAACTTTTCATTCTTTATTTTTAAACACTTTTTATTTTCCTTTAAGGAAAACGGGCTTTATTTAAACAAAAATTATTGCTTTATATAAAAGATAAAAGCAATCACAGTCATGGTGACCTGCTGACCCCAGCAGGCCACCATCCCTGTGATGGCAGCAAATCCTAGTGGGTCACAAATTGTGACCTAACTCATTAGTATTCATGAGGTAGGTCTTTTTGCGACCCACTACGAATCGCTTCTTGGTCATCGCCATTATTAATCTTGCTACATCCAGCCCGAAATCCCAATAAACTCGGAAAGTGTCCACGATAAATTAGCAATGCTTGGGTTTGGGGTGCGTATCCCAGGACCACAACGCGTGCAGGGTCTGCTGACACCCACGGGGCACAGTATAACCTTACCGGCTGCGCGCTGCTGGGTTCTGCTGTCCCGGGGCTGCTTCTCAGCCGTGATCAGCTTTGTGTCCCTCTTCAGAACCGTCTCCCTGAAGACAAGTGTCCTCCTGCCCTGCCGGGCGCTATTTATCAACCGTCTAGAGCTGCTGTCCGTAGCAACAGGTAGAGGGAACAGTAGGGTTGAGGTAATGCACAATAGACCCCACGTACTGGTGATTGTTTTCGGTGAAATTACATAGAGCCGAAGCTGTCCGACAGGTTACAGAGAAGCCAAGTGTCAATTTGATGGGGTTCCGCGAAGTGTGACAGACACGCTGAGGCGCACTTGATATTTTGGATAAGAATGCGAGTCTACAAAGATGACATGTTCTTTCGCTAGACCTGCATGTCAGCTGAGCCCCAATCTAGCATAATGGGCCATCAGTCACTTTGGCGGGTTAGGTAAAGACGCTAGAAATGTTCCTAGTACCTTTGTCCTGTTTCTGTTACCCCGGCTACCTTCTTCCGCAGCATTTTCCTGGTTAACAGTTTCCGCCTTCGGTTATGAACATTTTCTAAACAGAGTAGAGCATCTCTTAAAGTAGTAGCACAGTTTAACTTATGCATGCACAGATTTACGACCTTTTTGCGCAGGCACAAGCAGCAATGGATTGTGATGCTTCCCGACGCAAGCAGCAGCGCCTGATAATACCTTTTGTGTGCAAAAATGGCTTCTGCACCGCGCCATAATACCTTTGCACCGCAAAGCACCTGGGGCTAGAATTACAAAGTCTTTTTGAGGTCGCAATCGGACCGATCCACAGAATCGGGCCGTTTGCGAACGCAAAAAAGGCATTTCCAAATATACAAACCCCAAATTGTGATTTGGTAACCTGTTACGAATCGCAATTTGACTTTGCAAATCGTTATTTGGAAGGGGCGTGGTTAGGGCGACCCTTCAAAATACCGATTTGGTATGCAAGAATGTTTTGCGACCGAAATGCAGTCGCAAAACATTTGCACTTAACCACAAACTCAAAGTTGGTGGTAACCCATTCACAAATGGGAAGAGGTCTCCAAGAAACACCTTCCGCTTTAAGAAAGGTTGAAAAATATGTTTAAAGAGCAGGCAGTGGTCCACTGCCTAGTCTTAAAAAATTTAACTTAAACGTTTTCTTTTTAAAAGCATCCCGTTTTTCTTTAAGAAAAACGTGAAGCATTTTAAAAAAAAGTTTGCTTTCATTAAAAGAAATCACATACATTGTATTTTGCTGACCCCAGCAGGCCAACATCCCTATGATGGCAGCAAATCCTAGTGGGTCACAAATTGCGACCTACCTCTTAATATTCATGAGGTAGATCTATTTGTGACCCACAACAATTCGCTAAATGAAACTCAATGAGTTCCGTTCATTAGAAATAGCGATTTCGTAATTGTGATTCACAAAAAAATCACAATTAGAAAATTGCTATTTCTAATCATCATACATCTAGCCCCTGAGGCTGTATCATGATGGTGTTTTCTGTGCTGTGCTCGCGCATAGGGTTCTCTGTATGCGCTTCATTTGGGCATCTTGAGTATACATTAACTTTTCTGACAGCAAAGCTCAGAAAATCGAAGAAGTTATTTTTTCCCGGTATTTCTGAGGTCGGCGGCTGTCTGCAAATCATGCATTAATGTTCAAGACGCCAAAAGAAAGTGCACAGACCCCTTCTGCGAATATATGATGTTACCCTGCATGCCAACACCACGCATACCATTACAACGCATTTGTAACAACACAAGTGTTGTTGCAATGCGTTACCATCACAACGCATAATTTTACATCGCATATGCCTTTATCACGCATGCCATTACAACGCAAAGGCATGCGTGGTAAAGGCATATACTTTGTAAAAGTGGTTAAGGTAAGTATATATATATATTTATTGCACTCCTCCAGCCCTCACTAAGAGATGAATAAGCCCGAAATCAGTACTTACCCAGTTATCCTGAGAGGTGCACGCTGGGTACTGTGGTTCACCAATGTGGACTACAGGGAAGCAGGAAATGCGAATATGGCTCAGCTGGCCTACAATTAATTGTGGGAGTGTTCAGATAATTTAAAAGTAAGGTTGGAGGGAAAACCGTATATGTTATGGCATTTGAGAAAGGTATTTATACTGAAACGCATCATGCCTATGCTGCATTAAAGACCCTTCCTGAGAACCCCGCTGTGTCCTTCCAGTTACTTCATCAGAAGAGACTGTTTTTTTCATATATATATATATATATATATTCTTGAGGAAACAAAAGGATGCTGCTCTCCAGGATATCATTGCAGCCTAAATTTATTCACACCACTAACACCAACACGTTTCGACACTGAGTCTTGATCACGGTTGGGTAAGTCCATCATTCATTACAATTTATACTGATCTCCCATGTTGCCTGTGATGAGGCATTATGGGAGTTGTAGTTCCTATTTACAATATGTACATGCAGTGTTCCACGCATTAATACCAAGTTATGCTCTCACAATTTAACATGCAGTATACTGGTCGCATAATTTAAAGAAGTGGCATGTCACTGATGTTTCCTTTTCTCCCAGCTACGCGGATCTCACAATGGGCTGGTGGGAGAAAACAGTGGCTTGGGGAGAAGGAAACAAACAATACATCGATAAACTACATCTTTGGCTCAGATACATAGATGATTTGTTCATCATCGTGAGTGGCACTGAAAGTGATTTCATGCAGTATTTCAACAAACTTAACCAGAATGACATTGGTTTATCATTCACCTGCAACACAAGTACCACTGCGGTACAGTTCCTCGACCTTACGGTATACATCGAGGTCAATCAAATCCAAACCACAGTATACCGAAAACCAACAGCTACCAACAGTATACTGCATGGAACAAGTTTTCATACCCAATAATTGAAGAAGAGTATCCCATACGGAGAGTTCCTACATATGAGAAGGAACTGTTCAGAGGAGAAGGAATTTGACAAGAAATCCTCAGAGACAGAAAACAGCCTAGCCGTCATTGATGAAGGAAAAACAAGAGCTAAAAAAAACCCACGGACTACGACTTTGATTGATAAAAAAAGAAAAAAACAAAATCATGAAAAGCAAGACAATAAAACAAGATTGATACTTACTTACAGCAAGGAACATAAAGCCATAGTCAACATCATGAACAAACATTGGGACCTTATCAAAAAAGATCCGGACATTGGTGGAGCTCTGAGCAAACATATAGATGTTTCCTTTCGCAAAGCACCATCATTAGGAGACAAATTGGTTAGAAGTCATTTCTCAAGATCAACGAGCTCGACATGGATGACATAACATCAGAAGGGATTTCGCAAATGTGACAAGTGTAAGGCTTGTAAAATCGGAAAGAACATGAAACAACCCACAGACTTTAAAGGTAAACAGTTTACGATCATACACAAAATCACATGTGACACACCTTACGTAGTATACATGATAACGTGTAACTGTGGCCTACGATACATTGGAAGTTCGATCTGCCCGCTCAAAAAGAGGATTCTGGAACACATCAGAGCGGTTCAGAATAATGACACTAACTATGCAATGTCAAAACATCTGGCAACACACAAAGATTACACATGGCAAAACATGCACTATTGCGGAATTGCACACATTCCAATGCATGAAAGAGGGGGAGATAGGACGCTCAAACTCAGACGCCTGGAATCACGGATGATCATACGATTCAAAACAAAACAACCAACTGGATTGAACGCCGATGAGGAACTCTTCGTTTACCTGTAGGATGAGCCTTGATGAATCTGACAATTATAAAAGCTAAGCCTCTTTATCTATGAACTGGTTTGCCGAATCATAAGACATTGGGCACTTAGCCCCTTAACTGTTGGCATACATCATCATAATATAATCAAGAACCCGTACAGTACAAATTGATGTAGGCATGTTGGCACTCAGCCTGTATTTATCCAGGGAACAAAGCACAAAGCAGTTACTTTAATTGTAAACGCAATATGCCAATTCATCAGTGACATGCCACTTCTTTAAATTATGCGACCAGTATACTTCATGTTAAATTGTGAGAGCGTAACTTGGTATTAATGCATGGAACACTGCATGTACATATTGTAAATAGGAACTACAATTCCCATAATGCCTAATCACGGGAAACATGGGAGATCAGTTTAAATTGTAATGAATGATGGACTTACCCAACCGTGATCAAGACTCAGTGTCAAAATGCGTTGGTGTTAGTGGTGTGAATACATTTGGGCTACAACGATATCCTGGAGTGCAGCATCCTTTTATTTCTTCAAGAATTGTTATGGGCGTAATTCCACCCGTTGTTGTCTGCAATGGCTGTGTGCGCGTTGGGAGCTGGAATTGCTTTGTTTGAAATATATATATATATATATATATATATATATATATATATATATATATATATATATATATATATATATATATATATATATATATATATGAAGTCCTCCAAGCAGGGTTTTTTTCGGGATCGAGCCTGTTGTCAGCTGGTGCGTGCCGCCGGTAAGCCCAAACCCGGCAATTAATTCTCCACGAAGATTCAAAATAAACGCACACTCAGAGATCAGGTAGCAGTTTGGCAGCTATTTAATGCTCGTTACGCGTTTCGACCGTAGTCTTGATCACACGAACAGAAAAGCATTTCTGGCATGTTTAAATAAAGTAAAAAAACACCCACAATTGTGAAAGTCGACAAGGGACTACAATTCAGATAACCATCGGCATCATAGTAAAATGGCAGACATCTTGTAATGGGCAAATTATAAATGTAAGTACTAATATACATACACATGTATGCACCAGTTTAACATACCTTCATTACATATTTATTCTCAAACCATAGTGATGAGTTAAAATATACAAATATATTGCACGACTTAATGACAACTATTATATAGTAAAACGCCCATTTTGACGCTATCGTAACTCTAGTGACCACAATATGGCTGACATATTTAGCGAACAATACGAATTCAGTCTAGTGCCAATACAAGACATAATGTCAACTGTTATATATTAAAAGAACGCCCAAGTTGGCGCTTACATAGCTCTAGTGGCAACCATATGTCTGGCAAATTTTCTGCATATATATTAATTCGGTCTAGTGCCAAATCTCTGCAAATCAAGGTACACTTTACTTCCTGATACGATCACTACCTCATTTAGATAACTCTATACGGTCAAGTGCCCCATTCTTCTGTGGTGGTGTTTTTGTATACCTAGAGTTTAAGTAGGAAAAGGTAAATCAGTAATAATAACGACGTCTATCAACAAAGAAAATGAAATAAACATTTTACTACGTAAATATGAAAAATTGAAAAAACAAGAAAGTTCCAAATGGTGGGAGGCGACATCCCTCCAGGACTATGTCGATAAACAAATGGTTCCAAGAGGCCTAAGAATATACATAACACCGTCTCATGACTCCCCTAACCCGCGGATGCTGGACGAATGGGCTACTAATTCGGCGACAAGTTCAAAGAATATGATGATTATTCTCATAAAATATGCCTGGGAAGATCGTGACAGAATCATGAAAGAACTGGCTGAAATTGAAGAGAACCTAAAAAAACATGGTGATCAATCACTTATTCACAAATACAAAGATGAAGTGAAAGGAAGATTAATGAAACATGAGGAAGACATAAAACAACGCAAACAAAGAAAATTATACCGGGATTGTGAAGATTACGAAACGGGACGTATTTTGACTTATAGTCATAAATATGATCATCTTTACAACCAAACAAGCACGAATGGAGATACGGCTGTAATTACTGAGAGTGAATCAACACAAAGAGACGTCAGTGACTCAGATACGGAGGCCTCAGTACATACAGCAAGTACATCGTCGGAGGTAGAAGTAATAACCCATACTGCTACTTTTTAGACAAATTCAGAGTGATGAAGAAAAGTCGACAATCAGCCAGGATAACCCCGACGCCGATTCCACCACCGCGAGGACGAGGGAGAGGCAGAGGAAGAGGACGAGGCAGAGGCAGGGGCGGAGTAAACAAAGACGCCTCAAACGCAAACACAGATCGAAAAATTTCGAGCCCATGGGAACAAGAAAGAGAGGCTCAAAGAAAACACAGTAATGGATGCCCAAATGGTAAATAGAACTATCGTAAATTTGTCTATACGTTCCTTGTCTTATTTTGAAAAATCGACTTTATGCCTAGGTTTGACATTCTGTCCCACAGAACTATTTAATTATGCCAATACCCGCATTGACATTTTCAAATTTATAAGAAAAATCAAATTGAAAAAATGGCATGTATTGAACAATAGTGAAGGGCAATTCTATACAACGCAAGGTAACACCCTAACACAACCGGGACTTACGGTGGGAGATGCCACAGTGTTACAGACTATGTTTGAATTGGGGGTCTCTCACACAGGGGACATGGAAGATCAGAATGAACTGAGCTGGGCAAACATGGTGACGGATAAAGCAGCGTGTACATCGTTTAAACCACGATCAGTATTTTATCCGAATCTTTCTCATGATTCAATTGATACATTTCATGATGTTGTGAATAAGGAATTGACGAAACAAAAACATTTGATTACACATCAGAACACAAGAAATTACAATTTGTCACATAAACAACGCAATTTGATTTTATCTTTAGCTAATGATAATAGCTTGGTTATACGCCCATCTGATAAAGGTGGGAATATTGTTTTATGGGACAAACAAATGTACATTAATGAGGCAGAAAAACAACTGAATAATTATGATTTTTACTGTACTTGTGACACAGCAACATATAATGCTAGCATAACTACTACATGGCAAAAATTATCAGAATGGCAGGAATTAGGTATTATTTCATGGCAGGAATATTGTTTTTTAAAACAGGATTTCCCCAAATTACCTATTTTGTATCTCCTACCAAAGATACACAAACACCCCACTACACCACCAGGGAGACCCATTGTTTCTTCAGTAGGCAATGTAAATGAAAAAGTATCTAAGTATGTCGATCATTTTTTGAAAGAATACGTCATGGAATTGCCATCTTTTGTCAAAGATACCAAAGATTTCCTCAATAAAATAGGAGGATTTATTTGGGATGAAAGTTACTATCTCATTACCCTGGACGTAAATTCGTTGTATACTATAATCGATCACGTCCAGGGAGTGGGAGCCTGTATGCACTATTTGGGAACAAGAGCCATTGAGTATTTAGAGCACACACGCATGCTAGCTGACATGATGATGTTGTGCTTAAAGAACAACATCTTCATGTTTAATGGAAAACTGTACAGACAGGTGAGGGGCACAGCAATGGGGACGTGCTTCGCACCTGGGTTTGCCAACCTCTTCTTGGGAAAATGGGAGGAGGAGATACGTCAGGATCACCTACTGACAAAAGATTTTGACTCAGTAAAGATATGGCTGAGATATATTGACGATCTATTGATCGTCTGGAGTGGTAATGAAGAAAATGCTGTTGCCTTTATTGAAAAACTTAACCACAACCCATACAACATAGTGCTAACACATACCATCAGTAAGGTTAGTGTGGACTTTCTGGATACCCGTATTGAGGTTCAAAATGGTAACCTTGTCACTAGCTTATATAGAAAGGAGACTGCTGGTAACAGTCTCCTTCATGCCCTCAGTGGACACCCCGATACACTTAAATGGAGTATTCCATATGGGGAGCTACTGAGGGCGAGAAGGAACTGTAGTACTGAAGAGAGGTTTCTAGAGGAACAAAATGTTATGCTAAAGAGGCTCCGACAAAGAGGTTATCCTGAATGGGTTCTTGATAGGGCTGTGAGTAAGGTTAAGGACGTCAGTAGGGAGAAATCATTGGAACAGACAGAGGGTAAACAGAGACAAGAGAAAAAAAGTGGTATCAGAGTGATCACAACTTTTAATAACAGATCCAGTAAAATTCGTAAAATCTTAACAGACAGTTGGAAGATCCTACAAACCGATGCAGTTGTAGGCAAAGAGGTAGGAGAAAGACCCCTTATCACTTATAGGAAAGGTAAAAGTTTACGTGATATCCTAGTAAAGGGGGACATAACTGCAACCAAAAGAAATGATTTCCATGAGCTCAAAGGGTTTTATCCTTGTGGGCACTGTAGGGCCTGTCGATTCAGTCCCTCAGTAAAAGAATTCAGTATCCCAGGGAGAACTAATAGATGGAAAATCAACCAATTCTTGACATGTAGCAGCACTTTTATTGTCTATGCATTGGAGTGTCCATGCAAGCTCAGATATGTGGGCAGTACAACGTGTATGGTGAAAAAAGAGTCATGGAACATCTGAGAGCCATAACTAATGTAAACACTGTCTACCCCATTGCCAGGCATTTCTTGGAACACCATCAATCCAATAATTCCTTATTGCGATTCTTTGCAATTGAACAAGTAGTCCCAGGTCTAAGAGGCGGTAATAGGGAATTGTCACTTAGACAAAAGGAATCCAAATGGATTCTAGAATTAGAAACTAAGTTTCCAGGGGGACATAATCTTGATGAGGAATTAGCCTCTCATCTCCAAGTTCATTGAACATGTATGCTGTTTGCAATATACTACTTGTCTGTATGTATTTGCTCCGTATAAGATGTTATATTTATCTATCTCTTATTTGGGTTCTTTTTTTCACAGGAAGAAAGGAGGGGACCCACCGTTTGGATGGTCACTACACGGGTTCCCTTTCCTTTTCTTCCCGGGCTCGGATGTCACTGAATCCAGATAAGGGATTTTTATGTTAATATGTTAATAGTAAATTCTGGAGAAACAAGGAAAAATGAAATAATTTTTGAATTTTATTAGTTTATATAAGGAGCACTTCTATTTAATTTTTTAGTACTAATTTTTAGTACCACCTTTATTCACGAGCATTTTATTAATTAATTTTTTGATAATGACTTGGGTATTACATAGAAAGACAACGAGTATCATGTGTACTATTAACTGAATATTAATTCATGATGGACATACTCACGACTATATATACACTTAAACTCTAGGTATACAAAAACACCACCACAGAAGAATGGGGCACTTGACCGTATAGAGTTATCTAAATGAGGTAGTGATCGTATCAGGGAAGTAAAGTGTACCTTGATTTGCAGAGATTTGGCACTAGACCGAATTAATATATATGCAGAAAATTTGCCAGACATATGGTTGCCACTAGAGCTATGTAAGCGCCAACTTGGGCGTTCTTTTAATATATAACAGTTGACATTATGTCTTGTATTGGCACTAGACCGAATTCGTATTGTTCGCTAAATATGTCAGCCATATTGTGGTCACTAGAGTTACGATAGCGTCAAAATGGGCGTTTTACTATATAATAGTTGTCATTAAGTCGTGCAATATATTTGTATATTTTAACTCATCACTATGGTTTGAGAATAAATATGTAATGAAGGTATGTTAAACTGGTGCATACATGTGTATGTATATTAGTACTTACATTTATAATTTGCCCATTACAAGATGTCTGCCATTTTACTATGATGCCGATGGTTATCTGAATTGTAGTCCCTTGTCGACTTTCACAATTGTGGGTGTTTTTTTACTTTATTTAAACATGCCAGAAATGCTTTTCTGTTCGTGTGATCAAGACTACAGTCGAAACGCGTAACGAGCATTAAATAGCTGCCAAACTGCTACCTGATCTCTGAGTGTGCGTTTATTTTGAATCTTCGTGGAGAATATATATATATATATCTATATATATATATATATATAGATATATATATATATAAAAATGTATATATATATATATATATATATTAAAATACCCCCTAAAACTTAAAAATTACCCTTTGTACCCCAATAACTATACACCCCTAAAAGTCTAAAATTACCCTTACCACCCAATTACCCATAACTCCTAAACCCTAAAATTACCCTGGGCACCCCAAAACCCAAACCCATCCTGAACCCTAAAAATACCCCATCACCCCAAAACCCACCCTAAACTCTAAAAATACCCTGGGCACCCCAAAACCCAAACCCACCCTGAACCCTAAAAATACCCCTACACCCCAAAACCCAAACAATCCCTGAACCCTACAATTACCCTGGGCACCCCAAACCCCAATCCCACCCTGAACCGTAAAAATACCCCTACACCCCAAAACCCAAACAAACCCTGAACCCTAAAATTACCCTGGGCACCCCAAAACCCAAACCCACCCTGAACCCTAAAAATACCCCTGCACCCCAAAACCCAAACCAACCAAAAACCCTAAAATTACCCTGGGCACCCCAAAAACCAAACCCACCCTGAACCCTAAAAATACCCCTGCACCCCAAAACACAAACCCACCCTAAACCCTAAAATTACCCTGGGCACCCCAAAACCCAAACCCACCCTGAACCCTAAAAATACCCCTACACCCCAAAACCCAAACAAACCCTGAACCATAAAACTACCCTGGGCACCCCAAAACCCAAACAAACCCTGAACCCTAAAATTACCCTGGGCACCCCAAAACCCAAACCCACCCTGAACCCTAAAAATACCCCTGCACCCCAAAACCCAAACAAACCCTGAACCCTAAACTTACCCTGGGCATCCCAAAACCCAAACCCACCCTGAACCCTAAAAATACCCTTGCCCCCCAAAACCCAAACAAACCCTGAACCCTAAAATTACCCTGGGCATCCCAAAACCCAAACCCACCCTGAACCCTAAAATAACCCTGGGCACCCCAAAACCCAAACCGACCCTCAACCCTAAAAATACCCTTGCACCCCAAACCCAAAACCCACCCTGAACCCTAAAATTATCCTGGGCACCCCAAAACCCAAACAAACCCTGAACCCTAAAATTACCCTGGGCACCCCAAAACCAAAACAAACCCTGAACCCTAAAATTACCCTGGGCATCCCAAAACCCAAACAAACCCTGAATCCTAAAATTATCCTGGGCACCCCAAACCCACCCTCAACCCTAAAAATGCCCTTGCACCCCAAAACCCAAACAAACCATGAACCCTAAAATTACCCTGGGCACCCAAAACCCAAACACACCCTAAACCCTAAAATTACCCTGGGCACCCCAAAACCCATACAAACCCTGAACCCTAAAATTACCCTGGGCACCCCAAAACCCAAACCCACCCTCAACCCTAAAAATACCCCTGCACCCCAAAACCCAAACCCACCTGAACCCTAAAATTACCCTGGGCACCCCAAAACCCAAACAAACCCTGAACCCTAAAATTACCCTGGGCACCCCAAAGCCCAAACCCACCCTCAACCCTAAAAATACCCCTGCACCCCAAAACCTATACCCCTACACCCCAAAACCCAAGCCCACTCTAAACCCTATACTTACCTTATACTTACATGTAAAATACATATGCCTTTACCATTCATGCCTTTACAACGAAATTCGTTGTAAAGGCATGCGTGGTAAAGGCATATGCATTGTAATGCCATGCGTTGTAATGTCATTGCGGAGTAATAGTAGTTGCGTTGTGTTGGCATGCTATTGATGCTGGAGCATTATTACCTTTTCCTGCTGGTGTTCTAGCATTAGATGCGGAAAAGGCTTTTGATAAAATTCATTGGCAATACCTTTTTCACACCCTGTCTGCATTTAATTTTGGCCCCTTGTTTATCCGTATAATTTCAGCACTCTACTCTGGTCCTTCTGCCAAACTTTTTATTAATGGTAGACTCTCCCAGAAGTTTTGCCTTTTTAGAGGGACCAGGCAAGGTTGCCCTCTATCCCCATTACTTTTTCTTATTGCTATTGAACCCCTATTATTTGCTATTAGGATTTGTACTGAAATTGAAGGCCTTCAACTATCCAACGTCCCTATTAAAACATCAGCTTATGCAGATGATATTCTTTTATATATTGCTAATCCTGAATCTTCCATTCCTCCATTGTTGAATTTAATTGATGTCTACTCTAAAATTTCAGGTTATAAACTTAACACTCATAAACACAAAAGAAGCAAAAGGGGGAATAAGGAGTCAGATCGCCCCCCACTCAAACGAGCAAAAAACACTACAAAATCTGACCCCAATCGAACAGAACAAATACTAATTTCTGACCTGCGGGAGCTTTTACTGCATTCTAAGACTTCCCGAACAAGGCCTGCTCATAGCAAAAAGGCCCTCTGGTCCGTGCTGCTCAGTTTCAACCAACATAAATAGCCACAACAGTGTATAATCACATCACTCTCTCACATAATTGTGTATTAATGAATTAAGGACAAAAAAAAAAAAAAAAATGTGAGAAGGCCAGTAAGCACCTCACGTATGCAAACGGAGGGAGCTGCTGGATGGTACTCGCCAGTATGCCCACGTTATCATCATCGGTTGCTTACATGGCCAGAACAGAAAAGAGTGTGTGCTAGTACTTCCTCAGAGGTGAGAAATAAACAGAAAATAAATCAAAAAAACTGTGTACAAAACCGTACTGAGTCGTATAGTTCACTCAGTGGCCACTGGACTCCAACCGTGAATAGGAAAAACTATTTTCAGAATTAAAAAGACGTACTGCTCACATGCAAGACATACTTTATTGAATGCTGTAAGTGTCCTCAGATTAAAAAACAGACATGTAAATGGCCATTTTCACTCACGAAAGGCCGACATGTTTCGTTGCCAACACTCTCAAGGCAACTTCATCAGAGCATTGGGGAACCAGTCTTCACCTCTTAATTTTTATACCGTATCTGTGGCTACTGACATAATAAAAAGAAGAAGAGAACGTGCCGATCATGAACCTCATATTATTGGAAACATCCTCTTGCAAAAGGTACGGGGACCAAAACCCCAACTCGAAGTTATTTATTTACCGAGAGGTTGCTGTCGTCCCTCGTACCTGCAACCCTCTTCAATGGCGAATGCCGCGCCAATAGGTCACGTTTCACCTGTCGGACTGTAAATATCAGTCTCCACCTGTCAAATTGTGTAAATATGTATGTAGCAATGAGTATCTAATAAATAATAAAATAATATAATATGTCCCTCCTACATACCGTGTATGCAATCTAAATCATGAACAGGATTATGCCCAAGGGATTATTTGCTCAAGAATTAGGGTTATGCTCAACTTCCCTATGTAGTCAAATCTCCTTCTGACTCCCCGACTCATTATAGTACGAGGTATCATATCACAGACAAGCCATTCTTTCATACTAATCCTTCGATAGCATGTCCCGTGGTAATCGAGTAACCAACCAACCTCCCGGCCCGAATACCTCCTTACCGCACCCGCGTTACAAACACGCCATGCCTCGTCCCACTCAATCAATTCCTGTGGGTGCCGGTAACTTTTTTCAAACGCGCCAATTCTCACGTGATGCGGGTGTAGCATCACGTGCTGAGGGACGCATACCTAAGCCCCAAGGCTGTGTGAAGTGTTTACAGAAGTGGCGGCCATCTTGCAATAGCTTTTTCGAAACTCAATTCAACTCGAGGTGCTCTCATCCAGCAATTACATGAATGCCCGCTTCTTGAACACCCTAACCAGACTTCGTTTTTAAATCACACACCACATCTGATCAATTCCACCACTATTTTGAAGGTCTATTCGTGGCTACAAGGATTTCTTTCCAACTACTAGTGTAAAATGTCCCTTATAAAACACCTAAATAGGGAGGGAAAAGCTTACACGTGAGGTTACATAAGCTAACACATTATTTGTTAGCGCAAGCCGTTTATTCGTGTAGAGAGTCATATGAATTAGATACTGTTCCCAGCCCCAGTATTAGTATCGGAGCTGCGCACCTGTAATATTCATGACCTAATAGAATCATATAAGTATTTATAAATATCCTTGATCAAATCATAGAGGACATCCACATAGGCTCATAAAAAACTACTTGATGAACTAGTAAGATGTTAGTGGCGGGGTTCATTTATACCAAGTTACCAAAGATATCAAATCACTTAGTTATAGGTATAATACCACTAAAAGAGGATTCATGGAATCCAATTACATTTCCAGGAGATTTTAACAGTTGCTAACCTTATTCCATTCGATGGAATCATTCAATCCCACCTGGTCCGCTCCCTCAGAAAAAATCCATCTTGCTTCTTTTCTAGCCAAGACCTCATCAAGGTTGTATTTCTCACCCAACACCCTCTCCAGCACTGTCCATTTCAGATCCCTGATATCATGTTTTACATCTCGGAAGTGTTGAACAAGGCGAGTAGTTAGCTTCCCTGCTCTCAAGGTACTCAGATGTTCTTGTATCCGAACTTTCACTTTCCGGGTTGTAAGTCCTATGTAATGCAACCCACAATTACACGTGATCCTATAGATCATGTGTGTGGTGTTGCAATTACTGAACTTGTTGAGATACCATGTTTTTCCACTCACAAGTTGGACACCCTTAGTGTTTTCGGTCAGGGCACAGACTGAACAACCACCACATCTATAATGTCCTGTTGGTAAATTAGACTCCTTCATTTGTTGAATAGGACGGGTGTGGACCAGTCTGTCTTTTAGATTAGGTGCCCTTCTGAAAGCAAACCTGGGAGGTGGCATTTTCTTGTCCCCAGTGTCCAACAATGACCAGTGCTTTCGAATTATCTGTCTGATTTTGGTAGATAATGGATCGAAGGTTGTAACTACAGGTAAACACTGGTCTTTTTGTTTATCAGATCTCTCTAATAAAGCTTCACGAGGTGTATTTTATTTTTTTATTTTTTTTTTGTCCTTAATTCATTAATATACAATTATGTGAGAGAGTGATGTGATTATACACTGTTGTGGCTATTTACGTTGGTTGAAACTGAGCAGCACGGACCAGAGGGCCTTTTTGCTATGAGCAGGCCTTGTTCGGGAAGTCTTAGAATGCAGTAAAAGCTCCCGCAGGTCCGAAATTAGTATTTGTTCTGTTCGATTGGGTTCAGATTTTGTAGTGTTTTTTGCTCGTATAAACTTAACACTAACAAAACAGAATTTTTTCGTTAAATATTCATTGTTCACCTGATATGCTTTCTAATAAGGATATTGCTTGCCAAAAAGATAAACTTAAATATTTGGGTATATTATTTGCCAGCAACGTAAAACAAACTTTGATCCTGAATTTTGAATCTACTTTGGCGTATATTAAGGTTAAAATTCAAAAGTGGTCCTCCTTATGTTTATCTTGGTGGGGAAGAATGGACGCAGTTAAAATGATTTTGGCTCCTAAACTGTTTTATATTTTGTCAACATTACCTGTTCAACTCCCTCTTAAATGTTATAAGACTATAGATACATTTTTGTCGAGATTTATTTGGAATAATTAATCGCCTCGGTTAAGTTATAAAAAGCTGAAATTGTCTAAACTCAATGGAGGGTTTGGTTTACCAGATTTTCTAAAATATCATAAAGCCTTTATTTTAAAACAAAGTATTTTATAGTTTCAACATTTAGATCTTAATGATTCACCTGCATGGTTTCGCATTGAACAGAACTTATTATCACCTTTTCCTTTAGCTGCTTTACTTACAATGTCCAATTCTTCTATGTTTTTAAAGAAATCAATATTGTTGAAATCTACTAGATTAATTTTACATGATTTGGATTCTGTTTTCCAATGTTCTATTTCTAATACATTGAGCCTATCGCTTTGGTATAACCCATCAGTAAAATTAGTTTTCACACAAATTTCTGGAACTCATGGATAAGAGCGGGCATTTTGTATTTTAAAGATATTTATTATAATAATGTCTTTGTTAGTTTTGATGACTTAAAACAAAGATTTCATTTGCAATCATCTGATATTGTAAAATATGAATTGCTCTGCAATTCTATTCTTGATTCCTTCCCAAATGGCTTTCCTTCCATTGTTTCCTCTGATTTAGAAATGTACCTTCAAACAATTGCGTCTTCCTCCCATACAGTGTAATTACTATATAAAAAGTTAAATATTTCTGTTGGTGATAATATCAATCTTCTTTCCACCTTTTGGAATGCAGAATTAGAGTTGTCCTTGTCCTTTTTAATTTTCATTGCGGTGATATCATTTTGATTTATAGGTACTTTATATTATAATCTGTTTTTTTTAATTTATAAATAAGAATGGTTATTTTTTTCCATATTGTATTTTTGAAGTATTGGTTGTACCTTTTCAGTGCTCTTTTATGTATGTCATTTATTATCCAAAATTAGAATAAAATATTTTGAACTCAGTACTCCAAGGACATCACAGAGTTGTCTTTAGTGCACTTGCCTGCTTGCAGTCTACTTCCTTTTCCGCTAGATTGTGGTACTACTCGGTAGCGTGACTAAACCTGTTATTGTGTAGTTAAAGGTGCACTGTTTTATGTATAATTGTGCAGCGGATGAAACTCACAGACTGCTATGCAATTTATTGCAAGGGGTTTCACTCTTTAATGTGAATGTAGGAGACGGAGAAAATAGATTTTTTCCCAAACATAGGGCCACATGTATGAACCTATTTTGCGTTTGCAAATGGGCCGATTCACAGAATCAGCCCGTTTGCGAATGTAAAACAGGCTTTTTCTATGTGTCAAACTCTATTTTGTGATTTGATAACCTGTTATCGAATTGCCAAATGGGTTTGCGATTCAGTATTTGGAAGGGGCGTGTTTAGGGCGTCCCTTCCGAATATCGAATCGCAGCGGTATGTATGAATGTTTGGTGACCGTGAATGCGGTTGCAAAACCTTCGCATTTTGCCACCTACTTCAAGTTGGTGGTAACCCATTCGTCAATGGGACTTTGGGAATAGTGACGAAAATGTTTTATAAGTGCAGGCAGTGGTCCCACGGACCACTGCCCACTCTTAAAATAATGAAAATAAAACTTTTATTTTTTAAACGCAACCCATTTTCATTTAAGGAACATGGGCTGCATTTAAAAACATTTTTTTTTGCTTTATTGAAAAGCAGTCATGGACGTGGTGGTCTGCTGACCCTAGCAGGCCACCATCCCCGTGATTTTAGCGGTTCCTAGGGGGTCGCAAATTGCAACTCCCGATTAATCGTTAAATGAAACTCTTGGAGTATCCTACATTAGGAATAGCGATTACTTAATTGTGATTCACTGAAAATCGCAATTAGGTCATCGTTATTTCAAATTTTGATACATGTGGCCCATAGTCCCATCTTTAAAAGATTACCAAATAGTTTTTTCCAGTCATACTATGTGAGCAACAACAGTAGAGCAAAATATTGGTTTTATGTATTTAATATCCTCTGTATAAAAACATACAAAATAGTCCCGGTTAGAAATCTCTTTGATCCATTCGTTATTCGATCGTTATGGCTTCCCCAGACAGTTATAATATTCGTTACTGGTTTCTAAAGCATATTTATTTTGTTAGGCAGTTACAATAAGTTACTAGATTTATGCTCCTGATGTTGAGAAGCAGGCATGTCCGAAGATTTTGCAGGGTCTCACACAAAAAAAACTACATGCAGGGCTCCACTTCCGTTTTTCCAAGATGGCACAAGCACCTGACTCCAAGTATAAATAAGCATTGGCAAAGCCAGTAAGTCTTTCATTGGGTGGCAACGTTTTGGCTTTTTCAGTCAGCACCTGTTTTGTTTTGCCAGTTTCTAAAATGAATTGTTGTGACAGCTCTTGGACCATCACCAATCTAAAAAAAAACATTAGTTTAAAGTAAATATATTTTCAGTCTTAAAAGGCAGACATTGATATGGTAGTCCCGGGCACTGAAAGAAGCGACTTTGGGTACCTATGTGCTCTTGTGAAAGAACAGAATGCCAACACTCACCCAGGGAAACAAGACATGGCAGTGAGATCTGATTTTCTTTTTGTTGCACCTGCTGTTTTTAGAGGGGGTTTACCCCCAGGCTTTTTACTTTTTGGCCTCCTGCTTTTGACCTATTTTTCATTGGTGTTAGGGCTCTGGGCACTTTACCACTGGTAATTAGTGTTAAAGTGCATATCCTCTCTGTGTAAATTGTGATTCTGATTGAGTATTCATGATTGGCATATTTGATTTACTAGTAAGTCCCTTGTAAAGTGCACTGTGTGTGCCCAGGGTCTGTAAATCAAATGCTACTAGTGAGCCTGCAGTACTAGTTGTGCCACCCACATGAGTAGCCTTTCAAATGTGTCACAGACCTGCCAGTGCAGTGTCTGTGCCCACAGTTTTAAACTGCAATGTCGACCTGGCAAGTGCACCCACTTGCCAGGCCTAACCCTTCCCTTTTATTATATGTAAGTCACCCCTAAGGTAGGCCCAAGGCCGCCCCATGGGCAGGGTGCAGTGTATTTAAAAGGTAGGACATGTAGTAGTGTGTTTTCGCATGTCCTGATAGTGAAATACTGTGAATTTTGTTTTTCACTATTGAAAGGTTATCTCTTCCAAAGGTGAACACGGGGTCTGCCTTGAAACATCTTTCAAGTGCTGATTCCCAATGGAAGATGATAGAAAGTTGGAGTTTGGGATTTCTGAACTCACAATTTAAAAATACATCTTTTAGGGAAGATGGTTTATAAACTGCGTTTTTGAAAATACCACTTTTAGAAAGTGGGCATTTTCTTGCTTAACCATTCTGTGCCTGCCTGTGAAATCTACGTTTGTGTAGCTGACAGCTTAGGCCTCCTGCATACACTCTAGACAGTCACACAAAGGGAGCTTAGGTGTGCCTTGCATATCATGATGGCTCATCATCAGACTGATGGGTCTTCCTGGGATAAGAGTAGTGGGAGGAGTTGCCACTGACACATGAATAGGTTTTGACCTGTCCTGCACAAAGAAGTCTCCACGTCTTAGAGAGTGTCTGGGACACAACAGGAAAGAACTGATCTTGTGAGCAAGAAGGACTGTCTTTGAAGTATGTCTCCTTCAAAGGCCAGAACTAGTGTACATATTTGGGCCCTGACCCCAAAACCTTAGAACTCTTTTGGACTAAGAAACCTGCCAAGAAGAAGAGCTGGAGAAGCTGTCAGGAGGAACTACCAGTTTGCTGTGTGCTCTGCTGTGTTGGCCTGCAGTGGCTGCTTTTGTCTTGGGCAGTGAAAGGACTGGACTAAACCTTCTGCAAAGTATTGCCTGAGTTTCTCCAAGGGCTTGAAGGAGAGCTTGCCTCCTGTTGGAAGTCTCAGGAACATCAAAGACTGCAGGTTAATTTGCCAACAGCACTGGGAACTGTATGTTTTGTGCTGCAACAGAAGAAAAACAACGCAACCCTGGTCTCACCAATCCCACCAGTCGAGGCTGTCATCGAGCCGTTGCTTGCACCGTGACCTGTAGGCATTGCCTCGCTTCACATCACCACCCTGGTATCACCGACGACGACGCAACTTCATTACTGATGCCACTGCCGGCAACGTGACCTGTGGACACCACTCGTTGAGAACACAAAGCATCGCCCGCTTCACACCATAGCTTTCATCTCACAGAGGCACCCCACTGACATCAATGCTGCTGCCTGCACCATGGCCTGTGGACACCGCACGTGAGGTACATGAAGCATCGCACCGTCTCACACCGCAGCCCTGGTCCACCGACATCAGCGCCATCGACTCCAGCCTCATCAACCGACACTGCTGCTTGCACCGCGACCTGTGGGCACGGCACGAAGCATCGCCCAGTTCATATCGCAACCTTGGGTCTACCGATGACAGCGCTTCATCAACAACAACACCGCTGCCTGCACCGTGTCTTGTGGACATCACACGTCGCATTGCCCACCTTCACATGGCAGCCCTGGTCTCACTGATGACGCAGGATGCCACCACCGAGCCACTGCCTGCATTGTGACCTGTGGGCACTGCTCATCGCAGCCCCAACACCATCTACACCAGCGCTCCTGACTTCAACCTCACGGAGTTCAATCCGCAATGCATGTGACTTAAATTGCCCAACTACTCCTGCACCGACCTCCGTAACCGACGCCTGCCAATGCCGTCTCTAAGCAGCTCATCTCATGGCCCCCAACGCCCTACATTTCCAAAGGTACTGTATGCAGGTGTTCCCGACACCGTAGCTGGCCCATGACCTCACGGTCGGCCTGAACTGTTGGATTTGTTGTTCACTACTCCGTGATAGTCCTGGACAGAGCTATTGACTTCAAGGAACTTTTAAGTTGATTCTTGCAATATTCATATCTTTACTACTGTATGTTGGATTTTTATTGTTTTGGTCTTGTTTTACACAGATACATATTGAGTATGTTTCTAAAACTGGTGTGGTGTCCTTTTGTAGTGTTTTCACTGTATTACAGTGTGCTATGTGCTTTACACATTGCCTCTGAGATAATCCTGACTGCTCATGCCAAGCTACCAAGGGGTGAGCAGGGGTTAATTTAGAAGTATAACTCCATTATCCTGACTAGAAGAAAGGTTCCCTACTCAGACAGGGTACAAACCTGCCAATTGGATGCCCTCATTTCTAACACTTTTCATTGTCAGGTACTGATGTCACAAGACTCACCTAGTGCACTCCAGCTAGGGGAAGGGAGCTCCCAGAGGTGGACACCAGCCCTATTGGCTGCAGAAACTTTGCTTAGTATTCACTGTCCCTGCTGGTAGGCACTCTTGGAAGAGAAGATTAATCTTGGTGTCTATTAGGTTAGATGCTATCATGGGACAATTGCCAGTTTCCCGGACACCACACTACAGGTAAGTATGCCTTCACTGTCTGGCAGCTACGAGGAATCTACAAAGTGTGACTGAATTTTTCGGAAGACTGCAACAAAATAGATCTTAAATGGGGCCACGGAAAGCATGTGATTTTTTCACTGTGGCATTTCATGAGAAATTAAGGAATTGCTATACTGGTCATGTTATACATTATCCACTGCATAATTTGCAGATTTCAACAAAAAATGTTGATTCTATCTCAGACTGTTCAAATGTTAGCAAATGAACATTGCCCATTTATTTATTTATTTGATTTTAATTTTAATTTTATTTTTAAGAGTTTTATATAGCGTGAACAAGACCTATATAGGCGACAGACCGCTTTACATGAATCACAAATGAAGGCATGATACAAAACGGTAGGAAGTATACAAAAACACAAGGACAATAAATTAAGTAACCACATGGTAAGAGGGACAATTAATACACAAAATTAAACAAAACTGACTTGGACAGAGTTCGAAAGGTGTTAAAGCACTATGTATCTGGATGAGGAATGCAGGGAAGCTTCCAGGGTGAGGAATTTGTTGGATAGTAGAATTCTTACTTCTTTCCTGAAGGTGGATGTGGATGGGTTGCATGTGATCTTGGGAGGGAGAGAGTTCTAGATTTTTGGGGCAATACCGGAGAAAGAACGGTTGTAGTTTTTTTTCTTGTTGAATTGTTGTGGCTTAAGTAGTAAGGAGCTTTTACTTCTGGATGATCTGTTTCCACCCAAAAGGGTCAGTTTTTGGACCAGGTAAGAAGGTGAATTTTGATGCAGTACATTATGAGTCAAACATGCAATTTTGAGATGGGTTCTAGCCTCATAAAGTAGCCAATTCAGAGACTGGAGATCCGGGTGAAATGATCACTTTTTTTTGGCCAGTGATGAGCCTAGCTGCTGCATTCAAAGTAGTCTTCAATGGTGCAAGGCCAATGAGGGTGGCACTACCATTGTCTAATTTCGATACCACAAGGGCTTGCACTGCTGTTTGAGGTGTGTCGAGGGATGGAAAGGTTTCAGTTTCCTTAATGCAGGCATTTGAAGGATGGCTCTTCTGGTGGTGGCACTGATGTGCTTTTGCATGGAAAGGGCCTTGTCCAAAGTGATACCTAGGGATTTGGCTGAGTCAATGATGTGAGGGGATCAGTTCAAGGCGGTGAGATGTGGGAGCCACTCTTTGATACTAGGGTCGATGGCGGGGGGTGAGATCAGTAGAAATTCAGTTTTGAGGGCATTGAATTTGAGGTGGTTACAAGTCAACCAATACAACGTTTTTGTCAAAGTGTTATTGAGGATATTGATTTCATCGGGAGTGGCGATTTTCATATAGAGTTGAGTGCCATCCACATACATGTGGTAGAGGATGTGGGTAAGTTTGAGGATTTCGTTTAGGGGCTCCATGTAAAGGTTAAACAAAGTCAGGGAGAGAGTAGAACCTTGTGGTACGCCAAGCAATACTGGCGACTGATCAGAGAGAACGTGGTTGACTAGGATGCTTTGCAATCCAGTGTGAAGGAAGGAGAAGAACCATTTTAGCACGGTACAGGAGAGACACATCCTGTGTTCAAGTAGGTTTAAAGGGGTGTCATGATTGACCATGTGTTGTAATGCAGTGGACAAACAAATTAGAAAAGTTAGCTGATCATCTTTCAGTTATATATGGGCAGTAAACAGATGCTAAAGAGCTGAAATTGTATCCACATACACTAAATGACCCCACTTTTGGTCTGAAGAGACCAAAGAAGGAACAGAATGCCAGATACATCTAGCAACACACACTGTACTATATACCCAGCAACACTTAAGAAGGAATACAAAGGCATGTATATAGGGTGGGCAGATTTTAAAAACACAAATTGGGATTTTCCACAAACATAGAAGTAGCGCTACATTTCAACAGTGGCCATGGAGCATAGAATTTCTTAAATGACAGCACTCGCCAACATAGTCTTTAACCAAAGGTCTCTGAAAACTGAGACATGTGCCAGATTTATTGAAATTTGCCAGGACAGATGGTGAAACACTGTGACTGTCCCTATAAATCAGGGACACTGGTCACTCTGCACATGTAATCAGCCACATAAAAGGAAGACAGACTGCATGTTTAATCTCTGTTAGGGGCACACTCATAATGTAAAGAAACTAGCAGATCCAACTTTGAAATGAAGTGGGACCTTGAGTACAATAATGGCTCAGCTCATCAAGAAACGTATGGAAATATAGGATACTATCTGGCCATTGATGTTTTTACAAAGTTTATTTCAACACCAAAGGGTTATTTTCTAAAACAATAACACGACACATAACTTACTTGTCTCCATCGCCATGATGGAGCCTTCTAGATCAGGATTCAGAAGTGTAAAGTTACTAGTAACGTTTTACACATCAGTGGAGATCTCTACCACTGTGCTGGAGATCAGCCTATGGGAAAGTATAGGGAAACATTACAATTTATTATTCCTTAAATCATGTTTAAATATTTAAATATAAAATATGAATATAAAACAATCTAAAAAAAATATTATAAACCTATAACTATTAAAATAAAATGTAATGCCACATTAATTCATCCAAATTAAAGTGTATTAAATAATTAATTAAAATTGGATTTTTAAATTCATAATTGATATTGCTTTAAGAATAATTAAAAAAAGCTCACCCACAGTAATAATTGTAAATAATATGTGTTAAATTGTTTTAAAATTGTGTAGAACTCATTTTTATTTTCCTAATAAAAGTTTAAAAATTTGAAATGTATTTTAAAATGATGTTGATTATTTCATTTAATATATATATATATATCAATGCGCTCCAACACAAAAACAGATATCGAAGAAGTAACCCCAACAACACAGTGATAAATCTAAGCAATACAGTGTTATCGGAGGAAGATAAAACAGTATTGGAACTTGGTCTTTCGTATTGCAAGAAAAATGATTTTAACTACGCTAATTGTAGAATGGATCTGTATAGATTCATATGGAAATTAAAATTGACAAAAATACACAAAAATCTCCAAGGAACCCCAGTGTCCCCCCCACCTGGAACATCACAAGTTGTACCAAATAATCTAACAGTGATGGACATGCCCACGCTGGAGGAGTTGTGGGTATTACAAAATGAAAATGATGTACCAGATCCGACTAGAAATGAAAACCAAAATGAAAGTGGTGATGGTAACTTTGGCACTCTACAATTGGAGGAGACTGATCGCACTCCTTTCCGTCCACGATCACGTTATATCCCACAAACGACACGAGACAATTTGGATATCTTTTCTGAAAATGTATTTATGGACTTGAGACGCCTGTATAACAAAATGGGAAATGAGAAACACAAAAGGGATCCTAAAGAAACCCAAATACAGAGAGTCATATCTAAAATTAAGAAAGAAGAAGGAACCCTGGTGAAACCCTCTGATAAAGGGGGAAATGTTGTACTTTGGGGTCGTGATCTATACTATAAGGGAGGCACTCAATCAATTGAGTAATGGAGAATGCTATAAAAAGATTGAGAAGTCGGAATATGAAAAAGTAAAAGATCAATTTTTTGTAAGACTGGAAGATTGGAGACAACAGAACTTATTGAGCTGGGATGAGTTCAAATTTGTTAAACAGGAGAATCCTATTATTCCAGTCTTCTATATGTTGACGAAAGTGCATAAGAGCATTATAAATCCACCAGGGAGACCGATTATTTCTTCATGTGTCTGTTTGAAAACGTCTCCAGATATATTGATTACTTTTTAAATCCTATAGTTAGAACCTTGACCTCTTACATCAGAGACTCTGCAGATTTTTTGAAACACATCTATGATGTACAATGGGACAGTAACATGTGGTTATTAACGTTACATATTACAACATTGTACACTAGTATTAGACATACTGATGGACTAAAGGCCACTGAATATTTTTTAAGAACAAGACCGATGAGATTTGTGCATCATAATAAGATGATTTTAGAAATGATGGAATGGTGCCTGACAAAAAATATTTTTATGTTTGGAACAGATTTGTACCAACAGGAGCAAGGGACGGCTATGGACACCTGCTTCGCCCCCGTTATGCCAATTTACATCTAGGCTGGTGGGAGGAGCAGGTGCTCCGAGGTCTCGAGCTGGAGCATTGGATGACAAATCTACTGCTATGGGTCAGATTCATTGATGATGTTTTTGTGCTGTGGCAGGGCACAGAAGAGAATATAAAATTGTTCATCAATGATCTAAATGACAATAATTTAAACCTCAAATTTGTGGGTCAGCATAGCAGAACATCTATTGATTTCCTTGATGTTAGAGTTACCGCAAGAGAAGATAGGTTGGAGTCCAGTATCTTTCAGAAGCCTACAGCGGGTAACGCAATCTTACATGCGGGTAGTGCCCACCCTGCACCACTCATCTGAAGTATACCATTCGGTGAGTTTTACAGGGCGAGGAGAACCTGCAGTAATTTTGAAGAATATGAGAGAATAGAACATGAGATGACTAAACGTTTCATACAAAGAGGATATTCCAAGGGAATCATTCAAGGCGCATCCAAAAATGCCAGGAAATTGAATAGGGGCAAAATATTGTTCGATCCTTCAAGAACACAAATAAGGAAAAACAGCAAGAAGGCCCCAAAAACCCACAGATTCATAACAACTTATAATACGAGACAGAATGAAATAAGAGCTATTCTAAGAAAACACTGGTACCTTATCAAGGGGGATCCAGTGATAGGTCCAGAGAGTAGGAAATACCCTGAGATTACTTATAGAAAATCGAAGTCTCTCAGGGACTACCTGGTAAACAGTGAATATCAAGGAGTAACCAGTAATCAAACGTGGCTTTTAGCAAAAGATGGTTTTAAAAAGTGTTTTAAATGCAAAGCCTGCCAACATGGAGAGAATATTGCAGATTTTAAAACACCTTTTAATAAAACCATAAAAATAAAAGGACATTTGACTTGTAAATCAAGCTTTGTGATTTACATGTTGAAATGTCCATGTAAGAAAGTGTACGTAGGCAGTACCACCTTGCCAGCACATAAAAGGATCTTGCAACATAGATGAGCTATCATCAACAAAGATAGAAGTTACTCTGTTGCCAGACACTTTGAAAAAGAACATAAAAGTGACCCCAATTTGATGAGATATAGCTGTATAGCTGAAGTGCCAAAAAAAGGAGGGGGGCAACAGGGAAAAAGAACTCCGTAGATTAGAAACATGTTTTATACTGGAGTTAGATAGCACGGGCCTAATGGACTTAATATTGATGAGGACTTGTTTACATGTTTGTATGAATAATTAAGAAGTGAAGCTGCACATTCAAAGGAACCATTTTTTTAAACTAGAGTTTATGAAATTATAAGGAGAAGGACAAGGGACATATGCACTTTAAAATTTTGCACTTAATGGTATTATGCACTAGCACTTTATAATGTAAAGTATATGAATTTTAATATACGAAAAAAATTCCCCCTTTTTTTTTTTACATGAAATTAAACTTGGAGTAGCGCAAGAAAAATGCGTGAATAAAAATAAGAAAAACAAAATAAATAAAAAAACAAAAAATTGTAAGCACTAGCACTTTAGAAGTAAGTACTGTAGAATGTAAATTATAAGCACTAGCACTTTAGAAATAGTACTGTATTGAAAAAACTATATATAAAAAGAAGCACTATGCACTTTAATAATGCCGTACTGATTACTGCTTAGGAGTGAACCAAGCATAATGAGGGTGACCGAATTTATACATGAATCGCCAATCTTTGTTGCATTGTTATAAAAGAAATTGGCAATGTTTCAATGTTTGTTCTAAAGTTGGGAATAGTGACTGAATTGCACTGTTGTATACTTGAACTTATGCGTTTACATATTGCACTTGCACGTAAATAAGTGAATTGAGCGATATCCAAAACATGTTTTAAAATGGCGCCCGTTTTTAAGTAATCAGGGGCTTAGATGCTTTGGGAATTGTCCTTTGTCTGTTGCTATGTCCTTTTTTTAGAACGGTATTTAATGTTTAAACAAATGGCACTCCGTATCGTGATCAAGGCTGCGTGTGACAGCCGGAGCGCGTGGATGCCATCAACTCAATAAAGAAAGTTGAGTAAAAATAACCCCCTTGGAGTGCTGGATTGTTTTCCTGGAGAAAGGAGATTTCGAATGCGATATATATATATATATATATATATATATATATATATATATATATATATATATATATATATATCTTCAATCGCATAATATGCACGCTTCAGTAATCAGAACTCCGTAGTAATGTTTCCACAAGTTGTTTAACAACTTGTGGAAACATTACTACGGAGTTCTTGATTACTGAGAGCGTGCATATTTGTGCGATTGAAGATAGTGACAATACCGGCTTGCTCCGCCGGGAAGCACGCCACTTCTCACGGGTCCATCGCAGTCGGAAGGAGCGTTTTCTTTGGGATATATATATATATTTTTTAAAACAAACGCCCTTGAGCTTTCAGGATGCACTCAACGGCTTGCCTGCCAGCAGGCTTCCATTGTCAGCTTGCCTCCACCTTCCGGTATATTAAATACGGCCTGATGCGCTTCGTGGCTTGGAGCGCCACTTCTTCAGGGACCCATTGTCATTTGCGCATGGAATCAGGCTCCTTTATATTAGGGGTGGGCGGAATTTGCGTAGTCGCGCTACGCAAAGCTCCGCGAAACGGTAAAAAATCTCCGCGAGCACGCAAAAGTTCCGCGAACACGCGGAATTGCTTGTTCCGCCCGTTCGCGATGCTTTTTTCCTGTTCGCGAACGCTGTTTGCGTGCTCGGGGAGAAATAACTCGCGAACACGCATTTTGAAAGCGCGAACAAGCAAAAAATTCCGCGAAGCCGCGGATCGCGGAATTTTTGGTAATTCCGCGTTGTCCGCGGAACGCGAAATTACCCAAATTCCGCAAATTCCGCGAGCGGAACGGAATTTACCGCCCAGGCCTACTTTATATACATGCCTTTCATTGGTTCACGGCCCCCAGTGGGCCAAGTTCATTTGCATTTTTAATTAAGGCGGCATGCTGGGATATGTAGGCAGTCCTTTGAGCAACATTATTTCCTTCGTAGGTTTCTATGCGCAAAACGATTGAGACATCAATTAAACTCCTTTGTAGGATCTGGTATCGTGAAGGCAAGACAATCTTCATTTAGGCTCGCCGTGCTGTATACTGGATTGGAATCAGTTTCCCTCCACAGCCTCTTTGAAGTTAAAAGATGGTGCAATCCTGCACGGTAAAGGCAACCGTGACAATTTTTTTTTTAAACAAACGCCCTTGAGCTTTCAGGATGCACTCGACGGCTTGCCTGCCAGCAGGCTTCCATTGTCAGCTTGCCTCCACCTTCCGGTATATTAAATACGGCCTGACGCGTTTCGTGGCTTGGAGCACCACTTCTTCAGAGGCCCATTGTCATTTGCGCATGGAATCAGGCTCCTTTATATACATGCCTTTCATTGGTTCACGGCCCCCAGTGGGCCAAGTTCATTTGCATTTTTAATTAAGGCGGCATGCTGGGACATGTAGGCAGTCCTTTGAGCAACATTATTTCCTTCGTAGGTTTCTATGCGCAAAACGATTGAGACATCAATTAAACTCCTTTGTAGGATATGGTATCGTGAAGGCAAGACAATCTTCATTTAGGCTCGCCGTGCTGTGTACTGGATTGGAATCAGTTTCCCTCCACAGCCTCTTTGAAGTTAAAAGATGGTGCAATCCTGCACGGTAAAGGCAACCGTGACGACATTTTTTTAAACAAACGCCCTTGAGCTTTCAGGATGCACTCGACGGCTTGCCTGCCAGCAGGCTTCCATTGTCAGCTTGCCTCCACCTTCCGGTATATTAAATACGGCCTGATGCGTTTCGTGGCTTGGAGCGCCACTTCTTCAGGGGCCCATTGTCATTTGCGCATGGAATCAGGCTCCTTTATATACATGCCTTTCATTGGTTCACGGCCCCCAGTGGGCCAAGTTCATTTGCATTTTTAATTAAGGCGGCATGCTGGGATATGTAGGCAGTCCTTTGAGCAACATTATTTCCTTCGTAGGTTTCTATGCGCAAAACGATTGAGACATCAATTAAACTCCTTTGTAGGATCTGGTATCGTGAAGGCAAGACAATCTTCATTTAGGCTCGCCGTGCTGTATACTGGATTGGAATCAGTTTCCCTCCACAGCCTCTTTGAAGTTAAAAGATGGTGCAATCCTGCAAGGTAAAGGCAACCGTGACGAAAGTTTTTTAAACAAACGCCCTTGAGCTTTCAGGATGCACTCGACGGCTTGCCTGCCAGAAGGCTTCCATTGTCAGCTTGCCTCCACCTTCCGGTATATTAAATACGGCCTGACGCGTTTCGTGGCTTGGAGCGCCACTTCTTCAGAGGCCCATTGTCATTTGCGCATGGAATCAGGCTCCTTTATATACATGCCTTTCATTGGTTCACGGCCCCCAGTGGGCCAAGTTCATTTGCATTTTTAATTAAGGCGGCATGGTGGGACATGTAGGCAGTCCTTTGAGCAACATTATTTCCTTCGTAGGTTTCTATGCGCAAAACGATTGAGACATCAATTAAACTCCTTTGTAGGATCTGGTATCGTGAAGGCAAGACAATCTTCATTTAGGCTCGCCGTGCTGTATACTGAATTGGAATCAGTTTCCCTCCACAGCCTCTTTGAAGTTAAAAGATGGTGCAATCCTGCACGGTAAAGGCAACCGTGACAATTTTTTTTTAAACAAACGCCCTTGAGCTTTCAGGATGCACTCGACGGCTTGCCTGCCAGCAGGCTTCCATTGTCAGCTTGCCTCCATCTTCCGGTATATTAAATACGGCCTGACGCGTTTCGTGGCTTGGAGCGCCACTTCTTCAGAGGCCCATTGTCATTTGCGCATGGAATCAGGCTCCTTTATATACATGCCTTTCATTGGTTCACGGCCCCCAGTGGGCCAAGTTCATTTGCATTTTTAATTAAGGCGGCATGCTGGGACATGTAGGCAGTCCTTTGAGCAACATTATTTCCTTCGTAGGTTTCTATGCGCAAAACGATTGAGACATCAATTAAACTCCTTTGTAGGATCTGGTATCGTGAAGGCAAGACAATCTTCATTTAGGCTCGCCGTGCTGTATACTGGATTGGAATCAGTTTCCCTCCACAGCCTCTTTGAAGTTAAAAGATGGTGCAATCCTGCACGGTAAAGGCAACCGTGACAATTGTTTTTTAAACAAACGCCCTTGAGCTTTCAGGATGCACTCGACGGCTTGCCTGCCAGCAGGCTTCCATTGTCAGCTTGCCTCCACCTTCCGGTATATTAAATACGGCCTGACGCGTTTCGTGGCTTGGAGCGCGACTTCTTCAGAGGCCCACTGTCATTTGCGCATGGAATCAGGCTAATTTATATACATGCCTTTCATTGGTTCACGGCCCCCAGTGGGCCAAGTTCATTTGCATTTTTAATTAAGGCGGCATGCTGGGACATGTAGGCAGTCCTTTGAGCAACATTATTTCCTTCGTAGGTTTCTATGCGCAAAACGATTGAGACATCAATTAAACTCCTTTGTAGGATCTGGTATCGTGAAGGCAAGACAATCTTCATTTAGGCTCGCCGTGCTATATACTGGATTGGAATCAGTTTCCCTCCACAGCCTCTTTGAAGTTAAAAGATGGTGCAATCCTGCACGGTAAAGGCAACCGTGACGAAATTTTTTTAAACAAACGCCCTTGAGCTTTCAGGATGCACTCGACGGCTTGCCTTCCAGCAGGCTTCCATTGTCAGCTTGCCTCCACCTTCCGGTATATTAAATACGCCCTGACGCGTTTCGTGGCTTGGAGCGCCACTTCTTCAGAGGCCCATTGTCATTTGCGCATGGAATCAGGCTCCTTTGTATACATGCCTTTCATTGGTTCACGGCCCCCAGTGGGCCAAGTTCATTTGCATTTTTAATTAACGCGGCATGCTGGGACATGTAGGCAGTCCTTTGAGCAACATTATTTCCTTTGTAGGTTTCCATGCGCAAAACGATTGAGACATCAATTAAACTCCTTTGTAGGATCTGGTATCGTGAAGGCAAGACAATCTTCATTTAGGCTCGCCGTGCTGTATACTGGATTGGAATCAGTTTCCCTCCACAGCCTCTTTGAAGTTAAAAGATGGTGCAATCCTGCACGGTAAAGGCAACCGTGACAACATTTTTTTAAACAAACGCCCTTGAGCTTTCAGGATGCACTCGACGGCTTGCCTGCCAGCAGGCTTCCATTGTCAGCTTGCCTCCACCTTCCGGTATATTAAATACGGCCTGACGCGTTTCGTGGCTTGGACCGCCACTTCTTCAGAGGCCCATTGTCATTTGCGCATGGAATCAGGCTCCTTTATATACATCCCTTTCATTGGTTCACGGCCCCCAGTGGGCCAAGTTCATTTGCATTTTTAATTAAGGCGGCATGCTGGGACATGTAGGCAGTCCTTTGAGCAACATTATTTCCTTCGTAGGTTTCTATGCGCAAAACGATTGAGACATCAATTAAACTCCTTTGTAGGATCTGGTATCGTGAAGGCAAGACAATCTTCATTTAGGCTCGCCGTGCTGTATACTGGATTGGAATCAGTTTCCCTCCACAGCCTCTTTGAAGTTAAAAGATGGTGCAATCCTGCACGGTAAAGGCAACCGTGACAAATTTTTTTAAACAAACGCCCTTGAGCTTTCAGGATGCACTTGACGGCTTGCCTGCCAGCAGGCTTCCATTGTCAGCTTGCCCCCACCTTCCGGTATATTAAATACGGCCTGACGCGTTTCGTGACTTGGAGCGCCACTTCTTCAGAGGCCCATTGTCATTTGCGCATAGAATCAGGCTCCTTTATATACATGCCTTTCATTGGTTCACGGCCCCCTGTGGGCCAAGTTCATTTGCATTTTTAATTAAGGCGGCATGCTGGGACATGTAGGCAGTCCTTTGAGCAACATTATTTCCTTCGTAGGTTTCTATGCGCAAAACGATTGAGACATCAATTAAACTCCTTTGTAGGATCTGGTATCGTGAAGGAAAGACAATCTTCATTTAGGCTCGCCGTGCTGTATACTGGATTGGAATCAGTTTCCCTCCACAGCCTCTTTGAAGTTAAAAGATGGTGCAATCCTGCACGGTAAAGGCAACCGTGACAATTTTTTTTTAAACAAACGCCCTTGAGCTTTCAGGATGCACTCGACGGCTTGCCTGCCAGCAGGCTTCCATTGTCAGCTTGCCTCCACCTTCCGGTATATTAAATACGGCCTGACGCGTTTCGTGGCTTGGAGCGCCACTTCTTCAGAGGCCCATTGTCATTTGCGCATGGAATCAGGCTAATTTATATACATGCCTTTCATTGGTTCACGGCCCCCAGTGGGCCAAGTCCATTTGCATTTTTAATTAAGGCGGCATGCTGGGACATGTAGGCAGTCCTTTGAGCAACATTATTTCCTTCGTAGGTTTCTATGCGCAAAACGATTGAGACATCAATTAAACTCCTTTGTAGGATCTGGTATCGTGAAGGCAAGACAATCTTCATTTAGGCTCGCCGTGCTATATACTGGATTGGAATCAGTTTCCCTCCACAGCCTCTTTGAAGTTAAAAGATGGTGCAATCCTGCACGGTAAAGGCAACCGTGAAGAAATTTTTTTAAACAAACGCCCTTGAGATTTCAGGAAGCACTTGACGGCTTGCCTGCCAGCAGGCTTCCATTGTCAGCTTGCCTCCACCTTCCGGTATATTAAATACGGCCTGACGCGTTTCGTGGCTTGGAGCGCCACTTCTTCAGAGGCCCATTGTCATTTGCGCATGGAATCAGGCTCCTTAATATACATGCCTTTCATTGGTTCACGGCCCCCAGTGGGCCAAGTTCATTTGCATTTTTAATTAAGGCGGCATGCTGGGACATGTAGGCAGTCCTTTGAGCAACATTATTTCCTTCGTAGTTTTCTATGCGCAAAACGATTGAGACACCAATTAAACTCCTTTGTAGGATCTGGTATCGTGAAGGCAAGACAATCTTCATTTAGGCTCGCCGTGCTGTATACTGGATTGGAATCAGTTTCCCTCCACAGCCTCTTTGAAGTTAAAAGATGGTGCAATCCTGCACGGTAAAGGCAACCGTGACGATTTTTTTTTTAAACAAACGCCCTTGAGCTTTCAGGATGCACTCGACGGCTTGCCTGACAGCAGGCTTCCATTGTCAGCTTGCCTCCACCTTCCGGTATATTAAATACGGCCTGACGCGTTTCGTGGCTTGGAGCGCCACTTCTTCAGAGGCCCATTGTCATTTGCGCATGGAATCAGGCTCCTTTATATACATGCCTTTCATTGGTTCACGGCCCCCAGTGGGCCAAGTTCATTTGCATTTTTAATTAAGGCGGCATGCTGGGACATGTAGGCAGTCCTTTGAGCAACATTATTTCCTTCGTAGGTTTCTATGCGCAAAACGATTGAGACATCAATTAAACTCCTTTGTAGGATCTGGTAACGTGAAGGCAAGACAATCTTCATTTAGGCACGCCGTGCTATACTGGATTGGAATCAGTTTCCCTCCACAGCCTCTTTGAAGTTAAAAGATGGTGCAAACCTGCACGGTAAAGGCAACCGTGACGAATTTTTTTAAACAAACGCCCTTGAGCTTTCAGGATGCACTCGACGGCTTGCCTGCCAGCAGGCTTCCATTGTCAGCTTGCCTCCACCTTCCGGTAAATTAAATACGGCCTGACGCGTTTCGTGGCTTGGAGCGCCACTTCTTCAGAGGCCCATTGTCATTTGCGCATGGAATCAGGCTCCTTTATATACATGCCTTTCATTGGTTCACGGCCCCCAGTGGGCCAAGTTCATTTGCATTTTTAATTAAGGCGGCATGCTGGGACATGTAGGCAGTCCTTTGAGCAACATTATTTCCTTCGTAGGTTTCTATGCGCAAAACGATTGAGACATCAATTAAACTCCTTTGTAGGATCTGGTATCGTGAAGGCAAGACAATCTTCATTTAGGCACGCCGTGCTGTATACTGGATTGGAATCAGTTTCCCTCCACAGCCTCTTTGAAGTTAAAAGATGGTGCAAACCTGCACGGTAAAGGCAACCGTGACGAATTTTTTTTAAACAAACGCCCTTGAGCTTTCAGGAAGCACTCGACGGCTTGCCTGCCAGCAGGCTTCCATTGTCAGCTTGCCTCCACCTTCCGGTATATTAAATACGGCCTGACGCGTTTCGTGGCTTGGAGCGCCACTTCTTCAGAGGCCCATTGTCATTTGCGCATGGAATCAGGCTCCTTTATATACATGCCTTTCATTGGTTCACGGCCCCCAGTGGGCCAAGTTCATTTGCATTTTTAATTAAGGCGGCATGCTGGGACATGTAGGCAGTCCTTTGAGCAACATTATTTCCTTCGTAGGTTTCTATGCGCAAAACGATTGAGACATCAATTAAACTCCTTTGTAGGATCTGGTATCGTGAAGGCAAGACAATCTTCATTTAGGCTCGCCGTGCTGTATACTGGATTGGAATCAGTTTCCCTCCACAGCCTCTTTGAAGTTAAAAGATGGTGCAATCCTGCACGGTAAAGGCAACCGTGACGATTTTTTTTTTAAACAAACGCCCTTGAGCTTTCAGGATGCACTCGACGGCTTGCCTGCCAGCAGGCTTCCATTGTCAGCTTGCCTCCACCTTCCGGTATATTAAATACGGCCTGACGCGTTTCGTGGCTTGGAGCGCCACTTCTTCAGAGGCCCATTGTCATTTGCGCATGGAATCAGGCTCCTTTATATACATGCCTTTCATTGGTTCACGGCCCCCAGTGGGCCAAGTTCATTTGCATTTTTAATTAAGGCGGCATGCTGGGACATGTAGGCAGTCCTTTGAGCAACATTATTTCCTTCGTAGGTTTCTATGCGCAAAACGATTGAGACATCAATTAAACTCCTTTGTAGGATCTGGTATCGTGAAGGCAAGACAATCTTCATTTAGGCTCGCCGTGCTGTATACTGGATTGGAATCAGTTTCCCTCCACAGCCTCTTTGAAGTTAAAAGATGGTGCAATCCTGCACGGTAAAGGCAACCGTGACGAATTTTTTTTTAAACAAACGCCCTTGAGCTTTCAGGATGCACTCGACGGCTTGCCTGCCAGCAGGCTTCCATTGTCAGCTTGCCTCCACCTTCCGGTATATTAAATACGGCCTGACGCGTTTCGTGGCTTGGAGCGCCACTTCTTCAGAGGCCCATTGTCATTTGCGCATGGAATCAGGCTCCTTTATATACATGCCTTTCATTGGTTCACGGCCCCCAGTGGGCCAAGTTCATTTGCATTTTTAATTAAGGCGGCATGCTGGGACATGTAGGCAGTCCTTTGAGCAACATTATTTCCTTCGTAGGTTTCTATGCGCAAAACGATTGAGACATCAATTAAACTCCTTTGTAGGATCTGGTATCGTGAAGGCAAGACAATCTTCATTTAGGCTCGCCGTGCTGTATACTGGATTGGAATCAGTTTCCCTCCACAGCCTCTTTGAAGTTAAAAGATGGTGCAATCCTGCACGGTAAAGGCAACCGTGACGATTTTTTTTTTAAACAAACGCCCTTGAGCTTTCAGGATGCACTCGACGGCTTGCCTGCCAGCAGGCTTCCATTGTCAGCTTGCCTCCACCTTCCGGTATATTAAATACGGCCTGACGCGTTTCGTGGCTTGGAGCGCCACTTCTTCAGAGGCCCATTGTCATTTGCGCATGGAATCAGGCTCCTTTATATACATGCCTTTCATTGGTTCACGGCCCCCAGTGGGCCAAGTTCATTTGCATTTTTAATTAAGGCGGCATGCTGGGACATGTAGGCAGTCCTTTGAGCAACATTATTTCCTTCGTAGGTTTCTATGCGCAAAACGATTGAGACATCAATTAAACTCCTTTGTAGGATCTGGTATCGTGAAGGCAAGACAATCTTCATTTAGGCTCGCCGTGCTGTATACTGGATTGGAATCAGTTTCCCTCCACAGCCTCTTTGAAGTTAAAAGATGGTGCAATCCTGCACGGTAAAGGCAACCGTGACGAAATTTTTTTAAACAAACGCCCTTGAGCTTTCAGGATGCACTCGACGGCTTGCCTGCCAGCAGGCTTCCATTGTCAGCTTGCCTCCACCTTCCGGTATATTAAATACGGCCTGACGCGTTTCGTGGCTTGGAGCGCCACTTCTTCAGAGGCCCATTGTCATTTGCGCATGGAATCAGGCTCCTTTATATACATGCCTTTCATTGGTTCACGGCCCCCAGTGGGCCAAGTTCATTTGCATTTTTAATTAAGGCGGCATGCTGGGACATGTAGGCAGTCCTTTGAGCAACATTATTTCCTTCGTAGGTTTCTATGCGCAAAACGATTGAGACATCAATTAAACTCCTTTGTAGGATCTGGTATCGTGAAGGCAAGACAATCTTCATTTAGGCTCGCCGTGCTGTATACTGGATTGGAATCAGTTTCCCTCCACAGCCTCTTTGAAGTTAAAAGATGGTGCAATCCTGCACGGTAAAGGCAACCGTGACGAAATTTTTTTAAACAAACGCCCTTGAGCTTTCAGGATGCACTCGACGGCTTGCCTGCCAGCAGGCTTCCATTGTCAGCTTGCCTCCACCTTCCGGTATATTAAATACGGCCTGACGCGTTTCGTGGCTTGGAGCGCCACTTCTTCAGAGGCCCATTGTCATTTGCGCATGGAATCAGGCTCCTTTATATACATGCCTTTCATTGGTTCACGGCCCCCAGTGGGCCAAGTTCATTTGCATTTTTAATTAAGGCGGCATGCTGGGACATGTAGGCAGTCCTTTGAGCAACATTATTTCCTTCGTAGGTTTCTATGCGCAAAACGATTGAGACATCAATTAAACTCCTTTGTAGGATCTGGTATCGTGAAGGCAAGACAATCTTCATTTAGGCTCGCCGTGCTATATACTGGATTGGAATCAGTTTCCCTCCACAGCCTCTTTGAAGTTAAAAGATGGTGCAATCCTGCACGGTAAAGGCAACCGTGACGAAATTTTTTTAAACAAACGCCCTTGAGCTTTCAGGATGCACTCGACGGCTTGCCTGCCAGCAGGCTTCCATTGTCAGCTTGCCTCCACCTTCCGGTATATTAAATACGGCCTGACGCGTTTCGTGGCTTGGAGCGCCACTTCTTCAGAGGCCCATTGTCATTTGCGCATGGAATCAGGCTCCTTTATATACATGCCTTTCATTGGTTCACGGCCCCCAGTGGGCCAAGTTCATTTGCATTTTTAATTAAGGCGGCATGCTGGGACATGTAGGCAGTCCTTTGAGCAACATTATTTCCTTCGTAGGTTTCTATGCGCAAAACGATTGAGACATCAATTAAACTCCTTTGTAGGATCTGGTATCGTGAAGGCAAGACAATCTTCATTTAGGCTCGCCGTGCTGTATACTGGATTGGAATCAGTTTCCCTCCACAGCCTCTTTGAAGTTAAAAGATGGTGCAATCCTGCACGGTAAAGGCAACCGTGACGATTTTTTTTTAAACAAACGCCCTTGAGCTTTCAGGATGCACTCGACGGCTTGCCTGCCAGCAGGCTTCCATTGTCAGCTTGCCTCCACCTTCCGGTATATTAAATACGGCCTGACGCGTTTCGTGGCTTGGAGCGCCACTTCTTCAGAGGCCCATTGTCATTTGCGCATGGAATCAGGCTCCTTTATATACATGCCTTTCATTGGTTCACGGCCCCCAGTGGGCCAAGTTCATTTGCATTTTTAATTAAGGCGGCATGCTGGGACATGTAGGCAGTCCTTTGAGCAACATTATTTCCTTCGTAGGTTTCTATGCGCAAAACGATTGAGACATCAATTAAACTCCTTTGTAGGATCTGGTATCGTGAAGGCAAGACAATCTTCATTTAGGCTCGCCGTGCTATATACTGGATTGGAATCAGTTTCCCTCCACAGCCTCTTTGAAGTTAAAAGATGGTGCAATCCTGCACGGTAAAGGCAACCGTGACGAAATTTTTTAAACAAACGCCCTTGAGCTTTCAGGATGCACTCGACGGCTTGCCTGCCAGCAGGCTTCCATTGTCAGCTTGCCTCCACCTTCCGGTATATTAAATACGGCCTGACGCGTTTCGTGGCTTGGAGCGCCACTTCTTCAGAGGCCCATTGTCATTTGCGCATGGAATCAGGCTCCTTTATATACATGCCTTTCATTGGTTCACGGCCCCCAGTGGGCCAAGTTCATTTGCATTTTTAATTAAGGCGGCATGCTGGGACATGTAGGCAGTCCTTTGAGCAACATTATTTCCTTCGTAGGTTTCTATGCGCAAAACGATTGAGACATCAATTAAACTCCTTTGTAGGATCTGGTATCGTGAAGGCAAGACAATCTTCATTTAGGCTCGCCGTGCTGTATACTGGATTGGAATCAGTTTCCCTCCACAGCCTCTTTGAAGTTAAAAGATGGTGCAATCCTGCACGGTAAAGGCAACCGTGACGAATTTTTTTTTAAACAAACGCCCTTGAGCTTTCAGGATGCACTCGACGGCTTGCCTGCCAGCAGGCTTCCATTGTCAGCTTGCCTCCACCTTCCGGTATATTAAATACGGCCTGACGCGTTTCGTGGCTTGGAGCGCCACTTCTTCAGAGGCCCATTGTCATTTGCGCATGGAATCAGGCTCCTTTATATACATGCCTTTCATTGGTTCACGGCCCCCAGTGGGCCAAGTTCATTTGCATTTTTAATTAAGGCGGCATGCTGGGACATGTAGGCAGTCCTTTGAGCAACATTATTTCCTTCGTAGGTTTCTATGCGCAAAACGATTGAGACATCAATTAAACTCCTTTGTAGGATCTGGTATCGTGAAGGCAAGACAATCTTCATTTAGGCTCGCCGTGCTGTATACTGGATTGGAATCAGTTTCCCTCCACAGCCTCTTTGAAGTTAAAAGATGGTGCAATCCTGCACGGTAAAGGCAACCGTGACGAATTTTTTTTAAACAAACGCCCTTGAGCTTTCAGGATGCACTCGACGGCTTGCCTGCCAGCAGGCTTCCATTGTCAGCTTGCCTCCACCTTCCGGTATATTAAATACGGCCTGACGCGTTTCGTGGCTTGGATCGCCACTTCTTCAGAGGCCCATTGTCATTTGCGCATGGAATCAGGCTCCTTTATATACATGCCTTTCATTGGTCCACGGCCCCCAGTGGGCCAAGTTCATTTGCATTTTTAATTAAGGCGGCATGCTGGGACATGTAGGCAGTCCTTTGAGCAACATTATTTCCTTCGTAGGTTTCTATGCGCAAAACGATTGAGACATCAATTAAACTCCTTTGTAGGATCTGGTATCGTGAAGGCAAGACAATCTTCATTTAGGCTCGCCGTGCTGTATACTGGATTGGAATCAGTTTCCCTCCACAGCCTCTTTGAAGTTAAAAGATGGTGCAATCCTGCACGGTAAAGGCAACCGTGACAATTTTTTTTTAAACAAACGCCCTTGAGCTTTCAGGATGCACTCGACTGCTTGCCTGCCAGCAGGCTTCCATTGTCAGCTTGCCTCCACCTTCCGGTATATTAAATACGGCCTGACGCGTTTCGTGGCTTGGAGCGCCACTTCTTCAGAGGCCCACTGTCATTTGCGCATGGAATCAGGCTAATTTATATACATGCCTTTCATTGGTTCACGGCCCCCAGTGGGCCAAGTTCATTTGCATTTTTAATTAAGGCGGCATGCTGGGACATGTAGGCAGTCCTTTGAGCAACATTATTTCCTTCGTAGGTTTCTATGCGCAAAACGATTGAGACATCAATTAAACTCCTTTGTAGGATCTGGTATCGTGAAGGCAAGACAATCTTCATTTAGGCTCGCCGTGCTATATACTGGATTGGAATCAGTTTCCCTCCACAGCCTCTTTGAAGTTAAAAGATGGTGCAATCCTGCACGGTAAAGGCAACCGTGACGAAATTTTTTTAAACAAACGCCCTTGAGCTTTCAGGATGCACTCGACGGCTTGCCTTCCAGCAGGCTTCCATTGTCAGCTTGCCTCCACCTTCCGGTATATTAAATACGCCCTGACGCGTTTCGTGGCTTGGAGCGCCACTTCTTCAGAGGCCCATTGTCATTTGCGCATGGAATCAGGCTCCTTTGTATACATGCCTTTCATTGGTTCACGGCCCCCAGTGGGCCAAGTTCATTTGCATTTTTAATTAACGCGGCATGCTGGGACATGTAGGCAGTCCTTTGAGCAACATTATTTCCTTTGTAGGTTTCCATGCGCAAAACGATTGAGACATCAATTAAACTCCTTTGTAGGATCTGGTATCGTGAAGGCAAGACAATCTTCATTTAGGCTCGCCGTGCTGTATACTGGATTGGAATCAGTTTCCCTCCACAGCCTCTTTGAAGTTAAAAGATGGTGCAATCCTGCACGGTAAAGGCAACCGTGACGACATTTTTTTAAACAAACGCCCTTGAGCTTTCAGGATGCACTCGACGGCTTGCCTGCCAGCAGGCTTCCATTGTCAGCTTGCCTCCACCTTCCGGTATATTAAATACGGCCTGACGCGTTTCGTGGCTTGGAGCGCCACTTCTTCAGAGGCCCATTGTCATTTGCGCATGGAATCAGGCTCCTTTATATACATGCCTTTCATTGGTTCACGGCCCCCAGTGGGCCAAGTTCATTTGCATTTTTAATTAAGGCGGCATGCTGGGACATGTAGGCAGTCCTTTGAGCAACATTATTTCCTTCGTAGGTTTCTATGCGCAAAACGATTGAGACATCAATTAAACTCCTTTGTAGGATCTGGTATCGTGAAGGCAAGACAATCTTCATTTAGGCTCGCCGTGCTGTATACTGGATTGGAATCAGTTTCCCTCCACAGCCTCTTTGAAGTTAAAAGATGGTGCAATCCTGCACGGTAAAGGCAACCGTGACGATTTTTTTTTAAACAAACGCCCTTGAGCTTTCAGGATGCACTCGACGGCTTGCCTGCCAGCAGGCTTCCATTGTCAGCTTGCCGCCACCTTCCGGTATATTAAATACGGCCTGACGCGTTTCGTGGCTTGGAGCGCCACTTCTTCAGAGGCCCATTGTCATTTGCGCATGGAATCAGGCTCCTTTATATACATGCCTTTCATTGGTTCACGGCCCCCAGTGGGCCAAGTTCATTTGCATTTTTAATTAAGGCGGCATGCTGGGACATGTAGGCAGTCCTTTGAGCAACATTATTTCCTTCGTAGGTTTCTATGCGCAAAACGATTGAGACATCAATTAAACTCCTTTGTAGGATCTGGTATCGTGAAGGCAAGACAATCTTCATTTAGGCTCGCCGTGCTGTATACTGGATTGGAATCAGTTTCCCTCCACAGCCTCTTTGAAGTTAAAAGATGGTGCAATCCTGCACGGTAAAGGCAACCGTGACAATTTTTTTTAAACAAACGCCCTTGAGCTTTCAGGATGCACTCGACGGCTTGCCTGCCAGCAGGCTTCCATTGTCAGCTTGCCTCCACCTTCCGGTATATTAAATACGGCCTGACGCGTTTCGCGGCTTGGAGCGCCACTTCTTCAGAGGCCCATTGTCATTTGCGCATGGAATCAGGCTAATTTATATACATGCCTTTCATTGGTTCACGGCCCCCAGTGGGCCAAGTCCATTTGCATTTTTAATTAAGGCGGCATGCTGGGACATGTAGGCAGTCCTTTGAGCAACATTATTTCCTTCGTAGGTTTCTATGCGCAAAACGATTGAGACATCAATTAAACTCCTTTGTAGGATCTGGTATCGTGAAGGCAAGACAATCTTCATTTAGGCTCGCCGTGCTATATACTGGATTGGAATCAGTTTCCCTCCACAGCCTCTTTGAAGTTAAAAGATGGTGCAATCCTGCACGGTAAAGGCAACCGTGACGAAATTTTTTTTAAACAAACGCCCTTGAGCTTTCAGGAAGCACTTGACGGCTTGCCTGCCAGCAGGCTTCCATTGTCAGCTTGCCTCCACCTTCCGGTATATTAAATACGGCCTGACGCGTTTCGTGGCTTGGAGCGCCACTTCTTCAGAGGCCCATTGTCATTTGCGCATGGAATCAGGCTCCTTTATATACATGCCTTTCATTGGTTCACGGCCCCCAGTGGGCCAAGTTCATTTGCATTTTTAATTAAGGCGGCATGCTGGGACATGTAGGCAGTCCTTTGAGCAACATTATTTCCTTCGTAGGTTTCTATGCGCAAAACGATTGAGACATCAATTAAACTCCTTTGTAGGATCTGGTATCGTGAAGGCAAGACAATCTTCATTTAGGCTCGCCGTGCTGTATACTGGATTGGAATCAGTTTCCCTCCACAGCCTCTTTGAAGTTAAAAGATGGTGCAATCCTGCACGGTAAAGGCAACCGTGACGATTTTTTTTTAAACAAACGCCCTTGAGCTTTCAGGATGCACTCGACGGCTTGCCTGACAGCAGGCTTCCATTGTCAGCTTGCCTCCACCTTCCGGTATATTAAATACGGCCTGACGCGTTTCGTGGCTTGGAGCGCCACTTCTTCAGAGGCCCATTGTCATTTGCGCATGGAATCAGGCTCCTTTATATACATGCCTTTCATTGGTTCACGGCCCCCAGTGGGCCAAGTTCATTTGCATTTTTAATTAAGGCGGCATGCTGGGACATGTAGGCAGTCCTTTGAGCAACATTATTTCCTTCGTAGGTTTCTATGCGCAAAACGATTGAGACATCAATTAAACTCCTTTGTAGGATCTGGTATCGTGAAGGCAAGACAATCTTCATTTAGGCACGCCGTGCTTATACTGGATTGGAATCAGTTTCCCTCCACAGCCTCTTTGAAGTTAAAAGATGGTGCAAACCTGCACGGTAAAGGCAACCGTGACGAAATTTTTTTTAAACAAACGCCCTTGAGCTTTCAGGATGCACTCGACGGCTTGCCTGCCAGCAGGCTTCCATTGTCAGCTTGCCTCCACCTTCCGGTAAATTAAATACGGCCTGACGCGTTTCGTGGCTTGGAGCGCCACTTCTTCAGAGGCCCATTGTCATTTGCGCATGGAATCAGGCTCCTTTATATACATGCCTTTCATTGGTTCACGGCCCCCAGTGGGCCAAGTTCATTTGCATTTTTAATTAAGGCGGCATGCTGGGACATGTAGGCAGTCCTTTGAGCAACATTATTTCCTTCGTAGGTTTCTATGCGCAAAACGATTGAGACATCAATTAAACTCCTTTGTAGGATCTGGTATCGTGAAGGCAAGACAATCTTCATTTAGGCTCGCCGTGCTGTATACTGGATTGGAATCAGTTTCCCTCCACAGCCTCTTTGAAGTTAAAAGATGGTGCAATCCTGCACGGTAAAGGCAACCGTGACAATTGTTTTTTAAACAAACGCCCTTGAGCTTTCAGGATGCACTCGACGGCTTGCCTGCCAGCAGGCTTCCATTGTCAGCTTGCCTCCACCTTCCGGTATATTAAATACGGCCTGACGCGTTTCGTGGCTTGGAGCGCCACTTCTTCAGAGGCCCACTGTCATTTGCGCATGGAATCAGGCTAATTTATATACATGCCTTTCATTGGTTCACGGCCCCCAGTGGGCCAAGTTCATTTGCATTTTTAATTAAGGCGGCATGCTGGGACATGTAGGCAGTCCTTTGAGCAACATTATTTCCTTCGTAGGTTTCTATGCGCAAAACGATTGAGACATCAATTAAACTCCTTTGTAGGATCTGGTATCGTGAAGGCAAGACAATCTTCATTTAGGCTCGCCGTGCTATATACTGGATTGGAATCAGTTTCCCTCCACAGCCTCTTTGAAGTTAAAAGATGGTGCAATCCTGCACGGTAAAGGCAACCGTGACGAAATTTTTTTAAACAAACGCCCTTGAGCTTTCAGGATGCACTCGACGGCTTGCCTTCCAGCAGGCTTCCATTGTCAGCTTGCCTCCACCTTCCGGTATATTAAATACGCCCTGACGCGTTTCGTGGCTTGGAGCGCCACTTCTTCAGAGGCCCATTGTCATTTGCGCATGGAATCAGGCTCCTTTGTATACATGCCTTTCATTGGTTCACGGCCCCCAGTGGGCCAAGTTCATTTGCATTTTTAATTAACGCGGCATGCTGGGACATGTAGGCAGTCCTTTGAGCAACATTATTTCCTTTGTAGGTTTCCATGCGCAAAACGATTGAGACATCAATTAAACTCCTTTTTAGGATCTGGTATCGTGAAGGCAAGACAATCTTCATTTAGGCACGCCGTGCTGTATACTGGATTGGAATCAGTTTCCCTCCACAGCCTCTTTGAAGTTAAAAGATGGTGCAATCCTGCACGGTAAAGGCAACCGTGACGACATTTTTTTAAACAAACGCCCTTGAGCTTTCAGGATGCACTCGACGGCTTGCCTGCCAGCAGGCTTCCATTGTCAGCTTGCCGCCACCTTCCGGTATATTAAATACGGCCTGACGCGTTTCGTGGCTTGGACCGCCACTTCTTCAGAGGCCCATTGTCATTTGCGCATGGAATCAGGCTCCTTTATATACATCCCTTTCATTGGTTCACGGCCCCCAGTGGGCCAAGTTCATTTGCATTTTTAATTAAGGCGGCATGCTGGGACATGTAGGCAGTCCTTTGAGCAACATTATTTCCTTCGTAGGTTTCTATGCGCAAAACGATTGAGACATCAATTAAACTCCTTTGTAGGATCTGGTATCGTGAAGGCAAGACAATCTTCATTTAGGCTCGCCGTGCTGTATACTGGATTGGAATCAGTTTCCCTCCACAGCCTCTTTGAAGTTAAAAGATGGTGCAATCCTGCACGGTAAAGGCAACCGTGACAATTTTTTTTAAACAAACGCCCTTGAGCTTTCAGGATGCACTCGACGGCTTGCCTGCCAGCAGGCTTCCATTGTCAGCTTGCCTCCACCTTCCGGTATATTAAATACGGCCTGACGCGTTTCGCGGCTTGGAGCGCCACTTCTTCAGAGGCCCATTGTCATTTGCGCATGGAATCAGGCTAATTTATATACATGCCTTTCATTGGTTCACGGCCCCCAGTGGGCCAAGTCCATTTGCATTTTTAATTAAGGCGGCATGCTGGGACATGTAGGCAGTCCTTTGAGCAACATTATTTCCTTCGTAGGTTTCTATGCGCAAAACGATTGAGACATCAATTAAACTCCTTTGTAGGATCTGGTATCGTGAAGGCAAGACAATCTTCATTTAGGCTCGCCGTGCTATATACTGGATTGGAATCAGTTTCCCTCCACAGCCTCTTTGAAGTTAAAAGATGGTGCAATCCTGCACGGTAAAGGCAACCGTGACGAATTTTTTTTAAACAAACGCCCTTGAGCTTTCAGGAAGCACTTGACGGCTTGCCTGCCAGCAGGCTTCCATTGTCAGCTTGCCTCCACCTTCCGGTATATTAAATACGGCCTGACGCGTTTCGTGGCTTGGAGCGCCACTTCTTCAGAGGCCCATTGTCATTTGCGCATGGAATCAGGCTCCTTTATATACATGCCTTTCATTGGTTCACGGCCCCCAGTGGGCCAAGTTCATTTGCATTTTTAATTAAGGCGGCATGCTGGGACATGTAGGCAGTCCTTTGAGCAACATTATTTCCTTCGTAGGTTTCTATGCGCAAAACGATTGAGACATCAATTAAACTCCTTTGTAGGATCTGGTATCGTGAAGGCAAGACAATCTTCATTTAGGCTCGCCGTGCTGTATACTGGATTGGAATCAGTTTCCCTCCACAGCCTCTTTGAAGTTAAAAGATGGTGCAATCCTGCACGGTAAAGGCAACCGTGACGATTTTTTTTTAAACAAACGCCCTTGAGCTTTCAGGATGCACTCGACGGCTTGCCTGCCAGCAGGCTTCCATTGTCAGCTTGCCTCCACCTTCCGGTATATTAAATACGGCCTGACGCGTTTCGTGGCTTGGAGCGCCACTTCTTCAGAGGCCCATTGTCATTTGCGCATGGAATCAGGCTCCTTTATATACATGCCTTTCATTGGTTCACGGCCCCCAGTGGGCCAAGTTCATTTGCATTTTTAATTAAGGCGGCATGCTGGGACATGTAGGCAGTCCTTTGAGCAACATTATTTCCTTCGTAGGTTTCTATGCGCAAAACGATTGAGACATCAATTAAACTCCTTTGTAGGATCTGGTATCGTGAAGGCAAGACAATCTTCATTTAGGCACGCCGTGCTGTATACTGGATTGGAATCAGTTTCCCTCCACAGCCTCTTTGAAGTTAAAAGATGGTGCAAACCTGCACGGTAAAGGCAACCGTGACGAAATTTTTTTAAACAAACGCCCTTGAGCTTTCAGGATGCACTCGACGGCTTGCCTGCCAGCAGGCTTCCATTGTCAGCTTGCCTCCACCTTCCGGTAAATTAAATACGGCCTGACGCGTTTCGTGGCTTGGAGCGCCACTTCTTCAGAGGCCCATTGTCATTTGCGCATGGAATCAGGCTCCTTTATATACATGCCTTTCATTGGTTCACGGCCCCCAGTGGGCCAAGTTCATTTGCATTTTTAATTAAGGCGGCATGCTGGGACATGTAGGCAGTCCTTTGAGCAACATTATTTCCTTCGTAGGTTTCTATGCGCAAAACGATTGAGACATCAATTAAACTCCTTTGTAGGATCTGGTATCGTGAAGGCAAGACAATCTTCATTTAGGCTCGCCGTGCTGTATACTGGATTGGAATCAGTTTCCCTCCACAGCCTCTTTGAAGTTAAAAGATGGTGCAATCCTGCACGGTAAAGGCAACCGTGACAATTTTTTTTAAACAAACGCCCTTGAGCTTTCAGGATGCACTCGACGGCTTGCCTGCCAGCAGGCTTCCATTGTCAGCTTGCCTCCACCTTCCGGTATATTAAATACGGCCTGACGCGTTTCGTGGCTTGGAGCGCCACTTCTTCAGAGGCCCACTGTCATTTGCGCATGGAATCAGGCTAATTTATATACATGCCTTTCATTGGTTCACGGCCCCCAGTGGGCCAAGTTCATTTGCATTTTTAATTAAGGCGGCATGCTGGGACATGTAGGCAGTCCTTTGAGCAACATTATTTCCTTCGTAGGTTTCTATGCGCAAAACGATTGAGACATCAATTAAACTCCTTTGTAGGATCTGGTATCGTGAAGGCAAGACAATCTTCATTTAGGCTCGCCGTGCTATATACTGGATTGGAATCAGTTTCCCTCCACAGCCTCTTTGAAGTTAAAAGATGGTGCAATCCTGCACGGTAAAGGCAACCGTGACAAATTTTTTTTAAACAAACGCCCTTGAGCTTTCAGGATGCACTCGACGGCTTGCCTTCCAGCAGGCTTCCATTGTCAGCTTGCCTCCACCTTCCGGTATATTAAATACGCCCTGACGCGTTTCGTGGCTTGGAGCGCCACTTCTTCAGAGGCCCATTGTCATTTGCGCATGGAATCAGGCTCCTTTGTATACATGCCTTTCATTGGTTCACGGCCCCCAGTGGGCCAAGTTCATTTGCATTTTTAATTAACGCGGCATGCTGGGACATGTAGGCAGTCCTTTGAGCAACATTATTTCCTTTGTAGGTTTCCATGCGCAAAACGATTGAGACATCAATTAAACTCCTTTGTAGGATCTGGTATCGTGAAGGCAAGACAATCTTCATTTAGGCTCGCCGTGCTGTATACTGGATTGGAATCAGTTTCCCTCCACAGCCTCTTTGAAGTTAAAAGATGGTGCAATCCTGCACGGTAAAGGCAACCGTGACGACATTTTTTTAAACAAACGCCCTTGAGCTTTCAGGATGCACTCGACGGCTTGCCTGCCAGCAGGCTTCCATTGTCAGCTTGCCTCCACCTTCCGGTATATTAAATACGGCCTGACGCGTTTCGTGGCTTGGAGCGCCACTTCTTCAGAGGCCCATTGTCATTTGCGCATGGAATCAGGCTCCTTTATATACATGCCTTTCATTGGTTCACGGCCCCCAGTGGGCCAAGTTCATTTGCATTTTTAATTAAGGCGGCATGCTGGGACATGTAGGCAGTCCTTTGAGCAACATTATTTCCTTCGTAGGTTTCTATGCGCAAAACGATTGAGACATCAATTAAACTCCTTTGTAGGATCTGGTATCGTGAAGGCAAGACAATCTTCATTTAGGCACGCCGTGCTGTATACTGGATTGGAATCAGTTTCCCTCCACAGCCTCTTTGAAGTTAAAAGATGGTGCAATCCTGCACGGTAAAGGCAACCGTGACGAATTTTTTTTAAACAAACGCCCTTGAGCTTTCAGGATGCACTCGACGGCTTGCCTGCCAGCAGGCTTCCATTGTCAGCTTGCCGCCACCTTCCGGTATATTAAATACGGCCTGACGCGTTTCGTGGCTTGGACCGCCACTTCTTCAGAGGCCCATTGTCATTTGCGCATGGAATCAGGCTCCTTTATATACATCCCTTTCATTGGTTCACGGCCCCCAGTGGGCCAAGTTCATTTGCATTTTTAATTAAGGCGGCATGCTGGGACATGTAGGCAGTCCTTTGAGCAACATTATTTCCTTCGTAGGTTTCTATGCGCAAAACGATTGAGACATCAATTAAACTCCTTTGTAGGATCTGGTATCGTGAAGGCAAGACAATCTTCATTTAGGCTCGCCGTGCTGTATACTGGATTGGAATCAGTTTCCCTCCACAGCCTCTTTGAAGTTAAAAGATGGTGCAATCCTGCACGGTAAAGGCAACCGTGACGAATTTTTTTTAAACAAACGCCCTTGAGCTTTCAGGATGCACTCGACGGCTTGCCTGCCAGCAGGCTTCCATTGTCAGCTTGCCTCCACCTTCCGGTATATTAAATACGGCCTGACGCGTTTCGTGGCTTGGAGCGCCACTTCTTCAGAGGCCCATTGTCATTTGCGCATGGAATCAGGCTCCTTTATATACATGCCTTTCATTGGTTCACGGCCCCCAGTGGGCCAAGTTCATTTGCATTTTTAATTAAGGCGGCATGCTGGGACATGTAGGCAGTCCTTTGAGCAACATTATTTCCTTCGTAGGTTTCTATGCGCAAAACGATTGAGACATCAATTAAACTCCTTTGTAGGATCTGGTATCGTGAAGGCAAGACAATCTTCATTTAGGCTCGCCGTGCTGTATACTGGATTGGAATCAGTTTCCCTCCACAGCCTCTTTGAAGTTAAAAGATGGTGCAATCCTGCACGGTAAAGGCAACCGTGACAATTTTTTTTTAAACAAACGCCCTTGAGCTTTCAGGATGCACTCGACGGCTTGCCTGCCAGCAGGCTTCCATTGTCAGCTTGCCTCCACCTTCCGGTATATTAAATACGGCCTGACGCGTTTCGTGGCTTGGAGCGCCACTTCTTCAGAGGCCCATTGTCATTTGCGCATGGAATCAGGCTCCTTTATATACATGCCTTTCATTGGTTCACGGCCCCCAGTGGGCCAAGTTCATTTGCATTTTTAATTAAGGCGGCATGCTGGGACATGTAGGCAGTCCTTTGAGCAACATTATTTCCTTCGTAGGTTTCTATGCGCAAAACGATTGAGACATCAATTAAACTCCTTTGTAGGATCTGGTATCGTGAAGGCAAGACAATCTTCATTTAGGCTCGCCGTGCTGTATACTGGATTGGAATCAGTTTCCCTCCACAGCCTCTTTGAAGTTAAAAGATGGTGCAATCCTGCACGGTAAAGGCAACCGTGACAATTTTTTTTTAAACAAACGCCCTTGAGCTTTCAGGATGCACTCGACGGCTTGCCTGCCAGCAGGCTTCCATTGTCAGCTTGCCTCCACCTTCCGGTATATTAAATACGGCCTGACGCGTTTCGTGGCTTGGAGCGCCACTTCTTCAGAGGCCCATTGTCATTTGCGCATGGAATCAGGCTCCTTTATATACATGCCTTTCATTGGTTCACGGCCCCCAGTGGGCCAAGTTCATTTGCATTTTTAATTAAGGCGGCATGCTGGGACATGTAGGCAGTCCTTTGAGCAACATTATTTCCTTCGTAGGTTTCTATGCGCAAAACGATTGAGACATCAATTAAACTCCTTTGTAGGATCTGGTATCGTGAAGGCAAGACAATCTTCATTTAGGCACGCCGTGCTGTATACTGGATTGGAATCAGTTTCCCTCCACAGCCTCTTTGAAGTTAAAAGATGGTGCAAACCTGCACGGTAAAGGCAACCGTGACGAATTTTTTTTAAACAAACGCCCTTGAGCTTTCAGGATGCACTCGACGGCTTGCCTGCCAGCAGGCTTCCATTGTCAGCTTGCCTCCACCTTCCGGTAAATTAAATACGGCCTGACGCGTTTCGTGGCTTGGAGCGCCACTTCTTCAGAGGCCCATTGTCATTTGCGCATGGAATCAGGCTCCTTTATATACATGCCTTTCATTGGTTCACGGCCCCCAGTGGGCCAAGTTCATTTGCATTTTTAATTAAGGCGGCATGCTGGGACATGTAGGCAGTCCTTTGAGCAACATTATTTCCTTCGTAGGTTTCTATGCGCAAAACGATTGAGACATCAATTAAACTCCTTTGTAGGATCTGGTATCGTGAAGGCAAGACAATCTTCATTTAGGCTCGCCGTGCTGTATACTGGATTGGAATCAGTTTCCCTCCACAGCCTCTTTGAAGTTAAAAGATGGTGCAATCCTGCACGGTAAAGGCAACCGTGACAATTGTTTTTTAAACAAACGCCCTTGAGCTTTCAGGATGCACTCGACGGCTTGCCTGCCAGCAGGCTTCCATTGTCAGCTTGCCTCCACCTTCCGGTATATTAAATACGGCCTGACGCGTTTCGTGGCTTGGAGCGCCACTTCTTCAGAGGCCCACTGTCATTTGCGCATGGAATCAGGCTAATTTATATACATGCCTTTCATTGGTTCACGGCCCCCAGTGGGCCAAGTTCATTTGCATTTTTAATTAAGGCGGCATGCTGGGACATGTAGGCAGTCCTTTGAGCAACATTATTTCCTTCGTAGGTTTCTATGCGCAAAACGATTGAGACATCAATTAAACTCCTTTGTAGGATCTGGTATCGTGAAGGCAAGACAATCTTCATTTAGGCTCGCCGTGCTATATACTGGATTGGAATCAGTTTCCCTCCACAGCCTCTTTGAAGTTAAAAGATGGTGCAATCCTGCACGGTAAAGGCAACCGTGACGAAATTTTTTTAAACAAACGCCCTTGAGCTTTCAGGATGCACTCGACGGCTTGCCTTCCAGCAGGCTTCCATTGTCAGCTTGCCTCCACCTTCCGGTATATTAAATACGCCCTGACGCGTTTCGTGGCTTGGAGCGCCACTTCTTCAGAGGCCCATTGTCATTTGCGCATGGAATCAGGCTCCTTTGTATACATGCCTTTCATTGGTTCACGGCCCCCAGTGGGCCAAGTTCATTTGCATTTTTAATTAACGCGGCATGCTGGGACATGTAGGCAGTCCTTTGAGCAACATTATTTCCTTTGTAGGTTTCCATGCGCAAAACGATTGAGACATCAATTAAACTCCTTTGTAGGATCTGGTATCGTGAAGGCAAGACAATCTTCATTTAGGCACGCCGTGCTGTATACTGGATTGGAATCAGTTTCCCTCCACAGCCTCTTTGAAGTTAAAAGATGGTGCAATCCTGCACGGTAAAGGCAACCGTGACGACATTTTTTTAAACAAACGCCCTTGAGCTTTCAGGATGCACTCGACGGCTTGCCTGCCAGCAGGCTTCCATTGTCAGCTTGCCTCCACCTTCCGGTATATTAAATACGGCCTGACGCGTTTCGTGGCTTGGACCGCCACTTCTTCAGAGGCCCATTGTCATTTGCGCATGGAATCAGGCTCCTTTATATACATCCCTTTCATTGGTTCACGGCCCCCAGTGGGCCAAGTTCATTTGCATTTTTAATTAAGGCGGCATGCTGGGACATGTAGGCAGTCCTTTGAGCAACATTATTTCCTTCGTAGGTTTCTATGCGCAAAACGATTGAGACATCAATTAAACTCCTTTGTAGGATCTGGTATCGTGAAGGCAAGACAATCTTCATTTAGGCTCGCCGTGCTGTATACTGGATTGGAATCAGTTTCCCTCCACAGCCTCTTTGAAGTTAAAAGATGGTGCAATCCTGCACGGTAAAGGCAACCGTGACGAATTTTTTTTTAAACAAACGCCCTTGAGCTTTCAGGATGCACTCGACGGCTTGCCTGCCAGCAGGCTTCCATTGTCAGCTTGCCTCCACCTTCCGGTATATTAAATACGGCCTGACGCGTTTCGTGGCTTGGAGCGCCACTTCTTCAGAGGCCCATTGTCATTTGCGCATGGAATCAGGCTCCTTTATATACATGCCTTTCATTGGTTCACGGCCCCCAGTGGGCCAAGTTCATTTGCATTTTTAATTAAGGCGGCATGCTGGGACATGTAGGCAGTCCTTTGAGCAACATTATTTCCTTCGTAGGTTTCTATGCGCAAAACGATTGAGACATCAATTAAACTCCTTTGTAAGATCTGGTATCGTGAAGGCAAGACAATCTTCATTTAGGCTCGCCGTGCTGTATACTGGATTGGAATCAGTTTCCCTCCACAGCCTCTTTGAAGTTAAAAGATGGTGCAATCCTGCACGGTAAAGGCAACCGTGACAAATTTTTTTTAAACAAACGCCCTTGAGCTTTCAGGATGCACTTGACGGCTTGCCTGCCAGCAGGCTTCCATTGTCAGCTTGCCTCCACCTTCCGGTATATTAAATACGGCCTGACGCGTTTCGTGGCTTGGAGCGCCACTTCTTCAGAGGCCCATTGTCATTTGCGCATGGAATCAGGCTCCTTTATATACATGCCTTTCATTGGTTCACGGCCCCCAGTGGGCCAAGTTCATTTGCATTTTTAATTAAGGCGGCATGCTGGGACATGTAGGCAGTCCTTTGAGCAACATTATTTCCTTCGTAGGTTTCTATGCGCAAAACGATTGAGACATCAATTAAACTCCTTTGTAGGATCTGGTATCGTGAAGGCAAGACAATCTTCATTTAGGCTCGCCGTGCTGTATACTGGATTGGAATCAGTTTCCCTCCACAGCCTCTTTGAAGTTAAAAGATGGTGCAATCCTGCACGGTAAAGGCAACCGTGACAATTTTTTTTTAAACAAACGCCCTTGAGCTTTCAGGATGCACTCGACGGCTTGCCTGCCAGCAGGCTTCCATTGTCAGCTTGCCTCCACCTTCCGGTATATTAAATACGGCCTGACGCGTTTCGTGGCTTGGAGCGCCACTTCTTCAGAGGCCCATTGTCATTTGCGCATGGAATCAGGCTCCTTTATATACATGCCTTTCATTGGTTCACGGCCCCCAGTGGGCCAAGTTCATTTGCATTTTTAATTAAGGCGGCATGCTGGGACATGTAGGCAGTCCTTTGAGCAACATTATTTCCTTCGTAGGTTTCTATGCGCAAAACGATTGAGACATCAATTAAACTCCTTTGTAGGATCTGGTATCGTGAAGGCAAGACAATCTTCATTTAGGCACGCCGTGCTTATACTGGATTGGAATCAGTTTCCCTCCACAGCCTCTTTGAAGTTAAAAGATGGTGCAAACCTGCACGGTAAAGGCAACCGTGACGAAATTTTTTTAAACAAACGCCCTTGAGCTTTCAGGATGCACTCGACGGCTTGCCTGCCAGCAGGCTTCCATTGTCAGCTTGCCTCCACCTTCCGGTATATTAAATACGGCCTGACGCGTTTCGTGGCTTGGAGCGCCACTTCTTCAGAGGCCCATTGTCATTTGCGCATGGAATCAGGCTCCTTTATATACATGCCTTTCATTGGTTCACGGCCCCCAGTGGGCCAAGTTCATTTGCATTTTTAATTAAGGCGGCATGCTGGGACATGTAGGCAGTCCTTTGAGCAACATTATTTCCTTCGTAGGTTTCTATGCGCAAAACGATTGAGACATCAATTAAACTCCTTTGTAGGATCTGGTATCGTGAAGGCAAGACAATCTTCATTTAGGCTCGCCGTGCTGTATACTGGATTGGAATCAGTTTCCCTCCACAGCCTCTTTGAAGTTAAAAGATGGTGCAATCCTGCACGGTAAAGGCAACCGTGACAATTTTTTTTTAAACAAACGCCCTTGAGCTTTCAGGATGCACTCGACGGCTTGCCTGCCAGCAGGCTTCCATTGTCAGCTTGCCTCCACCTTCCGGTATATTAAATACGGCCTGACGCGTTTCGTGGCTTGGAGCGCCACTTCTTCAGAGGCCCACTGTCATTTGCGCATGGAATCAGGCTACTTTATATACATGCCTTTCATTGGTTCACGGCCCCCAGTGGGCCAAGTTCATTTGCATTTTTAATTAAGGCGGCATGCTGGGACATGTAGGCAGTCCTTTGAGCAACATTATTTCCTTCGTAGGTTTCTATGCGCAAAACGATTGAGACATCAATTAAACTCCTTTGTAGGATCTGGTATCGTGAAGGCAAGACAATCTTCATTTAGGCTCGCCGTGCTATATACTGGATTGGAATCAGTTTCCCTCCACAGCCTCTTTGAAGTTAAAAGATGGTGCAATCCTGCACGGTAAAGGCAACCGTGACGAAATTTTTTTAAACAAACGCCCTTGAGCTTTCAGGATGCACTCGACGGCTTGCCTTCCAGCAGGCTTCCATTGTCAGCTTGCCTCCACCTTCCGGTATATTAAATACGCCCTGACGCGTTTCGTGGCTTGGAGCGCCACTTCTTCAGAGGCCCATTGTCATTTGCGCATGGAATCAGGCTCCTTTGTATACATGCCTTTCATTGGTTCACGGCCCCCAGTGGGCCAAGTTCATTTGCATTTTTAATTAACGCGGCATGCTGGGACATGTAGGCAGTCCTTTGAGCAACATTATTTCCTTTGTAGGTTTCTATGCGCAAAACGATTGAGACATCAATTAAACTCCTTTGTAGGATCTGGTATCGTGAAGGCAAGACAATCTTCATTTAGGCTCGCCGTGCTGTATACTGGATTGGAATCAGTTTCCCTCCACAGCCTCTTTGAAGTTAAAAGATGGTGCAATCCTGCACGGTAAAGGCAACCGTGACGACATTTTTTTTAAAAAAACGCCCTTGAGCTTTCAGGATGCACTCGACGGCTTGCCTGCCAGCAGGCTTCCATTGTCAGCTTGCCTCCACCTTCCGGTATATTAAATACGGCCTGACGCGTTTCGTGGCTCGGAGCGCCACTTCTTCAGAGGCCCATTGTCATTTGCGCATGGAATCAGGCTCCTTTATATACATGCCTTTCATTGGTTCACGGCCCCCAGTGGGCCAAGTTCATTTGCATTTTTAATTAAGGCGGCATGCTGGGACATGTAGGCAGTCCTTTGAGCAACATTATTTCCTTCGTAGGTTTCTATGCGCAAAACGATTGAGACATCAATTAAACTCCTTTGTAGGATCTGGTATCGTGAAGGCAAGACAATCTTCATTTAGGCACGCCGTGCTGTATACTGGATTGGAATCAGTTTCCCTCCACAGCCTCTTTGAAGTTAAAAGATGGTGCAATCCTGCACGGTAAAGGCAACCGTGACGAAATTTTTTTAAACAAACGCCCTTGAGCTTTCAGGATGCACTCGACGGCTTGCCTGCCAGCAGGCTTCCATTGTCAGCTTGCCGCCACCTTCCGGTATATTAAATACGGCCTGACGCGTTTCGTGGCTTGGACCGCCACTTCTTCAGAGGCCCATTGTCATTTGCGCATGGAATCAGGCTCCTTTATATACATCCCTTTCATTGGTTCACGGCCCCCAGTGGGCCAAGTTCATTTGCATTTTTAATTAAGGCGGCATGCTGGGACATGTAGGCAGTCCTTTGAGCAACATTATTTCCTTCGTAGGTTTCTATGCGCAAAACGATTGAGACATCAATTAAACTCCTTTGTAGGATCTGGTATCGTGAAGGCAAGACAATCTTCATTTAGGCTCGCCGTGCTGTATACTGGATTGGAATCAGTTTCCCTCCACAGCCTCTTTGAAGTTAAAAGATGGTGCAATCCTGCACGGTAAAGGCAACCGTGACGAATTTTTTTTAAACAAACGCCCTTGAGCTTTCAGGATGCACTTGACGGCTTGCCTGCCAGCAGGCTTCCATTGTCAGCTTGCCTCCACCTTCCGGTATATTAAATACGGCCTGACGCGTTTCGTGACTTGGAGCGCCACTTCTTCAGAGGCCCATTGTCATTTGCGCATGGAATCAGGCTCCTTTATATACATGCCTTTCATTGGTTCACGGCCCCCAGTGGGCCAAGTTCATTTGCATTTTTAATTAAGGCGGCATGCTGGGACATGTAGGCAGTCCTTTGAGCAACATTATTTCCTTCGTAGGTTTCTATGCGCAAAACGATTGAGACATCAATTAAACTCCTTTGTAGGATCTGGTATCGTGAAGGCAAGACAATCTTCATTTAGGCTCGCCGTGCTGTATACTGGATTGGAATCAGTTTCCCTCCACAGCCTCTTTGAAGTTAAAAGATGGTGCAATCCTGCACGGTAAAGGCAACCGTGACAATTTTTTTTTAAACAAACGCCCTTGAGCTTTCAGGATGCACTCGACGGCTTGCCTGCCAGCAGGCTTCCATTGTCAGCTTGCCTCCACCTTCCGGTATATTAAATACGGCCTGACGCGTTTCGTGGCTTGGACCGCCACTTCTTCAGAGGCCCATTGTCATTTGCGCATGGAATCAGGCTAATTTATATACATCCCTTTCATTGGTTCACGGCCCCCAGTGGGCCAAGTTCATTTGCATTTTTAATTAAGGCGGCATGCTGGGACATGTAGGCAGTCCTTTGAGCAACATTATTTCCTTCGTAGGTTTCTATGCGCAAAACGATTGAGACATCAATTAAACTCCTTTGTAGGATCTGGTATCGTGAAGGCAAGACAATCTTCATTTAGGCTCGCCGTGCTATATACTGGATTGGAATCAGTTTCCCTCCACAGCCTCTTTGAAGTTAAAAGATGGTGCAATCCTGCACGGTAAAGGCAACCGTGACAATTTTTTTTTAAACAAACGCCCTTGAGCTTTCAGGATGCACTCGACGGCTTGCCTGCCAGCAGGCTTCCATTGTCAGCTTGCCTCCACCTTCCGGTATATTAAATACGGCCTGACGCGTTTCGTGGCTTGGAGCGCCACTTCTTCAGAGGCCCATTGTCATTTGCGCATGGAATCAGGCTCCTTTATATACATGCCTTTCATTGGTTCACGGCCCCCAGTGGGCCAAGTTCATTTGCATTTTTAATTAAGGCGGCATGCTGGGACATGTAGGCAGTCCTTTGAGCAACATTATTTCCTTCGTAGGTTTCTATGCGCAAAACGATTGAGACATCAATTAAACTCCTTTGTAGGATCTGGTATCGTGAAGGCAAGACAATCTTCATTTAGGCACGCCGTGCTGTATACTGGATTGGAATCAGTTTCCCTCCACAGCCTCTTTGAAGTTAAAAGATGGTGCAAACCTGCACGGTAAAGGCAACCGTGACGAAATTTTTTTAAACAAACGCCCTTGAGCTTTCAGGATGCACTCGACGGCTTGCCTGCCAGCAGGCTTCCATTGTCAGCTTGCCTCCACCTTCCGGTAAATTAAATACGGCCTGACGCGTTTCGTGGCTTGGAGCGCCACTTCTTCAGAGGCCCATTGTCATTTGCGCATGGAATCAGGCTCCTTTATATACATGCCTTTCATTGGTTCACGGCCCCCAGTGGGCCAAGTTCATTTGCATTTTTAATTAAGGCGGCATGCTGGGACATGTAGGCAGTCCTTTGAGCAACATTATTTCCTTCGTAGGTTTCTATGCGCAAAACGATTGAGACATCAATTAAACTCCTTTGTAGGATCTGGTATCGTGAAGGCAAGACAATCTTCATTTAGGCTCGCCGTGCTGTATACTGGATTGGAATCAGTTTCCCTCCACAGCCTCTTTGAAGTTAAAAGATGGTGCAATCCTGCACGGTAAAGGCAACCGTGACGAATTTTTTTTAAACAAACGCCCTTGAGCTTTCAGGATGCACTCGACGGCTTGCCTGCCAGCAGGCTTCCATTGTCAGCTTGCCTCCACCTTCCGGTATATTAAATACGGCCTGACGCGTTTCGTGGCTTGGAGCGCCACTTCTTCAGAGGCCCATTGTCATTTGCGCATGGAATCAGGCTCCTTTATATACATGCCTTTCATTGGTTCACGGCCCCCAGTGGGCCAAGTTCATTTGCATTTTTAATTAAGGCGGCATGCTGGGACATGTAGGCAGTCCTTTGAGCAACATTATTTCCTTCGTAGGTTTCTATGCGCAAAACGATTGAGACATCAATTAAACTCCTTTGTAGGATCTGGTATCGTGAAGGCAAGACAATCTTCATTTAGGCTCGCCGTGCTGTATACTGGATTGGAATCAGTTTCCCTCCACAGCCTCTTTGAAGTTAAAAGATGGTGCAATCCTGCACGGTAAAGGCAACCGTGACGAATTTTTTTTAAACAAACGCCCTTGAGCTTTCAGGATGCACTCGACGGCTTGCCTGCCAGCAGGCTTCCATTGTCAGCTTGCCTCCACCTTCCGGTATATTAAATACGGCCTGACGCGTTTCGTGGCTTGGAGCGCCACTTCTTCAGAGGCCCATTGTCATTTGCGCATGGAATCAGGCTCCTTTATATACATGCCTTTCATTGGTTCACGGCCCCCAGTGGGCCAAGTTCATTTGCATTTTTAATTAAGGCGGCATGCTGGGACATGTAGGCAGTCCTTTGAGCAACATTATTTCCTTCGTAGGTTTCTATGCGCAAAACGATTGAGACATCAATTAAACTCCTTTGTAGGATCTGGTATCGTGAAGGCAAGACAATCTTCATTTAGGCTCGCCGTGCTGTATACTGGATTGGAATCAGTTTCCCTCCACAGCCTCTTTGAAGTTAAAAGATGGTGCAATCCTGCACGGTAAAGGCAACCGTGACGAATTTTTTTTAAACAAACGCCCTTGAGCTTTCAGGATGCACTCGACGGCTTGCCTGCCAGCAGGCTTCCATTGTCAGCTTGCCTCCACCTTCCGGTATATTAAATACGGCCTGACGCGTTTCGTGGCTTGGAGCGCCACTTCTTCAGAGGCCCATTGTCATTTGCGCATGGAATCAGGCTCCTTTATATACATGCCTTTCATTGGTTCACGGCCCCCAGTGGGCCAAGTTCATTTGCATTTTTAATTAAGGCGGCATGCTGGGACATGTAGGCAGTCCTTTGAGCAACATTATTTCCTTCGTAGGTTTCTATGCGCAAAACGATTGAGACATCAATTAAACTCCTTTGTAGGATCTGGTATCGTGAAGGCAAGACAATCTTCATTTAGGCTCGCCGTGCTGTATACTGGATTGGAATCAGTTTCCCTCCACAGCCTCTTTGAAGTTAAAAGATGGTGCAATCCTGCACGGTAAAGGCAACCGTGACGAATTTTTTTTAAACAAACGCCCTTGAGCTTTCAGGATGCACTCGACGGCTTGCCTGCCAGCAGGCTTCCATTGTCAGCTTGCCTCCACCTTCCGGTATATTAAATACGGCCTGACGCGTTTCGTGGCTTGGAGCGCCACTTCTTCAGAGGCCCATTGTCATTTGCGCATGGAATCAGGCTCCTTTATATACATGCCTTTCATTGGTTCACGGCCCCCAGTGGGCCAAGTTCATTTGCATTTTTAATTAAGGCGGCATGCTGGGACATGTAGGCAGTCCTTTGAGCAACATTATTTCCTTCGTAGGTTTCTATGCGCAAAACGATTGAGACATCAATTTAAACTCCTTTGTAGGATCTGGTATCGTGAAGGCAAGACAATCTTCATTTAGGCTCGCCGTGCTGTATACTGGATTGGAATCAGTTTCCCTCCACAGCCTCTTTGAAGTTAAAAGATGGTGCAATCCTGCACGGTAAAGGCAACCGTGACACAATTTTTTTAAACAAACGCCCTTGAGCTTTCAGGATGCACTCGACGGCTTGCCTGCCAGCAGGCTTCCATTGTCAGCTTGCCTCCACCTTCCGGTATATTAAATACGGCCTGACGCGTTTCGTGGCTTGGAGCGCCACTTCTTCAGAGGCCCATTGTCATTTGCGCATGGAATCAGGCTCCTTTATATACATGCCTTTCATTGGTTCACGGCCCCCAGTGGGCCAAGTTCATTTGCATTTTTAATTAAGGCGGCATGCTGGGACATGTAGGCAGTCCTTTGAGCAACATTATTTCCTTCGTAGGTTTCTATGCGCAAAACGATTGAGACATCAATTAAACTCCTTTGTAGGATCTGGTATCGTGAAGGCAAGACAATCTTCATTTAGGCTCGCCGTGCTGTATACTGGATTGGAATCAGTTTCCCTCCACAGCCTCTTTGAAGTTAAAAGATGGTGCAATCCTGCACGGTAAAGGCAACCGTGACAATTGTTTTTTAAACAAACGCCCTTGAGCTTTCAGGATGCACTCGACGGCTTGCCTGCCAGCAGGCTTCCATTGTCAGCTTGCCTCCACCTTCCGGTATATTAAATACGGCCTGACGCGTTTCGTGGCTTGGAGCGCCACTTCTTCAGAGGCCCACTGTCATTTGCGCATGGAATCAGGCTAATTTATATACATGCCTTTCATTGGTTCACGGCCCCCAGTGGGCCAAGTTCATTTGCATTTTTAATTAAGGCGGCATGCTGGGACATGTAGGCAGTCCTTTGAGCAACATTATTTCCTTCGTAGGTTTCTATGCGCAAAACGATTGAGACATCAATTAAACTCCTTTGTAGGATCTGGTATCGTGAAGGCAAGACAATCTTCATTTAGGCTCGCCGTGCTATATACTGGATTGGAATCAGTTTCCCTCCACAGCCTCTTTGAAGTTAAAAGATGGTGCAATCCTGCACGGTAAAGGCAACCGTGACGAAATTTTTTTAAACAAACGCCCTTGAGCTTTCAGGATGCACTCGACGGCTTGCCTGCCAGCAGGCTTCCATTGTCAGCTTGCCTCCACCTTCCGGTATATTAAATACGGCCTGACGCGTTTCGTGGCTTGGAGCGCCACTTCTTCAGAGGCCCATTGTCATTTGCGCATGGAATCAGGCTCCTTTATATACATGCCTTTCATTGGTTCACGGCCCCCAGTGGGCCAAGTTCATTTGCATTTTTAATTAAGGCGGCATGCTGGGACATGTAGGCAGTCCTTTGAGCAACATTATTTCCTTCGTAGGTTTCTATGCGCAAAACGATTGAGACATCAATTAAACTCCTTTGTAGGATCTGGTATCGTGAAGGCAAGACAATCTTCATTTAGGCACGCCGTGCTGTATACTGGATTGGAATCAGTTTCCCTCCACAGCCTCTTTGAAGTTAAAAGATGGTGCAATCCTGCACGGTAAAGGCAACCGTGACGATTTTTTTTTAAACAAACGCCCTTGAGCTTTCAGGATGCACTCGACGGCTTGCCTGCCAGCAGGCTTCCATTGTCAGCTTGCCTCCACCTTCCGGTATATTAAATACGGCCTGACGCGTTTCGTGGCTTGGAGCGCCACTTCTTCAGAGGCCCATTGTCATTTGCGCATGGAATCAGGCTCCTTTATATACATGCCTTTCATTGGTTCACGGCCCCCAGTGGGCCAAGTTCATTTGCATTTTTAATTAAGGCGGCATGCTGGGACATGTAGGCAGTCCTTTGAGCAACATTATTTCCTTCGTAGGTTTCTATGCGCAAAACGATTGAGACATCAATTAAACTCCTTTGTAGGATCTGGTATCGTGAAGGCAAGACAATCTTCATTTAGGCTCGCCGTGCTGTATACTGGATTGGAATCAGTTTCCCTCCACAGCCTCTTTGAAGTTAAAAGATGGTGCAATCCTGCACGGTAAAGGCAACCGTGACGAATTTTTTTTAAACAAACGCCCTTGAGCTTTCAGGATGCACTCGACGGCTTGCCTGCCAGCAGGCTTCCATTGTCAGCTTGCCTCCACCTTCCGGTATATTAAATACGGCCTGACGCGTTTCGTGGCTTGGAGCGCCACTTCTTCAGAGGCCCATTGTCATTTGCGCATGGAATCAGGCTCCTTTATATACATGCCTTTCATTGGTTCACGGCCCCCAGTGGGCCAAGTTCATTTGCATTTTTAATTAAGGCGGCATGCTGGGACATGTAGGCAGTCCTTTGAGCAACATTATTTCCTTCGTAGGTTTCTATGCGCAAAACGATTGAGACATCAATTAAACTCCTTTGTAGGATCTGGTATCGTGAAGGCAAGACAATCTTCATTTAGGCTCGCCGTGCTGTATACTGGATTGGAATCAGTTTCCCTCCACAGCCTCTTTGAAGTTAAAAGATGGTGCAATCCTGCACGGTAAAGGCAACCGTGACGAAATTTTTTTAAACAAACGCCCTTGAGCTTTCAGGATGCACTCGACGGCTTGCCTGCCAGCAGGCTTCCATTGTCAGCTTGCCTCCACCTTCCGGTATATTAAATACGGCCTGACGCGTTTCGTGGCTTGGAGCGCCACTTCTTCAGAGGCCCATTGTCATTTGCGCATGGAATCAGGCTCCTTTATATACATGCCTTTCATTGGTTCACGGCCCCCAGTGGGCCAAGTTCATTTGCATTTTTAATTAAGGCGGCATGCTGGGACATGTAGGCAGTCCTTTGAGCAACATTATTTCCTTCGTAGGTTTCTATGCGCAAAACGATTGAGACATCAATTAAACTCCTTTGTAGGATCTGGTATCGTGAAGGCAAGACAATCTTCATTTAGGCTCGCCGTGCTGTATACTGGATTGGAATCAGTTTCCCTCCACAGCCTCTTTGAAGTTAAAAGATGGTGCAATCCTGCACGGTAAAGGCAACCGTGACGAAATTTTTTTAAACAAACGCCCTTGAGCTTTCAGGATGCACTCGACGGCTTGCCTGCCAGCAGGCTTCCATTGTCAGCTTGCCTCCACCTTCCGGTATATTAAATACGGCCTGACGCGTTTCGTGGCTTGGAGCGCCACTTCTTCAGAGGCCCATTGTCATTTGCGCATGGAATCAGGCTCCTTTATATACATGCCTTTCATTGGTTCACGGCCCCCAGTGGGCCAAGTTCATTTGCATTTTTAATTAAGGCGGCATGCTGGGACATGTAGGCAGTCCTTTGAGCAACATTATTTCCTTCGTAGGTTTCTATGCGCAAAACGATTGAGACATCAATTAAACTCCTTTGTAGGATCTGGTATCGTGAAGGCAAGACAATCTTCATTTAGGCTCGCCGTGCTGTATACTGGATTGGAATCAGTTTCCCTCCACAGCCTCTTTGAAGTTAAAAGATGGTGCAATCCTGCACGGTAAAGGCAACCGTGACGAATTTTTTTTAAACAAACGCCCTTGAGCTTTCAGGATGCACTCGACGGCTTGCCTGCCAGCAGGCTTCCATTGTCAGCTTGCCTCCACCTTCCGGTATATTAAATACGGCCTGACGCGTTTCGTGGCTTGGAGCGCCACTTCTTCAGAGGCCCATTGTCATTTGCGCATGGAATCAGGCTACTTTATATACATGCCTTTCATTGGTTCACGGCCCCCAGTGGGCCAAGTTCATTTGCATTTTTAATTAAGGCGGCATGCTGGGACATGTAGGCAGTCCTTTGAGCAACATTATTTCCTTCGTAGGTTTCTATGCGCAAAACGATTGAGACATCAATTAAACTCCTTTGTAGGATCTGGTATCGTGAAGGCAAGACAATCTTCATTTAGGCTCGCCGTGCTATATACTGGATTGGAATCAGTTTCCCTCCACAGCCTCTTTGAAGTTAAAAGATGGTGCAATCCTGCACGGTAAAGGCAACCGTGACGAAATTTTTTTTAAACAAACGCCCTTGAGCTTTCAGGATGCACTCGACGGCTTGCCTGCCAGCAGGCTTCCATTGTCAGCTTGCCTCCACCTTCCGGTATATTAAATACGGCCTGACGCGTTTCGTGGCTTGGAGCGCCACTTCTTCAGAGGCCCATTGTCATTTGCGCATGGAATCAGGCTCCTTTGTATACATGCCTTTCATTGGTTCACGGCCCCCAGTGGGCCAAGTTCATTTGCATTTTTAATTAAGGCGGCATGCTGGGACATGTAGGCAGTCCTTTGAGCAACATTATTTCCTTCGTAGGTTTCTATGCGCAAAACGATTGAGACATCAATTAAACTCCTTTGTAGGATCTGGTATCGTGAAGGCAAGACAATCTTCATTTAGGCTCGCCGTGCTGTATACTGGATTGGAATCAGTTTCCCTCCACAGCCTCTTTGAAGTTAAAAGATGGTGCAATCCTGCACGGTAAAGGCAACCGTGACGACATTTTTTTAAACAAACGCCCTTGAGCTTTCAGGATGCACTCGACGGCTTGCCTGCCAGCAGGCTTCCATTGTCAGCTTGCCTCCACCTTCCGGTATATTAAATACGGCCTGACGCGTTTCGTGGCTTGGAGCGCCACTTCTTCAGAGGCCCATTGTCATTTGCGCATGGAATCAGGCTCCTTTATATACATGCCTTTCATTGGTTCACGGCCCCCAGTGGGCCAAGTTCATTTGCATTTTTAATTAAGGCGGCATGCTGGGACATGTAGGCAGTCCTTTGAGCAACATTATTTCCTTCGTAGGTTTCTATGCGCAAAACGATTGAGACATCAATTAAACTCCTTTGTAGGATCTGGTATCGTGAAGGCAAGACAATCTTCATTTAGGCACGCCGTGCTGTATACTGGATTGGAATCAGTTTCCCTCCACAGCCTCTTTGAAGTTAAAAGATGGTGCAATCCTGCACGGTAAAGGCAACCGTGACGAAATTTTTTTAAACAAACGCCCTTGAGCTTTCAGGATGCACTCGACGGCTTGCCTGCCAGCAGGCTTCCATTGTCAGCTTGCCGCCACCTTCCGGTATATTAAATACGGCCTGACGCGTTTCGTGGCTTGGACCGCCACTTCTTCAGAGGCCCATTGTCATTTGCGCATGGAATCAGGCTCCTTTATATACATCCCTTTCATTGGTTCACGGCCCCCAGTGGGCCAAGTTCATTTGCATTTTTAATTAAGGCGGCATGCTGGGACATGTAGGCAGTCCTTTGAGCAACATTATTTCCTTCGTAGGTTTCTATGCGCAAAACGATTGAGACATCAATTAAACTCCTTTGTAGGATCTGGTATCGTGAAGGCAAGACAATCTTCATTTAGGCTCGCCGTGCTGTATACTGGATTGGAATCAGTTTCCCTCCACAGCCTCTTTGAAGTTAAAAGATGGTGCAATCCTGCACGGTAAAGGCAACCGTGACGAATTTTTTTTAAACAAACGCCCTTGAGCTTTCAGGATGCACTCGACGGCTTGCCTGCCAGCAGGCTTCCATTGTCAGCTTGCCTCCACCTTCCGGTATATTAAATACGGCCTGACGCGTTTCGTGGCTTGGAGCGCCACTTCTTCAGAGGCCCATTGTCATTTGCGCATGGAATCAGGCTCCTTTATATACATGCCTTTCATTGGTTCACGGCCCCCAGTGGGCCAAGTTCATTTGCATTTTTAATTAAGGCGGCATGCTGGGACATGTAGGCAGTCCTTTGAGCAACATTATTTCCTTCGTAGGTTTCTATGCGCAAAACGATTGAGACATCAATTAAACTCCTTTGTAGGATCTGGTATCGTGAAGGCAAGACAATCTTCATTTAGGCTCGCCGTGCTGTATACTGGATTGGAATCAGTTTCCCTCCACAGCCTCTTTGAAGTTAAAAGATGGTGCAATCCTGCACGGTAAAGGCAACCGTGACAATTTTTTTAAACAAACGCCCTTGAGCTTTCAGGATGCACTCGACGGCTTGCCTGCCAGCAGGCTTCCATTGTCAGCTTGCCTCCACCTTCCGGTATATTAAATACGGCCTGACGCGTTTCGCGGCTTGGAGCGCCACTTCTTCAGAGGCCCATTGTCATTTGCGCATGGAATCAGGCTAATTTATATACATGCCTTTCATTGGTTCACGGCCCCCAGTGGGCCAAGTCCATTTGCATTTTTAATTAAGGCGGCATGCTGGGACATGTAGGCAGTCCTTTGAGCAACATTATTTCCTTCGTAGGTTTCTATGCGCAAAACGATTGAGACATCAATTAAACTCCTTTGTAGGATCTGGTATCGTGAAGGCAAGACAATCTTCATTTAGGCTCGCCGTGCTATATACTGGATTGGAATCAGTTTCCCTCCACAGCCTCTTTGAAGTTAAAAGATGGTGCAATCCTGCACGGTAAAGGCAACCGTGACAATTTTTTTTAAACAAACGCCCTTGAGCTTTCAGGAAGCACTTGACGGCTTGCCTGCCAGCAGGCTTCCATTGTCAGCTTGCCTCCACCTTCCGGTATATTAAATACGGCCTGACGCGTTTCGTGGCTTGGAGCGCCACTTCTTCAGAGGCCCATTGTCATTTGCGCATGGAATCAGGCTCCTTTATATACATGCCTTTCATTGGTTCACGGCCCCCAGTGGGCCAAGTTCATTTGCATTTTTAATTAAGGCGGCATGCTGGGACATGTAGGCAGTCCTTTGAGCAACATTATTTCCTTCGTAGGTTTCTATGCGCAAAACGATTGAGACATCAATTAAACTCCTTTGTAGGATCTGGTATCGTGAAGGCAAGACAATCTTCATTTAGGCTCGCCGTGCTGTATACTGGATTGGAATCAGTTTCCCTCCACAGCCTCTTTGAAGTTAAAAGATGGTGCAATCCTGCACGGTAAAGGCAACCGTGACGATTTTTTTTTTTAAACAAACGCCCTTGAGCTTTCAGGATGCACTCGACGGCTTGCCTGACAGCAGGCTTCCATTGTCAGCTTGCCTCCACCTTCCGGTATATTAAATACGGCCTGACGCGTTTCGTGGCTTGGAGCGCCACTTCTTCAGAGGCCCATTGTCATTTGCGCATGGAATCAGGCTCCTTTATATACATGCCTTTCATTGGTTCACGGCCCCCAGTGGGCCAAGTTCATTTGCATTTTTAATTAAGGCGGCATGCTGGGACATGTAGGCAGTCCTTTGAGCAACATTATTTCCTTCGTAGGTTTCTATGCGCAAAACGATTGAGACATCAATTAAACTCCTTTGTAGGATCTGGTATCGTGAAGGCAAGACAATCTTCATTTAGGCACGCCGTGCTATACTGGATTGGAATCAGTTTCCCTCCACAGCCTCTTTGAAGTTAAAAGATGGTGCAAACCTGCACGGTAAAGGCAATCGTGACGAAATTTTTTTAAACAAACGCCCTTGAGCTTTCAGGATGCACTCGACGGCTTGCCTGACAGCAGGCTTCCATTGTCAGCTTGCCTCCACCTTCCGGTAAATTAAATACGGCCTGACGCGTTTCGTGGCTTGGAGCGCCACTTCTTCAGAGGCCCATTGTCATTTGCGCATGGAATCAGGCTCCTTTATATACATGCCTTTCATTGGTTCACGGCCCCCAGTGGGCCAAGTTCATTTGCATTTTTAATTAAGGCGGCATGCTGGGACATGTAGGCAGTCCTTTGAGCAACATTATTTCCTTCGTATGTTTCTATGCGCAAAACGATTGAGACATCAATTAAACTCCTTTGTAGGATCTGGTATCGTGAAGGCAAGACAATCTTCATTTAGGCTCGCCGTGCTGTATACTGGATTGGAATCAGTTTCCCTCCACAGCCTCTTTGAAGTTAAAAGATGGTGCAATCCTGCACAGTAAAGGCAACCGTGACGAATTTTTTTTAAACAAACGCCCTTGAGCTTTCAGGATGCACTCGACGGCTTGCCTGCCAGCAGGCTTCCATTGTCAGCTTGCCTCCACCTTCCGGTATATTAAATACGGCCTGACGCGTTTCGTGGCTTGGAACGCCACTTCTTCAGAGGCCCATTGTCATTTGCGCATGGAATCAGGCTCCTTTATATACATGCCTTTCATTGGTTCACGGCCCCCAGTGGGCCAAGTTCATTTGCATTTTTAATTAAGGCGGCATGCTGGGACATGTAGGCAGTCCTTTGTGCAACATTATTTCCTTCGTAGGTTTCTATGCGCAAAACGATTGAGACATCAATTAAACTCCTTTGTAGGATCTGGTATCGTGAAGGCAAGACAATCTTCATTTAGGCTCGCCGTGCTGTATACTGGATTGGAATCAGTTTCCCTCCACAGCCTCTTTGAAGTTAAAAGATGGTGCAATCCTGCACCGTAAAGGCAACCGTGACGAATTTTTTTTAAACAAACGCCCTTGAGCTTTCAGGATGCACTCGACGGCTTGCCTGCCAGCAGGCTTCCATTGTCAGCTTGCCTCCACCTTCCGGTATATTAAATACGGCCTGACGCGTTTCGTGGCTTGGAGCGCCACTTCTTCAGAGGCCCATTGTCATTAGCGCATGGAATCAGGCTCCTTTATATACATGCCTTTCATTGGTTCACGGCCCCCAGTGGGCCAAGTTCATTCGCATTTTTAATTAAGGCGGCATGCTGGGACATGTAGGCAGTCCTTTGAGCAACATTATTTCCTTCGTAGGTTTCTATGCGCAAAACGATTGAGACATCAATTAAACTCCTTTGTAGGATCTGGTATCATGAAGGCAAGACAATCTTCATTTAGGCTCGCCGTGCTGTATACTGGATTGGAATCAGTTTCCCTCCACAGCCTCTTTGAAGTTAAAAGATGGTGCAAACCTGCACGGTAAAGGCAACCGTGACAATTTTTTTTTAAACAAACGCCCTTGAGCTTTCAGGATGCACTCGATGGCTTGCCTGCCAGCAGGCTTCCATTGTCAGCTTGCCTCCACCTTCCGGTATATTAAATACGGCCTGACGCGTTTCGTGGCTTGGAGCGCCACTTCTTCAGAGGCTCATTGTGATTTGCGCATGGAATCAGGCTCCTTTATATACATGCCTTTCATCGGTTCACGGCCCCCAGTGGGCCAAGTTCATTTGCATTTTTAATTAAGGCGGCATGCTGGGACATGTAGGCAGTCCTTTGAGCAACATTATTTCCTTCGTAGGTTTCTATGCGCAAAACGATTGAGACATCAATTAAACTCCTTTGTAGGATCTGGTATCGTGAAGGCAAGACAATCTTCATTTAGGCTCGCCGTGCTGTATACTGGATTGGAATCAGTTTCCCTCCACAGCCTCTTTGAAGTTAAAAGATGGTGCAATCCTGCACAGTAAAGGCAACCGTGACGATTTTTTTTTAAACAAACGCCCTTGAGCTTTCAGGATGCACTCGACGGCTTGCCTGCCAGCAGGCTTCCATTGTCAGCTTGCCTCCACCTTCCGGTATATTAAATACGGCCTGACGCGTTTCGTGGCTTGGAGCGCCACTTCTTCAGAGGCCCATTGTCATTTGCGCATGGAATCAGGCTCCTTTATATACATGCCTTTCATTGGTTCACGGCCCCCAGTGGGCCAAGTTCATTCGCATTTTTAATTAAGGCGGCATGCTGGGACATGTAGGCAGTCCTTTGAGCAACATTATTTCCTTCGTAGGTTTCTATGCGCAAAACGATTGAGACATCAATTTAAACTCCTTTGTAGGATCTGGTATCGTGAAGGCAAGACAATCTTAATTTAGGCTCGCCGTGCTGTATACTGGATTGGAATCAGTTTCCCTCCACAGCCTCTTTGAGGTTAAAAGATGGTGCAATCCTGCACGGTAAAGGCAACCGTGACACAATTTTTTTAAACAAACGCCCTTGAGCTTTCAGGGTGCACTCGACGGCTTGCCTGCCAGCAGGATTCCATTGTCAGCTTGCCTCCACCTTCCGGTAAATTAAATACGGCCTGACGCGTTTCGTGGCTTGGAGCGCCACTTCTTCAGAGGCCCATTGTCATTTGCGCATGGAATCAGGCTCCTTTATATACATGCCTTTCATTGGTTCACGGCCCCCAGTGGGCCAAGTTCATTTGCATTTTTAATTAAGGCGGCATGCTGGGACATGTAGGCAGTCCTTTGAGCAACATTATTTCCTTCGTAGGTTTCTATGCGCAAAACGATTGAGACATCAATTAAACTCCTTTGTAGGATCTGGTATCGTGAAGGCAAGACAATCTTCATTTAGGCTCGCCGTGCTGTATACTGGATTGGAATCAGTTTCCCTCCACAGCCTCTTTGAAGTTAAAAGATGGTGCAATCCTGCACGGTAAAGGCAACCGTGACAATTGTTTTTTAAACAAACGCCCTTGAGCTTTCAGGATGCACTCGACGGCTTGCCTGCCAGCAGGCTTCCATTGTCAGCTTGCCTCCACCTTCCGGTATATTAAATACGGCCTGACGCGTTTCGTGGCTTGGAGCGCCACTTCTTCAGAGGCCCACTGTCATTTGCGCATGGAATCAGGCTAATTTATATACATGCCTTTCATTGGTTCACGGCCCCCAGTGGGCCAAGTTCATTTGCATTTTTAATTAAGGCGGCATGCTGGGACATGTAGGCAGTCCTTTGAGCAACATTATTTCCTTCGTAGGTTTCTATGCGCAAAACGATTGAGACATCAATTAAACTCCTTTGTAGGATCTGGTATCGTGAAGGCAAGACAATCTTCATTTAGGCTCGCCGTGCTATATACTGGATTGGAATCAGTTTCCCTCCACAGCCTCTTTGAAGTTAAAAGATGGTGCAATCCTGCACGGTAAAGGCAACCGTGACGAAATTTTTTTTAAACAAACGCCCTTGAGCTTTCAGGATGCACTCGACGGCTTGCCTGACAGCAGGCTTCCATTGTCAGCTTGCCTCCACCTTCCGGTATATTAAATACGGCCTGACGCGTTTCGTGGCTTGGAGCGCCACTTCTTCAGAGGCCCATTGTCATTTGCGCATGGAATCAGGCTCCTTTATATACATGCCTTTCATTGGTTCACGGCCCACAGTGGGCCAAGTTCATTTGCATCTTTAATTAAGGCGGCATGCTGGGACATGTAGGCAGTCCTTTGAGCAACATTATTTCCTTCGTAGGTTTCTATGCGCAAAACGATTGAGACATCAATTAAACTCCTTTGTAGGATCTGGTATCGTGAAGGCAAGACAATCTTCATTTAGGCACGCCGTGCTATACTGGATTGGAATCAGTTTCCCTCCACAGCCTCTTTGAAGTTAAAAGATGGTGCAAACCTGCACGGTAAAGGCAACCGTGACGAAATTTTTTTAAACAAACGCCCTTGAGCTTTCAGGATGCACTCGACGGCTTGCCTGCCAGCAGGCTTCCATTGTCAGCTTGCCTCCACCTTCCGGTAAATTAAATACGGCCTGACGCGTTTCGTGGCTTGGAGCGCCACTTCTTCAGAGGCCCATTGTCATTTGCGCATGGAATCAGGCTCCTTTATATACATGCCTTTCATTGGTTCACGGCCCCCAGTGGGCCAAGTTCATTTGCATTTTTAATTAAGGCGGCATGCTGGGACATGTAGGCAGTCCTTGGAGCAACATTATTTCCTTCGTAGGTTTCTATGCGCAAAACGATTGAGACATCAATTAAACTCCTTTGTAGGATCTGGTATCGTGAAGGCAAGACAATCTTCATTTAGGCTCGCCGTGCTGTATACTGGATTGGAATCAGTTTCCCTCCACAGCCTCTTTGAAGTTAAAAGATGGTGCAATCCTGCACGGTAAAGGCAACCGTGACAATTTTTTTTAAACAAACGCCCTTGAGCTTTCAGGATGCACTCGACGGCTTGCCTGCCAGCAGGCTTCCATTGTCAGCTTGCCTCCACCTTCCGGTATATTAAATACGGCCTGACGCGTTTCGTGGCTTGGAGCGCCACTTCTTCAGAGGCCCACTGTCATTTGCGCATGGAATCAGGCTAATTTATATACATGCCTTTCATTGGTTCACGGCCCCCAGTGGGCCAAGTTCATTTGCATTTTTAATTAAGGCGGCATGCTGGGACATGTAGGCAGTCCTTTGAGCAACATTATTTCCTTCGTAGGTTTCTATGCGCAAAACGATTGAGACATCAATTAAACTCCTTTGTAGGATCTGGTATCGTGAAGGCAAGACAATCTTCATTTAGGCTCGCCGTGCTATATACTGGATTGGAATCAGTTTCCCTCCACAGCCTCTTTGAAGTTAAAAGATGGTGCAATCCTGCACGGTAAAGGCAACCGTGACGAAATTTTTTTAAACAAACGCCCTTGAGCTTTCAGGATGCACTCGACGGCTTGCCTTCCAGCAGGCTTCCATTGTCAGCTTGCCTCCACCTTCCGGTATATTAAATACGCCCTGACGCGTTTCGTGGCTTGGAGCGCCACTTCTTCAGAGGCCCATTGTCATTTGCGCATGGAATCAGGCTCCTTTGTATACATGCCTTTCATTGGTTCACGGCCCCCAGTGGGCCAAGTTCATTTGCATTTTTAATTAACGCGGCATGCTGGGACATGTAGGCAGTCCTTTGAGCAACATTATTTCCTTTGTAGGTTTCCATGCGCAAAACGATTGAGACATCAATTAAACTCCTTTGTAGGATCTGGTATCGTGAAGGCAAGACAATCTTCATTTAGGCTCGCCGTGCTGTATACTGGATTGGAATCACTTTCCCTCCACAGCCTCTTTGAAGTTAAAAGATGGTGCAATCCTGCACGGTAAAGGCAACCGTGACGACATTTTTAAAAAAAAACGCCCTTGAGCTTTCAGGATGCACTCGACGGCTTGCCTGCCAGCAGGCTTCCATTGTCAGCTTGCCTCCACCTTCCGGTATATTAAATACGGCCTGACGCGTTTCGTGGCTCGGAGCGCCACTTCTTCAGAGGCCCATTGTCATTTGCGCATGGAATCAGGCTCCTTTATATACATGCCTTTCATTGGTTCACGGCCCCCAGTGGGCCAAGTTCATTTGCATTTTTAATTAAGGCGGCATGCTGGGACATGTAGGCAGTCCTTTGAGCAACATTATTTCCTTCGTAGGTTTCTATGCGCAAAACGATTGAGACATCAATTAAACTCCTTTGTAGGATCTGGTATCGTGAAGGCAAGACAATCTTCATTTAGGCACGCCGTGCTGTATACTGGATTGGAATCAGTTTCCCTCCACAGCCTCTTTGAAGTTAAAAGATGGTGCAATCCTGCACGGTAAAGGCAACCGTGACGAAATTTTTTTAAACAAACGCCCTTGAGCTTTCAGGATGCACTCGACGGCTTGCCTGCCAGCAGGCTTCCATTGTCAGCTTGCCGCCACCTTCCGGTATATTAAATACGGCCTGACGCGTTTCGTGGCTTGGACCGCCACTTCTTCAGAGGCCCATTGTCATTTGCGCATGGAATCAGGCTCCTTTATATACATCCCTTTCATTGGTTCACGGCCCCCAGTGGGCCAAGTTCATTTGCATTTTTAATTAAGGCGTCATGCTGGGACATGTAGGCAGTCCTTTGAGAAACATTATTTCCTTCGTAGGTTTCTATGCGCAAAACGATTGAGACATCAATTAAACTCCTTTGTAGGATCTGGTATCGTGAAGGCAAGACAATCTTCATTTAGGCTCGCCGTGCTGTATACTGGATTGGAATCAGTTTCCCTCCACAGCCTCTTTGAAGTTAAAAGATGGTGCAATCCTGCACGGTAAAGGCAACCGTGACGAATTTTTTTAAACAAACGCCCTTGAGCTTTCAGGATGCACTTGACGGCTTGCCTGCCAGCAGGCTTCCATTGTCAGCTTGCCTCCACCTTCCGGTATATTAAATACGGCCTGACGCGTTTCGTGACTTGGAGCGCCACTTCTTCAGAGGCCCATTGTCATTTGCGCATGGAATCAGGCTCCTTTATATACATGCCTTTCATTGGTTCACGGCCCCCAGTGGGCCAAGTTCATTTGCATTTTTAATTAAGGCGGCATGCTGGGACATGTAGGCAGTCCTTTGAGCAACATTATTTCCTTCGTAGGTTTCTATGCGCAAAACGATTGAGACATCAATTAAACTCCTTTGTAGGATCTGGTATCGTGAAGGCAAGACAATCTTCATTTAGGCTCGCCGTGCTGTATACTGGATTGGAATCAGTTTCCTCCACAGCCTCTTTGAAGTTAAAAGATGGTGCAATCCTGCACGGTAAAGGCAACCGTGACAATTTTTTTTTAAACAAACGCCCTTGAGCTTTCAGGATGCACTCGACGGCTTGCCTGCCAGCAGGCTTCCATTGTCAGCTTGCCTCCACCTTCCGGTATATTAAATACGGCCTGACGCGTTTCACGGCTTGGAGCGCCACTTCTTCAGAGGCCCATTGTCATTTGCGCATGGAATCAGGCTAATTTATATACATGCCTTTCATTGGTTCACGGCCCCCAGTGGGCCAAGTCCATTTGCATTTTTAATTAAGGCGGCATGCTGGGACATGTAGGCAGTCCTTTGAGCAACATTATTTCCTTCGTAGGTTTCTATGCGCAAAACGATTGAGACATCAATTAAACTCCTTTGAAGGATCTGGTATCGTGAAGGCAAGACAATCTTCATTTAGGCTCGCCGTGCTATATACTGGATTGGAATCAGTTTCCCTCCACAGCCTCTTTGAAGTTAAAAGATGGTGCAATCCTGCACGGTAAAGGCAACAGTGACAATTTTTTTTTAAACAAACGCCCTTGAGCTTTCAGGAAGCACTTGACGGCTTGCCTGCCAGCAGGCTTCCATTGTCAGCTTGCCTCCACCTTCCGGTATATTAAATACGGCCTGACGCGTTTCGTGGCTTGGAGCGCCACTTCTTCAGAGGCACATTGTCATTTGCGCATGGAATCAGGCTCCTTTATATACATGCCTTTCATTGGTTCACGGCCCCCAGTGGGCCAAGTTCATTTGCATTTTTAATTAAGGCGGCATGCTGGGACATGTAGGCAGTCCTTTGAGCAACATTATTTCCTTCGTAGGTTTCTATGCGCAAAACGATTGAGACATCAATTAAACTCCTTTGTAGGATCTGGTATCGTGAAGGCAAGACAATCTTCATTTAGGCTCGCCGTGCTGTATACTGGATTGGAATCAGTTTCCCTCCACAGCCTCTTTGAAGTTAAAAGATGGTGCAATCCTGCACGGTAAAGGCAACCGTGACGATTTTTTTTTTTTAAACAAACGCCCTTGAGCTTTCAGGATGCACTCGACGGCTTGCCTGACAGCAGGCTTCCATTGTCAGCTTGCCTCCACCTTCCGGTATATTAAATACGGCCTGACGCGTTTCGTGGCTTGGAGCGCCACTTCTTCAGAGGCCCATTGTCATTTGCGCATGGAATCAGGCTCCTTTATATACATGCCTTTCATTGGTTCACGGCCCCCAGTGGGCCAAGTTCATTTGCATTTTTAATTAAGGCGGCATGCTGGGACATGTAGGCAGTCCTTTGAGCAACATTATTTCCTTCGTAGGTTTCTATGCGCAAAACGATTGAGACATCAATTAAACTCCTTTGTAGGATCTGGTATCGTGAAGGCAAGACAATCTTCATTTAGGCACGCCGTGCTATACTGGATTGGAATCAGTTTCCCTCCACAGCCTCTTTGAAGTTAAAAGATGGTGCAAACCTGCACGGTAAAGGCAATCGTGACGAAATTTTTTTAAACAAACGCCCTTGAGCTTTCAGGATGCACTCGACGGCTTGCCTGCCAGCAGGCTTCCATTGTCAGCTTGCCTCCACCTTCCGGTAAATTAAATACGGCCTGACGCGTTTCGTGGCTTGGAGCGCCACTTCTTCAGAGGCCCATTGTCATTTGCGCATGGAATCAGGCTCCTTTATATACATGCCTTTCATTGGTTCACGGCCCCCAGTGGGCCAAGTTCATTTGCATTTTTAATTAAGGCGGCATGCTGGGACATGTAGGCAGTCCTTTGAGCAACATTATTTCCTTTGTATGTTTCTATGCGCAAAACGATTGAGACATCAATTAAACTCCTTTGTAGGATCTGGTATCGTGAAGGCAAGACAATCTTCATTTATGCTCGCCGTGCTGTATACTGGATTGGAATCAGTTTCCCTCCACAGCCTCTTTGAAGTTAAAAGATGGTGCAATCCTGCACAGTAAAGGCAACCGTGACGAATTTTTTTTAAACAAACGCCCTTGAGCTTTCAGGATGCACTCGACGGCTTGCCTGCCAGCAGGCTTCCATTGTCAGCTTGCCTCCACCTTCCGGTATATTAAATACGGCCTGACGCTTTTCGTGGCTTGGAACGCCACTTCTTCAGAGGCCCATTGTCATTTGCGCATGGAATCAGGCTCCTTTATATACATGCCTTTCATTGGTTCACGGCCCCCAGTGGGCCAAGTTCATTTGCATTTTTAATTAAGGCGGCATGCTGGGACATGTAGGCAGTCCTTTGAGCAACATTATTTCCTTCGTAGGTTTCTATGCGCAAAACGATTGAGACATCAATTAAACTCCTTTGTAGGATCTGGTATCGTGAAGGCAAGACAATCTTCATTTAGGCTCGCCGTGCTGTATACTGGATTGGAATCAGTTTCCCTCCACAGCCTCTTTGAAGTTAAAAGATGGTGCAATCCTGCACCGTAAAGGCAACGTGACGAATTTTTTTTAAACAAACGCCCTTGAGCTTTCAGGATGCACTCGACGGCTTGCCTGCCAGCAGGCTTCCATTGTCAGCTTGCCTCCACCTTCCGGTATATTAAATACGGCCTGGCGCGTTTCGTGGCTTGGAGCGCCACTTCTTCAGAGGCCCATTGTCATTAGCGCATGGAATCAGGCTCCTTTATATACATGCCTTTCATTGGTTCACGGCCCCCAGTGGGCCAAGTTCATTCGCATTTTTAATTAAGGCGGCATGCTGGGACATGTAGGCAGTCCTTTGAGCAACATTATTTCCTTCGTAGGTTTCTATGCGCAAAACGATTGAGACATCAATTAAACTCCTTTGTAGGATCTGGTATCATGAAGGCAAGACAATCTTCATTTAGGCTCGCCGTGCTGTATACTGGATTGGAATCAGTTTCCCTCCACAGCCTCTTTGAAGTTAAAAGATGGTGTAAACCTGCACGGTAAAGGCAACCGTGACAATTTTTTTAAACAAACGCCCTTGAGCTTTCAGGATGCACTCGACGGCTTGCCTGCCAGCAGGCTTCCATTGTCAGGTTGCCTCCACCTTCCGGTAAATTAAATACGGCCTGACGCGTTTCGTGGCTTGGAGCGCCACTTCTTCAGAGGCCCATTGTGATTTGCGCATGGAATCAGGCTCCTTTATATACATGCCTTTCATTGGTTCACGGCCCCCAGTGGGCCAAGTTCATTTGCATTTTTAATTAAGGCGGCATGCTGGGACATGTAGGCAGTCCTTTGAGCAACATTATTTCCTTCGTAGGTTTCTATGCGCAAAACGATTGAGACATCAATTAAACTCCTTTGTAGGATCTGGTATCGTGAAGGCAAGACAATCTTCATTTAGGCTCGCCGTGCTGTATACTGGATTGGAATCAGTTTCCCTCCACAGCCTCTTTGAAGTTAAAAGATGGTGCAATCCTGCACAGTAAAGGCAACCGTGACGATTTTTTTTAAACAAACGCCCTTGAGCTTTCAGGATGCACTCGACGGCTTGCCTGCCAGCAGGCTTCCATTGTCAGCTTGCCTCCACCTTCCGGTATATTAAATACGGCCTGACGCGTTTCGTGGCTTGGAGCGCCACTTCTTCAGAGGCCCATTGTCATTTGCGCATGGAATCAGGCTCCTTTATATACATGCCTTTCATTGGTTCACGGCCCCCAGTGGGCCAAGTTCATTCGCATTTTTAATTAAGGCGGCATGCTGGGACATGTAGGCAGTCCTTTGAGCAACATTATTTCCTTCGTAGGTTTCTATGCGCAAAACGATTGAGACATCAATTAAACTCCTTTGTAGGATCTGGTATCATGAAGGCAAGACAATCTTCATTTAGGCTCGCCGTGCTGTATACTGGATTGGAATCAGTTTCCCTCCACAGCCTCTTTGAAGTTAAAAGATGGTGCAAACCTGCACGGTAAAGGCAACCGTGACAATTTTTTTTTAAACAAACGCCCTTGAGCTTTCAGGATGCACTCGATGGCTTGCCTGCCAGCAGGCTTCCATTGTCAGCTTGCCTCCACCTTCCGGTATATTAAATACGGCCTGACGCGTTTCGTGGCTTGGAGCGCCACTTCTTCAGAGGCTCATTGTGATTTGCGCATGGAATCAGGCTCCTTTATATACATGCCTTTCATCGGTTCACGGCCCCCAGTGGGCCAAGTTCATTTGCATTTTTAATTAAGGCGGCATGCTGGGACATGTAGGCAGTCCTTTGAGCAACATTATTTCCTTCGTAGGTTTCTATGCGCAAAACGATTGAGACATCAATTAAACTCCTTTGTAGGATCTGGTATCGTGAAGGCAAGACAATCTTCATTTAGGCTCGCCGTGCTGTATACTGGATTGGAATCAGTTTCCCTCCACAGCCTCTTTGAAGTTAAAAGATGGTGCAATCCTGCACAGTAAAGGCAACCGTGACGATTTTTTTTAAACAAACGCCCTTGAGCTTTCAGGATGCACTCGACGGCTTGCCTGCCAGCAGGCTTCCATTGTCAGCTTGCCTCCACCTTCCGGTATATTAAATACGGCCTGACGCGTTTCGTGGCTTGGAGCGCCACTTCTTCAGAGGCCCATTGTCATTTGCGCATGGAATCAGGCTCCTTTATATACATGCCTTTCATTGGTTCACGGCCCCCAGTGGGCCAAGTTCATTTGCATTTTTAATTAAGGCGGCATGCTGGGACATGTAGGCAGTCCTTTGAGCAACATTATTTCCTTCGTAGGTTTCTATGCGCAAAACGATTGAGACATCAATTTAAACTCCTTTGTAGGATCTGGTATCGTGAAGGCAAGACAATCTTAATTTAGGCTCGCCGTGCTGTATACTGGATTGGAATCAGTTTCCCTCCACAGCCTCTTTGAGGTTAAAAGATGGTGCAATCCTGCACGGTAAAGGCAACCGTGACACAATTTTTTTAAACAAACGCCCTTGAGCTTTCAGGGTGCACTCGACGGCTTGCCTGCCAGCAGGATTCCATTGTCAGCTTGCCTCCACCTTCCGGTAAATTAAATACAGCCTGACGCGTTTCGTGGCTTGGAGCGCCACTTCTTCAGAGACCCATTGTCATTAGCGCATGGAATCAGGCTCCTTTATATACATGCCTTTCATTGGTTCACGCCCCCAGTGGGCCAAGTTCATTCGCATTTTTAATTAAGGCGGCATACTGGGACATGTAGGCAGTCCTTTGAGCAACATTATTTCCTTCGTAGGTTTCTATGCGCAAAACGATTGAGACATCAATTAAACTCCTTTGTAAGATCTGGTATCGTGAAGGCAAGACAATCTTCATTTACGCTCGCCGTTCTGTATACTGGATTGGAATCAGTTTCCCTCCACAGCCTCTTTGAAGTTAAAAGATGGTGCAATCCTGCACGGTAAAGGCAACAGTGACGAATTTTTTTTAAACAAACGCCCTTGAGCTTTCAGGATGCACTCGACGGCTTGCCTGCCAGCAGGCTTCCATTGTCAGCTTGCCTCCACCTTCCGGTATATTAAATACGGCCTGACGCGTTTCGTGGCTTGGAGCGCCACTTCTTCAGAGGCCCATTGTCAGTTGCGCATGGAATCAGGCTCCTTTATATACATGCCTTTCATTGGTTCACGGCCCCCAGTGGGCCAAGTTCATTTGCATTTTTAATTAAGGCGGCATGCTGGGACATGTAGGCAGTCCTTTGAGCAACATTATTTCCTTCGTAGGTTTCTATGTGCAAAACGATTGAGACATCAATTAAACTCCTTTGTAGGATCTGGTATCGTGAAGGCAAGACAATCTTCATTTAGGCTCGCCGTGCTGTATACTGGATTGGAATCAGTTTCCCTCCACAGCCTCTTTGAAGTTAAAAGATGGTGCAATCCTGCACGGTAAAGGCAACCGTGACGATTTTTTTTTAAACAAACGCCCTTGAGCTTTCAGGATGCACTCGACGGCTTGCCTGCCAGCAGGCTTCCATTGTCAGCTTGCCTCCACCTTCCGGTATATTAAATACGGCCTGACACGTTTCGTGGCTTGGAGCGCCACTTCTTCAGAGGCCCATTGTCATTTGCGGATGGAATCAGGATCCTTTATATACATACCTTTCATTGGTTCATGGCCCCCAGTGGGCCAAGTTCATTCGCATTTTTAATTAAGGCGGCATGCTGGGACATGTAGGCAGTCCTTTGAGCAACATTATTTCCTTCGTAGCTTTCTATGCGCAAAACGATTGAGACATCAATTAAACTCCTTTGTAGGATCTGGTATCGTGAAGGCAAGACATTCTTCATTTAGGCTCGCCGTGCTGTATACTGGATTGGAATCAGTTTCCCTCCACAGCCTCTTTGAAGTTAAAAGATGGTGCAATCCTGCACGGTAAAGGCAACCGTGATGACATTTTTTTAAACAAACGCCCTTGAGCTTTCAGGATGCACTCGACGGCTTGCCTGCCAGCAGGCTTCCATTGTCAGCTTGCCTCCACCTTCCAGTATATTAAATACGGCCTGACGCGTTTTGTGGCTTGGAGCGCCACTTTTTCAGAGGCCCATTGTCATTAGCGCATGGAATCAGGCTCCTTTATACACATGCCTTTCATTGGTTCACGGCCCCCAGTGGGCCAAGTTCATTCGCATTTTTAATTAAGGCGGCATGCTGGGACATGTAGGCAGTCCTTTGAGCAACATTATTTCCTTCGTAGGTTTCTATGCGCAAAACGATTGAGACATCAATTAAACTCCTTTGTAGGATCTGGTATCGTGAAGGCAAGACAATCTTCATTTAGGCACGCCGTGCTATACTGGATTGGAATCAGTTTCCCTCCACAGCCTCTTTGAAGTTAAAAGATGGTGCAAACCTGCACGGTAAAGGCAACCGTGACGAAATTTTTTTAAACAAACGCCCTTGAGCTTTCAGGATGCACTTGACGGCTTGCCTGCCAGCAGGCTTCCATTGTCAGCGTGCCTCCACCTTCCGGTATATTAAATACGGCCTGACGCGTTTCGTGGCTTGGAGCGCCACTTCTTCAGAGGCCCATTGTCATTTGCGCATGGAATCAGGCTCCTTTATATACATGCCTTTCATTGGTTCACGGCCCCCAGTGGGCCAAGTTCATTTGCATTTTTAATTAAGGCGGCATGCTGGGACATGTAGGCAGTCCTTTGAGCAACATTATTTCCTTCGTATGTTTCTATGCGCAAAACGATTGAGACATCAATTAAACTCCTTTGTAGGATCTGGTATCATGAAGGCAAGACAATCTTCATTTAGGCTCGCCGTGCTGTATACTGGATTGGAATCAGTTTCCCTCCACAGCCTCTTTGAAGTTAAAAGATGGTGCAATCCTGCACAGTAAAGGCAACCGTGACGAATTTTTTTAAACAAACGCCCTTGAGCTTTCAGGATGCACTCGACGGCTTGCCTGCCAGCAGGCTTCCATTGTCAGCTTGCCTCCACCTTCCGGTATATTAAATACGGCCTGACGCGTTTCGTGGCTTGGAGCGCCCCTTCTGCAGAGGCCCATTGTCATTAGCGCATGGAATCAGGCTCCTTTATATACATGCCTTTCATTGGTTCACGGCCCCCAGTGGGCCAAGTTCATTCGCATTTTTAATTAAGGCGGCATGCTGGGACATGTAGGCAGTCCTTTGAGCAACATTATTTCCTTCGTAGGTTTCTATGCGCAAAACGATTGAGACATCAATTAAACTCCTTTGTAAGATCTGGTATCGTGAAGGCAAGACAATCTTCATTTAGGCTCGCCGTGCTGTATACTGGATTGGAATCAGTTTCCCTCCACAGCCTCTTTGAAGTTAAAATATGGTGCAATCCTGCACGGTAAAGGCAACCGTGATGAATATTTTTTAAACAAACACCCTTTTAGCTTTCAGGATGCACTCGACGGCTTCCATTGTCAGCTTGCCTCCACCTTCCGGTATATTAAATATGGCCTGACGCGTTTCGTGGCTTGGAGCGCCACTTCTTCAGAGGCCCATTGTCATTAGCGCATGGAATCAGGCTCCTTTATATACATGCCTTTCATTGGTTCACGGCCCCCAGTGGGCCAAGTTCATTCGCATTTTTAATTAAGGCGGCATGCTGGGACATGTAGGCAGTCCTTTGAGCAACATTATTTCCTTCGTAGGTTTCTATGCGCAAAACGATTGAGACATCAATTAAACTCCTTTGTAAGATCTGGTATCGTGAAGGCAAGACAATCTTCATTTAGGCTCGCCGTGCTGTATACTGGATTGGAATCAGTTTCCCTCCACAGCCTCTTTGAAGTTAAAAGATGGTGCAATCCTGCACGGTAAAGGCAACCGTGACGAATTTCTTTTAAACCATCGCCCTTGAGCTTTCAGGATGCACTCGACGGCTTGCCTGCCAGCAGGCTTCCATTGTCAGCTTGCCTCCACCTTCCGGTATATTAAATACGGCCTGACGCGTTTCGTGGCTTGGAGCGCCACTTCTTCAGAGGCCCATTGTCATTTGCGCATGGAATCAGGCTCCTTTATATACATACCTTTCATTGGTTCACGGCCCCCAGTGGGCCAAGTTCATTCGCATTTTTAATTAAGGCGGCATGCTAGGACATGTAGGCAGTCCTTTGAGCAACATTATTTCCTTCGTAGCTTTCTATGTGCAAAACGATTGAGACATCAATTAAACTCCTTTGTAGGATCTGGTATCGTGAAGGCAAGACAATCTTCATTTAGGCTCTCCGTGCTGTATACTGGGTTGGAATCAGTTTCCCTCCACAGCCTCTTTGAAGTTAAAAGATGGTGCAATCCTGCACGGTAAAGGCAACCGTGACGATTTTTTTTTAAACAAACGCCCTTGAGCTTTCAGGAATGCACTTGATGGCTTGCCTGCCAGCAGGCTTCCATTGTCAGCTTGCCTCCACCTTCCGGTATATTAAATACGGCCTGACGCGTTTCGTGGCTTGGAGCGCCACTTCTTCAGAGGCCCATTGTCATTAGCGCATGGAATCAGGCTCCTTTATATACATGCCTTTCATTGGTTCACGGCCCCCAGTGGGCCAAGTTCATTCGCATTTTTAATTAAGGCGGCATGCTGGGACATGTAGGCAGTCCTTTGAGCAACATTATTTCCTTCGTAGGTTTCTATGCGCAAAACGATTGAGACATCAATTAAACTCCTTTGTGAGATCTGGTATCGTGAAGGCAAGACAATCTTCATTTAGGCTCGCCGTGCTGTATACTGGATTGGAATCAGTTTCCCTCCACAGCCTCTTTGAAGTTAAAAGATGGTGCAATCCTGCACGGTAAAGGCAACCGTGACAAATTTTTTTTAAACAAACGCCCTTTTAGCTTTCAGGATGCACTCGACGGCTTCCATTGTCAGCTTGCCTCCACCTTCCGGTATATTAAATATGGCCTGACGCGTTTCGTGGCTTGGAGCGCCACTTCTTCAGAGGCCCATTGTCATTTGCGCATGGAATCAGGCTCCTTTATATACATGCCTTTCATTGGTTCACGGCCCCCAGTGGGCCAAGTTCATTTGCATTTTTAATTAAGGCGGCATGCTGGGACATGTAGGCAGTCCTTTGAGCAACATTATTTCCTTCGTAGGTTTCTATGCGCAAAACGATGGAGACATCAATTAAACTCCTTTGTAGGATCTGGTATCGTGAAGGCAAGACAATCTTCATTTAGGCTCGCCGTGCTGTATACTGGATTGGAATCAGTTTCCTCCACAGCCTCTTTGAAGTTAAAAGATGGTGCAATCCTGCACGGTAAAGGCAACCGTGACGAATTTTTTTAAACAAACGCCCTTGAGCTTTCAGGATGCACTTGACGGCTTGCCTGCCAGCAGGCTTCCATTGTCAGCTTGCCTCCACCTTCCGGTATATTAAATACGGCCTGACGCGTTTCGTGGCTTGGAGCGCCACTTCTTCAGAGGCCCATTGTCATTTGCGCATGGAATCAGGCTCCTTTATATACATGCCTTCCATTGGTTCACGGCCCCCAGTGGGCCAAGTTCATTTGCCGTTTTTAATTAAGGCGGCATGCTGGGACATGTAGGCAGTCCTTTGAGCAACATTATTTCCTTCGTAGCTTTCTTTTTTTTTTTTTTTTTTTTAATTAAAAATCCACAGTATAAAAAACAGATAAAAAACAAATACAGAACTAAACCAATATGTCATGTCAAATCATCCAATACAAAATACAATACATATCATTTCATTCCCATTTCAATCATCAGTTTGAAACAAAAAACAAAATCAGAAAAGAAAAAAGAAAAAAAAATATAACAAATTATAATATCAGTAAGAAAAATGATCAAGCATGGAGCCCCATATTTGCATGCCTAATTCTCGTTTCCTTGAACCCTTAAGCGAATACAGACTAAACTCCAGGTTAAATATACTATAAAACCTAGCACGCCACATTTCAAAAGAGGGTGCCTCTGGATGAAGCCATAGAGAGTCAGTACATAACCGTGCTACCCCCATAGCCACAAAAATAAGATACCTATATTTATACATCAGTGTCCCTTGTCCCAACTCCTCACCAGTGCCTAACAACATAACAGGGGCCGAAATCACTATACCCACTCCAGTAACCTCTGATAAAAACCTCTCAATATGTTGTATATACAAAACCATATTAATGCATGAGAAAAAGATATGTAGACTATCGGCATCATCAACGCCACAACGAAAACATTTCCCATCATATCTACTCCCCCATTTCTTCATCTTTGCCGGAGTATGATATAAATTAAATATCGTTTTGTAATGTTGTGTCTTTAGGTTTGCGGCCATGAATATTTTTCCTGCCAAATCAATTGAGTCCTCTATAGACACACCTGAGATTCCAAAAGACTCCTCCCACTTAAGATTGTATTTCTCAAGATCATCAATTTTAACAGATTGTAATGCTTTGTAGAGGGCGCCAATTCTTGCTTGAGATCTAATAAGTTTGATTATCTTATCTGGTTTTAACACCGTAGTATGTTTATTCAGAAAATCACGTATCTGAAGATATTTAAAGAATTGGCATTTTGGAATTTGATATTTATCAGCCAATTCAGAGAAAGAAAACAGCAGCCCCCCGGTTCTCGTGAAATGTCCAAGTTGTGTGATACCAGATAATCTCCATTTCCTAGTGACATAATCTTGAAATATCGAGGGAAGGATCCCTACAGCCGACAGGGGAGTATAAAAGGAAAGCCCCTCAATCTGTAAATTCTTTCGAATTATTTTCCAGACCTTAAAAACTGCCCACAAAATCTTGAACCGTGTCCTCTTATAATAACTGCCATCAATTCTATGAAATAGACAGTTTTTAGCCTCAGTACCAAGTACCATCTGATATATTGACGGGGCCTCCGCAGGATTATCTACTTCTTCTCCGGTTAACAAAATACGAGCATTAACTAGAATACACACATAATAATATAGAACAAAATCAGGAACTGCCCATCCCCCTCTATCTCGAGGTAGTGTCATATATCGAACCGCTCTGCGCGGTTTCCCCGGAGCCCACAAAAATTTAGAACACACAGATTGTAATTGCCGTAGTTGCAACAAAGGTATTTCCAAAGGCACCGCTCTGAAAAAATATAAAACTTTCGGCAAAATGTTCATTTTAAGCACATTGGCTCTACCAACCAAAGTCAGATGAAGACATTGCCACCGCTCAAGCGCTTGTTTAATATTTCCAAAGATGGCTCTACAGTTAACGTCGACTAACTCCTTCAAACAGACCCGAATCTTGATACCCAAATATATAGCTTCCTTAACAACTCTAGTGTCATTATTAATAATCTGATTAGTGCATAGAATCTGGGTCTTAGAGGTGTTAAGCTTATATCCAGCCATACACCCAAATACATATGCAAGATCTTCAATTTCAGGTAAAGCCATCCCTGGATCCGATGTAATTATAGCTATATCATCCGCATATGTCAAGACACGGAACTGATCTTGCCCCACCGTAAATGGTCTTATCTTTGTGCTCCGCTCAAGCATATCCAAAAAAGGATTAATGTAAAGCGCGAACAAAAGCGGGGAGCAAGGACAGCCCTGACGTGTGCCTCTAGTAATACGAACTTCCTTAGATGTTAAGAGCATAGCACAGATCCGAGCCACAGGAGAACGATATAAAACCTGCAGTGCTTGTATATATCCCTGAGGAAAGCCCATCATAACTAAAACTTCCCAAAGAAAATTCCAGGAGACGCGATCGAACGCCTTCTCAGCGTCGAGTAGTACAATTCCTACATCTCTAGCCTCCACTTGAGCAATGTCAAGTATAGTAATAACTCTAGCTACATGGTTTACCGTCCCCCTGCCAGGAATAAATCCATGTTGTCTAAGTGAGACTAAAGGGGATATAACCTTAGCCAATCTGTTCGCGAGAATTTTTGCATATATCTTTCTGTCACAATTTGTGAGTGATATTGGGCGATAGGAACCCGGAAGATCTGACGGTTTACCCTTCTTTTTAAAAAACAATGATATTGGCCACGTCCCATGATTGTGGTGCCACACCTTTTTGAGCAGCCTGACAGACAGACAAAAAATCAGTTTTAAGTTCTTGAAAAAAAAGCGGATACATTTCAGATGGTAGCTTGTCTGGACCCGCGGCTTTACCCCGTGACAGACCATTAACAGCCTGTTCCAGTTCTTCCATTGAGATAGGTTTATCTAATCTATCTGCTTCTCCATGAGTTAACTGCTGCAATTGAACGTCCAAGAGCCCAAAATCTACCGGATCGCACTCTCCATCTGTATAAAGCTCTTGATAAAAGCTATGAAAAACCTCCAAAATCTCCTGGGGATCACTTACCAACCCACCAATAGTATTCCGCAAACCATCTATTCTTTGTGAGGCCTCTTTAGCACGTAATCTTTGAGCTAAACAGCGCCCTGTCGCCTCGCCATATTCGTAACGATCTTTCTTAAAAAGCTGATATTTAAAGGCAATTTCCTTGCTCCATATGCTATTAATATTGGCTTTACATCTGGCAACTGTTGTTTGCAATTCAATACTATTACTACCTGACAAGATTCCACATGTTAAATTTTCTTCGAGCGATTTTCAATTTATTGTACAGCTCCTGAACCATGCGCTTAGCCTGTTTTTGTTTATATAGTCCGAAGCTTAAGACTTCCCCTCTGAAACAAGCTTTGAAGGTGTCCCAAACATTCCCACAGCTAGTAGAGTAGCGATTATCTAGAAAAAACTCTCTAACCCAATTCCTCATTTGCTCAATGAAAGAGTTATCAAAAAGGAGTTTTCTATCAAAGGTAAACTCTCTTGGAACTAAGCTAGTACCCAATGCTGGAATGTCTAAGACAACTGGAGCATGGTCAGATGTGATTCGGGGATAAACCCATATTTGAGCTTTTGTCAATAAAAGAGGTGAAATAAAAAAGTAATCAAGCCGCACTAATTTGCCATGAGGATGAGAATGAAACGTAAAGCCAGAATTGGATGTTTTAAGTGTTCCCCATACATCAACTAAGCCGTGATCCCATATTAAATGATATAAAGCCTTGAACACCCTAGGTTTCCTACCACTATAACTTTGAATCCCAGTTTGTAATTCCCCATGTATCAAATTAATATTACAATCCCCACATAACACTAAAGGGGTGGGCCAAGTTGCAAGTTCCAGGTTTAAGTATTCAAAAACAGAAGCTTCATCCAAGTTGGACCCATATACTGTGCATAATGTAAATCTGGATCCCCCCGAAATACATTCCAAAATTACCCAGCGCCCATAATTATCTGCAAGCATACGTCCAGAAGTTTGTATATTCGGTTTGGCCAGCACAGCGACCCCACGATTCATAGTAGTTTGTTGTGAAATGGCCAATACTACGTACCCTAATTCTGCTAATATCTTACGTTTCCCCCAGGTCCTTCGTAGATTTCTATGCGCAAAACGATTGAGACATCAATTAAACTCCTTTGTAGGATCTGGTATCGTGAAGGCAAGACAATCTTCATTTAGGCTCGCCGTGCTGTATACTGGATTGGAATCAGTTTCCCTCCACAGCCTCTTTGAAGTTAAAAGATGGTGCAATCCTGCACGGTAAAGGCAACCGTGACGAATTTTTTTTAAACAAACGCCCTTGAGCTTTCAGGATGCACTCGACGGCTTGCCTGCCAGCAGGCTTCCATTGTCAGCTTGCCTCCACCTTCCGGTATATTAAATACGGCCTGACGCGTTTCGTGGCTTGGAGCGCCACTTCTTCAGAGGCCCATTGTCATTTGCGCATGGAATCAGGCTCCTTTATATACATGCCTTTCATTGGTTCACGGCCCCCAGTGGGCCAAGTTCATTTGCATTTTTAATTAAGGCGGCATGCTGGGACATGTAGGCAGTCCTTTGAGCAACATTATTTCCTTCGTAGGTTTCTGTGCGCAAAACGATTGAGACATCAATTAAACTCCTTTGTAGGATCTGGTATCGTGAAGGCAAGACAATCTTCATTTAGGCTCGCAGTGCTGTATACTGGATTGGAATCAGTTTCCCTCCACAGCCTCTTTGAAGTTAAAAGATGGTGCAATCCTGCACGGTAAAGGCAACCGTGACGAAATTTTTTTAAACAAACGCCCTTGAGCTTTCAGGATGCACTTGACGGCTTGCCTGCCAGCAGGGTTCCATTGTCAGCTTGCCTCCACCTTCCGGTATATTAAATACGGCCTGACGCGTTTCGTGGCTTGGAGCGCCACTTCTTCAGAGGCCCATTGTCATTAGCGCATGGAATCAGGCTCCTTTATATACATGCCTTTCATTGGTTCACGGCCCCCAGTGGGCCAAGTTCATTCGCATTTTTAATTAAGGCGGCATGCTGGGACATGTAGGCAGTCCTTTGAGCAACATTATTTCCTTCGTAGGTTTCTATGCGCAAAACGATTGAGACATCAATTAAACTCCTTTGTAAGATCTGGTATCGTGAAGGCAAGACAATCTTCATTTAGGCTCGCCGTGCTGTATACTGGATTGGAATCAGTTTCCCTCCACAGCCTCTTTGAAGTTAAAAGATGGTGCAATCCTGCACGGTAAAGGCAACCGTGACAAATTTTTTTTAAACAAACGCCCTTTTAGCTTTCAGGATGCACTCGACGGCTTCCATTGTCAGCTTGCCTCCAAATCCGGTATATTAAATATGGCCTGACGCGTTTCGTGGCTTGGAGCGCCACTTCTTCAGAGGCCCATTGTCATTTGCGCATGGAATCAGGCTCCTTTATATACATGCCTATCATTGGTTCACGGCCCCCAGTGGGCCAAGTTCATTTGCATTTTTAATTAAGGCGGCATGCTGGGACATGTAGGCAGTCCTTTGAGCAACATTATTTCCTTCGTAGGTTTCTATGCGCAAAACGATTGAGACATCAATTAAACTCCTTTGTAGGATCTGGTATCGTGAAGGCAAGACAATCTTCATTTAGGCTCGCCGTGCTGTATACTGGATTGGAATCAGTTTCCCTCCACAGCCTCTTTGAAGTTAAAAGATGGTGCAATCCTGCACGAAAAAGGCAACCGTGACGAAATATTTTTAAACAAACGCCCTTGAGCCTTCAGGATGCACTTGACGGCTTGCCTGCCAGCAGGCTTCCATTGTCAGCTTGCCTCCACCTTCCGGTATATTAAATACGGCCTGACGCGTTTCGTGGCTTAGAGCGCCACTTCTTCAGAGGCCCATTGTCATTTGCGCATGGAATCAGGCTCCTTTGTATACATGCCTTTCATTGGTTCACGGCCCCCAGTGGGCCAAGTTCATTTGCATTTTTAATTAAGGCGGCATGCTGGGACATGTAGGCAGTCCTTTGAGCAACATTATTTCCTTCGTAGGTTTCTATGCGCAAAACGTTTGAGACATCAATTAAACTCCTTTGTAGGATCTGGTATCGTGAAGGCAAGACAATCTTCATTTAGGCTCGCCGTGCTGTATACTGGATTGGAATCAGTTTCCCTCCACAGCCTCTTTGAAGTTAAAAGATGGTGCAATCCTGCACGGTAAAGGCAACCGTGACGAAATTTTTTTAAACAAACGCCCTTGAGCTTTCAGGATGCACTCGACGGCTTGCCTGCCAGCAGGCTTCCATTGTCAGCTTGCCTCCACCTTCCGGTATATTAAATACGGCCTGACGCGTTTCGTGGCTTGGAGCGCCACTTCTTCAGAGGCCCATTGTCATTTGCGCATGAAATCAGGCTCCTTTATATACATGCCTTTCATTGGTTCACGGCCCCCAGTGGGCCAAGTTCATTTGCCGTTTTTAATTAAGGCGGCATGCTGAGACATGTAGGCAGTCCTTTGAGCAACATTATTTCCTTCGTAGCTTTCTATGCGCAAAACGATTGAGACATCAATTAAACTCCTTTGTAGGATCTGGTATCGTGAAGGCAAGACAATCTTCATTTAGGCTCGCCGTGCTGTATACTGGATTGGAATCAGTTTCCTCCACAGCCTCTTTGAAGTTAAAAGATGGTGCAATCCTGCACGGTAAAGGCAAGCGTGACGAATTTTTTTTAAACAAACGCCCTTGAGCTTTCAGGATGCACTCGACAGCTTGCCTGCCAGCAGGCTTCCATTGTCAGCTTGCCTCCACCTTCCGGTATATTAAATACGGCCTGACGCGTTTCGTGGCTTGGAGCGCCACTTCTTCAGAGGCCCATTGTCATTTGCGCATGGAATCAGGCTCCTTTATATACATGCCTTTCATTGGTTCACGGCCCCCAGTGGGCCAAGTTCATTTGCATTTTTAATTAAGGCGGCATGCTGGGACATGTAGGCAGTCCTTTGAGCAACATTATTTCCTTCGTAGGTTTCTGTGCGCAAAACGATTGAGACATCAATTAAACTCCTTTGTAGGATCTGGTATCGTGAAGGCAAGACAATCTTCATTTAGGCTCGCCGTGCTGTATACTGGATTGGAATCAGTTTCCCTCCACAGCCTCTTTGAAGTTAAAAGATGGTGCAATCCTGCACGGTAAAGGCAACCGTGACGAATTTTTTTAAACAAACGTCCTTGAGCTTTCAGGATGCACTCAACGGCTTGCCTGCCAGCAGGCTTCCATTGTCAGCTTGCCTCCACCTTCCGGTATATTAAATACGGCCTGACGCGTTTCGTGGCTTGGAGCGCCACTTCTTCAGAGGCCCATTGTCATTTGCACATGGAATCAGGCTCCTTTATATACATGCCTTTCATTGGTTCACGGCCCCCAGTGGGCCAAGTTCATTTGCACTTTTAATTAAGGCGGCATGCTGGGACATGTAGGCAGTCCTTTGAGCAACATTATTTCCTTCGTAGGTTTCTATGCGCAAAACGATTGAGACATCAATTAAACTCCTTTGTAGGATTTGGTATCGTGAAGGCAAGACAATCTTCATTTAGGCTTGCCGTGCTGTATACCGGATTGGAATCAGTTTCCCTCCACAGCCTCTTTGAAGTTAAAAGATGGTGCAATCCTGCACGGTAAAGGCAATCGTGACAAAACTTTTTTAAACAAACGCCCTTGAGCTTTCAGGATGCACTCGACGGCTTGCCTGCCAGCAGGCTTCCATTGTCAGCTTGCCTCCACCTTCCAGTATATTAAATACGGCCTGACGCGTTTCGTGGCTTGGAGCGCCACTTCTTAAGAGGCCCATTGTCATTTGCGCATGGAATCAGGCTCCTTTATATACATGCCTTTCATTGGTTCACGGCCCCCAGTGGGCCAAGTTCATTTGTATTTTTAATTAAGGCGGCATGCTGGGACATGTAGGCAGTCCTTTGAGCAACATTATTTCCTTCGTAGGTTTCTATGCGCAAAACGATTGAGACTTCAATTAAACTCCTTTGTAGGATCTGGTATCGTGAAGGCAAGACAATCTTCATTTAGGCTCGCCGTGCTGTATACTGGATTGGAATCAGTTTCCCTCCACAGCCTCTTTGAAGTTAAAAGATGGTGCAATTGTCATAAGGTTTCTGCACATACACAGAGCTATGCACAGGAAAATGGGACCCCGGAATACAGTGGTTTGCCACCATATGCCGTAGCACCCAAGAACCCCAACCCAACTAGCTTAGCATCCCATTAGCACCCAAGTACCAATGTTTAGACAACCCAGAACACGGTATCTTTATCTCAGGACTCACAGAAGCAAGAACACTCTTTCGTCACTCACTCGTACTTGTCCACAAGGTGCGTAGGAAGAGACACTGGATAGGTTAAAATGTTTATTCCAACTTACGTGCTCTAATGTACAGTACACGTGTCAGCACTAATAGCATAATGCATATGACTAATATAAGCAGCATGGTTACAATTCCATAGAATACAAACGGGGAAAGCATCTCAGAGCTCAGTGGATAAACGTATAAATAACATTACCACCCTCCCCTTGCAGTAAGATAGTTTATTATAATAATAGAAGACCTCTGGGCTTTGACTAGCGAACCCTCATACCTCAGTCTCTAGATGCAGAATTACATCAGCAGGACATCATAGCTCTTCTCACTGAAAAGGATTTCTCCAAGTGTCTCAAACGCTAGCAAACCCACAGTATTAAAAGCATATCAAATACTTCATGGCAATTGCACCTAATGTTATGTCTGGGTGCGCGAGACTGGCCATATCAGGAAGAACCAAAATACATTGTTATGCGACCTTGTACATGTTTGTGCAGACTGAGCCCAAAAAGGTGAACAACAGAAAATGCAGACAGTGCAAAAGAACTTGGCACGAGCAAAGGGCGAGGCAGGCCCGGCTCAGTGTAACGTGCGCAAAGAAAAGCAGCATGGCAGCCAGGCCTAGGCCAACATAACAAGGCAGGTAACAATCCACAAGACACCCTCCCCTGGTCAGTCCAGCGGCCAGGACAGAGGCCCATCAGAGGAAGAACACAGCCGTCGGAGCACAGGGAGCGCCCAAACGGCGAAGGGCAGGTCAATCCATGAAAGTGAAAGTGCAGAGAAAAGCCATACCCTCCAAGAGTTCATCATTGGAATCGTCAAAAAACATAGATGCCATCCAATCCATGAGTTCAAAGAGCAGGAATGCTCCTCAGCAAAGGGAGCATTCAGAAGCAATGCGGGACAGCTTGCGTGATAATTGAAACAGCTTCGTTGTAGGAGATCCTGGGCAGCCGCCCAGATATCCCATTGCGCCAAAATCCCCAGTGCAGCCGCACGCGCCATACAGCCTGCGACGGAACAGTCCTGCTCATGGGCCTCTAAGGGACCCATCAACTGAACAAAATCCGGAACAGACAATGACGAATTGGAGAGGCAATAATCCAGAGTCCAGGTGAAAGGACAGCGGACACAAGTCATCACAGGTTGCACGCAAGTGAAATACGCAAAGCGAAATGAAAGAGTATATGACACACTCAGTGTCGCCAATGGCAAGACACCAAAACCGGCCAAAAGGCGCTCACGGAGCAGCTGGAGGCGTTCTGGATCGAGCAGGTCCCATCGGGGAGCAGCCATTGCGCAGAAAGCAAATTAAGAGCAAGACACCAGCCGCTAAAGCGAGGATCAATGGGAAACCGCCAAAGACACTGGAAAAAATAGAATGTATGAAAGCCGGGATGACACCAAAAATAGTCTGGAAGGAGGACACCAAGCCCGACCCAACGACCTTAAAAAAGTGTACTAGGCCTTCAGTGTTAGATGCGTTAAAAATACGATGTATTAACTCCCCAAAATGTTGGGGGAGATTAGTGTTTAAAAGGGCCTGTATTTCACTGTGGGTACTCGCCACCTGGAGAATGAATGTCTCCCGGGCGGACGTGAGCATAACTTCCTCGTTTAATAATAGTGCCTTTATTCTGCTCAGTCTATTGAAATCTGCTTCCATGGTAGGGATGGAAGGCCAAATAGAGATATCAACCTTGCCATGAGGGGGAGGAAAAAGCACATTTTTGCAGCAGACAACCCTGTGCGAAACTGTTACAATGTAAGGAATGCCAGCTTGCAGGCCACAACAGTTTTCGTTATTTAAAAGTAAATAACTACCATTGGAAAGGAGAGTGAAAGTAGGTGAAATAACAGGAGCAGGAATACCTTTCAGCACACAAGCAAGATTAGGAGAGGAAACGCTACATGAGCCATGCAATTTAATGTGTTTACAAATAAGCGAATGACCTATAGTCGAGTCGCAGTACTCCCCGTGAGAAAGACTTCCTTGCCGTCCCGAAGGCATTTATACATGAAAGGCAAGGACCAGAGTTCATGCAGGAAAGCACTGCCCAATGGCCGGTAACGGCCCACAGGATAATGTTTCATGCACGAGTCAAATTCAAACAAGGAAAATGGTAAAGCTATAACCCCATGGACTAGCCATACAGCAGAATCGAGTTCTGCAACAGAGAACGGCAAAGGATCCACCTTTTCGATATGTAATAGAGTGTAAGTTGCATCCTTCATGGACATAAATTGCTGTTTGTCAGTTAAGTTAAAAGGTAGAAATAAGGCAGAGGTGTTCAGAAAATGCCAAGGCACTTTACCTAACTTGAGCGTTTGTAAAGTCCATGCAAACTGCATAACTGAGCGCAATTGATTCTGACCATGATATAACACAGAAACATCATCTTGTACAATATCAACAACAGAGGACACAATATTCTCTAAAGTGTAAATGCGAGAAGACAGGGTATTAATACTATTGTCAACAACAGCGAGCACCTTTTCCATATTTGCTTGATCTATTTCCCGAAGACGGGAAGCAGCTTCCATTTGTGATAGCTTCCAGAGTTCATTATATGTTTCATAAATGAATCTTTTAGGTCGGGGACCACGAGGTCCCAAAACAAAGTCGGACAGATCAATATTGCCTGTAAGGAGGGACAAATGTTGTTTAACAGAATCAAGGGACGAATGTTGCAGCCATTGTTTGCATAATTTACCAACAGAGTATGTAGTGACAGTACGGGCATCAGTAAACCTCGGATCAGGCCTATTCTGTGTGTAGCTAGCACCAGTATCATGAAAACGCATTTGACATGCATTAGATGATATAGGCCATACTAACCAGGGTGACTGAACCAGCTCAGAAACATTAAACGAATTATTTTGTAACATTGCCTGCAGGGACACGAGGGACATATTGAATCGTGAGCTTTCATTTGGAAAACTCGACAGGGATGGTATTGATGGCGTATTCAATTGTTTAGTGGTTGCTAAGCCCCAACATGTAGTCTGATAGATGGAAGCATTTAGGAACATAATTTGGGTAGGGATGAGGCACGCACGATGCAACGCCTCGGTTCCCTGTACCTGCCATGGCTTGGAGCCCCAAATAGATTTTAATTCCACTGTATTATCCCAGTACTCATAACCACCCACAGCTAGGGCACTCAGAAAGGAACCTGAATAAAGCAATTTGGTGTGTGTTAACATCATTTTCTGAGTTGATGTGTTATTGAGTCTAAAATAATAGGATGCAGGGTTCGACCGATTAAAATCAGTAAAATAATTAAACTTATTTCGAAGAGTTTGAGAGCTACCTGGCAAGGGGTTTGGACAATGTTCCCATTGGGTATAGTTAACAGTACTACGCAGGGCACTGGGCTTATGGAGAAAATGATTACCCCAATGTTGGTAACAATACAAATCGGCATAATTAGCAGAATTCATATATAAATCTTCAGCATTAAAAGATGCATAATATTTTAAATCGGCAAACAATGCTTCAACGGCATGCACATCCCAATCATCAGAATGAATATTATTTTGTACTACATCACCCATTGAAACACGAAGGACATTAGGTACATTAATAATTTCCGTCGGACCATGGATTTGATAGTTCACTGCATCCCATACGATGCCATCAGCAACGGGGAAAGCTGAAATGTTCACAAATGTGTGGTCACGCTTCATGATGTGAGACGAGGAATGAGGAGCCAAAGTTCCAGAAACATAGTCTACAGCAGAGCGTTCAGGTAAATAGTGACCATTGATTAGTAGAAAAAACACTGTGACAAAGCCAATGGACATGAACAAAAATATCAAAAAAAGTACCAACCAGAGGTATGTCCAGGGTGGAATCAAAAAATTGTCTCTAAACCAGGATATAAAAATACTGAACTTGGATGGAACTTTTGAAGATGTGGAATCCGAATCAAAGGAATAACGAGTCGGACTTAGTGGCGTTGTTGGTTGATGTGCCACCGATTCAGATGCAGGATAAGTATACTCGTCCTCGTCGATATTGGTGGAGAGTTGGGGATCAATCGTAGTTTCAGGCAAAGTAGAGGATTCAGGCAAATCGACCATCTCAATTACAGCATCAGCGATCGTTCGTGCAGATGGACTATGAACATATGTCCGATAAATGGCAGGACAAGAGACCGCTGGTGTGACACTATTCAGGATCGGCCAGGCGCTGTAGCTTGACATTTTCAACTGAGATGTATCTGTTCTCTTTGCGACCAGGAAGCGGTGGTAAAATGACTGTACGTGTTCCCTTCAGGCCAAGAACTGGAACCGGTGCACGAAAAGAGGGGCCAAATTCTTTTTTGTTTTCAACCTTCTCTCGAACCAGTTCTCCAACTTTCGGAAGCCAGCCGGCTACCGGAATCTGCAACGCAGGATCTGTGGCTGAAGGCAAATGTGTAGTTGCAAGTTTGTCTCGGGCTTCTTGTAAGTCCTGTAACATAGCAGAATGGTTATCTACATCAAACTTGGCGGATTGCGCCGCGATGTCTGGACCCTCAAGGTCAGGCACAAACATTCTTATGCCAAAGAGCATTTCGTATGGGGTCCGCCCACCCAGAGGTCTTCTAGGGAGATTATTAAGTGCACGCTGAACGGTATACAAATGGGCCAGCCAGTTCCTGCCAGTACCTAAAACCCTAGCTGTTAAGGATTGCTTTAAGTCACGGTTCATTCGTTCAACGATAGAGTTGCCCTCAGGCCTATACGGAGACGAAAATTTCACCCGCACCCCAAGCGAAGCCATTGCATCCTTGTAAGCCCTAGAGGCAAACGCTGGACCTTGGTCCGAATGGAAGGTGCCGCATGCGAAAATTCCCACAAAGACACGCAAATCCCTGATCACATTTCGGGCGTCAGCACTCCGTTGTGGCCAGACCCAGAGAAACCGTGTGCACGAGTCCACTGCCACTAAGATGTATTTATAAGCAGTGTCTGATGAGAATGGACCGCAGTGATCCAAGTAAACACACCCAAAGGGTCTGTTAGCAATGCAGAGCGGTGTTTGTGGTGGACGTGTTACCGTGGAAGGCTTAATCTGTTGACAAACGTCGCAAGAAAGCACAAAAGCACGGGTGTCTTTATATAACCCACGCCACCAATAACGCTGCTGCAAGATGGAAACCGTAGCTGACACACCTGCATGTGCCGAGGCCATGCCTTCGTGTGCAGCTGATATCAAGGCACTCCTGCGGTCCGCGTTGGGGATCAGCCGATCTCCAACGTCAGGTATAGTTACATAAGGAACCTGATCGGGACTTAATTTGTAAGAATACTTGGAAGGGAAACCTGTAGGGTAATTATTACCTTCCTTGGTTGCAGCAATAGCTGCTAAAATAACAGGGTCTATTTTAGACATGGACCTGGTAACCGCTGCTACTGAACACGTGACTACTGCTGAACGGGCAGCTTCATCTGCCAGATCGTTACCAATAGCGTGTGCGCCCACCCGCTGATGGCCTAAGGTGTGAACCACCTGTGTGAGGGGCAGACGTTGTTGCAATTCTGCCACTCGAACCCAAAGCATTTTATGCTTAATTGTGCTCCCTTTTGCGTCCTTGTAGTCGTTTTTCGACCAGAAAAACAGATTGTCATTGTAAGATTGTACACAGTAAAAAGAATCACATACAATAAGAGTGGTCTCATCCTGTGAAGCGAACTCAAGTGCAAGTAGCAATGCATGCAGCTCGGCCAATTGTGCGGTACTGTCTCCAAGTGTGCGCGTGTGCACTACAGTGGATTTGAACTTGCCATCCACAAAGGATCCCGCAACAATAGCACATGCAGCTGAATAAGCGTGCTTGGACCCAGTGGCCGGTTGCGCCGAACCATCGGTGTAGATCACACATTTGTAATCCTCAAGCGGTAGTAAAAACAAAGGAGGAGGATGAACGAATTCATACTGTAAAAACTCCTGTGTCTGAAGAGAAGAGTCAAAAACAAACGTGACATCCGAAGACGTCAAGGATGTAGCCCATTGTATCCAACGGGGATGCATTGCTTTAGAGTTCGGTACACTTGCCTTTGTTACTGCCTCCAGGGCAGGACAGGGTGTTACCACCAGAATTCGCTTTCCCTGTGCTAGTGCGCGTTCTTTTAGAATCGCCATTTGCACTGCAGTTAGAACTTTTTCGACAGATGTAAAGCGCAATTCAGCGGAAGTGTACAGATGTGACTTGTATGCGATGGGTACTGTATCACCTTCATTAAAGGTTAAATAGGTGAATCCCACCGCCCCGGAATTATTCTAATCACCAGGTTTGTGTGGTTATCACGAGTCAAAAGATATTTAGACTCCAAAAGGTCTGTCTGCAAAGACTGCAGAATTGAGGTATGCTCAGGCAGCCAGCAAGACCTTGAATAAGTAGGTTGTATCAAAGCATACAAAGGCTTGATACGCTGGGCATATTCGGGAATGTAAGTACGCCCGAAATTCAAGAAGCCCAGCAAAGACTGAAGTTTCTTCAGAGTATTTGGTGGGCACAAATGTGCACATTTTTCCAAGAAATGGGGGCTAAGCCCTTACCTTCGTTGTTGAGCTCATAGCCCAAGAACAGAACGGTAAATTCAGCAATATGTGACTTAGCAAAGTTAAATTTGTAACCCTGCTCCGCAAATTCAAGAATAATGCGGTCCACTCGGGACAGATGCTGATATAACTCGTCGTCTGTCAGATAGATGTCATCAACGTACGAACATGCGTCTTGATCAATGTCATTTAACAAAGAAACAACACGGGCGGCGAATATACCCGGACTATTTTTATAGCCCATGGGTAATCGCCGGAACTGGAATAATTTACCACCGGAAGTGAATGCGGTCCATTGACCACTCTCCGGGGCTAGGTTGTGCGTGTAGAAACCGTTTGAAAGGTCAAGTGTCGTTTTGTATTTTTTACGAACAAGACTGTCTACAAGCGCAGAACTGTGTGTATTTTGCACCGCAAAGTTCCGACAATGAGTATTTAAATGCCGGTAATCCAAAACTAAGCGGTACGATCCATCGGGTTTAGAAACCACGAAAAGGGGATTGTTCATAGGTGATACGCATGGTTCAATTACTCCCTGATATTCCAACTGTGTCAGAATTTCGGAGACGGGGCCTTTTGCCTGCCGTTTGATGGGATATTGGGGTTGTGGCTGCGGTAGTGACCGCAAAGGTATTGCATGAGGAGGTGATTCTTCATCCCATCCCACATGGTTGCGGTATAACGCTGGTGCCAGGTACACAGCCCACTCAGCTGCAAGTGCTTCAGCTTTGTCTTTTGGGACATGCCTTGAAAAGCTTGGAAGGATTACCTCCTCTCCTTTATGTGCAGCTAAAACGAATGGGGGTGGCCAATCCACCTCTGCTAACAAAATGTCATATGAAGAGGTTAGATTTTCCCAAAAAATCCCTTTTATTTCACGCGGTATGTCACCTTCAATTTGTATGACTAGATTATATAGTCTGTCAGGGGGTGCCACTCTCGTGTCAGCTGTCTCTACAGTAACGAATGTTTCAGTTGCTGTCGCCTCCATATGAGGACGTAGCGCCTCCCGCACTATGGTAACTTCCGCGGCGCTGTCTAGGAGGGTTACTGCCCACGTCCAATTCTGGAGTCTCGTTCTCACCGTCTGTGGCATATTTCGCTGTTACAGCGGCAACCTTTTTCTTCTGAAATTGTGGTCGGGAATGGTGAAAGTCTTCCGCTTTCCCTCTGACTTGTTGTCGAGGTTGGTCTCGCTCCTGGGGAGCCTCTCGGCCCCTTCCTCTATCTTGCCGTTCTCCTCCACCAGCCTGTGACGACGTCTGGGCCTGTGAAGAACGAGGAGAACGCGTATCAGAGCTTTGAAACCTATCCGGTGATTTAATTCTCGACCTATCACGTAAATCATATGTACGTTCAGAAGAAACCGAAACTGGGGAAGCGCCTCTCGACCCCGGCTTCATTTGTTGCTTACCCTGTTTTTTCTGTCTCCAACTCTTTTTAGTGAAGACTGGTTTATCATCTTTCTCAGATGCACTTTTTGCTTGTGCAACTTGTGTTTGCGATTGAGTTTGCGTTTTTACAAAAGGCTTGTTGCCTAGGCTATTTCTTCCAATTGTTTTATAAGCCCGGGCTATTATTTTCGGTAATTCGCGAGGCCTGTCCAACTCTGGGACCAAAGCCAAAGCATTCGCTACTTGAAAGTTCATAGCATCGCCCTTGACATTTCCAAGGATCAGCTCAGCTACTACATCAAACACTCCCACTAGTCTCATCCCTAATTCCACAGCCGCTTCAGGGCCATGTTCATCCTGTACTTTTTTAATTACAGAGGGTAGAACCGTCATGGAAGGAGTTCCAAAACATTTTGAATAAACTGCTGCGAATACCTTACCCCAGTTTTCACATGATGTCAAATCGGGGATTATGTCTTTTGGCAAACTTATCGTAAGGATGCGGTGTTTATCTACTGGGGATGTATGTGGAAACACTGCTTCTATCTGATCGAACTTTTCTGCAAGCCAGTAAGGATAGTCGTCCTTGTTTTGTGGACGTTTGCCCATCACAGAATTTACCATGACAGGACTTATAGTCACTCCAGCTGCAATAGCTGGTTGGCCTGCGACTACAGGAGCAGCTCCATGGAGGCTACCTGTAACGTATGTCACCAAGGCTCGATGCACTCGCACCAATTCGGTATGCATAGTGCGCAGTTCCGCTAGCGGTAATGCCAGATAATTTGGATGCGGGGTATACCCGGCCAATACAGGCCAAGTGGCCCCCTGAATTGACAAGGGGCCTAAACGAACTGCGGTAGTTGGTTGTGGTAGGGCGCCATTGAACCAAACACGGTGCTGCCAAGCCGTGAGAGGTACTTCAAGATTGGTATAGGGTCGATAGGCAGCAGGTATAGCGGTGGGTTTATATTCGTGAAACAGCTTGTCACCTGCATCCACCGCGTCAAAAGTGATCCAAGTGTAAAACACTTCAAAGTGATAAGCCGCGTCGGCTTGAACCACAAAGACCAACTCGACCCCAGTATCGGGCACTCCATACACAGCTAAGTGGTCTCGGAGTGCTCCTCGACTATGTGCAGCTATCGCCACACCAGCCATGACTAAACAATTATATTCGACAACCTAACAGGGAGCACAAAAATGGGTCTGTTAACTAACCTTTTTTAATAATATCAAGCTTGAAAGAACCTATAAAACATTCAATATAGGAGGTATCACCGTCACATACGCCTCCGGAAGCGTACGCGAGGGGTTTGTGGACAAGCACAAGCACTACTCAAGCGTCTCGCAGATAAGCTGCCCCACGGTGGTCGCGCCATGTCATAAGGTTTCTGCACATACACAGAGCTATGCACAGGAAAATGGGACCCTGGAATACAGTGGTTTGCCACCATATGCCATAGCACCCAAAAACCCCAACCCAACTAGCTTAGCATCCCATTAGCACCCAAGTACTAATGTTTGGACAACCCAGAACACGGTATCTTTATCTCAGGACTCACAGAAGCAAGAACACTCTTTCGTCACTCACTCGTACTTGTCCACAAGGTGCGTAGGAAGAGACACTGGATAGGTTAAAATGTTTATTCCAACTTACGTGCTCTAATGTACAGTACACGTGTCAGCACTAATAGCATAATGCATATGACTAATATAAGCAGCATGGTTACAATTCCATAGAATACAAACGGGGAAAGCATCTCAGAGCTCAGTGGATAAACGTATAAATAACATTACCACCCTCCCCTTGCAGTAAGATAGTTTATTATAATAATAGAAGACCTCTGGGCTTTGACTAGCGAACCCCCATACCTCAGTCTCTAGATGCAGAATTACATCAGCAGGACATCATAGCTCTTCTCACTGAAAGGGATTTCTCCAAGTGTGTTAAGCGCTAGTAAACCCACAGTATTAAAAGCATATCAAATTCTTCATGGCAATTGCACCTAATGTTATGTCTGGGTGCGCGAGACTGGCCATATCAGGAAGAACCAAAATACATTGTTATGCGACCTTGTACATGTTTGTGCAGACTGAGCCCAAAAAGGTGAACAACAGAAAATGCAGACAGTGCAAAAGAACTTGGCACGAGCAAAGGGCGAGGCAGGCCCGGCTCAGTGTAACGTGCGCAAAGAAAAGCAGCATGGCAGCCAGGCCTAGGCCAACATAACAAGGCAGGTAACAATCCACAAGACACAATCCTGCACGGTAAAGGCAACCGTGACGACATTTTTTTAAACAAACGCCCTTGAGCTTTCAGGATGCACTCGACGGCTTGCCTGCCAGCAGGCTTCCATTGTCAGCTTGCCGCCACCTTCCGGTATATTAAATACGGCCTGACGCGTTTCGTGGCTTGGAGCGCCACTTCTTCAGAGGCCCATTGTCATTAGCGCATGGAATCAGGCTCCTTTATATACATGCCTTTCATTGGTTCACGGCCCCCAGTGGGCCAAGTTCATTCGCATTTTTAATTAAGGCTGCATGCTGGGACATGTAGGCAGTCCTTTGAGCAACATTATTTCCTTCGTAGGTTTCTATGCGCAAAACGATTGAGACATCAATTAAACTCCTTTGTAGGATCTGGTATCGTGAAGGCAAGACAATCTTCATTTAGGCTCGCCGTGCTGTATACTGGATTGGAATCAGTTTCCCTCCACAGCCTCTTTGAAGTTAAAAGATGGTGCAATCGTGCACGGTAAAGGCAACCGTGACGAATTTTTTTTAAACAAACGCCCTTGAGCTTTCAGGATGTACTCGACGGCTTGCCTGCCAGCAGGCTTCCATTGTCAGCTTGCCTCCACCTTCCGGTATATTAAACACGGCCTGACGCGTTTCGTGGCTTGGAGCGCCACTTCTTCAGAGGCCCATTGTCATTTGCGCATGGAATCAGGCTCGTTTATATACATGCCTTTCATTGGTTCACGGCCCCTAGTGGGCCAAGTTAATTTGCATTTTTAATTAAGGCGGCATGCTGGGACATGTAGGCAGTCCTTTGAGCAACATTATTTCCTTCGTAGGTTTCTGTGCGCAAAACGATTGAGACATCAATTAAACTCCTTTGTAGGATCTGGTATCGTGAAGGCAAGACAATCTTCATTTAGGCTCGCCGTGTTGTATACTGGATTGGAATCAGTTTCCCTCCACAGCCTCTTTGAAGTTAAAAGATGGTGCAATACTGCACGGTAAAGGCAACCGTGGCGAAATTTTTTTAAACAAACGTCCTTGAGCTTTCAGGATGCACTCAACGGCTTGCCTGCCAGCAGGCTTCCATTGTCAGCTTGCCTCCACCTTCCGGTATATTAAATACGGCCTGACGCGTTTCGTGGCTTGGAGCGCCACTTCTTCAGAGGCCCATTGTCATTTGCGCATGGAATCAGGCTCCTTTATATACATACCTTTCATTGGTTCACGGCCCTCAGTGGGCCAAGTTCATTTGCATTTTTAATTAAGGCGGCATGCTGGGACATGTAGGCAGTCCTTTGAGCAACATTATTTCCTTCGTAGGTTTCTATGCGCAAAACGATTGAGACATAAATTAAACTCCTTTGTAGGATCTGGTATCGTGAAGGCAAGACAATCTTCATTTAGGCTTGCCGTGCTGTATACTGGATTGGAATCAGTTTCCCTCCACAGCCTCTTTGAAGTTAAAAGATGGTGCAATCCTGCACGGTAAAGGCAACCGTGACGAAATTTTTTTAAACAAACGCCCTTGAGCTTTCAGGATGCACTCAACGGCTTGCCTGCCAGCAGGCTTCCATTGTCGGCTTGCCTCCACCTTCCGGTATATTAAATATGGCCTGACGCGTTTCGTGGCTTGGAGCGCCACTTCTTCAGAGGCCCATTGTCATTTGCGAATGGAATCAGGCTCCTTTATATACATGCCTTTCATTGGTTCACGGCCCCCAGTGGGCCAAGTTCATTTGCATTTTTAATTAAGGCGGCATGCTGGGACATGTAGGCAGTCCTTTGAGCAACATTATTTCCTTCGTAGGTTTCTATGCGCAAAACGATTGAGACATCAATTAAACTCCTTTGTAGGATCTGGTATCGTGAAGGCAAGACAATCTTCATTTAGGCTCGCCGTGCTGTATACTGGATTGGAATCAGTTTACCTCCACAGCCTCTTTGAAGTTAAAAGATGGTGCAATCCTGCACGGTATAGGCAACCGTGACAATTTTTTTTTAAACAAACGCCCTTGAGCTTTCAGGATGCACTCGACGGCTTGCCTGCCAGCAGGCTTCCATTGTCAGCTTGCCTCCACCTTCCGGTATATTAAATACGGCCTGACGCGTTTCTTGGCTTGGAGCGCCACTTCTTCAGAGGCCCATTGTCATTTGCGCATGGAATCAGGCTCCTTTATATACATGCCTTTCATTGGTTCACGGCCCCCAGTGGGCCAAGTTAATTTGCCGTTTTTAATTAAGGCGGTATGCTGGGACATGTAGGCAGTCCTTTGAGCAACATTATTTCCATCGTAGCTTTCTATGCGCAAAACGATTGAGACATCAATTAAACTCATTTGTAGGATCTGGTATCGTGAAGGCAAGACAATCTTCATTTAGGCTCGCCGTGCTGTATACTGGATTGGAATCAGTTTCCCTCCACAGCCTCTTTGAAGTTAAAAGATGGTGCAATCGTGCACGGTAAAGGCAACCGTGACAATTTTTTTTAAACAAACGCCCTTGAGCTTTCAGGATGCACTCGACGGCTTGCCTGCCAGCAGGCTTCCATTGTCAGCTTGCCTCCACCTTCCGGTATATTAAATACGGCCTGACGCGTTTCGTGGCTTGGAGCGCCACTTCTTCAGAGGCCCATTGTCATTTGCGCATGGAATCAGGCTCGTTTATATACATGCCTTTCATTGGTTCACGGCCCCTAGTGGGCCAAGTTCATTTGCATTTTTAATTAAGGCGGCATGCTGGGACATGTAGGCAGTCCTTTGAGCAACATTATTTCCTTCGTAGGTTTCTGTGCGCAAAACGATTGAGACATCAATTAAACTCCTTTGTAGGATCTGGTATCGTGAAGGCAAGACAATCTTCATTTAGGCTCGCCGTGCTGTATACTGGATTGGAATCAGTTTCCCTCCACAGCCTCTTTAAAGTTAAAAGATGGTGCAATCCTGCACGGTAAAGGCAACCGTGGCGACATTTTTTTAAACAAACGTCCTTGAGCTTTCAGGTTGCACTCAATGGCTTGCCTGCCAGCAGGCTTCCATTGTCAGCTTGCCTCCACCTTCCGGTATATTAAATACGGCCTGATGCGTTTCGTGACTTGGATCGCCACTTCTTCAGAGGCCCATTGTCATTTGCGCATGGAATCAGGCTCCTTTATATACATGCCTTTCATTGGTTCACGGCCCCCAGTGGGCCAAGTTCATTTGCATTTTTAATTAAGGCGGCATGCTGGGACATGTAGGCAGTCCTTTGAGCAACATTATTTCCTTCGTAGGTTTCTATGCGCAAAACGATTGAGACATCAATTAAACTCCTTTGTAGGATCTGGTATCGTGAAGGCAAGACAATCTTCATTTAGGCTCGCCGTGCTGTATACTGGATTGGAATCAGTTTCCCTCCACAGCCTCTTTGAAGTTAAAAGATGGTGCAATCCTGCACGGTAAAGGCAACCGTGACGAATTTTTTTAAACAAACGCCCTTGAGCTTTCAGGATGCACTCGACGGCTTGCCTGCCAGCAGGCTTCCATTGTCAGCTTGCCTCCACCTTCCGGTATATTAAATACGGCCTGACGCGTTTCGTGGCTTGGAGCGCCACTTCTTCAGAGGCCCATTGTCATTTGCGCATGGAATCAGGCTCCTTTATATACATACCTTTCATTGGTTCACGGCCCTCAGTGTGCCAAGTTCATTTGCCGTTTTTAATTAAGGCGGTATGCTGGGACATGTAGGCAGTCCTTTGAGCAACATTATTTCCTTCGTAGCTTTCTATGCGCAAAACGATTGAGACATCAATTAAACTCCTTTGTAGGATCTGGTATCGTGAAGGCAAGACAATCTTCATTTAGGCTCGCCGTGCTGTATACTGGATTGGAATCAGTTTCCCTCCACAGCCTCTTTGAAGTTAAAAGATGGTGCAATCGTGCACGGTAAAGGCAACCGTGACGAATTTTTTTAAACAAACGCCCTTGAGCTTTCAGGATGCACTCGACGGCTTGCCTGCCAGCAGGCTTCCATTGTCAGCTTGCCTCCACCTTCCGGTATATTAAACACGGCCTGACGCGTTTCGTGGCTTGGAGCGCCACTTCTTCAGAGGCCCATTGTCATTTGCGCATGGAATCAGGCTCGTTTATATACATGCCTTTCATTGGTTCACGGCCCCTAGTGGGCCAAGTTCATTTGCATTTTTAATTAAGGCGGCATGCTGGGACATGTAGGCAGTCCTTTGAGCAACATTATTTCCTTCGTAGGTTTCTGTGCGCAAAACGATTGAGACATCAATTAAACTCCTTTGTAGGATCTGGTATCGTGAAGGCAAGACAATCTTCATTTAGGCTCGCCGTGTTGTATACTGGATTGGAATCAGTTTCCCTCCACAGCCTCTTTGAAGTTAAAAGATGGTGCAATACTGCACGGTAAAGGCAACCGTGGCGAAATTTTTTTAAACAAACGTCCTTGAGCTTTCAGGATGCACTCAACGGCTTGCCTGCCAGCAGGCTTCCATTGTCAGCTTGCCTCCACCTTCCGGTATATTAAATACGGCCTGACGCGTTTCGTGGCTTGGAGCGCCACTTCTTCAGAGGCCCATTGTCATTTGCGCATGGAATCAGGCTCCTTTATATACATACCTTTCATTGGTTTACGGCCCTCAGTGGGCCAAGTTCATTTGCATTTTTAATTAAGGCGGCATGCTGGGACATGTAGGCAGTCCTTTGAGCAACATTATTTCCTTCGTAGGTTTCTATGCGCAAAACGATTGAGACATAAATTAAACTCCTTTGTAGGATCTGGTATCGTGAAGGCAAGACAATCTTCATTTAGGCTCGCCGTGCTGTATACTGGATTGGAATCAGTTTCCCTCCACAGCCTCTTTGAAGTTAAAAGATGGTGCAATCCTGCACGGTAAAGGCAACCGTGATGAAATTTTTTTAAACAAACGCCCTTGAGCTTTCAGGATGCACTCAACGGCTTGCCTGCCAGCAGGCTTCCATTGTCAGCTTGCCTCCACCTTCCGGTATATTAAATACGGCCTGACGCGTTTCGTGGCTTGGAGCGCCACTTCTTCAGAGGCCCATTGTCATTTGCGCATGGAATCAGGCTCCTTTATATACATGCCTTTCATTGGTTCACGGCCCCCAGTGGGCCAAGTTCATTTGCCGTTTTTAATTAAGGCGGCATGCTGGGACATGTAGGCAGTCCTTTGAGCAACATTATTTCCTTCGTAGCTTTCTATGCGCAAAACGATTGAGACATCAATTAAACTCCTTTGTAGGATCTGGTATCGTGAAGGCAAGACAATCTTCATTTAGGCTCGCCGTGCTGAATACTGGATTGGAATCAGTTTCCCTCCACAGCCTCTTTGAAGTTAAAAGATGGTGCAATCCTGCACGGTAAAGGCAAGCGTGACGAAATTTTTTTAAACAAACGCCCTTGAGCTTTCAGGATGCACTCGACAGCTTGCCTGCCAGCAGGCTTCCATTGTCAGCTTGCCTCCACCTTCCGGTATATTAAATACGGCCTGACGCGTTTCGTGGCTTGGAGCGCCACTTCTTCAGAGGCCCATTGTCATTTGCGCATGGAATCAGGCTCCTTTATATACATGCCTTTCATTGGTTCACGGCCCCCAGTGGGCCAAGTTCATTTGCATTTTTAAATAAGGCGGCATGCTGGGACATGTAGGCAGTCCTTTGAGCAACATTATTTCCTTCGTAGGTTTCTGTGCGCAAAACGATTGAGACATCAATTAAACTCCTTTGTAGGATCTGGTATCGTGAAGGCAAGACAATCTTCATTTAGGCTCGCCGTGCTGTATACTGAATTGGAATCAGTTTCCCTCCACAGCCTCTTTGAAGTTAAAAGATGGTGCAATCCTGCACGGTAAAGGCAACCGTGACGAATTTTTTTAAACAAACGTCCTTGAGCTTTCAGGATGCACTCAACGGCTTGCCTGCCAGCAGGCTTCCATTGTTAGCATGCCTCCACCTTCCGGTATATTAAATACGGCCTGACGCGTTTCGTGGCTTGGAGCGCCACTTCTTCAGAGGCCCATTGTCATTTGCGCATGGAATCAGGCTCCTTTATATACATGCCTTTCATTGGTTCACGGCCCCCAGTGGGCCAAGTTCATTTGCATTTTTAATTAAGGCGGCATGCTGGGACATGTAGGCAGTCCTTTGAGCAACATTATTTCCTTCGTAGGTTTCTATGCGCAAAACGATTGAGACATCAATTAAACTCCTTTGTAGGATCTGGTATCGTGAAGGCAAGACAATCTTCATTTAGGCTTGCCGTGCTGTATACTGGATTGGAATCAGTTTCCCTCCACAGCCTCTTTGAAGTTAAAAGATGGTGCAATCCTGCACGGTAAAGGCAACCGTGACAAAACTTTTTTAAACAAACGCCCTTGAGCTTTCAGGATGCACTCGACGGCTTGCCTGCCAGCAGGCTTCCATTGTCAGCTTGCCTCCACCTTCCAGTATATTAAATACGGCCTGACGCGTTTCGTGGCTTGGAGCGCCACTTCTTCAGAGGCCCATTGTCATTTGCGCATGGAATCAGGCTCCTTTATATACATGCCTTTCATTGGTTCACGGTCCCCAGTGGGCCAAGTTCATTTGCATTTTTAATTAAGGCGGCATGCTGGGACATGTAGGCAGTCCTTTGAGCAACATTATTTCCTTCGTAGGTTTCTATGCGCAAAACGATTGAGACATCAATTAAACTCCTTTGTAGGATCTGGTATCGTGAAGGCAAGACAATCTTCATTTAGGCTCGCCGTGCTGTATACTGGATTGGAATCAGTTTCCCTCCACAGCCTCTTTGAAGTTAAAAGATGGTGCAATCCTGCACGGTAAAGGCAACCGTGACGAAATTTTTTTAAACAAACGCCCTTGAGCTTTCAGGATGCACTCGACGGCTTGCCTGCCAGCAGGCTTCCATTGTCAGCTTGCCGCCACCTTCCGGTATATTAAATACGGCCTGACGCGTTTCGTGGCTTGGAGCGCCACTTCTTCAGAGGCCCATTGTCATTAGCGCATGGAATCAGGCTCCTTTATATACATGCCTTTCATTGGTTCACAGCCCCCAGTGGGCCAAGTTCATTCGCATTTTTAATTAAGGCGGCATGCTGGGACATGTAGGCAGTCCTTTGAGCAACATTATTTCCTTCGTAGGTTTCTATGCGCAAAACGATTGAGACATCAATTAAACTCCTTTGTAGGATCTGGTATCGTGAAGGCAAGACAATCTTCATTTAGGCTCGCCGTGCTGTATACTGGATTGGAATCAGTTTCCCTCCACAGCCTCTTTGAAGTTAAAAGATGGTGCAATCCTGCACGGTAAAGGCAACCGTGACGCAATTTTTTTAAACAAACGCCCTTGAGCTTTCAGGATGCACTCGGCGGCTTGCCTGCCAGCAGGCTTCCATTGTCAGCTTGCCTCCACCTTCCGGTATATTAAATACGGCCTGACGCGTTTCGTGGCTTGGAGCGCCACTTCTTCAGAGGCCCATTGTCATTAGCGCATGGAATCAGGCTCCTTTATATACATGCCTTTCATTGGTTCACGGCCCCCAGTGTGCCAAGTTCATTTGCATTTTTAATTAAGGCGGCATGCTGGGACATGTAGGCAGTCCTTTGAGCAACATTATTTCCTTCGTAGGTTTCTATGTGCAAAACGATTGAGACATCAATTAAACTCCTTTGTAGGATCTGGTATCGTGAAGGCAAGACAATCTTCATTTAGGCTCGCCGTGCTGTATACTGGATTGGAATCAGTTTCCCTCCACAGCCTCTTTGAAGTTAAAAGATGGTGCAATCCTGCACGGTAAAGGCAACCGTGACGAACTTTTTTTAAACAAACGTCCTTGAGCTTTCAGGATGCACTCAACGGCTTCCATTGTCAGCTTGCCTCCACCTTCCGGTATATTAAATATGGCCTGACGCGTTTCGTGGCTTGGAGCGCCACTTCTTCAGAGGCCCATTGTCATTTGCGCATGGAATCAGGCTCCTTTATATACATGCCTTTCATTGGTTCACGGCCCCCAGTGGGCCAAGTTCATTTGCATTTTTAATTAAGGCGGCATGCTGGGACATGTAGGCAGTCCTTTGAGCAACATTATTTCCTTCGTAGGTTTCTATGCGCAAAACGATTGAGACATCAATTAAACTCCTTTGTAGGATCTGGTATCGTGAAGGCAAGACAATCTTCATTTAGGCTCGCCGTGCTGTATACTGGATTGGAATCAGTTTACCTCCACAGCCTCTTTGAAGTTAAAAGATGGTGCAATCCTGCACGGTATAGGCAACCGTGACAATTTTTTTTAAACAAACGCCCTTGAGCTTTCAGGATGCACTCGACGGCTTGCCTGCCAGCAGGCTTCCATTGTCAGCTTGCCTCCACCTTCCGGTATATTAAATACGGCCTGACGCGTTTCGTGGCTTGGAGCGCCACTTCTTCAGAGGCCCATTGTCATTTGCGCATGGAATCAGGCTCCTTTATATACATGCCTTTCATTGGTTCACGGCCCCCAGTGGGCCAAGTTCATTTGCCGTTTTTAATTAAGGCGGTATGCTGGGACATGTAGGCAGTCCTTTGAGCAACATTATTTCCATCGTAGCTTTCTATGCGCAAAACGATTGAGACATCAATTAAACTCATTTGTAGGATCTGGTATCGTGAAGGCAAGACAATCTTCATTTAGGCTCGCCGTGCTGTATACTGGATTGGAATCAGTTTCCCTCCACAGCCTCTTTGAAGTTAAAAGATGGTGCAATCGTGCACGGTAAAGGCAACCGTGACAATTTTTTTTTAAACAAACGCCCTTGAGCTTTCAGGATGCACTCGACGGCTTGCCTGCCAGCAGGCTTCCATTGTCAGCTTGCCTCCACCTTCCGGTATATTAAATACGGCCTGACGCGTTTCGTGGCTTGGAGCGCCACTTCTTCAGAGGCCCATTGTCATTTGCGCATGGAATCAGGCTCGTTTATATACATGCCTTTCATTGGTTCACGGCCCCTAGTGGGCCAAGTTCATTTGCATTTTTAATTAAGGCGGCATGCTGGGACATGTAGGCAGTCCTTTGAGCAACATTATTTCCTTCGTAGGTTTCTGTGCGCAAAACGATTGAGACATCAATTAAACTCCTTTGTAGGATCTGGTATCGTGAAGGCAAGACAATCTTCATTTAGGCTCGCCGTGCTGTATACTGGATTGGAATCAGTTTCCCTCCACAGCCTCTTTGAAGTTAAAAGATGGTGCAATCCTGCACGGTAAAGGCAACCGTGGCGACATTTTTTTAAACAAACGTCCTTGAGCTTTCAGGTTGCACTCAATGGCTTGCCTGCCAGCAGGCTTCCATTGTCAGCTTGCCTCCACCTTCCGGTATATTAAATACGGCCTGATGCGTTTCGTGACTTGGATCGCCACTTCTTCAGAGGCCCATTGTCATTTGCGCATGGAATCAGGCTCCTTTATATACATGCCTTTCATTGGTTCACGGCCCCCAGTGGGCCAAGTTCATTTGCATTTTTAATTAAGGCGGCATGCTGGGACATGTAGGCAGTCCTTTGAGCAACATTATTTCCTTCGTAGGTTTCTATGCGCAAAACGATTGAGACATCAATTAAACTCCTTTGTAGGATCTGGTATCGTGAAGGCAAGACAATCTTCATTTAGGCTCGCCGTGCTGTATACTGGATTGGAATCAGTTTCCCTCCACAGCCTCTTTGAAGTTAAAAGATGGTGCAATCCTGCACGGTAAAGGCAACCGTGACGAATTTTTTTTAAACAAACGCCCTTGAGCTTTCAGGATGCACTCGACGGCTTGCCTGCCAGCAGGCTTCCATTGTCAGCTTGCCTCCACCTTCCGGTATATTAAATACGGCCTGACGCGTTTCGTGGCTTGGAGCGCCACTTCTTCAGAGGCCCATTGTCATTTGCGCATGGAATCAGGCTCCTTTATATACATGCCTTTCATTGGTTCACGGCCCTCAGTGTGCCAAGTTCATTTGCCGTTTTTAATTAAGGCGGTATGCTGGGACATGTAGGCAGTCCTTTGAGCAACATTATTTCCTTCGTAGCTTTCTATGCGCAAAACGATTGAGACATCAATTAAACTCCTTTGTAGGATCTGGTATCGTGAAGGCAAGACAATCTTCATTTAGGCTCGCCGTGCTGTATACTGGATTGGAATCAGTTTCCCTCCACAGCCTCTTTGAAGTTAAAAGATGGTGCAATCGTGCACGGTAAAGGCAACCGTGACGAATTTTTTTAAACAAACGCCCTTGAGCTTTCAGGATGCACTCGACGGCTTGCCTGCCAGCAGGCTTCCATTGTCAGCTTGCCTCCACCTTCCGGTATATTAAACACGGCCTGACGCGTTTCGTGGCTTGGAGCGCCACTTCTTCAGAGGCCCATTGTCATTTGCGCATGGAATCAGGCTCGTTTATATACATGCCTTTCATTGGTTCACGGCCCCTAGTGGGCCAAGTTCATTTGCATTTTTAATTAAGGCGGCATGCTGGGACATGTAGGCAGTCCTTTGAGCAACATTATTTCCTTCGTAGGTTTCTATGCGCAAAACGATTGAGACATCAATTAAACTCCTTTGTAGGATCTGGTATCGTGAAGGCAAGACAATCTTCATTTAGGCTCGCCGTGTTGTATACTGGATTGGAATCAGTTTCCCTCCACAGCCTCTTTGAAGTTAAAAGATGGTGCAATACTGCACGGTAAAGGCAACCGTGGCGAAATTTTTTTAAACAAACGTCCTTGAGCTTTCAGGATGCACTCAACGGCTTGCCTGCCAGCAGGCTTCCATTGTCAGCTTGCCTCCACCTTCCGGTATATTAAATACGGCCTGACGCGTTTCGTGGCTTGGAGCGCCACTTCTTCAGAGGCCCATTGTCATTTGCGCATGGAATCAGGCTCCTTTATATACATACCTTTCATTGGTTCACGGCCCTCAGTGGGCCAAGTTCATTTGCATTTTTAATTAAGGCGGCATGCTGGGACATGTAGGCAGTCCTTTGAGCAACATTATTTCCTTCGTAGGTTTCTATGCGCAAAACGATTGAGACATCAATTAAACTCCTTTGTAGGATCTGGTATCGTGAAGGCAAGACAATCTTCATTTAGGCTCGCCGTGCTGTATACTGGATTGGAATCAGTTTCCCTCCACAGCCTCTTTGAAGTTAAAAGATGGTGCAATCCTGCACGGTAAAGGCAACCGTGATGAAATTTTTTTAAACAAACGCCCTTGAGCTTTCAGGATGCACTCAACGGCTTGCCTGCCAGCAGGCTTCCATTGTCAGCTTGCCTCCACCTTCCGGTATATTAAATACGGCCTGACGCGTTTCGTGGCTTGGAGCGCCACTTCTTCAGAGGCCCATTGTCATTTGCGCATGGAATCAGGCTCCTTTATATACATGCCTTTCATTGGTTCACGGCCCCCAGTGGGCCAAGTTCATTTGCCGTTTTTAATTAAGGCGGCATGCTGGGACATGTAGGCAGTCCTTTGAGCAACATTATTTCCTTCGTAGCTTTCTATGCGCAAAACGATTGAGACATCAATTAAACTCCTTTGTAGGATCTGGTATCGTGAAGGCAAGACAATCTTCATTTAGGCTCGCCGTGCTGAATACTGGATTGGAATCAGTTTCCCTCCACAGCCTCTTTGAAGTTAAAAGATGGTGCAATCCTGCACGGTAAAGGCAAGCGTGACGAAATTTTTTTAAACAAACGCCCTTGAGCTTTCAGGATGCACTCGACAGCTTGCCTGCCAGCAGGCTTCCATTGTCAGCTTGCCTCCACCTTCCGGTATATTAAATACGGCCTGACGCGTTTCGTGGCTTGGAGCGCCACTTCTTCAGAGGCCCATTGTCATTTGCGCATGGAATCAGGCTCCTTTATATACATGCCTTTCATTGGTTCACGGCCCCCAGTGGGCCAAGTTCATTTGCATTTTTAAATAAGGCGGCATGCTGGGACATGTAGGCAGTCCTTTGAGCAACATTATTTCCTTCGTAGGTTTCTGTGCGCAAAACGATTGAGACATCAATTAAACTCCTTTGTAGGATCTGGTATCGTGAAGGCAAGACAATCTTCATTTAGGCTCGCCGTGCTGTATACTGAATTGGAATCAGTTTCCCTCCACAGCCTCTTTGAAGTTAAAAGATGGTGCAATCCTGCACGGTAAAGGCAACCGTGACGAATTTTTTTAAACAAACGTCCTTGAGCTTTCAGGATGCACTCAACGGCTTGCCTGCCAGCAGGCTTCCATTGTTAGCATGCCTCCACCTTCCGGTATATTAAATACGGCCTGACAAGTTTCGTGGCTTGGAGCGCCACTTCTTCAGAGGCCCATTGTCATTTGCGCATGGAATCAGGCTCCTTTATATACATGCCTTTCATTGGTTCACGGCCCCCAGTGGGCCAAGTTCATTAGCATTTTTAATTAAGGCGGCATGCTGGGACATGTAGGCAGTCCTTTGAGCAACATTATTTCCTTCGTAGGTTTCTATGCGCAAAACGATTGAGACATCAATTAAACTCCTTTGTAGGATCTGGTATCGTGAAGGCAAGACAATCTTCATTTAGGCTTGCCGTGCTGTATACTGGATTGGAATCAGTTTCCCTCCACACCCTCTTTGAAGTTAAAAGATGGTGCAATCCTGCACGGTAAAGGCAACCGTGACAAAACTTTTTTAAACAAACGCCCTTGAGCTTTCAGGATGCACTCGACGGCTTGCCTGCCAGCAGGCTTCCATTGTCAGCTTGCCTCCACCTTCCAGTATATTAAATACGGCCTGACGCGTTTCGTGGCTTGGAGCGCCACTTCTTAAGAGGCCCATTGTCATTTGCGCATGGAATCAGGCTCCTTTATATACATGCCTTTCATTGGTTCACGGTCCCCAGTGGGCCAAGTTCATTTGTATTTTTAATTAAGGCGGCATGCTGGGACATGTAGGCAGTCCTTTGAGCAACATTATTTCCTTCGTAGGTTTCTATGCGCAAAACGATTGAGACATCAATTAAACTCCTTTGTAGGATCTGGTATCGTGAAGGCAAGACAATCTTCATTTAGGCTCGCCGTGCTGTATACTGGATTGGAATCAGTTTCCCTCCACAGCCTCTTTGAAGTTAAAAGATGGTGCAATCCTGCACGGTAAAGGCAACCGTGACGAAATTTTTTTAAACAAACGCCCTTGAGCTTTCAGGATGCACTCGACGGCTTGCCTGCCAGCAGGCTTCCATTGTCAGCTTGCCGCCACCTTCCGGTATATTAAATACGGCCTGACGCGTTTCGTGGCTTGGAGCGCCACTTCTTCAGAGGCCCATTGTCATTAGCGCATGGAATCAGGCTCCTTTATATACATGCCTTTCATTGGTTCACAGCCCCCAGTGGGCCAAGTTCATTCGCATTTTTAATTAAGGCGGCATGCTGGGACATGTAGGCAGTCCTTTGAGCAACATTATTTCCTTCGTAGGTTTCTATGCGCAAAACGATTGAGACATCAATTAAACTCCTTTGTAGGATCTGGTATCGTGAAGGCAAGACAATCTTCATTTAGGCTCGCCGTGCTGTATACTGGATTGGAATCAGTTTCCCTCCACAGCCTCTTTGAAGTTAAAAGATGGTGCAATCCTGCACGGTAAAGGCAACCGTGACGCAATTTTTTTAAACAAACGCCCTTGAGCTTTCAGGATGCACTCGACTGCTTGCCTGCCAGCAGGCTTCCATTGTCAGCTTGCCTCCACCTTCCGGTATATTAAATACGGCCTGACGCGTTTCGTGGCTTGGAGCGCCACTTCTTCAGAGGCCCATTGTCATTAGCGCATGGAATCAGGCTCCTTTATATACATGCCTTTCATTGGTTCACGGCCCCCAGTGTGCCAAGTTCATTTGCATTTTTAATTAAGGCGGCATGCTGGGACATGTAGGCAGTCCTTTGAGCAACATTTTTCCTTCGTAGGTTTCTATGTGCAAAACGATTGAGACATCAATTAAACTCCTTTGTAAGATCTGGTATCGTGAAGGCAAGACAATCTTCATTTAGGCTCGCCGTGCTGTATACTGGATTGGAATCAGTTTCCCTCCACAGCCTCTTTGAAGTTAAAAGATGGTGCAATCCTGCACGGTAAAGGCAACCGTGACGAACTTTTTTTAAACAAACGTCCTTGAGCTTTCAGGATGCACTCAACGGCTTCCATTGTCAGCTTGCCTCCACCTTCCGGTATATTAAATATGGCCTGACGCGTTTCGTGGCTTGGAGCGCCACTTCTTCAGAGGCCCATTGTCATTTGCGCATGGAATCAGGCTCCTTTATATACATGCCTTTCATTGGTTCACGGCCCCCAGTGGGCCAAGTTCATTTGCATTTTTAATTAAGGCGGCATGCTGGGACATGTAGGCAGTCCTTTGAGCAACATTATTTCCTTCGTAGGTTTCTATGCGCAAAACGATTGAGACATCAATTAAACTCCTTTGTAGGATCTGGTATCGTGAAGGCAAGACAATCTTCATTTAGGCTCGCCGTGCTGTATACTGGATTGGAATCAGTTTACCTCCACAGCCTCTTTGAAGTTAAAAGATGGTGCAATCCTGCACGGTATAGGCAACCGTGACAATTTTTTTTAAACAAACGCCCTTGAGCTTTCAGGATGCACTCGACGGCTTGCCTGCCAGCAGGCTTCCATTGTCAGCTTGCCTCCACCTTCCGGTATATTAAATACGGCCTGACGCGTTTCTTGGCTTGGAGCGCCACTTCTTCAGAGGCCCATTGTCATTTGCGCATGGAATCAGGCTCCTTTATATACATGCCTTTCATTGGTTCACGGCCCCCAGTGGGCCAAGTTAATTTGCCGTTTTTAATTAAGGCGGTATGCTGGGACATGTAGGCAGTCCTTTGAGCAACATTATTTCCATCGTAGCTTTCTATGCGCAAAACGATTGAGACATCAATTAAACTCATTTGTAGGATCTGGTATCGTGAAGGCAAGACAATCTTCATTTAGGCTCGCCGTGCTGTATACTGGATTGGAATCAGTTTCCCTCCACAGCCTCTTTGAAGTTAAAAGATGGTGCAATCGTGCACGGTAAAGGCAACCGTGACAATTTTTTTTTAAACAAACGCCCTTGAGCTTTCAGGATGCACTCGACGGCTTGCCTGCCAGCAGGCTTCCATTGTCAGCTTGCCTCCACCTTCCGGTATATTAAATACGGCCTGACGCGTTTCGTGGCTTGGAGCGCCACTTCTTCAGAGGCCCATTGTCATTTGCGCATGGAATCAGGCTCGTTTATATACATGCCTTTCATTGGTTCACGGCCCCTAGTGGGCCAAGTTCATTTGCATTTTTAATTAAGGCGGCATGCTGGGACATGTAGGCAGTCCTTTGAGCAACATTATTTCCTTCGTAGGTTTCTGTGCGCAAAACGATTGAGACATCAATTAAACTCCTTTGTAGGATCTGGTATCGTGAAGGCAAGACAATCTTCATTTAGGCTCGCCGTGCTGTATACTGGATTGGAATCAGTTTCCCTCCACAGCCTCTTTAAAGTTAAAAGATGGTGCAATCCTGCACGGTAAAGGCAACCGTGGCGACATTTTTTTAAACAAACGTCCTTGAGCTTTCAGGATGCACTCAATGGCTTGCCTGCCAGCAGGCTTCCATTGTCAGCTTGCCTCCACCTTCCGGTATATTAAATACGGCCTGACGCGTTTCGTGACTTGGAGCGCCACTTCTTCAGAGGCCCATTGTCATTTGCGCATGGAATCAGGCTCCTTTATATACATGCCTTTCATTTGCATTTTTAATTAAGGCGGCATGCTGGGACATGTAGGCAGTCCTTTGAGCAACATTATTTCCTTCGTAGGTTTCTATGCGCAAAACGATTGAGACATCAATTAAACTCCTTTGTAGGATCTGGTATCGTGAAGGCAAGACAATCTTCATTTAGGCTCGCCGTGCTGTATACTGGATTGGAATCAGTTTCCCTCCACAGCCTCTTTGAAGTTAAAAGATGGTGCAATCCTGCACGGTAAAGGCAACCGTGACGAATTTTTTTTAAACAAACGCCCTTGAGCTTTCAGGATGCACTCGACGGCTTGCCTGCCAGCAGGCTTCCATTGTCAGCTTGCCTCCACCTTCCGGTATATTAAATACGGCCTGACGCGTTTCGTGGCTTGGAGCGCCACTTGTTCAGAGGCCCATTGTCATTTGCGCATGGAATCAGGCTCCTTTATATACATACCTTTCATTGGTTCACGGCCCTCAGTGGGCCAAGTTCCTTTGCATTTTTAATTAAGGCGGCATGCTGGGACATGTAGGCAGTCCTTTGAGCAACATTATTTCCTTCGTAGGTTTCTATGCGCAAAACGATTGAGACATCAATTAAACTCCTTTGTAGGATCTGGTATCGTGAAGGCAAGACAATCTTCATTTAGGCTCGCCGTGCTGTATACTGGATTGGAATCAGTTTCCCTCCACAGCCTCTTTGAAGTTAAAAGATGGTGCAATCCTGCACGGTAAAGGCAACCGTGACGAATTTTTTTTAAACAAACGCCCTTGAGCTTTCAGGATGCACTCAACGGCTTGCCTGCCAGCAGGCTTCCATTGTCAGCTTGCCTCCACCTTCCGGTATATTAAATACGGCCTGACGCGTTTCGTGGCTTGGAGCGCCACTTCTTCAGAGGCCCATTGTCATTTGCGCATGGAATCAGGCTCCTTTATATACATGCCTTTCATTGGTTCACGGCCCCCAGTGGGCCAAGTTCATTTGCATTTTTAATTAAGGCGACATGCTGGGACATGTAGGCAGTCCTTTGAGCAACATTATTTCCTTCGTAGGTTTCTATGCGCAAAACGATTGAGACATCAATTAAACTCCTTTGTAGGATCTGGTATCGTGAAGGCCAGACAATCTTCATTTAGGCTCGCCGTGCTGTATACTGGATTGGAATCGGTTTCCCTCCACAGCCTCTTTGAAGTTAAAAGATGGTGCAATCCTGCACGGTAAAGGCAACCGTGACAATTTTTTTTTAAACAAACGCCCTTGAGCTTTCAGGATGCACTCGACGGCTTGCCTGCCAGCAGGCTTCCATTGTCAGCTTGCCTCCACCTTCCAGTATATTAAATACGGCCTGACGCGTTTCGTGGCTTGGAGCGCCACTTCTTCAGAGGCCCATTGTCATTTGCGCATAGCATCAGGCTCCTTTATATACATGCCTTTCATTGGTTCACGGCCCCCAGTGGGCCAAGTTCATTTGCATTTTTAATTAAGGCGGCATGCTGGGACATGTAGGCAGTCCTTTGAGCAACATTATTTCCTTCGTAGGTTTCTATGCGCAAAACGATTGAGACATCAATTAAACTCCTTTGTAGGATCTGGTATCGTGAAGGCAAGACAATCTTCATTTAGGCTCGCCGTGCTGTATACTGGATTGGAATCAGTTTCCCTCCACAGCCTCTTTGAAGTTAAAAGATGGTGCAATCCTGCACGGTAAAGGCAACCGTGATGAAATTTTTTTAAACAAACGCCCTTGAGCTTTCAGGATGCACTTGACGGCTTGCCTGCCAGCAGGCTTCCATTGTCAGCTTGCCTCCACCTTCCGGTATATTAAATACGGCCTGACGCGTTTCGTGGCTTGGAGCGCCACTTCTTCAGAGGCCCATTGTCATTTGCGCATGGAATCAGGCTCCTTTATATACATGCCTTTCATTGGTTCACGGCCCCCAGTGGGCCAAGTTCATTTGCATTTTTAATTAAGGCGGCATGCTGGGACATGTAGGCAGTCCTTTGAGCAACATTATTTCCTTCGTAGGTTTCTATGCGCAAAACGATTGAGACATCAATTAAACTCCTTTGTAGGATCTGGTATCGTGAAGGCAAGACAATCTTCATTTAGGCTCGCCGTGCTGTATACTGGATTGGAATCAGTTTCCCTCCACAGCCTCTTTGAAGTTAAAAGATGGTGCAATCCTGCATAGTAAAGGCAACCGTGACGACATTTTTTTAAACAAACGCCCTTGAGCTTTCAGGATGCACTCGACGGCTTGCCTGCCAGCAGGCTTCCATTGTCAGCTTGCCTCCACCTTCCGGTATATTAAATACGGCCTGATGCGTTTCGTGGCTTGGAGCGCCACTTCTTCAGAGGCCCATTGTCATTTGCGCATGGAATCAGGCTCTTTTATATACATGCCTTTCATTGGTTCACGGACCCCAGTGGGCCAAGTTCATTTGCATTTTTAATTAAGGCGGCATGCTGGGACATGTAGGCAGTCCTTTGAGCAACATTATTTCCTTCGTAGGTTTCTATGCGCAAAACAATTGAGACATCAATTAAACTCCTTTGTAGGATCTGGTATCGTGAAGGCAAGACAATCTTCATTTAGGCTCGCCGTGCTGTATACTGGATTGGAATCAGTTTCCCTCCACAGCCTCTTTGAAGTTAAAAGATGGTGCAATCCTGCACGGTAAAGGCAACCGTGACGAATTTTTTTTAAACAAACGCCCTTGAGCTTTCAGGATGCACTCGACGGCTTGCCTGCTAGCAGGCTTCCATTGTCAGCTTGCCTCCACCTTCCGGTATATTAAATACGGCCTGACGCGTTTCGTGGCTTGGAGCGCCACTTCTTCAGAGGCCCATTGTCATTTGCGCATTGAATCAGGCTCCTTTATATACATGCCTTTCATTGGTTCACGGACCCCAGTGGGCCAAGTTTAATTGGCATTTTTAATTAAGCCGGCATGCTGGGACATGTAGGCAGTCCTTTGAGCAACATTATTTCCTTTGTAGGTTTCTATGCGCAAAACGATTGAGACATCAATTAAACTCCTTTCTAGGATCTGGTATCGTGAAGGCAAGACAATCTTCATTTAGGCTCGCCGTGCTGTATACTGGATTGGAATCAGTTTCCCTCCACAGCCTCTTTGAAGTTAAAAGATGGTGCAATCCTGCACGGTAAAGGCAACCGTGACGACATTTTTTTAAACAAACGCCCTTGAGCTTTCAGGATGCACTCGACGGCTTGCCTGCCAGCAGGCTTCCATTGTCAGCTTGCCTCCACCTTCCGGTATATTAAATACAGCCTGACGCGTTTCGTGGCTTGGAGCGCCACTTCTTCAGAGGCCCATTGTCGTTTGCGCATGGAATCAGGCTCCTTTATATACATGCCTTTCATTGGTTCACGGCCCCCAGTGGGCCAAGTTCATTCGCATTTTTAATTAAGCCGGCATGCTGGGACATGTAGGCAGTCCTTTGAGCAACATTATTTCCTTCGTAGGTTTCTATGTGCAAAACGATTGAGACATCAATTAAACTCCTTTGTAGGATCTGGTATCGTGAAGGCAAGACAATCTTCATTTAGGCTCGCCGTGCTGTATACTGGATTGGAATCAGTTTCCCTCCACAGCCTCTTTGAAGTTAAAAGATGGTGCAATCCTGCACGGTAAAGGCAACCGTGCCGAATTTTTTTTAAACAAACGCCCTTGAGCTTTCAGGATGCACTCGACGGCTTGCCTGCCAGCAGGGCTTCCATTGTCAGCTTGCCTCCACCTTCAATCAATCAATCAATCACAGAATTTGTAAAGCGCACTACTTACCCGCGAGGGTCTCAAGGCGCTGGGGAGAAAGAAAAAGGGGGGGGGTGCTGCTACTGGTCGAACAACCAGGTCTTGAGTAGCCTCCTGAAGGTCAGCAGGTCTTGGGTCTGTCGTAGGCTTAGTGGAAGGGTGTTCCAGGTCATGGCGGCGAGGTGGGAGAAGGATCTGCCGCCGGTGGTAGTTCTTCGAATGCGAGGGACGGTGGCAAGGGAGAGGTCGGCGGAGCGGAGTTGGCGGTTGGGGACGTAGAAGAGGAGTCGTCTGTTGAGGTAGGCTGGGCCAGTCTTGTGGAGTGCCTTGTGTGCGTGGATGAGGAGTTTGAAGGAGATTCTCCTGTCGACGGGGAGCCAGTGCAGGTTCCTCAAGTGGGGGTGATGTGGCTGTGGCGTGGTACATCGAGGATCAGGCGTGCGGAGGCATTTTGTATGCGTTGCAGTCGCTTGATGAGCTTGGCCGGGGCTCCCGCGTAGAGGGCGTTCCCATAGTCAAGTCTGCTACTGACGAGGGCCTGGGTGACTGTTCTTCTTGTATCTGTCGGGATCCACCTGTAGATCTTGCGAAGCATGCGGAGGGTGTTGAAGCAGGAGGATGAGACTGCGTTGACTTGCTTGGCCATGGAGAGCGTTGAGTCGAGGATGACTCCCAGGTTGCGTGCGTGGTCGGTGGGTGTCGGGGCTGCTCCCAGCGTCGTTGGCCACCAGGAGTCGTCCCAGGCTGAGGGGTTGGAGCCGAGGATGAGGACCTCTGTCTTCTCCGTGTTCAGTTTTAGTCGGCTGATCTTCATCCAATCGGCGACGGCCTTCATTTCTTCATGGAGGTTGGATTTGGCGGCGAGGGGGTCCTTGGTGAGGGAGAGGATCAGTTGAGTGTCGTCGGCGTAGGAGATTATGTTGAGGTCGTGCTGTCTGGCGATGCGTGCGAGCGGGTCCATGTAGATGTTGAACAGTGTTGGGCTGAGGGACGATCCCTGGGGTACGCCGCAGATGATCTCGGAGGCTTCGGATCGGAATATTAAATACGGCCTGACGCGTTTCGTGGCTTGGAGCGCCACTTCTTCAGAGGCCCATTGTCATTTGCGCATGGAATCAGGCTCCTTTATATACATGCCTTTCATTGGTTCACGGCCCCCAGTGGGCCAAGTTCATTTGCATTTTTAATTAAGGCGGCATGCTGGGACATGTAGGCAGTCCTTTGAGCAACATTATTTCCTTCGTAGGTTTCTATGCGCAAAACGATTGAGACATCAATTAAACTCCTTTGTAGGATCTGGTATCGTGAAGGCAAGACAATCTTCATTTAGGCTCGCCGTGCTGTATACTGGATTGGAATCAGTTTCCCTCCACAGCCTCTTTTAAGTTAAAAGATGGTGCAATCCTGCACGGTAAAGGCAACTGTGACGAATTTTTTTAAACAAACGCCCTTGAGCTTTCAGGATGCACTCGACGGCTTGCCTGCCAGCAGGCTTCCATTGTCAGCTTGCCTCCACCTTCCGGTATATTAAATACGGCCTGACGCGTTTCGTGGCTTGGAGCGCCACTTCTTCAGAGGCCCATTGTCATTTGCGCATGGAATCAGGCTCCTTTATATACATGCCTTTCATTGGTTCACGGCCCCCAGTGGGCCAAGTTCATTTGCATTTTTAATTAAGGCGGCATGCTGGGACATGTAGGCAGTCCTTTGAGCAACATTATTTCCTTCGTAGGTTTCTATGCGCAAAACGATTGAGACATCAATTAAACTCCTTTGTAGGATCTGGTATCGTGAAGGCAAGACAATCTTCATTTAGGCTCGCCGTGCTGTATACTGGATTGGAATCAGTTTCCCTCCACAGCCTCTTTTAAGTTAAAAGATGGTGCAATCCTGCACGGTAAAGGCAACTGTGACGAATTTTTTTAAACAAACGCCCTTGAGCTTTCAGGATGCACTCGACGGCTTGCCTGCCAGCAGGCTTCCATTGTCAGCTTGCCTCCACCTTCCGGTATATTAAATACGGCCTGACGCGTTTCGTGGCTTGGAGCGCCACTTCTTCAGAGGCCCATTGTCATTTGCGCATGGAATCAGGCTCCTTTATATACATGCCTTTCATTGGTTCACGGCCCCCAGTGGGCCAAGTTCATTTGCATTTTTAATTAAGGCGGCATGCTGGGATATATATATATATATCAACGAACACGCTTTCTCCCTCCACATGAAAGCAAAATCAGCACTCCGCAGGTTAGTTTTCTGGCAAATTTTATTCTTTTAAAACATCAACGCGTTTCAGCCGTTACATCACGGCCTTGTTCACGATGCCTGAGCCACACATAAAGTTCTTTTTAAATACTTTTAAAAAACAGCAATACATGGGCATAGACAATAACAAAGGACAATCACATTCTGTTCCAGTGTATAATGTGGATTTACATTGCCAATACGGCAGCCATTTTAAAATATGTTGATCTCAGTTTCTCTAATGCACTTCAGGTTGACAAAAGGATAGTTCCTAACATACTGCAACCTATTCCAACACTCATATCTTCTGTACATAATTTCTTATTGTACCTTTTATTTAAAGTGTGTTGTGTGCAAACTATGAAAAACTCTATTGGCTGCCAAAAATCAGTTTCGTAATTCCATAAATCTTATACATTTTGGTACTACAAGTATTCTATTCTTTTTTACTAAATTTTTTCTCTTTTTTATAACGTGCAAGTGCTAAAATCTGTTCAAAGTGCTAGTGCTATAATCTGCTAATATTCTAAAGTGCATATTTAATTTTTCTCACTAAAGTGTCTAGTCATTTTTTTCATAAAACAATTACATGTTAATACATGGGTACAGTACCCTTTAAAAATTGGGAACAATTTTAATCTGTTCTCCACACTGTCATTGATTTATAAAAACTCCCATTCCCTAAAGTGCTATTTTTTAATATAAAGTGCTAGTGCTCATAATCCTACTTGTAGTGTCGCGATTGCTAACAGTTTCCTTATACTAAGATTCTAAAAAGTCCAAAGTTTCATATGCAGCGCCCATAGTTAATGAGGTGCTATGCGGGGGCTTTCCAAATTTCTTTTCAATATAGGCATGTATATAATTCCTCGTCAAGATTAAAACCATTCGGTTCTCTAAATCTAGTTCAAGGATATAAAAGGTTTCTAAGTTCCTCAATTCCTTTTCTCTGTCCCCACCTCTCTTCTTCTTGGGCACTTGTGCTAGGCAACTGTACACCAAGGACGTAGGATCACTTCGATGTACTTTCTCGTAGTGCCTCGCTATTGGATAACTCCTATCCTTGTTAAGGATAGCTCTCCTATGCTGTAAGATTCTCTTGTGAACTGGTAGGGTAGTACTACCTACATACACTTTACTGCATATGCATTTCAAAATGTAAACTACAAAACAAGATTTGCAAGATAAAACTCCTCTGATTCTGATAGTTTTGTTAAAAACTGTAGAGATGAGAGGTTCTCTCCATGCTGACACGCCTTGCACTTCGTACATTTAAAAAATCCTTCCCGCTGTCTAAGCCAACTTAGCTGTGTGGTTGTCCTTTCAAATTCACTCCTGACCAAGTAATCTCTCAGGGATTTTGATTTTCTATAGGTGATTTGTGGTCTCTTCCTCACTTTCTGCCCCGGGATAGGATCTTCTATAATAAAGTGCCAGTGCTTGTTTAAAACCCTTCTCACTTCTTCATGCCTCACATTGTATGTTGTAATAAATCTACATGTACTGTTTAAGTTCGTCATTCTCTTTCTCAAGGTTGTTCTAGAGGGCTGGAACAGCACTGCTTCCCTATTCAGGTCTCTAGCTTTCTTCGATGCTGTTTCTAAACATTTTACAGAATAACCTCTCTCTATAAATCTTTGTTTCATGTCCTGTTCTATTTTGTCATATTCTTGAAGAGTACTACCTGCTCTTCTAACTCTTGAGAACTCGCCAAAGGGGATACTCCTGATAAGGGGTTGTGCGTGGGCGCTCCCCGCGTGTAGAATAGTATTTCCCGCTGTAGGCTTTCTAAAAGCTGTACTCTCAAGTTTACCCCCATCCAGACTCACCCTACTATCCAAAAACTCAACTGTATGTTTGCTCCTTTGACCCACAAATTTGAAATTTAATTCATTGTTGTTCAATTCCTCGATAAATTGGTCTACTTCTGCTTCCGTGCCCTGCCACAACACGAAACATCGTCTATAAATCTAGACCAAATTAATATCTTCTCTGACCAGTGTTCCAAGGAATGGCCCCCGAGCACCTGCTCCTCCCAGCAGCCCAGATGTAAGTTGGCATAACTGGGGGCGAAGCAGGTGCCCATGGCCATTCCTTGCTCCTGCTGGAACAAATCCTTTCCAAATAAAAAAATATTTCTAGTCAGACACCACTCCATCATCTCAAGAATCATCCATTTATGGTTGACAAATCTCATGGGTCTCTTTCGCAGGAAGTGTTCTGTAGCTCTTAGTCCATCCTTGTGTCTGATGCTGGTGTACAAGGTAGAAATATCCATTGTCACCAACACCATATTTTCCTCCCATTTAATGTCATATATCTTTTTCAGAAAATCGGATGAGTCCCTTAGATATGACGGAAGTGTTCTCACTAGCGTGTTCAGATAAAAATCAATATATTTAGATGTATTTTCGAATATACTCTGTTGGGCTGATATTGAAAAAACTATGTATAAAAAGAAGCACTAAGCACTTTAATAATGCCGTACTGATTACTGCTTAGGAGTGAACCAAGCATAATGAGGGTGACCGAATTTATACATGAATAGCCAATCTTTGTTGCATTGTTATAAAAGAAATTGGCAATGTTTCAATGTTTGTTCTAAAGTTGGGAATAGTGACTGAATTGCACTGTTGTGTACTTGAACTTATGCTTTTACATATTGCACCTGCATGTAAATAAGTGAATTGAGCGATATCCAAAACATGTTTTAAAATGGCACCCGTTTTTAAGTAATCAGAGGCTTAGATGTTTTGAGAATTGTCCTTTGTCTGTTGCTATGTCCTTTTTTAGAACGGTATTTAATGTTTAAACAAATGGCACTCCGCATCGTGATCAAGGCTGCGTGTGACAGCCAGAACGCGTGGATGCCATCAACTCAATAAAGGAAGTTGAGTAAAAATAACCCCCTTGGAGTGCTGGATTGTTTTCCTGGAGAAAGGAGATTTCGAATGCGATATATATATATATATACATATATATATATAGATATAGATATATATATATATATATTCACTGAAAAAACCATAGGTTTTAGGGACAGTTATAGTTAGTTGGACATTGCACTCGTACAAAACCCGTGAAATTCCCCCGTTATAGTTAGTTCAGGTAACTATAACTCGCGCCCCCGCAATGCACTGCTGATGACGTCACATATTACATCACTCATGACATGGTCAGTGACATCATTGATGACATCACTGATGACATCTCAAATGACATCACTGATGACATCATCCAGTGACTGTGTGTTTCTGTAAAGTTTAAATATGTTTAATATATATAGGGAAAGGCATATTGAAGAATGAGTGGGTGTATAAGTGTCTGAATGGATGATTTAGTAGGTGCGTGACTAACTCTATAAGTGAGTGATTAAACGTATCTTACTGAATGCATGGGTTAGTGACTAAACTGGGTGAATGTCTGTATCCGTCTGTCTGTTGCTGTGTAAGTGGCTGCATGGGTTTGTGAATAGCTACATGAGTGTCTATACGAGTTATTGATTGGTTGTCTGAGTATCTGTATGGGTGCCTGAGTGTTTGTGTGGGTGGGGTGTGTGCGACTCTGTGCATAGATGTGTGAGTGGGTGATTCACTGGGTGGATGGTTTCAAGAGTGCATCTGTGATAGACTGTATGGGTGGGTAAGTGTGTGTAAGAGTGTGTTAGTGAGTGAATGTATGTCCCAGTGGTACATGTGTGAGTAACTACACATGTGAAAGGCAGTATATATGTGTGTTGGAGTATATAAATAGCTATAAGCGAGAGTGTGTGATTGTGAGAGTGACTGTATGGATGAGTGTGTGCTTGTATCAGAGATTGTATAAGAGCGTAAGAATGTGCTAGTATTTGTATGAGTAAGTGAGCTGGTGTGTGTATAACTGTATAGGTGAGTAAATGGGTGTGTGCTTAATTTTTTGCATGACTGACTAGGTGTGTGAGTACCTCTATGGATGAGTGGTGGTGTGTGAGTGTTTATATAGGTGTATGAGTGCATATAATAGTCCTGTACTGAGTGACTATAAGTATGAGTGACTGTACGGGTGAGTGAGTATATGTGTGTGTGTGTAGACCTAAGAATCAGTGAGTGTGTATATAGTAATTGGTGTTGGAGTGTCTATGGTTTTGACAATGGCAGTCTGTAATTTACAGTGGGTGTATCAAAAGTTATATTAGGGTGTGAGAAGATGCATCAAATTATCACATGGATGATGTCATCAGTGATGTCATCAGTGATGTCATTTGAGATGTCATCAGTGATGTCATCAGTGATGTCACTGACCATGTCATGAGTGATGTAATATGTGACGTCATCAGCAGTGCATTGCGGGGCGCGAGTTATAGTTACCTGAACTAACTATAACGGGGGAATTTCACGGGTTTTGTACGAGTGCAATGTCCAACTAACTATAACTGTCCCTAAAACCTATGGTTTTTTCAGTGAATTTGTAAGGTTTTTAAATACTAATTTCTAACTATAACGTGCCTGAAACCTATGGTTTTTTCAGTGAATTTCAAAGGTGTTTTAAATGCTAATTCCTAACTATAACTTGTCTGAAACCTATGGTTTTTTTCAGTGAATTTCAAAGGTTTTGTAAATGACAATTTTTAAATGTATTAATTGTTATATTTATTTTTTGATACTGATTTACTACATTTTTTAAACTATTTATTTTTAGATATTTTATTTTTTAAATTACATTATAATTACATTATACATTACATTACAAAATATACTTTCTCAGAATGAATTACTTTAGTTTAAATACTTTGCAAATAGGCAATAGACTTTTAAGTACAGTAGTTACAGTTGTTGCAATGGGCAACACAATTTCAAACACAATGCAACATTGAGCTCAATGTGAATTTCTAGTTAAATGCAATTAGTTACTTTATGGATTACTTTTCTAACCACAGGACTGGATCCTAGATTCAGTCCTGGGACATCTCCTGTAAACAGTTGAGTAAAAGCGTTTTGGTTACAGTAGTGATTTTTAAGGAATATTATTGTATTTTAAAAGTTGACACTTAGAAACTTTTTCACATAGAATCACCAATGTTATCCTATGGGAGGAAATTCACTTAGCAGGTAAGTAGTGTTATCGTTACTTTTTCTTACTCAGTGGTGGATCCTGGATCCAGCACTGGTGCATCTCCTGTAAACAGTTGAAATAATGCGTTTAAGTCATACAGGCGATTTTTAAGGAATATTTGTAGTTTGTGAAAATCGACAAACTTTTTCTGCTGAAAACCAGACAATGAATTCCTATGGAAGGAAATACAAGTTACTGGTAAATACGGTTAGAATTACTTTTCAGGGTCAGTGCTGGGCTAAAAGATGCAGCACTGGGTTCTCTCCTGATAACAGGTGAGTAAATCGGAATTCGTAGTTCGGCTGATTTTAGAGGAATATTATAAAGTTCCAAAACTCCACACACAGAAGAATTTCCAAGTGAAACCAGTCAATGTTAGCCTATGGAAGGAAATTCAAGTTACTGGTAAGTACGGTTAGAATTACTTTTCAAGGTCAGTGCTGGGCTCAAAGATGCAGCACTGGGTTCTCTCCTGATACCAGGTGAGTAAATCGGAATTCGTAGTTCGGCTGATTTTAGAGGAATATTATAAAGTTCCAAAACTCCACACACAGAAGAATTTCCAAGTGAAACCAGTCAATGTTAGCCTATGGAAGGAAATTCAAGTTACTGGTAAGTACGGTTAGAATTACTTTTCAGGATCAGTACTGGGCTCAAAGATGCAGCACTGAGGTCTCTCCTGATAACAGGTGAGTAAATCGGAATTCGTAGTTCTGCTGATTTTAGAGGAATATTTGTATGTTTCAAAAATCGACACTTAGAAACTTTTTCAGCAAAAAGCAGACAATGATATCCTATGGAAGGAAATTCAAGTTACTGGTAAGTACGGTTAAAATTACTTTTCAGGATCAGTACTGGGCTCAAAGATGCAGCACTGAGGTCTCTCCTGATAACAGGTGAGTAAATCGGAATTCGTAGTTCGGCTGATTTTAGAGGAATATTTGCACAGTGGTGAAGGGAGGGGGCGGGGCTTCAGGTGACATGTCTGCAAACAGGCCCCGTGGCGCGTTTTAAGATGGGGAATTAAATCCTTCTCAATCCCGAGGGTCCCTAGGGGCCAAGTAGCCCACCAGATACCTCCAGTATGCGCCAGGGAGGTGCGTTGCAGAGAGGTGTTCAGAGGCCACGCCCCTTTTTGAACCTCTCTGCAACACAGCTCTGTGGCGCTTTCTGGACGTACCTGGTGGGCTAGTTGGCCCCCAGGGACCCTCAGGATTGAAGGGGATTTAATTCCCCATCTTAAAACGCGCAACGGGGCCTGTTTGCACACATGTCACCTGAAGCCCCGCCCCCTCCCTTCACCACTGTGCAAACGCGCCCCGTGGTGCGTTTTAAGTTGGGGAATTAAGTCCCCTTGAATCCTGAGGGTCCCTGGAGTCCAACTAGCCCACCATGTACCTCCAAAAAGCGCCACAGAGCTGCGTTGCAGAGATGTATAAAAGGGGCGTGGCCTCTGTACACCTCTCTGCAACGCAGCCCCTGGCGCATACTGGAGGTTCCTGGTGGGCTAGTTAGCCCTCAGGGACCCCCAGTATTCAAGGGGATTCGTCCCCCTCTGCAAACGCGCCAGGGCGCGTTTGCAGAGTGGTAAAGGAAAGGGGCGGGGCCTGCGGCACAATCGTTTTTTTGTAAATTTTTTTTTTTTTTTTTAAATGCTTTTTTCTGCCCAGGGCGTCATTGTGGGACCCCCTGAGCAGACCTAGGGGGTCAGGGTGTTTCTACCCTGCCCCCTTTGTGCGTTTTGCGCACTTGTTTCTGTGCCTCGGTTCTACTGAGGCATAAAATGGCTGCCAACACTTCCTGATTTGGAGTGTTGACAGCCAATTAGCATGCAGCTCGTGATCGGGACGGTGCGCGCAGGGTGCGCTCAGGGTGCGCGAATCCGATGCGGCCATAGATATATATGTGATTTTCCTTTTGATTTTCTCAGGAACTACTGAACGGATTTACACCATTTAACAAAAGGGTTTTTTCTGAACCAAGAACTACCTCTTTGCCAAATTTGGTGTAATTCCGTTCAGCAGTTCGGGCTGTAGCCGTGGCTAAAGTTTCCTATGGGAAAATGAATGGGGAAAACACGTTTTGGGACCCCCGTTTTCTCGGCTCCCGCTTGACGAATCACCCCGAAACTTTCAGGGTAGGAGCGGACCGGAGCGGGCCATAAAGGTTGAAAATTTCGCAAAGATTCGTCAACCGACGCAAGAGTTATTTCAAATAGAATGTTGCGGATTTCCTATGGAAAATGGGTCCTAACTATAACTATCTACTGGCGACCGCCAGTAGATAATATACATATATATATATATATATATATATATATATATATATATATATATATATATATATATATATATATATATATATATATATATATATATATATATATATATTATCTACTGAGCGGTCGCCAGTAGATAGTTATAGTTAAAACCTATTATCCATAGGAAATCCGCGACATTCTATTTGAAATAACGTTGGCGCCGGTTGACGAATCTTCGCGAAAGTTTCCAACTTGTTGGGGCGCTCCGGTCCGCTCCTATCCTGAAAGTCTCGGGGTGATACGTCAAGCGGGGCCGAGAAAAAGGGGGTCCCAAAACGCGTTTTCCCCATTCATTTTTCCATAGGAACCTTTAGTCGCAGCTACAGCCCGAACTGCTGAACGGAATTACACCAAATTTGGCAAAGAGGTAGCCCTTGGTTCAGTGTCGTGCCTTTTGCTTAAATGGTGTAAATCCGTTCAGTAGTTCCTGAGAAAATCAAAAGTAAAGTCACATATATATCTGGGCGGAGCCTAACCACACATGTCATCGTGAGATCTGATTGGCTGTCAGCACTTCATCCTGGAATTGCTGGCAGCCATCTTGTGACCAATATAAATGATAGTACCTCATTGAAATGCATTGTAGTGAATAGAAGATTTTGAGGGTCACCAAAAGGAGAACTATAAAGGGTGATAACAGGCTTTAGTTACATTAGAATTTATTTGTTGATGGTACCATACTAATTTTAGGAATTGTGGTGTATTCTAAGGTGATTTTACCATGTGAAAAACCTTCTGCTGGGATATCATGAATCATGTTTGAGAGATCACTATTTTCTCATGCTTGTCCCATGGAGGTTTGGAAGGTGCTCCAGAAGCTAAAATGAGAGCATATTTTCTGTAAATTCACATTATCTTTCTCACTCATGTGAGAATGAAGTCTGACATTCTCAGTAAAACATGTACATCCAACAAGGGCAGAGACTGTCAGTTGATTCCTTTGTGTTCTACTGCAGCTTCCCAGAGTGTTCTAAAGAACAACTAGAGTGCTAACAGCCTTACTTATGACAAAAGTATGGCACACCTGAAGCCATCTTGATTGGAATAAACTGGTAACACTTAAACAATTTAATTTAAAAAGGAACAAAATGATGGGCTTCATTTTGTCATAGAAATTATGGTTAGTGCTGTAGAAAGAAAAATTAGGACATGTTTCAAGTGTGATCTCAAATATCTTCCTGTTATATTTCAACAGGAGCAGCCTGCCAGTTGATGCCTTTGTGTTCTACTGCAGCTTCCCAGAGTGTTCTAAAGAACAACTAGAGTGCTAACAGCCTTACTTATGACAAAAGTATGGCACACCTGAAGCCATCTTGATTGGAATAAACTGGTAACACTTAAAACATTTAATTTAAAAAGGAACAAAATGAGGGGGTTCATTTTGTCATAGAAATTATGGTTAGTGCTGTAGAAAGAAAAATTAGGACATATTTCAAGTGTGATCTCAAATATCTTCCTGTTATATTTCAACAGGAGCAGCCTGCCAGTTGATGCCTTTGTGTTCTACTGCAGCTTCCCAGAGTGTTCTAAAGAACAACTAGAGCGCTAACAGCCTTACTTATGACAAAAGTATGGCACACCTGAAGCCATCTTGATTGGAATAAACCGGTAACACTTAAAACATTTAATTTAAAAAGGAACAAAATGAGGGGTTCTTTTTGAAATAGAAATTATGGTTAGTGCTGCAGAAAGAAAAATTAGGGCATGTTTTAAGTGAGATCTCATATCCTCTTCTATTTCATTAGAAAATTCTGGCATGCAGACTGAAACAATCACTTTCAATACCAGCAGCAGACTACCAGTTAACTCCCTGGTGAGCAGTAGCTTTACTCCAGTGATCTAATGAGCAACTAGAGTGCTAACATTCTGAATTTATGGCAGATGTGAGACACATCTGAATGCCTTCTTGATGGAATCAAAGTAAAAAACTGAAAGCATTTCCTACTGAGAAGACTGCAGTAAATGAAGAAATTAGGAAACTTCATAACAAAGAAGTCTTCCAAGATGGCCACCAGTGAAAAAAGAGCCCAAATGTAGCACAAATATTACCCAGATGTAGCCCACATATAGCCCAATGACAAAAGTGTGCAAAACACTTTTTATTTTGAGTTTTTTGCAGTTTTATGTAGTGCAGACTGGTCAGGTATTGGAGCATTACATCTTAAAACATGACCCCCTACACTACAAAAACACCACTGCACTACCTTAAACCCTAAAACACTACCCCCAGCACGACCCCCTACACTACACAAGCACCACTGCACTATCCTAAACCCTAAAACACTACCCCCAGCACGACCCCCTACACTACCCAAACACCACTGCACTAACCTAAATCCTAAAACACTACCACCAGCACGACCCCTACACTACCCAGACACCACTGCACTACCCTAAAACATGACCCCCTACACTACACAAACACCACTGCACTACCCTAAACCCTAAAACACTACCCCCAGCACGACCCCCTACACTACACAAGCACCACTGCACTACCCTAAACCCTAAAACACTACCCCCAGCACGACCCCCTAAACTGCCCGAACACCACTGCACTGCCCTAAACCCTGAAACACCACCCCCAGCATGACCCCCTACACTGCCCGAACACCACTGCACTGCCCTAAAGCCTGAAATACTACCCCCAGCAAGACCCCCTACACTGCCCGAACACCACTGCACTGCCCTAAACCCTGAAACATCACCCCCAGCAAGACCCCCTACACTGCCCGAACACCACTGACCTAAACCCTGAAACACCACCCCAAGCACGACCCCTACACTGCCCGAACACCACTGCACTGCCCTAAACCCTGAAACACTACCCCCAGCATGACCCCCTACACTGCCCGAACACCACTGCACTGCCCTAAACCTTGAAACACCAGCCCCTGCATGACCCCCTACACTGCCCGAACACCACTGCACTACCCTAAACCCTGAAACATCACCCCCAGCACGACCCCTACACTGCCCGAGCACCACTGCACTGCCCTAAACCCTGAAACACCAGCCCCAGCACGACCCCTACACTGCCCGAACACCACTGCACTGCCCTAAACCCTGAAACACCAGCCCCAGCACGACCGCCTACACTGCCCGAACACCACTGCACTGCCCTAAACCCTGAAACACCAGCCCCAGCACGACCCCCTACACTGCCCGAACACCACTGCACTGCCCTAAACCGTGAAACACCAGCCTCAGCACGACCCCCTACACTGCCTGAACACCACTGCACTGCCCTGAACCCTGAAACACCAGCCCCAGCACAACACCCTACACTGCCCGAACACCACTGCACTGCCCTAAACCCTGAAACACCACCCCGTGCATGACCCCCTACACTGCCCGAACACCACTGCACTGCCCTAAACCCTGAAACACCACCCCCAGCGCGACCCCCTACACTGCCTGAACACCACTGCACTGCCCTGAACCCTGAAACACCACCCCCTGCACAACCCCCTACATTGCTCGAACACTACTTCACTGCCCTAAACCCAGAAACACCATCCCCAGCACGACCCCTACACTGCCCGAACACCACTGCACTGCCCTAAACCCTGAAACATCACCCCCAGCAAGACCCCCTACACTGCCCGAACACCACTGCCCTAAACCCTGAAACATCACCCCCAGCAAGACCCCCTACACTGCCCGAACACCACTGCACTGCCCTAAACCCTGAAACACCAGCCCCAGCACGACCCCCTACACTGCCCGAACACCACTGCACTACCCTGAAACACCACCCCCTGCACGACCCCCTACACTGCCCGAACACCACTGTACTGCCCTAAACCCTGAAACCCCACCCCCAGCATGACCCCCTACACTGCCAGAACACCACTGCACTGCCCTAAACCCTGAAACACCACCCCCTGCACAACATCCTACACTGCCCGAACACTACTGCACTGCCCTAAACCCTGAAACACCACCCCTAGCACGACCCCTTACACTGCACGAACACCACTGCACCGCCCTAAACCCTGAAACACTACCCCCAGCAAGACCCCCTACACTGCCCAAACACCACTGCCCTAAACCCTGAAACACCACCCCCAGCAAGACCCCCTACACTGCCCGAACACCACTGCACTGCCCTAAATCCTGAAACACCACCCCCAGCAAGACCCCCTACACTGCCCGAACACCACTGCACTGCTCTAAACCCTGAAACACCACCCTCAGCACGACCCCCTACACTGCCCGAACACCACTGCTCTGCCCAAAACCCTGAAACACCAGCCCCAGCACGACCCCTAAACTGCCCGAACACCACTGCACTGTCCTAAACCCTGAAACACCAGCCCCAGCACAACCCCCTACACTGCCCGAACACCACTGCACTGCCCTAAACCCTGAAACACCACCCCCAGCACGACCCCCTACACTGCCCGAACACCACTGCACTGCCCTAAACCCTGAAACACCAGCCCCAGCACAACCCCGTACACTGCCCGCACACCACTGCACTGCCCTAAACCCTGAAACACCAGCCCCAGCACAACCCCGTACACTTCCCGAACACCACTGCACTGCCCTAAACCCTGAAACACCAGCCCCAGCACGACCGCCTACACTGCCCGAAAACTACTGCACTGCCCTAAACCCTGAAACACCACCCCAAGCAAGACTACCTACACTGGCCGAACACCACTGCACTGCCCTAAACCCTGAAACACCACCCCCTGCACGACCCCCTACACTGCCCAAACACTACTGCACTGCCCTAAACCCTGAAACACCACCCCTCAGCACGACACCCTACACTGCCCGAACACCACTGCACTGCCATAAACCCTGAAACCCCACCCTAGCACGACCCCCTACACTGCACGAACACCACTGCACTAAACCCTGAAACACCACCCCTGCACGACCCCCTACACTGCCGGAACACCACTGCACTGCCCTAAACCCTGAAACACCACCCCCAGCATGACCCCCTACACTGCCCTAACACCACTGCACTGCCATAAACCCTGAAACATCACCCCCAGCACAACCCCCTACACTGCCTGAGCACCATTGCTCTGCCCTAAACACTGAAACACTAGCCCCAGCACGACTCCCTACACTGCCCGAACACCACTGCACTGCCCTAAACCCTGAAACACCACCCCCAGCATGACCCCCTTTACTGCCCGAACACCACTGCACTGCCCTAAACCCTGAAACACCAGCCCCAGCATGACACCCTACACTGCCCGAACACCACTGCCCTAAACCCTGAAACACCAGCCCCTGCACGACCCCCTACACTGCCCGAACACCACTGCACTGCCCTAAACCCTGAAACACCAGCCCCAGCACGACCCCTACACTGCCCGAACACCACTGCACTGCCCTAAACCCTGAAACACCACACCCAAGCACGACCCCCTACACTGCCCGAACACCACTGCACTGCCCTAAACCCTGAAACACCAGCCCCAGCACGACCCCCTACACTGCCCGAACACCACTGCACTGCCCTAAACCCTAGAACACTACCCCCAGCATGACCCCCTACACTACCCGAACACCACTGCACTACCCTAAACCCTAAAATACTCCCCCAGCACGACCCCCTACACTACCCGAACACGACTGCACTGCCCTAAACCCTAAAACACTCCCCCAGCACGACCCCCTACACTGCCCAAACACTACTGCACTGCCCTAAACCCTGAAACACCACCCCTCAGCACGACACCCTACACTGCCTGAACACCACTGCACTGCCCTAAACCCTGAAACACCACCCCAGCAGGACCCCTACACTGCCCGAACACCACTGCACTAAACCCTGAAACACCACCCCTGCACAACCCCCTACACTGCCGGAACACCACTGCACTGCCCTAAACCCTGAAACACCACCCCCAGCATGACCCCCTTTACTGCTCGAACACCACTGCACTGCCCCAAACCCTGAAACACCACCCCCAGCATGACCCCCTACACTGCCCGAACACCACTGCCCTAAACCCTGAAACACCACCCCTGCACGACCCCCTACACTGCCCAAACACCACTGCACTGCCCTAAACCCTGAAACACCACCCCTGCACGACCCCTACACTGCCCAAACACCACTGCACTGCCCTAAACCCTGAAACACCACCCCCAGCACGACCCCTACACTGTCCGAACACCACTGCACTGCCCTAAACCCTAAAACACCACCCCCAGCACGACCCCCTACACTGCCTGAACATCACTGCACTGCCCTAAACCCTAGAACACTACCCCCAGCATGACCCCCTACACTACCCGAACACCACTGCACTACCCTAAACCCTAAAATACTCCTCCCAGAACGACCCCCTACACTACCCGAACATGACTGCACTGCCCTAAACCCTAAAACACTCCCCCAGCACGACCCCCTACACTACCCGAACACCACTGCACTGCCCTAAACCCTAAAACACTCCCCCAGCACGACACCCTACACTACCTAAACACCACTGCACTGCCCTAAACCCTAAAACACTACCCCGCATGACCCCCTACACTACCCAAATACCAATGCACTACCCTAATCCCTAAAACACTACCCCTGCACAACCCCTACACTACCCAAAGACCACTGCACTACCCTAAACTCTAAAACAATACCCCCGCACGACTCCCTACACTACCCAAAGACCACTGCACTACCCTAAACCCTAAAACACGACCTCCTACACTACACAAACACCACTGCACTACCCTAAACCCTAAAAACTACCCCAGCACGAACCCCTACACTACCCAAACACCACTGCACTACCCTAAACCATAAAACACTACCCCCAGCAGTACCCCCTACGCTACCCAAACACCACTGCACTACCCTAAACCCTAAAACACTACCCCCAACAGTACCCCCTACACTACCCAAACACCATTGCACTACCCTAAAACACTACCCCCAGCAGTATCCCCTACACTACCCAAACACCACTGCACTACCCTAAACCCTAAAACCCTAAAACACTAACCCCCAGCACGACCCCCTACACTACCCAAACACCACTGTACTACCCTAAACCCTAAAACACTCCCCCAGCACGACTCCCTACACTACCCAAACACCACTGCACTACCCTAAACCCTAAATCTACCCCCAGCATGACCCCCTACACTACACAAACACCACTGCACTACCCTAAACCCTAAAACACTACCCCCAGCACGACCCTCTTCACTACCTAAACACAACTGCACAATTTGTTACAGGCGTTGCAACGCAGGCCTGTGGTGCTTACTGGAAGTACCTGGTGGGCTAGTTGGGCCCCAGGGACTCTCAGGATTCAAGGTGACCTAATCCCCCAACTTAAAACGCGCCACGGGGCGCGTTTGCACAGTGGTGAAGGGAGGGGCGGGGCCTCAGGTGACATGTGCGCAAACACGCCCTGTGGTGCGTTTTAAGTTGGGGAGTTAATTCCCTTTGAATCCTGGGGGCCAACTAGCCCACCAGGTACCTTCAGTAAGCACAACAGAGTTGCGTTGCAGAGAGGTGAAAAAAGGTGCGTGGCCTCGGGACGCCTCTCTGCAACTCAGCTCTGTGGTCCTAACTGTAGGTACCTGGGGGGCTAGTTAGGCCCCAGGGACCCTCAGGATTCAAGGGGACTTAATCCCACAACTTAAAACGTGCCACTGGCTCTGGTTAGTCAGAGTCAGTTACCACCAGTACCCGTCTGAAAAAGTTGTGGGCACAGGATGATTTTGCAACAAGGCCTCTTTCTGCTCCTCTGTTGGTTCTTTCTGCACATCTTTTGCATCTTTCTGTGCGTTTTTTCTTCTTTCTTCACATGTCCTACCTCTGTTGGCATAGTTAGAAACTAGCATTTAAAAAACCTTTGAAATTCACTTAAAAAATCATAGGTTTCAGGCACGTTATAGTTAGAAATTAGCATTTAAAAAACCTTTGAAATTCACTGAAAAAACCATAGGTTTCAGGCACGTTATAGTTAGAAATTAGCATTTAAAAAACCTTTGAAATTCACTGAAAAAACCATAGGTTTCAGGCACGTTATAGTTAGAAATTAGCATTTAAAAACCTTTGAAATTCACTGAAAAAACCATAGGTTTTAGGGACAGTTATAGTTAGTTGGACATTGCACTCGTACAAAACCCGTGAAATTCCCCTGTTATAGTTAGTTCAGCTAACTATAACTCGCGCCCCATAATGCACTGCTGATGACGTCACATATTACATCACTCATGACATGGTCAGTGACATCACTGATGACATCACTGATGACATCTCAAATGACATCACTGATGACATCATCCATGTGATAATTTCATGCATCTTCTCACACCCTAATATAACTTTTGATACACCCACTCTAAATTACAGACTGCCATTCTCAAAACCATAGACACTCCAACGCCAAAAACTACATACCCACTCACTGATTCTTAGGTCTACACACACATCCACTCACTCACCTGTACAGTCACTCATACTTACAGTCACTCAGTACAGGACTATCATATGCACTCATACACCTATATAAACACTCACACACCGCCACTCATCCATAGAGGTACTCACACACCTAGTCAGTCATGCAAAAAATTAATCACACACCCATTTACTCACCTATACAGTTATACACACACCAGCTCACTTACTCATACAAATACTAGCACATTCTTACGCTCTTATACAATAACTGATACAAGCACACACGCATCCATACAGCCACTCTCACAATAACACACTCTCACTTATAGCCATTTAAATACTCTAACACACATATATACTGCCTTTTACATATGTAGTTACTCGCACATGTACCACGGAGATATAGATTCACTCACTAACACACCCATACACACACTCACCCACCCAAGCAGTCCATCACAGATGCACTCTTGAAATCATGCACCCAGTGAATCACCCACTCACACATCTATGTATAGAGTCACACACACCCCACCCACACAAACAGTCAGGCAGCCATACAGATACTCAGAGAACCAATCAATAACCCATATAGACACTCATGTAGCTATTCGCAAATCCATGCATCCACTTACACACCAACAAACAGACGGATACAGACATTCACACAGTTTAGTCACTAACCCATGCATTCAGTAAGATACGTTTAATCACTCACTTGTAGTCAGTCACTCACGTACTAAATCATCCATTCAGACACTTATACACCCACTCATTCTTCAATACGCCTTTCCCTATATATATTAAACATATTTAAACTTTACAGAAACACAGTCACTGGATGATGTCATCAGTGATGTCATTTGAGATGTCATCAGTGATGTCATCAGTGATGTCACTGACCATGTCATGAGTGATGTAATATGTGACGTCATCAGCAGTGCATTGCGGGGCGCGAGTTATAGTTAGCTGAACTAACTATAACAGGGGAATTTCACGGGTTTTGTACGAGTGCAATGTCCAACTAACTATAACTGTCCCTAAAACCTATGGTTTTTTCAGTGAATATATATATATATATAATTATATATGTATATATATATATATTCACTGAAAAAACCATAGGTTTTAGGGACAGTTATAGTTAGTTGGACATTGCACTCGTACAAAACCCGTGAAATTCCCCGTTATAGTTAGTTCAGCTAACTATAACTCGCGCCCCGTAATGCACTGCTGATGACGTCACATATTACATCACTCATGACATGGTCAGTGACATCACTGATGACATCACTGATGACATCTCAAATGACATCACTGATGACATCACTGATGACATCATCCAGTGACTGTGTGTTTCTGTAAAGTTTAAATATGTTTAATATATATAGGGAAAGCGTATTGAAGAATGAGTGGGTGTATAAGTGTCTGAATGGATGATTTAGTAGGTGCGTGACTGACTCTATAAGTGAGTGATTAAACGTATCTTACTGAATGCATGGGTTAGTGACTAAACTGTGTGAATGTCTGTATCCGTCTGTCTGTTGCTGTGTAAGTGGCTGCATGGGTTTGTGAATAGCTACATGAGTGTCTATATGGGTTATTGATTGGTTGTCTGAGTATCTGTATGGGTGCCTGAGTGTTTGTGTGGGTGGGGTGTGTGCGACTCTGTACATAGATGTGTGAGTGGGTGATTCACTGGGTGCATGATTTCAAGAGTGCATCTGTGATGGACTGCTTGGGTGGGTGAGTGTGTGTATGGGTGTGTTAGTGAGTGAATGTATATCTCAGTGGTACATGTGCGAGTAACTACATATGTAAAAGGCAGTATATATGTGTGTTAGAGTATTTAAATGGCTATACGTGAGAGTGTGTGATTGTGGAGTGGCTGTATGGATGCGTGTGTGCTTGTATCAGTTATTGTATAAGAGCGTAAGAATGTGCTAGTATTTGTATGAGTAAGTGAGCTGGTGTGTGTATAACTGTATAGGTGAGTAAATGGGTGTGTGATTAATTTTTGCATGACTGACTAGGTGTGTGAGTACCTCTATGGATGAGTGGCGGTGTGTGAGTGTTTATATAGGTGTATGAGTGCATATGATAGTCCTGTACTGAGTGACCGTAAGTATGAGTGACTGTACGGGTGAGTGAGTGGATGTGTGTGTAGACCTAAGAATCAGTGAGTGGGTATGTAGTTATTGGTGTTGGAGTGTCTATGGTTTTGAGAATGGCAGTCTGTAATTTAGAGTGGGTGTATCAAAAGTTATATTAGGGTGTGAGAAGATGCATGAAATTATCACATGGATGATGTCATCAGTGATGTCATTTGAGATGTCATCAGTGATGTCATCAGTGATGTCACTGACCATGTCATGAGTGATGTAATATGTGGCGTCATCAGCAGTGCATTGCGGGCGCGAGTTATAGTTAGCTGAACTAACTATAGCAGGGAATTTCACGGGTTTTGTACGAGTGCAATGTCCAACTAACTATAACTGTCCCTAAAACCTATGGTTTTTTCAGTGAATTTCAAAGGTTTTTAAATGCTAATTTCTAACTATAACGTGCCTGAAACCTATGGTTTTCAGTGAATTTCAAAGGTTTTTAAATGCTAATTTCTAACTATAACATGTCTGAAACCTATGGTTTTTCAGTGAATTTCAAAGGTTTTTAAATGCTAATTTCTAACTATAACATGTCTGAAACCTATGGCTTTTTCAGTGAATTTCAAAGGTTTTGTAAATGCCAATTTTTAAATGTATTAATTGTTATTTTTATTTTTTCATACTGATTTACTACATTTTTTTAAACTATTTATTTTTAGATATTTTATTTTTTAAATTACATTGTAATTACATTATACATTACATTACAAAATATACTTTCTCAGAATGAATTAATTTACTTTAAATACTTTGCAAATAGGCAATAGACTTTTAAGTACAGTAGTTACAGTTGTTGCAATGGGCAACACAATTTCAAACACAATGCAACATTGAGCTCAATGTGAATTTCTAGCTAAATGCAATTAGTTACTTTATGGATTACTTTTCTAACCACAGGACTGGATCCTAGATTCAGTCCTGGGACATCTCCTGTAAACAGTTGAGTAAAAGCGTTTTGGTTACAGTAGTGATTTTTAAGGAATATTATTGTATTTTAAAAGTTGACACAGAAACTTTTCTCATAGAATCACCAATGTTATCCTATGGGAGGAAATTCACTTAGCAGGTAAGTAGTGTTATCGTGACTTTTCTCACTCAGTGGTGGATCCTGGATCCAGCACTGGTGCATCTCCTGTAAACAGTTGAAAGAATGCGTTTAAGTCATACAGGCGATTTTTAAGGAATATTTGTAGTTTGTGAAAATCGACACTTTGAAACTTTTCTAATGAAAACCAGACAATGGATTCCTATGGAAGAAAATACAAGTTACTGGTAAGTACGGTTAAAATTACTTTTCAGGGTCAGTGCTGGGCTAAAAGATGCAGCACTGGGTTCTCTCCTGATAACAGGTGAGTAAATCGGAATTCGTATTTCGGCTGATTTTAGAGGAATATTTGTATGTTTCAAAAATCGACACTTAGAAACTTTTTCAGCAAAAAGCAGGCAATGATATCCTATGGAAGGAAATTCAAGTTACTGGTAAGTACGGTTAAAATTACTTTTCAGGATCAGTACTGGGCTGAAAGATGCAGCACTGAGGTCTCTCCTGATAACAGGTGAGTAAATCGGAATTCGTATTTCGGCTGATTTTAGCGGAATATTTGCACAATGGTGAAGGGAGGGGGCGGGGCCTGAGGTGACATCTGTGCAAACGTGCCCCGTGGCGCGTTTTAAGTTGGGGGATTAAGTCCCCTTTAATCATGAGGGTCCCTGGGGGCCAACTAGCCCACCAGGAACCTCCAGTATGCGCCAGGGGGCTGCGTTGCAGAGACGTGTACAGAGGACACACCCCTTTTTACACCTCTCTGTAAGGCAGCTCTGTGGCGCTTTGGAAGTACATGGTGGGCTAGTTGGACTCCAGGGACCCTCAGGATTCAAGGGGACTTAATCCCCCATCTTAAAACACGCCACGGGGCCTGTTTGCACACATGTCACCTGAAGCCCCGCCCCTCCCTTCACCACTGTGCAAACGCGCCCCGTGGCGCGTTTTAAGTCGGGGGATTAACTCCCCTTGAATCCTGAGGGTCCCTGAGGGCCAACTAGCCCAACAGGTATATCCAAATGCGCCACAGAGCTGCGTTGCAGAGAGGTGTAAAAGGGCGTGGCCTCTTTACACCTCTCTGCAACGCAGCCCCTGGTGCATACTGGAGGTTCCTGGTGGGCTAGTTGGCCCCAGAGACCCCAGTGTGAAGGGGATTGCTTCCCCATCTGCAAACGCGCCAGGGCGCGTTTGCAGAGTGGTGAAGGAAGGGGCGGGGCCTGCGGCCCGATCGTTTTTTTTTTCCTGAAGGGGGCTGTGTGGCCCCCTTCCTTTTTCCTATTTTTGGGCCCTGGGGACCCCATCCCCCAGGGCCTTATCCCCTTTTTTTTTTTAATTATACAGGAAGGGGCCGCGTGGCCCCCATCCCTGGCCAAATCCTACCCCGGGGACCCCATCCCCCGGGGCATGGCCACACTTTTCATTAATTTTTAAGGAGGGGGCTGCGTGGCCCCCTCCTCAGGCCTCCTTTGCCCCGGGGACCCCATCCCCCGGGGCAGGCCTTTTTTATTTTTTATTCTTTTTAAAAAATTATTTCTGGGGAGGGGGGCCGCGTGGCCCCCCTCCCGGGCCACTACTTGCCCTGGGGACCCCATCCCCTGAGGCCTGGCCTCTGGTTGGGGACTGTGGGGGGGTCCCCAAACCCCCACAGTCCCGCCGGCTCCCCGCCTCCTGCGCGAGCCGCGCATTGCTTTCCACATGGGGAGCAGCTAACATGCTGCTCCCCATGTGGAAAAGCAATTGTCTTTGGATATTGGAAGCGAGAGCAGGTTTCCTGCTCTCTCTTCCAATATCCAAAGCAGTTTGCAATGACAGGACGGGAGCCCTGAGGCTCCCGTCCTGTCATTGCAAACAGCAGTGTCCCAGGGGTAGGCACCCCAGGACACTGCAGGAGCCGGCCCTGGGTGGTGGCGGTCCCCAGGGCCACCACAGGCTCCAGGAGGGGGGCCGCGCGGCCCCCCTCTCATCCAAATGCACAGCCCCGGGGAGGTGGTGGTCCCCGGGGCTCGGGGGTCCTTAACCGACCCCCATTTTCAATTGGTGGTGGTCCCCGGGGCGTGTGGTGGGGCTGGAGCCCCCCCACACATGTTAATTTAATAAATAAAGAAGCCCCGGGGAGGTGGTGGTCCCGGGGCTGCGGGAGGGCTCAGAGCCCTCCCGCTACTTTTCAAATAAAGCCCCGGGGGTGGCGGTCCCCGGGGCTTGGGGAGCCCTTAGAGGCCCCCATAGATAAAATAAACCCCCCAGCATGCCCCGGGACTTGGCCCACCCGGGGGCAAATTACATCGAAGCGCGGAGACCGCGCTTCGATTTTGCAGGATCCGCGCACCCTGAGCGCATCCTGCCGATTTTTTAAAAAAAATGCTTTTTGCCCAGGGGTCCTTGTGGGACCCCTGAGCAGGCCTAGGGGGTTAGGGTGTTTCTACCCTGCCCCCTTTGTGCGTTTTGCGCACTTGTTTCTTTTTTTTTCTCGGCGGGATCCGCGCACCCTAAGCGCATCCTGACGATTTTTTTTTAAAAATGCTTTTTCTGCCCAGGGGTCCTTGTGGGACCCCCTGAGCAGACCTAGGGGTCAGGGTGTTTCTACCCTGCCCCCTTTTGCGCTTTGCGCACTTGTTTCTGTCCCTCGGTTCTACCGAGGGACAAAATAGCTGCCAACACTTCTTGATTTGGAGTGTTGACAGCCAATTAGCATGCAGCTCGTGATCGGGAGGGTACGCGGATCCGACGCGCCCATAGATATATATGTGATTTTAATTGTGAATTTCTCAGGAACTACTGAACGGATTTACACCATTTTAGCAAAGGCACCAGTCTGAACCAAGGGCTACCTCTTTGCCAAATTTGGGGTAATTCCGTTCAGCAGTTCGAGCTGTAGCTGCGACTAAAGGTTCCTATGGAAAAATGAATGGGGAAAACGCGTTTTGGGACCCCCTTTTTCTCGGCCCCCGCTTGACGTATCACCCCGAGACTTTCAGGGTAGGAGCGGACCGGAGCGCCCCAACAAGTTGGAAGCTTTCGCGAAGATTCGTCAACCGGCGCCAACGTTATTGCAAATAGAATGTTGCGGATTTCCTATGGATAATAGGTCCTAACTATAACTATCTACTGGCGACCGCCAGTAGATAATATATATATATATATATATGTATATATATATATATATGTGTACATATATATATATATATATTCACTGAAAAACCATAGGTTTTAGGGACAGTTATAGTTAGTTGGACATGGCACTCGTACAAAACCCGTGAAATTCCCCCGTTATAGTTAGTTCAGGTAACTATAACTCACGCCCCACAATGCACTGCTGATGACGTCACATATTACATCACTCATGACATGGTCAGTGACATCACTGATGACATCACTGAAGAATGTGCTAGTATTTGTATGAGTAAGTGAGTTGGTGTGTGTATAACTGTATAGGTGAGTAAATGGGTGTGTGCTTAATTTTTTGCATGACTGACTAGGTGTGTGAGTACCTCTATGGATGAGTGGCGGTGTGTGAGTGTTTATATAGGTGTATGAGTGCATATAATAGTCCTGTACTGAGTGACTATAAGTATGAGTGACTGTACGGGTGAATGAGTAGATGTGTGTGTGTAGACCTAAGAATCAGTGAGTGTGTATATAGTAATTGGTGTTGGAGTGTCTATGGTTTTGACAATGGCAGTCTGTAATTTACAGTGGGTGTATCAAAAGTTATATTAGGGTGTGAGAAGATGCATCAAATTATCACATGGATGATGTCATCAGTGATGTCATCAGTGATGTCATTTGAGATGTCATCAGTGATGTCATCAGTGATGTCACTGACCATGTCATGAGTGATGTAATATGTGACTTCATCAGCAGTGCATTGCTGGGGCGCGAGTTATAGTTACCTGAACTAGCTATAACGGGGGAATTTCACGGGTTTTGTACGAGTGCAATGTCCAACTAACTATAACTCTAACTATAACTATAACTATGTCCCTAAAGCCTATGGTTTTTTCAGTGTATTTCAAAGGTTTTTTAAATGCTAATTTCTAACTATAACGTGTCTGAAACCTATGGTTTTTTCAGTGAATTTCAAAGGTTTTTTAAATGCTAATTTCTAACTATAATGTGCCTGAAACCTATGGTTTTTAAGTGAATTTCAAAGGTTTTTTAAATGCTAATTTCTAACAATAACATGCCCCGCTCCCTCCCTTCACCACTGTGCAAACGCGCCCGGTGTCGCGTTATAAGTTGGGGGATAAAGTTCCCTTGAATCATGAGGGTCCCTGGGGTCCAACTAGCCCACCCTGTACCTCCAGTATGCGCCAGGGAGCTGCGTTGCAGAGAGGTGTTCAGAGGCCACGCCCCTTTTTACACCTCTCTGCAACGCAGCTCTGTGGCGCTTTCTGGACGTACCTGGTGGGCTAGTTGGCCCCCAGGGACCCTCAGTATTGAAGAGGATTTAATTCCCCATCTTAAAACGCGCCACGGGGCCTGTTTGCACACATGTCACCTGAAGCCCCACCCCCTCCCTTCACCACTGTTCAAACGCGCCCCGTGGCACGTTTTAAGTTGGGGGATTAAGTCCCCTTGAATACTGAGGGTCCCTGGAGTCCAACTAGCCCACCATGTACCTCCAAAAAGCACCACAGAGCTGTGTTGCAGAGAGGTGTAAAAAGGGGCGTGGCCTCTGTACACCTCTCTACAACGCAGCTCCCTGGCGCATACTGGAGGATCCTGGTGGGCTACTTGGCCCCCAGGGACCCCCAATATTCAAGGGGAGTTACTTCCCCTTCTCAAAACGTGCCAGGGGGCGCATTTGCAGACTGCTGCAGGGAGGGGGCGGGGCCTCCGGCACGATGCCGGTCTTTTTTTTTTTTTTTGTATGGGAGGGGGTCTGCGTGGCTTCCCTTCCCTGGGCCTATATTGGCCCGGGGACCCCATCCCCCAGGGCATGCCCTCTTTTTTTTAAAAGTTTAAATATTTGGAGGGGGGCTGCGTGGCCCCCTTCCTCAGGCCATTTAAGGCCCCGGGGATCCCATCCCCTGGGGCAGGCCTTTCTGTTTTTTTTTTTTTTAAATTATTTTTTTTATTTTTGGGGAGGGGGCTGCGTGGCCCCCCTCCCAGGCCATTAATAGCCCGGGGACCCCATCCCCCGGGGCCTGGCCACTCGTTGGGGACCGTGGGGGGGTCCCCAATCCCCGCATGGTCCCGCCGGCTCCCCGCGTCCTGCGGGAGCCGGCATTGCTTTTCCATAACGGGAGCTGCTGACATGCAGCTCCCCTTATGGAAAAGCAATCTGCTTTGCTTCATTGAATCGAGAGCAGGTTTCCCTGCTCTCGCTTCAATGAAGCAAAGCAAGTTTGCAATGACAGGACGGGAGCCGCGAGGCTCCGTCCTGCCATTGCAAACAGCAGTGTCCCAGGGGTAGGCACCCCGGGACACTGCAGGATCCAGCCCTGGGGGTGGCGGTCCCCAGGGCCACCACAGGCTCCAGGAGGGGGCCGCGCGGCCCCCTCCCTTCAATTGCACAGCCCCAGGGAGGTGGTGGTCCCCGGGGCTTCGGGGGTTTGAAACGGACCCCCACATTTGTTTTCTAAGTGCCCCGGGGAGGTGGCGGTCCCCGGGGCATGTGGGGGGTCTGGAGCCCCCCACACAGGTGATTACAAAAAAAAAAGAAGCCCCGGGGAGGTGGCGGGCCCCGGGGGCTGCGAAAGGGCGGAGAGCCCTCCCACACCATTTTTTATTTAAAGCCCCGGGGGTGGCGGTCCCCGGGGCTTGGGTGGCCTTAGAGGCCCCCCACATAAAATATAAACCCACCCCCCGCATGCCCCCGGGACTTGGGCCACCCGGGGGCAAAATAGCATCAAAACGCGGGAGACCGTGCTTCGATTTTTTTTTTATCGGCGGGATCCGCACACTTTAAGCGCAGCCCGCCAATTTTTTTTTTATTTTTTAAATGCTTTTTTCTGCCCAGGGGGTCCTTGTGGGACCCCCTGAGCAGACCTAGGGGGTCAGGGTGTTTCTACCCTGCCCCCTTGTTGCGTTTGGCGACGTGTTTCTGTGCCTCTAATCATGGCGGGATCCGCGCACCCTAAGCGCATCCCGCCTATTTTTTAAAAAAAAAATGCTTTTTTCTGCCCAGGGGGTCCTTGTGGGACCCCCTGAGCAGACCTAGGGGGTCAGGGTGTTTCTACCCTGCCCTCGTTTTGCGCTTTGCGCACTTGTTTCTGTCCCTCGGTTCTACCGAGGGACAAAATGGCTGCCAACACTTGCTGATTTGGAGTGTTGACAGCCACTTGACAGCCAATTAGCATGCAGCTCGTGATCGGGAGGGTACGCGGAACCTTCTCGGCCATAGATATATATGTGACTTTACTTTTGATTTTCTCAGGAACTACTGAACGGATTTACACCATTTAAGCAAAAGGCACGACACTGAACCAAGGGCTACCTATTTGCCAAATTTGGTGTAATTCCGTTCAGCAGTTCGGGCTGTAGCTGCGACTAAAGGTTCCTATGGAAAATTGCATGGGGAAAATGCGTTTTGGGACCCCCCTTTTTTCTTGGCCCCCTTTTGACGAATCACCCCGAGACTTTCAGGATAGGAGTGGACCGGAGCGCCCCAACAAGTTTGAAAATTTTGCGAAGATTCGTCAACCGGCGCCAAAGTTATTTCAAATAGAATGTTGCGGATTTCCTATGGAAAATAGGTCCTAACTATAACTATCTACTGGCGACCGCCAGTAGATAATATATTATATATATTATTATTATCTGCTTACTGCAGAGCTCCAAATTTACGATCTCTTATTGTGAGAGCTGAACTCAAGCAAGTTGTAACAAATGCAGGGGTTCATTGCTGTGACTCTAAAAGGTGCATCACGTGTGAATACCTTTTACAAACATCATCAGTAACTAGTTCTGTTACGAGAAGGACCTATGGAATAAGACAGCATCTTACATGTCGTTCAACATGCATTATTTATGTGATTCAGTGCCAACGGCAAAGCTGTAAAAAACAATATGTAGGCCAAACAGTGAATGACCTCCGTACACGATTTAGGAACCACAAATCGGCAACAATTAATAAGAAAATTGACCAGCCTGTAGCCAATCATTTTAACCTTGTGGATCATTTACTATCAGATTTGAAGATTTTCCCCATGGAACATGTCTCAAAGGAAGAACTACTGGACTCCAGAGAAAACTTCTGGATGTACCGTTTAAAATCACTGCATCCAGATGGACTGAACATTACTGATAATACAACCTGATTACTGCAGATCTCAAGAGCTCTCAGGACTGCATTGATTCCACATTCCAAATGGAATCTTCACTCATGATGCTTTTTGAAAATTCAGCTGTGTCATCTGTGCAGCCACTGAGTTAACCATATTGTACTACCTGAGGAAGGCGGAAGCTGAAACGTTGTAGTGGAAATATATTTTTGTTCTTTGGTGAATCTATCTGTTTGAGTCACTTCTTTCTTGGATATTTTATTTCTTTGTGACTCATTGTATCCTTTGGGATCCAGATTTTTGCCCTGGCTTGCTGTTGTTTTCTTGTGATCCTTCATCTTCAAATATATATATATATATATATATATATATATATATATATATATATATATATATATATATATATATATATATATATAGTGCAACAAATGCCACTGAACCTGCTGAGCTCTCTCTGATGGGTGCCTCCAGCGTGCATAAGGCTTGCACAAGTTAAATTACCAGCAAAACCAGAGCATGCCGTGGGTTTAAAATCCATGTATTTCACTTGATTAAACCTGCCAAAACCACTGTGGCTGAGTGAATAATGTACCTGCTGACTGTAAGTTGGGACATGACTAAATGACAAGGTGTCACTCACTGAGACCAGCAACTTCAGATATAGGATTGTTTGGCAGAAAGCGTCTGACAAAGGAATTGCTGTGCTGTTTATTACTCCCAAGTGAAAGCGCACAGTGGCTCTATCAGTATGTCATGAGGACAATTTTTCCTATTACTTAATGGAAGTTTACTCAAAATATATAATTGAGGTGAAAACATCACTACAAGACACACAATGATGGTGGTGTTACTAACTGAATGAGCTATGTGGATATACATATATACATATATATATATTATATATACATATACATATATATATTTATGTATGTATATATTCACTGAAAAAAACAAAGGTTACAGGGACGTTATAGTTAGGAAATAGAATTAAATAAAACCTTGGAAATTCACAGAAAAAATCAAATGTTACAGGGATGTCATAGTTAGTCTTAGATGTCACACGTAAAAACTATAGAAATTCAGCAGTTATAGTCACCGGAGCTAACTATAACTTACGCCCCCAATGCACTGCTTATGACCTCACATATTAAATTACTCATGACATGGTCAGTGGTATCACTGATGACACCTTAAATGACTTAGCTGATTACATCATCCAGTGATTGTGAGTGTTTTTTAAAAGTTTATGATTGATAAAAATATAGACTAATGTACCACAAAAGTTAAATGAGTATACTTTGTTTACAACTAAAGAGTGATACTATTTCTAAAATATAATATGTGAGTGACTGTGTGACTATTTGTATCCGTGTGTGAGTGGGTGTGTGAGTACCTGTATCAGTGATTAAGTGGGTGTGTGAGTAGCTGAATGGTTGAATAAGTGGGTGTGTGAGTAGATGTATGGGCGAATAAGTAGGTGTTTAAGTACCTGTATGGGTGAGTGAGTGACTGTGAGAATAACTGTATTGGTGAGTGAGTGGGTGTGTGAGTAGCTGTATACATTGGTGAATGGCTGTGTGGGTGAGAGAGTGGCTGTAAGAATAGCTCTATGGGTGTGTGAGTGGGTGTCTGAGTGGCTGAATCAGTGACTGAGTAGGTGAGTGAGTGGGTGTGTGAGTGGCTAAATGGTTGAGCGAGTGGGTGTGTGACTGGCTGTATGGGTGAGAGTTTGGCTGTTTGAGTGGGTGTTTGGTTAAGTGAGTTGCTGTGTAAGTGGCTGTACTCGAGAGTGATGTTTGTGTGAGTGTCTCCATGGATAGGTGCATGGCTGTGTTCAGAGGTCATATGCATGAGTGAATAGCTGTGTAAGTGGTTGTATGGTTGAATACATGGGTGTGTGAGTAGCTGTACAGGTGAGTGTGTGGTTGTTTGAGTTGTTATATGGGTGGGTGAGTGAGTGGTTGTGAGAGTACCTGTATGGGTGAATGAATGGTTATGTGAGTGCCTGCATAGGTGACTGAGTGGATGTGTGAGTGGTTCTATGGTTGAGTGAGTGGGTGTGTGAGTGGTTGTTTGTGTCTGTGAATGGGTGTGTGAGTAGTTCTGTGGGTGTATGAGAGGTTGTGTGGTGGTATTAGTTAGTGTGTGAGTGGTTCTGTGGATGATATGATCAGTGATGTCATCCGTGATGTCATTTGAGATGTCATGAGTGAAGTCACTCACTGACCATGTCATGAGTGATATAATATGTGATGTCATAAGCAGTGCATTGCGAGGGCATACGTTATAGTTAGCTCAGGTAACTATAACTGCTGAATTTCTATGGTTGTGTTTGAGTGACATCTGAGCCTAACTATAATGTCCCTGTAACCTTTGTTTTTTCAGTTAATTTCAACAGTTTTTTCAATTTTATTTCCTAACTGTAACCTGTAACCTTTGAGAGTGGGTGTGTGAATGGCTGTATAGGTAGGTGAGTCGGCATGTGAGTGACTTTATAGGTCTGTTATTGGGTGTGTGAGTGGCTCAGTGGGTCTGTACAGTGAGTGGAGAAAAGTGGCGGGGCCTCCAATGAGCTCTCAACAATCCCACTATATGGGACTTACTGGTAGTAACAGGAGGGGTTATTGGTCCCCAAGGACCCTCAGATTCCAAAGGGACTTCATCCCCCAACAAGTGTTGTACCAGGAGGCACGTTTGCAGAGTGGTTGACAAAGGGGGAGGAGCCTCCAACAAGCTCTCAGTAATCCCGCTTGTGGGACTTAGTGGTGGTAGCAGGAGGGACTCTTGGCCCCCATGTACCCTCAGCATCAGAGGGGACGTCATCACCAACGAGTAGTGCACCAGGAGGCACTCTGGCAGAGTGGTTGACAAAGTGGGTGGGATCTCTGATGATCTCTCAGCAATCCCACCGTGTGGGACTTAGTGGTGGTAACAGGAGAGGTTCTTGGCCCCCAGGGACCCTCAGCCTTCAAGGAGACTTCATTCCCCCAATGAGTAGTGAGTCAGGAGGCACGTTTGCAGAGTGGTTGACAAAGGGGGCATGGTCTACGACAAGCTCTCAATCATCCTGCTGTTTGGGACTTAGTGGTGGTAGCAGGAGGGGATCTTGGCCCCCAAAGACCCTCAGCAGCCAAGGGGACTTCATCTCCCAACCAGTAGTGCCCTAGGTGGCATGTTTGCAGAATGCTGGACAATGGGGGCAGGGCCTCTAATTACCTCTCAGCAATCCCAATGTATGTGAGTTACTAACGCTAACAGGAGGAATTCTTGGCTCCCAAGGACCTTCAGCATCCAAGGGGGCTTAATTCCCCAAGTAGTAGTGTGCCAAGAAGCGCGTTTGCAGAGTGGTGGACAAAGGGGGCGGGCCTTCATAATTTATGCTCCGGGGAGGTGGTGGGCACAGTGGCATCAAACAGCTTCAGGAAGGGGGCTCAAATCTTCCCAAGGATGGGGATCCGTGTGGCCTTCCTCCAATATTTACATAAAGCCCCAAGAGGTCGTGGTCCCCAGGAGCACAAAGACCCTTAGCAGGGGGGCCAGTGTGCCCCCTTCCTTTTTTCCAAAAATGCCCCCGGAACCTGGCCCACCCAGGGCTCTAATCAAAACAAGCGCAGGATCCCATACTTGTTCTTTTTAAATTTTTTGCTGTGGATTTACAGCTCTGTCATCTTTCTGTGGCAAAATGTTTTTTAAAAAGTGCTTTTTGGCCATGTTGTGATCAAAGGGGAACCCCAGGACCACAGTTAGGGGGTCAAAGTATTCCTACCCTTCCCCCATTTTTTAAAAAACATTTCTGAACCGAGTCCCAAGATGGCTGTCAACACTTCCTGGTTGAAGTGTTGGCAGCCAATCGGATATCATTACGTGATCAGGAAGGTTCATGGGGCCTTCAGGTCCCTAGATATACAAATTTGGATTTCCCTTATTATCTCAAAAATTACTCAATGGATTTACACCAATTTAAAAAAAGGTCACTTTCTGGACTAACAGCTACCTTTCTGCCAAGTTTGGTGTAATTCCATTCATCGTATCAGGCTGTAGCTGAGTCTAAAATCCCTAAGGCCCCCGCTTGACAGATCACCCCGAAACTTTCAAGACAGCAGCTAAGGTGAGTGGCAAACTAGTTTCTGAAACTTTTGTGAGGAGTCGTCAAACGGCCTGCCGTGTAAATATCAAGCTCCCAAGAGACTCCGCACTCCACGGGATATAGCCTGACGCGTTTCGGATAACTCCTTAATCATAGGCTTGGTACCATGAGGCTCACAGCAGTATATTGAATAAAAGATGGTGTGGTCAAAAACGCTGTGAGCCTCATGGTACCAAGCCTATGATTAAGGAGTTATCCGAAACGCGTCAGGCTATATCCCGTGGAGTGCGGAGTCTATTGGGGATTTGCTGCCGCCCGAGTGCATTCTCACCTGTGGGTACTTGGGAGCTTGATATTTACACGGCAGGCCCTGCCGTGGAGAATGCCCCACTGCAAGAATTCAAAGCAGGACATTGAGCTGGAAATTATGTCCAGTTTGCAATGTGGTGAGCAGCGCTGTAATTAGAGACTGTGCAAATTACGGGGCCCATTGGAGGGTCATGAATTGCGGACCTGAAGGACACGGCACCCATTTGGGTGAGATTGCCGCACTACGTATCCCATAACACCTTGGGGGACCGCAACGCCTATCAGAAGGCAGAATATTGAATGAAAGAAAGGTGTGGTCAGCCTATCAGAAGGCAGTATATTGAATAAAAGATGGTGTGGTCAAAAACGCTGTGAGCCTCATGGTACCAAGCCTATGATTAAGGAGTTATCCGAAACGCGTCAGGCTATATCCCGTGGAGTGCGGAGTCTATTGGGGATTTGCTGCCGCCCGAGTGCATTCTCACCTGTGGGTACTTGGGAGCTTGATATTTACACAGCAGGCCCTGCCGTGGAGAATGCACCACTGCAAGAATTCAAAGCAGGACATAGAGCTGGAAATCATGTCCAGTTCGCAATGTGGTGAGCAGCGCTGTAATTAGAGACTGTGCAAATTACGGGGCCCATTGGAGGGTCATGAATTGGGGACCTGAAGGTCACGGCACCCATTTGGGTGAGATTGCCGCACTATGTATCCCATAACACCTTGGGGGACCGCAACGCCTATCAGAAGGCAGAATATTGAATGAAAGAAAGGTGCGGTCAGCCTATCAGAAGGCAGTATATTGAATAAAAGATGGTGTGGTCAAAAAACGCTGTGAGCCTCATGGTACCAAGCCTATGATTAAGGAGTTATCCGAAACGCGCCAGGCTATATGCCGTGGAGTGCAGAGTCTATTGGGGATTTGCTGCCGCCCAAGTGCATTCTCACCTGTGGGTTCCTTGGGAGCTTGATATATATATATATATATATATATATATATATATATATATATATATATATATATATATATATATATATATAAATATATTATCTACTGGCGGTCGCCAGAAGATAGTTATAGTTAGGACCTTTATCCATAGGAAATCCGCAACATTCTATTCCCAATAAGTTTGGCGTCGTTTGACGAATCATCGCAAAATTTTCAAAACTAGTGGGGCGCTCCGGTCCGCTCCTGTCTTGAAAGTTTCGGGGTGATTCATCAAGTGGGGGCCGAGAAAAAAGAGGGGTCCCAAAACGTGTTTTCTCCATGTTAATTCCCATAGGAAATTTTAGCCACGGCTACAGCCCGAACTGCTGAACGGAATTACACCAAATTTTGCAAAAAGGTAGCGCTTGGTTCAGAAAGCGACCTTTTTTTTAAATGGTGTAAATCCGTTAAGTAGTTACGGAGAAATTAAAAAAATAAGAGTGAAAAAATCAATTTCCCATAGGAAACTTTATGCAAGGCTACAGCAAAAACTGCTAAACGGAATTACACCAAATTTGGCAAAAAGGCAGTGCTTGGTTCAGAAAGCACCCTTTTTAAAAATGGTGTAAATCCATTCAGTAGTTGCTGAGAAAATCCAAAATAAAAGTTTCGATATCTATGGCCGCGGTGGATCGCGCACCCTCCCGACCACGAGCTGCATGCTAATTGGCTGTCAACACTCCAAACCAGGAAGTGTTGGCAGCCATCTTATCCCTCGGTAGAACCGAGGGACAAGAAAAGACAAAAACAAGGGCGCAAAACGCAAAAGGGGGCAGGGTAGAAACACCCTGACCCCTAGCCCTGCTCAGGGGTCCTACAAGGACCCCCAGGGCCCAAAAAAAATGTTGTTTTTTTTTAAAAAATCGGCAGAAAACGCGCTGGGTGCGCGGATCCTGCCGATAAAAAAAAAAAACAAAGCGCGGGCTCCCGCGCTTCGTGGTTAATTGGCCCCCGGGTGGGCCAAGTCCCGGGGGCATGCTGGGGTTTATTATTAATTATATGGGGGCCTCTAAGCCCCCCCAAGCCCAGGGACCGCCACCCCCGGGGCTTTAAACAAAATGGTGTGGGAGGGCTCTGAGCCCTCCCGCAGCCCGAGGGACCGCCACCCCTGGGGCTTCTTTTTACATTTAAATCACCTGTGTGGGGGGCTCCAGCCCCCACACGCCCGAGACCGCCACCTCCCCGGGGCACTAACAAATTTAAAATGGGGGTCCGTTTTGGACCCCGGAGCCCTGGGGACCACCACCTCCCGGGGCTTTGCAGATGTGGGGAGGGGGCCGCGCGGCCCCCTCCTGGAGCCCTAATGGCCCTGGGGACCGCCACCCCCCAGGGCCGGCTCCTGCAGTGTCCCGGGTGCCTACCCCGGGACACTGTAGTTGCTATGACAGGACGGGAGCCTCGCGGCTCCCGTCCTGTCATAGCAAACTGCTTTGGATTTTGGAAGAGAAGCAGAAACCTGCTCTCTCTTCCAAATTCAAAGACAGTGCTTTCCACATGGGGAGCTGCATCTTAGCAGCTCCCCATGTGGAACAGCATGCCGGCTCCCGAGGACGCGGGGAGCCGGCGGGACCGTGGGAGGATTGGGGACCCCCACGGTCCCCAACGGAGAGGGCCAGCCCCGGGGGATGATTTAAAAAAGTTAAACACATACATAATAATTCATATATATTTACTTTAAAACAATTAATAAACTATTAATTTTAATTTATTTTATAATGTTCAAATTATATAAAAAGTAACAAATATATATCCATATATATGTATATATATTATCTACTGGCGGTCGCCAGTAGATAGTTATAGTTAGGACCTTTATCCTAGGAAATCCGCAACATTCTATTCCCAATAAGTTTGGCGTCGTTTGACGAATCATCGCGAAATTTTCAAAACTAGTGGGGCGCTCTGGTCCGCTCCTGTCTTGAAAGTTTCGGGGTGATTCATCAAGTGGGACCCGAGAAAAAAGGAGGGTCCCAAAACGTGTTTTCTCCATGTTAATTCCCATAGGAAATTTTAGCCACGGCTACAGCCCGAACTGCTGAACGGAATTACACCAAATTTTGCAAAAAGGTAGCGCTTGGTTCAGAAAGCGACCTTTTTTTAAATGGTGTAAATCCGTTCAGTAATGCGGAGAAATTCAAAAAATAAGAGTGAAAAAATCAATTTCCCATAGGAAACTTTATGCAAGGCTACAGCAAAAACTGCTGAACGGAATTACACCAAATCTGGCAAAAAGGTAGTGCTTGGTTCAGAAAGCACCCTTTTAAAAATGGTGTAAATCCGTTCAGTAGTTGCTGAGAAAATCAAAATAAAAGTTTCGATATCTATGGCCGCGGTGGATCCGCGCACCCTCCCGACCACGAGCTGCATGCTAATTGGCTGTCAACACTCCAAACCAGGAAGTGTTGGCAGCCATCTTGTCCCTCGGTAGAACCGAGGGACAAGAAAAGACAAAAACAAGGGCGCAAAACGCCAGAAAACGCGCTGGGTGCGCGAATCATGCCGATAAAAAAAAAAACGGCCCCCCCAAACCCCGGGGACCGCCAACCCTCGGGGCTTCTTTTTTTAAATTTAAATCACCTGTGTGGGGGCTCCAGCCCCCACACGCCCGGAGACCGCCACACTCCCGGGGCACTAACAAATTTAAAATGGGGGTCCGTTTTGGACCCCGAAGCCCCGGGGACCACCACCTCCCCGGGGCTTTGCAGATGTGTGGAGGGGCCCGCGCGGCCCCCCTCCTGGAGCCCTTGATGGCCCTGGGGACCGCCACCCCACCGGGGCCGGCTCCTGCAGTGTCCCGGGGTGCCTACCCCCGGGACACTGTAGTTTGCTATGACAGGACGGGAGCCTCGCGGCTCCCGTCCTGTCATAGCAAACTGCTTTGGATTTTGGAAGAGAGCAGGAAACCTGCTCTCTCTTCCAAAATTCAAAGACAATTGCTTTCCACATGGGGAGCTGCATCTTAGCAGCTCCCCATGTGGAAAAGCAATGCCGGCTCCCGAGGGACGCGGGGAGCCGGCGGGACCGTGGGAGGATTGGGGACCACCCCACGGTCCCCAACGGAGAAGGGCCAGCCCCGGGGGATGGGCTCCCCGGGGCTAGTAGTGGCCCGGGAGGGGGCCACGCGGCCCCCTCCCCAAATGTTAATTAAAAAAAAAAAAACAACAAAGGCCGGCCTCAGGGGATGGGGTCCCCTGGGCCATAGAGTAACCTAAGGAGGGAGCAACACAGCCCCCTCCATAACATTAAAAAAAAAAAGAAGGCCATGCCCCGGGGGATGGGGTCCCCGGGGCCGATTAAGGCCTGGGGAGGGGGGCCACGCGGCCATGGGCGTAGGAACTGTGGGGGACGCGGTGGATATATCCCCCCCAGATTTTGGAGAGGGGGGACACAGGGGACAAGGGTGGGGGGGACGAGGGGACAAAACAATTTCCCCTCTCCCTTCTGAGATTGGCAGGCCATTAGCATGCGAAAGCGCGACCTAATGGCCCTGCACTTGACCTGGCTGTGATCTGCATCTCCAGTTACCTGTGACCAATCCGATAGTCACAGCATAAAGTTGACGTCACAGAGGCCACCCGCCCTCTGCCCTTTTGAACTGTTGCACCCCTGAGGCTCCGGGAATTCTTTCTCACCTCCCACCACAGCTGCCTGCAGTCTGCACTGCACTGTTGCTGTCTGACCTCACCCATTGTCTGCTGCCAGCTTGAAGACGGAACCCTAAGGGCAGCAGGAAGATTGGAATACCAAAAGGTAAGGCGGTTTGGCAAAGGTGGGGAAAAAAGAAAAGCATTTCGCTTCGGGAAAAATATTTAAAATATTGTGCTATAAAGTACACAATTTTCCGTTTTTAAAAAAGATGTTCCCCCTCACCCAGCACTCTAATGATATCTTTCACTTCTCTCACTTGGTGCTTTAGTCTCATTACTACTGTTTTCCCCTCCCCCGATGCCCGTGCAGAGAGCCCCTACTGTCTCCTCTCTCCTCCCTCCTTCTCCTGTTTTCCACCTTTGCTAGAAAGTGCAGGCTCTCCGTGGGGACGATTACCTGGGTGACTTCAGAAGAGGCGAGGGGCCATTGATTTATTAGTCCAAGCTACTCTCGTATGCCCTTTTTCGTCCTTGCCAAACCTGGAAGTGGGCTACACAGTGGCCTCATAAATACTGCCCACGGCCCACCCAAGGAATAGTGGAAGTAAAAAGGAATAAATTAACCTTATGCCCTGAAGGCACCTTATTTTTCTTGATATCTGCTCTTGGTACGAGAGGTTTATAGGTGAATGGTTGGCCTGTCTGGAGCGGAGGTTTCATATATATTTGATTATAATGTGCTGTTTAAGGAATTGCACCAGCAACAATGCAGAATTGTCTTGGCTGTCTGAGACTTCGCTTATATAACGTACAGGAAAGTTCTGTAAAAAAAAAAAATTGCAAAAACAAAAAATTTGAATTTTAAATGTGCTTTGTGTGCAGCTTAGAAGGGAAGAAAGCTAAGGCCAACAATAAATGCCACAACTTGCACTCTGCCTTCTACCCAATTCGGTGCTTTAGAGTAAACCGTGACCTCACAGCGCCCTATTTCTGCCTTTATTGAGGGTGATGTAAAATGTGATGTTGACCCTATTGGACGATAAATAAACAAGAGGGCATGTACAGGCAGAAGGCAGGGGTGTGTAACAACAGAACTTTGCCCTACGTGGAGAAGGGAAGGGCGGGGCTAAGTAAAACTGACGGACCATTGAGCCCAAAATGACTGCGGAGCCGCCGTGACTCAAATGAAGGGCTGTGCATAAGGACGGAAGGACGGGGATAATTAACATGGACACGGTGGAGCAGAAAGTCATTGTGGCGCATTTAATAAATAAAAGTCCAGGAAGTAGCACCATCACTGTGATTGCAGCGCGGTTACAGCCAGGAAAGGAAAGGCAGCCATCAGCTGAGCACCAGCGCTGCTCGTGTCCTGCCTGGAACAGCTGGTAGGAGAAAGTCCTTTATATACAGAGGGGTCGCAGACAGGCCAGATTGGTTTATTTCACACCCACACACATTAGCGCCACTTTACACAGTTTACCAGTGAAGCGCTACTCTCTTTTTATCTTCTTTCTTCCCACAACATTGTTTTCCCAGGGTGGGGAAGTGCACCATTCCTGGAGGGACTGCAATACCTGCTTGATGGGTGGAGTGGAAAACGTTTAATGTGATGCTTTAAAGCGTTTTATCCTTATTTTAGTTTAGCTCTGTGTTCAGGAATGTGGTATTTTTAAACCAAACTGCTTAGGTTTTGTAAGGATATAAGCAACGCACATTGAAACGGGTCCCTTCTGGGCCCTGTAGTCATGTCCCTAACTTTTCAAGAAAAATCACTCACTGATTTCTGAATAATGAGTGTAAAAGCGTTAAGGTTACCATGTTCCTGCTTACATTCACATGCTTTACTTAAACTTGCATTCCTTTGAGAGTTTGCTTTTTCTAGGATGTTGTTACTTTGTTTTTTCAGGCAGCATATTACTCTTGTCTAGTGCATAATTTGAATTCAGTCACATCCAGGTGTTTATAGCGGGGCACAATTGGGTTGTAGGTGAAGGCAGTGTGAGTTTCTCTCAGTGGGCAGTATGATGTTCAGTGGAGAGAGGATGTGGCACTCTGGCTAGAGCTGTCGAATTGGGAACTGGGGAACCATGTTCAGCCTTTATGACCAGTCCACTCTCATGAGGGAGCACATTCCCATGCTACACCTTAGAAGGCCCTAATAGACCTTAGAAGCCCAATGGCCGTATTACAGAAAGTGCCCCGGGGGCGCAATGGGCGTTCGTGCCCGCTTTGCGTGCCCACGGGGCACTTTGGTATTACAGAAGAGGCCGCAGACACTTGTGCGGCCCCTTCTGTAATACCAATAGCGCTGGAGCAGTAAAGCGCCAGCGACAGTGTTAATTTGAGCCGGTGCTTTCCGGTGCTCAGCACTGGCACTTAATTGGTTTCCGGTGCTCGCCATCTAATTGTCAACACCATACTTAGAAAAGTCTACCACATGGTGGCGAAGCTCATCAAATTTAGAGATGAGCAGAACAACGGTTGTTTAGGAATACAATATACATTAAAATAGTGCTAATACCTGCCTCCTCAGCCATTCCTTTAGCTTTGGGGACCTGGAATAATCTGAACTGTCACATTTACATGCAAGAGAGATGGTTAGTAGTTGTTTTGGCAGCGATGACAAGGGCGATGGGTGGTGCAAGCTGCAGTGGCCTCCTGGTCAGAGCCCTGGCACTTAATATTGTACAAATTAAGCACTGCCTGCAGTGCATTCATCATAATGCGGCGCATTTCCCTTCATTGCGCTGGGCCGACCTTCTAAAAGGTGCGCCTAGCACAATGAAGAGAAATGAGCAGCATCTATAATGCGGCCCCTGGTGTCTCAGCACCAGCAGGTGGACCCTAGCGGTGGTAAGTATGGGTCATTGAAGGCCTCTCCACCACAATCCATACTGAAGTTCACCTCCAGCTCCAGTCTTGCGGGCAAGCCTACGAAGCAGCGCACCCTAGAGCGATAGTGACTCTGTCACTGAGGCCACAAGACCCTTGAGGCAGTGCTCCTCACCCATTGGTACCTCCATTGGCCTTGTTTCAGCAGTAGTAGTGCAACTCACCAGGGATCGGCAATGCAGGATTTGCACGCACACCAAACTAAGTTTGCAAACTTCATGGTCTCTCTGCTTCATGCACAAGCACTTTTAACATGTGCTATCTGTTTTTGGGCCACTGGAATTATGCAGCAATGGAGGACAAAATTATGTCGCAGTGTTGACTAAATTGTGCAGCAACAAAGGCTGCAGTGTAATGCAATACATTTTATGATACTTTATTATTTTGACATTTTTACACATACCTACAGTCTCTGCAAAGATTTTGCCTCGTTAGTACCTGTGTAATATACAAATGCAGCAATGAGAAAGGTGACCAGTCAACCTTTGCAAAGGGCCCTCCACTTTGCAGCAACATAAGTCACATTTTATTAGTAATTTTTGATTCGTGTGAGCTACAACCCATTTTTAGTTAAAATTGTCAAATTATGCAGCAGATGATGAATTATGTGGCAAACATGGTACAGCCATAATTATGTGCAAAACATTTGCAAACTAGGATATTTTGCTGTTCATATTTGAACTGCTGAAAAGGGAGAAGAAGTGATGTAGGAATGTCGCTAAGAGCACTCAGTTTATTCTTCCTTTTTTCGTCCCACCTTTGTTTGCTCGGTGCATGAAGATGCAAGATTTATATACATACTTTTTACCCATTTGGTCAAATTACTTTGTGAATGTAAATAACAATAAAGCATACTTGCAAACTGTGACTACATTCCTGCCTTTCTCAATATTTCTCTTCATAACTATGCGATTGTATACGTTAAACGGGTGTCCGGTCTCACACAATGGGCGATTTGTATAGGGTCACTGGAAAGTCCACAAGGTTGTCCCTGTCCCCCCCAGAAAGTTAGTGTCTCATACGCCCCTGCACGCGGCCCCCTTTCACATTTTTTTTTTTAAAACAAAATATTAGGGGGCAGGCCCTGGGGGATGGGGTCCCCAGCGCCAAAAAATTTGAAAAAGAAGGGGGGCCACACAGCCCACCTTCTTAAAAAAAATAAAAAAAAAAATACCGGCATCGCGCGGAGGCCACGCCCCCTCCTTGGAGCACTCTGCAAACGCGCCCCTGGCACGTTTGCACATGGGGAACGAATTCCCCTTGAATACTGGGGGTCCCTGGGGGCCAACTAGCCCACCAGGAACCTCCAGTATGCGCCAGGGGGCTGCGTTGCACAGAGGTGTACAGAGGCCACGCCCCTTTTTACACCTCTCTGCAAAGCAGCTCTGTGGCGCTTTTGAGGTACCTGGTGGGCTAGTTGGACCCCAGGGACCCTCAGGATTCAAGGGGACTTAATCCCCAAACTTAAAAGCGCCACGGGCGCGTTTGCACAGTGGTGAAGGGAGGGGCGGGGCTTCAGGTGGCGATGTGCAAACAGGCCCTGTGGCGCGTTTTAAGATGGGGAATTAAATCCCCTTCACTCCTGTGGGTCCCTGGGGGCTAACTAGCCCACCAGGTACATCCAGAAAGCACCACAGAGCTGCGTTGCAGAGAGGTGCAAAAGGGCGTGGCCTCTGAACACCTCTCTGCAACGCACCTCCCTGGCGCATACTGGAGGTACAGGGTGGGCTAGTTGGACCCCAGGGACCCTCATGATTCAAGGGGACTTAATCCCCCAACTCAAAACGCGCCACGGAGCAGCGCCTGCACAGATGTCACCTCAGGCCCCGCCCCTCCCTTCACCATTGTGCAAATATTCCTCTAAAATCAGCCGAACTACGAATTCCAATTTACTCACCTGTTATCAGGAGAGACCTCAGTGCTGCATCTTTGAGCCCAGTACTGATCCTGAAAAGTAATTTTAACCGTACTTACCAGTAACTTGAATTTCCTTCCATAGGCTAACATTGACTGGTTTCACTTGGAAATTCTTCTAAGTGTGGAGTTTTGGAACTTTATAATATTCCTCTAAAATCAGCCGAACTACGAATTCCGATTTACTCACCTGTTATCCAGGAGATACCTCAGTGCTGCATCTTTGAGCCCAGTACTGATCCTGAAAAGTAATTCTAACCGTACTTACCAGTAACTTGAATTTCCTTCCATAGGATATCATTGCCTGCTTTTTGCTGAAAAAGTTTCTAAGTGTCGATTTTGGAAACTTACAAATATTCCTCTAAAATCAGCAGAACTACGAATTCCGATTTACTCACCTGTTATCAGGAGAGACCTCAGTGCTGCATCTTTGAGCCCAGTACTGATCCTGAAAAGTAATTCTAACCGTACTTACCAGTAACTTGAATTTCTTCCATAGGCTATCATTGACTGGTTTCACTTGGAAATTCTTCTAAGTGTGGAGTTTTGGAACTTTATAATATTCCTCTAAAATCAGCCGAACTACGAATTCCGATTTACTCACCTGTTATCAGGAGAGACCTTAGTGCTGCATCTTTGAGCCCAGTACTGATCCTGAAAAGTAATTCTAACCGTACTTACCAGTAACTTGAATTTCCTTCCATAGGATATCATTGCCTGCTTTTTGCTGAAAAAAGTTTCTAAGTGTCGATTTTTGAAACTTACAAATATTCCTCTAAAATCAGCAGAACTACAATTCCGATTTACTCACCTGTTATCAGGAGAGACCTCAGTGCTGCATCTTTGAGCCCAGTACTGATCCTGAAAAAGTAATTCTAACCGTACTTACCAGTAACTTGAATTTCCTTCCATAGGCTAACATTGACTGGTTTCACTTGGAAATTCTTCTAAGTGTGGAGTTTTGGAACTTTATAATATTCCTCTAAAATCAGCCGAACTACGAATTCCGATTTACTCACCTGTTATCAGGAGAGAACCCAGTGCTGCATCTTTTAGCCCAGCACTGACCCTGAAAAGTAATTCTAACCGTATTTACCAGTAACTTGTATTTCCTTCCATAGGAATCCATTGTCTGGTTTTCAGCAGAAAAGTTTCAAAGTGTCAATTTTCACAAACTACAAATATTCCTTAAAAATCGCCTGTATGACTTAAACGCATTCTTTCAACTGTTTACAGGAGATGCACCAGTGCTGGATCCAGGTTCCAACACTGAGTAAGAAAAAGTAACGATAACACTACTTACCTGCTAAGTAAATTTCCTCCCATAGGATAACATTGGTGATTCTATGTGAAAAAGTTTCTGTCAACTTTTAAAATACAATAATATTCCTTAAAAATCACTACTGTAACCAAAACGCTTTTACTCAACTGTTTACAGGAGATGTCCCAGGACTGAATCTAGGATCCAGTCCTGTGGTTGAAAAGTAATCCATAAAGTAACTAATTGCATTTAACTTGAAATTCACATTGAGCTCAATGTTGCATTGTGTTTGAAATTGTGTTGCCCATTGCAACAACTGTAACTACTGTACTTAAAAGTCTATTGCCTATTTGCAAAGTATTTAGACTAAAGTAATTCATTCAGAGAAAGTATATTTTGTAATGTAATGTATAATGTAATTACAATGTAATTTAAAAAAATAAAATATGTAAAAATAAATAGTTTAAAACAATGTAGTAAATCAGTATCAAAAAAATAAATATAACAATTAATACATTTAAAAATTGTCATTTACAAAACCTTTGAAATTCACTGAAAAAAACATAGGTTTTAGGGGCGTTATAGTTAGAAATTAGCATTTAAAAAACCTTTGATATTCACTGAAAAAACCATAGGTTTCAGGCACGTTATAGTTAGAAATTAGCATTTAAAAAACCTTTGAAATCCACTGAAAAAACCATAGGTTTCAGACACGTTATAGTTAGAAACTACCATTTAAAAAACCTTTGAAATTCACTGAAAAAACCATAGGTTTTAGGGACAGTTATAGTTAGTTGGACATTGCACTCGTACAAAACCCGTGAAATTCCCCCGTTATAGTTAGTTCAGCTACATATAACTCGCGCCCCCGCAATGCACTGCTGATGACGTCACATATTACACATGGTCAGGAGAGACCTCAGTGCTGCATCTTTGAGCCCAGTACTGATCCTGACATGGTCAGTGACATCACTGATGACATCACTGATGACATCTCAAATGACATCACTGATGACATCATCCACGTGATAATCTGATGCACCTCCTCACACCCTAATATAACCTTTGATACACCCACTCTAAATTACAGACTGCCATTCGCAAAACCATAGACACTCCAACACCAATAACTACATACCCACTCACTGATTCTTAGGTCTACACACACATCCACTCACTCACCCGTACAGTCACTCATACTTACGGTCACTCAGTACATGACTATCATATGCACTCATACTCCTATATAGACACTCAAACACCGCCACTCATCCATAGAGGTACTCACACACCTAGTCAGTAATGCAAATAATTAAACACACTGCCATTTACTCACCTATACAGTTATACACACACCAGCTCACTTACTCATACAAATACTAGCACATTCTTACGCTCTTATACAATCACTGATGCAAGCACACACTCATCCATACAGTCACTCTCACAATCACACACTCTCGCTTATAGCTATTTATATACTCCAACACACATATATACTGCCTTTCACATATGTAGTTACTCACACATGTACCACTGGGACATACATTCACTCACTAATACACTCTTACACACTTACCCACCCATACAGTCTATCACAGATGCACTCTTGAAACCATCCACCCAGTGAATCACCCACTCACACATCTATGCACAGAGTCGCACCCACCCCACCCACACAAACACTCAGGCACCCATACAGATACTCAGACAACCAATCAATAACTCATATAGACACTCATGTAGCTATTCACAAACCCATGCAGCCACTTACACAGCAACAGACAGACGGATACAGACATTCACCCAGTTTAGTCACTAACCCATGCATTCAGTAAGATACGTTTAATCACTCACTTATAGAGTTAGTCACGCACCTACTAAATCATCCATACAGACACTTATACACCCACTCATTCTTCAATACGCCTTTCCCTATATATATTAAACATATTTAAACTTTACAGAAACACACAGTCACTGGATAATGTCATCAGTGATGTCATTTGAGATGTGTCACTGACCATGTCATGAGTGATGTAATATGTGACGTCATCAGCAGTGCATTGCGGGCGCGAGTTATAGTTAGCTGAACTAACTATAACGGGGGAATTTCACGGGTTTTGTACGAGTGCAATGTCCAACTAACTATAACTGTCCCTAAAACCTATGGTTTTTTCAGTGAATATATATATATATATATATATATATATATATATATATATATATATATATATATATATATATATATATATATATATATATATTTATATATATATATATATATATACAGAAGGTAGTTGTGGCCATCAAAAACCTCTCAGTAAACCCACTGTGTGGGACTTCCTAGAGGTAATACTTTCTCCCGCCATGCCATAACAAACTTCTGCTTCGCTTCATGGAAGCGAGAGCAGGAAAACTGCTCTCGCTTCTATGAAGCGAAGCAGAATTGCTTTTGGGCAAAGGGAGCTGCATGTTAGCAGCTCCCTTTGCCCAAAAGCAAGGCCGGCTCCCGCAGGAGGCGGGGAGCCGGCAGGGACCGCGGGGGCATTGGTGCTGCCCTCCTCCCCTTTTAAAAAAAATAGAAATGGCCAAGCCCCGGGGGATGGGGTCCCGGAGCCGAAAATGGCCTGGGAGGGGTGCCACTCGGCCAAGCCCCGGGGGATGGGGTCCCCAGAGCAGAAAATGGCCTGGGAGGGGTGCCACTCCACCCCCATCCCTTTGCTGATTAAAAAAAATGGCCGGGCCCCAGGGGATGGGGTCCCTGTGGCCGAAATCCACCTGAGGAGGGGGGCCGTGCGGCTCCCCTCCTTTAAATATTGTAAAAAAAAAATTGAAATGGCCATGCCCTGGGAGATGGGGTCACCGGGGCGAAATCGGCCTGAGGAGGGGGGCCACACGGCACTCCTCCCCTTTAAAAAAAATAGAAATGGCCATGCCCTGGGGATGGGGTTCCCGGGGCGAAATCGGCCTGGGGAGGGGTGCACCACTGCCCCCTCCCTTGTCATTTTTTCTTTTTTTTTAAATGTCTCAGGCCCTGGGAATGGGATCCCTGGGGCCCAAAAGGGTCAATGGAAGGGGGGGCCACACAGCCTCCATTCCTAAAATAAAAAAAAAGAAACCAGCAGCTCGCCGGAGGCCCCGCCCACTTTCTGCACCACTCTGCAAACGCGCCTCCTGGCACGCTCTGGATTGGGGGATGAAGTCCCCTTCACTGATGAAGGTCCTTAGGGGCCAACTAGCCCACCAGGTACTTCCAGTAAGCCCCACACAGTGGGATTGCTGTGAGGTGGTCCGAGGCCATTCCCCTTTTTACAACACTCTGCAAACTTGCCTTTTGGCTCACTGTTGGGGATGAGGTCCCCTTGTGTCCTGAGGACTTCAGGACTGAAGTGGACTTCATCCCCAAAGCAGCAGTGCGCCAGGAGGCGTGTTTGTAGAGTGGTGTAAAAAGGTGGCGTGGCCTCTGGCCGCTCTCAGCAGTCCAGCTGTGTGGGGCTTACTAGAGGTAACATAAGGGCTAGTTGGCCCCCCAGGGTCCCTCAGGAAGCAAGGGGACTTCACCCCCAACCAAGAGCACCCCAGGAGGTGCGTTTGCAGAGTGGTGGAGAAAGGGGGCATCACCTGTATCCACCTCTCAGCAATGCCACTGTGTGGGGCTTACTGGAGGAAACAGGTAGGCTAGTTGGCCCCTAAGGACCTCCAGCAGCGAAGAGGACTTCAATCCCCATCCAAGAGCGCACCAGGGAGCGCGTTTGCAGAGTGGTGGGCAAAGGGGGCATGGCCTGCTATGAGAACTTAGCAATCCTGCTGTGTGGGACTTACTGGAGGTAATAGGAGGGGTAGTGGGGCCCCAAGGATGTCCTTGGGGTGCCAATTACCCCTCCTGTTACCTCCAGTAAGTCCCACACAGTGGGATTGCTAAGAGGTCTTCGGAGGCCACGCCCCCTTTCTCCACCACTCTGCAAACATGCCTCCTGGCACACTACTGGTTGGGGATGAAGTCCACTTTACTCCTGAGGGATTTTGGGGGCCAAGAAGCCCTCCTGGCACCTCCTGTAAGTCCTATGCAGTGGAATTCCTAAGTGCTGGTCGGAGGCCCAGCCCCCTTCCTCCACCACTCTGCAAACATGACTACTAGTTAAAGAAGCATTTGCAATTTAATAGGTCTCGCATTTGCGAGAGTTAGAGCTATTGGCGTTGTAAATGTAAGAGTTTTTTACTAATGTTTTTTAGAGTGGAGTGGATGTACGTTGTGTGTAGTTCAATTATGTGGTATGTTGTGCAGTGGAATTATGTGGATAGAAAGTATGTGGTATTTAGTGTATAGGAATTATGTAGAGTGGGATTATGTGTTATGGAGAGTAATTATGTGGTATGGTAGTCTGTGTTGTAGAGTGGTAACCTCAGGTTTAGTCTTCCTCGTTTCCATAGAAGCTAAACTATAAACTCAATGAGACAAAAAAAAGGAACCACTGAGGAGCACTTCTGGACCTAGTCAGAGGTATGAGTAGGGCCACTGGAATTATGCGACTGTTCGGCTGCACCGATTTTTGCATAATTATACATTTTCCACATTTGCCACATAATCCCTCATCTGCTGCATAATCTGCAGATTTCAACACACAAAACCTTGTTTCTAGCTCAAACAGCTCAAACGTTACCAATTATTCAGCGCCAAGTGCTATAGCGTGGTGGAAGCCCCTTTGCAAAGCTGGAATGGTCACCTATTACTTATTTCTAAATGTGGGTGTTAAATTGGTACTAATGGTGTGCAAACCACTCTTGCTTCTTTCTGCGCCTCTCTTGCCTCTTTCTGCATTTCTCTTGCTTCTTTCTGCACCTTTCTTCCTTTTTTCTACAATTCTCTTGCTTCTTTCTCCACTTCTCTTCCTGCTTTCTGCACCTCCCTTCTTTCTGCACCTCTCTTGCTTCTTTCTGCACCTCTCTTGCTTCTTTCTTCTGCACCTCTCTTGCTTCTTACTGCACCTCTGTTGCTTCTTTCTGCACTTCCCTTGCCTCTTTCTATACCCTCTTCCCTCTTTCTGCACCTCTGTTGCCTCTTTCTGCACCTCTGTTGCCTCTTTCTGAACTTCTCTTGCCCCTTTCTGCACCTCGCTTGCTTCTATCTCCACTTCCCTTGCTTCTTTCTGCACCTCTCTTGCTTCTTTCTGCACCCCTTTTGCCTCTTTCTGAACCCCTGTTGCTACTTTCTGCACTTCTCCTGCTTCTTTCTGCACCCCTTGTCCCTCTTTCTGCACCCCTCTTCTCTCTTTCTGCACCCCTCTTCCCTCTTTTTGCACTTCTCCTGCTTCTTTCTGCACCTGTCTTTCCTCTTTCTGCAGCCCTCTTCCCTCTTTCTGCATCCCTCTTCCCTCTTTTTGCACTTCTCCTGCTTCTTTCTGCACTTCTCTTGCCTCTTTCTGCACTTCCTGTGCCTCTTTCTGCACCTCTGTTGCTTCTTTCTGCTCTTCTCTTGCTTCTTTCTGCACCCCTCTTGCCTCTTTCTGCACCCCTCGTTCCTATTTCTGCACCCCTCTTTCCTGTTTCTGCAACTCTCTTGCCTCTTTCTGCAGTTCTCTTGCCTCCTTCTGCACCTCTGTTGCTTCTTTCTGTACTGTTCTTGCCTCTTTCTGCACCCTCTTGCCTGTTTCTGACCCTCACTTGCCTCTTTCCTCACCCCTCTTGCTTCTTACTGCACCCCTCTTTCCTATTTCTGCACCTCTCTTTCCTGTTTCTGCAACTCTCTTGCCTCTTTCATCACTTTTTTTGCTTCTTTCTGAACCTCTGTTGCTTCTTTCAGCACTTCTCTTGCCTCTTTCTGCACTTCTCATGCCTGTTTCTGCACTTCTCTTGCCTCTTTCTGTGCCTCCGTTGCTTCTTTATGTACCCCCCTTGCCTCTTTCTGCACCCCTCTTGCCTCTTTCTGCACCCCTCTTCCCTCCTTCTGCACCTCTCTTGCCTCTTTCTACATCCCTGTTCCCTCTTTCTGCACCTCTCTTGCCTGTTCCTGCACCTCTTGCCTCTTTCTGCACTTCTCTTGCCTCTTTCTGCACCTCTGTTGATTCTTTCTGCACTTGTTCTGCCTCTTTCTGCACCCCTCTTGCCTCTTTCTGCACCTCCCTTGCTTCTTTCTGCACCTCCCTTGCTTCTTTCTGCACCCCTCTTTCCTCTTTCTGCACCCCTCTTCCCTCTTTCTGCACCTCTCTTGCCTCTTTCTGCACCCCTGTTCCCTCTTTCTGCACCTCTCTTGCCTCTTTCTGCACCTCTCTTGCCTGTTCCTGCACCTCTTGCCTCTTTCTGCACTTCTCTTGCCTCTTTCTGCACCTCTGTTGATTCTTTCTGCACTTGTTCTGCCTCTTTCTGCACCCCTCTTGCCTCTTTCTGCACCTCCCTTGCTTCTTTCTGCACCTCCCTTGCTTCTTTCTGCACCCCTCTTTCCTCTTTCTGCACCCCTCTTCCCTCTTTCTGCACCTCTCTTGCCTCTTTCTGCACCCCTGTTCCCTCTTTCTGCACCTCTCTTGCCTCCTTCTGCACATCTGTTGCTTCTTTCTGCACTTCTATTGCCTCTTTCTGCACTCCTCTTGCCTGTTTCTGTACTTCACTTGCCTCTTTCTGCACCTCTCTTGCCTCTTTCTGCACCTCCATTTCTTCTTTCTGCACCTCTCTTGTTTCTTTCTGCAACTCCCTTGTCTCTTTCATCACTTCTCTTGGTTCTTTCTGCACCTCTGTTGCTTCTTTCAGCACTTCTCTTGCCTCTTTCGGCACTTCTCTTGCTGTTTCTGCACCTCTCTTGCTTCTTTCTGCACCTTTCTTGCTTCTTTCTGCATCTCTCTTGCCTCTTTCTGCACCCCTCTTCCCTCTTTCTGCACCTCTCTTTCCTCTTTCTGCAGTTCTCTTGCCTCTTTCTGCACTCATCTTCCCTCTTTCTGCACCTCTCTTGTCTCTTTCTGCACCTCTCTTGTCTCTTTCTGCACCTCTCTTTCCTCTTTCTGCATTTCCGTTGCCTCTTTCTGCACCTCTGTTGCTTCTTTCTGCACTTCTCTTACCTCTTTCTGCATTTCTGTTGCTTCTTTCTGCACTTCTCTCACCTCTTTCTGCATTTCTGTTCCTTCTTTCTGCACTTCTCCTGCCTATTTCTGCACCTCTGTTGCTTCTTTCAGCACTTCTCTTGCCTCTTTCTGCACCCCTCTTGCCTCTTTCTGCATCTCCCTTGCTTCTTTCTGCACTTCTCTTGCTTCTTTTGCACCTCCTTTGCCTCTTTCTACACCCCTCTTTCTGCATCCCTCTTCCCCCTTTCTGCACCTCTCTTGCCTCTTTCTGCACCCCTGTTCTCTCTTTCTGCACCCCTGTTCCCTCTTTCTGCACCTCTCTTGCCTCTTTCTGCAACTCTTTTGCCTCTTTCTGCAGTTCTCTTGCCTCCTTCTGCACCTCTGCTGCTTCTTTCTGCACTTCTCTTGCCTCTTTCTGCACTCCTCTTGCCTGTTTCTGCACCTCACTTGCCTCTTTCTGCACCTCTGTTGCCTCTTTCTGCACCTCTCTTGCCTCTTTCTGCACCTCTCTTGTTTCTTTCTGCAACTCCCTTGTCTCTTTCATCACTTCTCTTGCTGCTTTCTGCACCTCTGATGCTTCTTTCTGCACCTTTCTTGCTTCTTTCTGCACCCCTCTTGCCTCTTTCTGCAGCCCTCTTCCCTCTTTCTCCACCTATCTTGCCTCTTTCTGCACCTCTCTTGCCTCTTTCTGCACCCCTGTTCCCTCCTTCTGCACCTCTCTTGCCTCTTTCTGCAACTCTCTTTCCTCTTTCTGCAGTTCTCTTGCCTCTTTCTGCACATCTGTTGCTTCTTTCTGCGCTTCACTTGCTTTTTTCTGCACCTCTCTTTCTTCTTTCTGCAACTCTCTTGCCTCTTTCTGAACCTCTTTTGCTTCTTTCTGCACTTCTCTTGCTTCTTTCTGCATCCCTCTTGCCTCTTTCTGCACCCCTCTTCCCTCTTTCTGCACCTCTCTTGCCTCTTTCTGCTCCTCTCTTGCCTCTTTCTGCACTTCTCTTGCCTCTTTCTGCAAATGTCTTACTCTTTCTGCACCTCTCTTGTTTTTTCTGCACTTCTCTTGCTTCTTTCTGTACTTCTCTTGCCTCTTTCTGTACTAAAATGGGAAGTGCAAGCTGTCAAGTTTAAAGGTCTGCATGCTCTCATGACTGAGGTATATGTCTACTTATACATGTATTCTCACATGTGTTATGCATCTGAAGATGGTAGCTTAAAAAGCAGGTAGCTTCTCCTATAGGTGGTCAAATCTTCTCAGTTCTGCTCTGTCATTCGGTTGCACAGGCAGGCATGTCTTATGTATATAGGTGTTATAGAGCCCCTCAAATATACTATTGAATACCCATGTGCCCTGTATTATGAGCTGAAAGAAATACATACACCGTTTTGTATACAAATTTACAGAGTATGCTGTTTGAAACACAGGTATTCAAGTATTTGTATGTTTATTTTTATGTAACATGTCACTAGGTAAAAGCAGTAACACACGCATGCATATCTTCACAAACTTGGTCAGACTTACAACAGTGATATGGTTAGGATGGCTGTTTTACATTTGGTAGGCCTAAGATTCTGAGCACTCGATGAATAGTGAACCTTCAAGAGAAAAGTGAGGTTTAAGACATCTTGGGAGAAGGATTAATGATTAGGCTACTTTGTATGAGTCTGTAGAAAGGTACAGTCGAAGTAGGCCTCTTTCTGCAGCTCTGTTGCTTCTTTCTGCACTTCTCTTGCTTCTTTCTGCAACTTTCTTCCTCTTTTTGGACTTCTGTTGCCTCATTCTGCATTTTTTTTGCTTCTTTCTGCACCTTCCTTTCTCTTTCTGCACCTCTCTTGCTTCTTTCTGCGCCTTTCTTCCTCTTTCTGTACATGTCCTACCTATGTAGGCATAGTTAGAAATTAGCATTTAAAAAACCTTAGAAATTCACTTTAAAAACCACAGGTTTCAGGGACGTTATAGTTAGGATCTAGCATTTAAAAAAACCTTAGATATTCACTGAAAAAACTACAGGTTTCAGGGACGTTATAGTTAGGCTGATATTTCACCCATACAAAACCAGAGAAATTCAGCCGTTATAGATAGCTGAGCAACTATAACTTGCGCCCCAGCAATGCACTGCTGATGACGTCATATATTACATCACTCATGACATGGTCAGTGACATCACTGATGACATTACTGATGACCTCTCAAATGACATCACTGATGACATCACTGATGACATCTTCCACTTAATCTCTGATGCACCTCCTCACACCCTAATATAACCTTTCGTACACCAATCTAAAATGCAGACTACCATTCTCAAAACCATAGACACACCAATACCAGTTAGTACATAGCCACTCACTGATTCACAGGTCTACACACACATTCACTCATACACCCTTACAGACACTCACACACCGCCACTCAGCCATAGAGTTACTCACACACCTAGTCAGTCACCCAAAGAATCAATCACACTGCCATTTACTCACCTATACAGTTATACACACACCACCTCACTTATTCATACAGATACTAACACATACTTGCTCTCTTCTACAATCACTGATACAAGCACATACTCATCCATACAGCCCCTCTCACAATCACTCACTCTCACATAAAGTCACTTATATACTCCAACACTCACATATACTGCCTTTCACATATTTAGTTACTCATACATATACCACTGCGACATCCATTCACTCAGCAACTCAGCCATATGCATACTCACTCACCCATACAGCCCCACGCAGATGCACTCATGAACCAGTACACCCAGTAAATCACCCACTCAGACATCCATGCAGGGATTCACACACCCCCACTCACCCACACAGACACTCAGGCACCCATACAGGTACTCATACAACCAATCATTAACCCATATAGACACTCATGTAGCTACTCACCAACCCATGCAGCCACTTACACACCAAATGACAGACTGATACAGACATTCACACAGATTAGTCATTCACCCATGCATTCACTAAGACATGTTTAATCACTCACTTATACAGTCAGTCACGCACCCACTAATTCATCCATTCAGACACTCATGCACCCACTCATTCTTCAATACACCTTGGTGTGTATATGTATATATATATATATATATAACATTCTTAAACTTTTTAGAAACACTCAGTCACTGGATGATGTCATCAGTGATGTCATGAGTGATGTCACTGACCATATCATGAGTGATGTAGTATATGACATCATCAGCAGTGCAGTTTTGGGGCACGAGTTATAGTTAGCTACTATAACGGCTAAATTTTTCTGGTTTTGTACGAGTGAAATGTCAGCCTAACTATAACATCCATGAAACCTGTGGTTTTTTCAGTGAATATCTAAGGTTTTTTAAATGCTAATTCCTAACTATAACATCCCTGAAACCTGTGGTTTTTTCAGTGAATACATATATATATATATTATATATATATATATATATATATATATATATATATATATATATATATGTATATATATATATATATATATATATATATTGCTGCATTTGAATATTTGATATCCATATGAAAAACCGAAAACATTTCATGATCTCTAAGGAATGCTGTAACTGACTTGTTGACATGTGTTCGAATCTTTTCAAATTTCTCATCATTTACACTCGATTTCTTCCACTTTTGTCTCTAGCAAATGTTGTAGAAGACAAAATGTGTCTTTGGAAACATAGACATTAAGGTGGAAAATGTATCCTCTTGTCAATTTCTAATCTCACTCCAGTTAAGTTACCAATATCATTACCACCACAGTGGATAACCATAATGTGGGGATGGTCCCACTTACTAAGAGAAGAAAGTAAATGGAGTAACTGTTTCCATTTCAAACCCCTTTCCCCAATCCATGTTATGTCTACTCCTTTCAACCCTAAATCAGCTTCAAAATCAGCGTTCTTGGCATGCTCTCTGGCCCAAAAAATGAAACTGTGTCCAACAAGCCAAACACAAACGATTTTGCAGATGCACTAACTACACAAGAATGAGGAACTTTGAACCACACAAACAAATATATGCATAGTTAGATGATTGGCCACTAGAAAAGTAACACAAATACTACCAAAAAGAACAAATTGATTAACAAAATATTAGGCCACAGTAATGCATTTTCACACGTATTACAATCACATCTGAAACACACATTTCTGGTTACATGTCAATGACAGCCAATTTGAAAAATAGATAATACATATAATAAAGAAGTTAAGCTTCATGTGATTGGTTATTTCTACAGAATGGTCTATAAACAATGCCCAACACTAATAAAAACATTTATGCTCACATGACTATAAACACAAATATAAAACTACATAACAAACATATTAAATAAGTAAAGTATTATCTTATTGGTTTATAATAGAAAGTGGGATAAAAACACAGCCCAATTCCGCTGAAAACCACCCAAACCTACAGAGTCTCTGCTGACTGTTGAAAAGCAATATAGCTCCATTTCTTCTGGAAAGACCTAACAGAGAAATTGAGACTTAAACCTCATCACCTCCATCTATATATTTCTACCTACTACTACATAATAATGGAGGGAAATGAAACAAACTGACAATCTCAGTTCAAACCAATGCTTCTTTATCTCATTTCTACAGGAGATTTGCCCACATTCATCAAAATGCCTACAAAACAACACCTTAAAAAGCACACAAAAAATACTACAGAGAAAGGAGAAATGAAATCATTGAACAAACAGACGAAGGATGCCCACAGGAAACCAATACTACTGGCAACAATACTTGCAAAATTTCTACTGTTGTCACATAGCGTAGCCATACTAATAAAATGTTCATAGGACACAATTGCCAAAGAAATTAATATTAACAGTTAGCGTGCGCAAGAATAACATTCATGCTGGTTCTAACAAAGTATACACTTTTACAAGAAAAGACAAGATTAGAATATCACTGCAAAAAACTAGGGTCCTCAAAAATCTGCGTCAAACACTTCCTTGCATAAGGAAAAAGACAGACAAACTTCCACACACACAATATGTTCAACATATTGTTGAAAATCATTATATGTACAAAGAAAACTCTTCATTTTCATAATGCACTGCATCAAAACCCTGGATCGTTTAATTTCAACTTCTAAATCACTTAAATAGCATAGGGAACAACTAACGAAACTACATTTCTGCACCATTTTCCAAGGCAATTGTAGACATACATCTAGCACTGAATCATACTTTCATGAAGAAAGTTCCTATCAACATAGCTGCTCTGTCCTTTTAGTCACTAATGAAGGCAAATGTCTTACATTGCAATGTAGTAGGGAAAGCCCAAAAAATGAAAGCAAGAACAATAGGTATGCAAGATGTGTAGGAGGAAAAAAACCAAAGCCAGTCTATGAATGTAATGACACTTCTTTTTTACATTTTTTATTGCACATTTTAAATATATGCATTAAATACATTAAATAACCACCCCCACCGCGTTCCCCACATCCCACCCAGCCCCTCATGCTGAATAAAGTAGCAGATCCACATCTCCGTTTCTTATAGCCCGACCTATGCAAATAATTCGGTGCAAAATAAATCATCATTTCATTTTGATACATTACAGTTGATAAATTAAAACCATCATTATCACTTACCTAAAGTGTCTAGAGCTAAGATTTCCATACGTCCATTCAGGGGACCCAAGGGTCCCTCTGTATAAAGGATTAACCCACCTACTCAGTTAATGGTGACCAAATGTTCAGGCTCTTCTTCAATGCCTGGTTATCCTTTCTTGCATAAACATATTTTTCTAAGTTGTATACCTATAAAAGTTGGGCCAGCCATTGCTGAAATTTTGGAGGGTTATGATCCAACCATGCCGAGGTGATACATAATCTTAAAATAGCCATGGAGACACAAAGCAAGGCCTCAGCACCCTCTGCCGTCTCTCCTTCTTGTACTCCCAATAAAATCAATGATGCAGTTAGGGACACCTTTAGCTTGAGTATAGCATTAAAAAATCTAGTAATTTAATTTTTCAAAGGAAGAAGAGATCTACATAAAGCAAACAAATGTACTATATCTGCGCTATATAGAGAACACCAGGGACAGGAAGGGGCATATATAAAAGCCCCTATCGCCAAAGTAACATCACTTTTAGTGACATTCTTGTGGTGATATGGGCTTCACCTTATTTACAAGGCAGCATTAAGCCACTTAACGTGGCTTAATGCTGTCTTATAAATAAGGCACCCTTTCATGCTAAACTTAGTGTGAAAGCGGCGGGCAATGGATGTTGTGATGGGTGTTCCACCGCAACACCCATTGATTTTGATGCTGCCCCATATTTACAAGGGTGGCATAAATATGGGGCAGTGCCAAAGTGAAGACCAGGGAAATCCTGGTCTTACCCTGGCGAACCGATGAGAAATGCTTTATTTCTCCTCGCTTTTGCTGCTTCTATGTGTGCTGCGTTGTGCAGCACACATAGAAACAGCAAAATGCCATTGATTGTTTATGTGCAGGAAGATGTCCCTTCCTGCACATAAACAATCATTAAAAAAAATGACGATTTGCAACTTCTATGTGTGCTGCACAAAGCAAGGTTTGTAAGGTAGCAGTAGAGTCCGCTTCAGCTGCAGCAGTCGCGGAGGTCACCGGGGTGCGGGTCGTAATTTAGCATTTTTGGTTCCCCTCCCCCTCATAGCTTCTGGTGAAACAACTCTCTGTGTCCACAGCAATTTGATCTTGAGCCGGGTGAAATACCGTGCAATCCTGGAAACCACAGCTGCGGCCAGGATAAAGCCCTCCATTTAAATATGCCCCTGCATCCGTGGCATCCGTATCGTCGGATATTTTTGTTGTTGTTGCCATTCTATTTCATGGATCTCCGCTACAGCACCGGCTCCCCCATGCATTGTTCTGTCATTGTAGGCGAGCTCCGAGCTACCGAGGCGGGGGGAGAGTGGTATGCAGCGAGGAGTGCTATGCAAGTGACATCGTGCTCCCCTCTACCGAATGGAATTACAATTCTATTTGTAATATTAGAGAAACATCCATTATGAAGCTAAGGACATTTCTAATGACAAATGCTCTCCACACATCATTCAGCAATAAGAAAACTGTGCGCACATTATACTTTTGTGAAAACACCTTATTAGCAATTGGATCACCTTAATTGCACTCTACTTCACTCTACTCCAGCCCAAGTCAACAATATTACCGACAATATGCAATCTAAATACTTTGATTTACTCTCTGACAACAATAAATGTCCAAAAGTGGCTTTTACTCAAAATGAAGCAGACCATTCATTACTGGACTTAGCCAATGACAAAATGAATAGTCTTCATTTTGAAGAAACATTTTTAGAAATACCTAAACAGATTGGCATCTGTTGCTGCAAAAAACATGTGATAAAAAGCAAGTTAAATTGATTGATCTGGTTGAGAAAACATAAAATGAGGACAGAATTCAAAGGAGAATTCTGACACTGTTTCTATTTGCAGAAGAAACATACGATCTTTGCAAATACCATGTCCAAGATCACTGAAAAGTTCAACCACATGAATTAGTACACGCATTGAAAGGAAAGGCTGATTTCCTACCACTAGATTTCAACAAACACATAACCACTCTTGGAATTGAAAGCAAAATAGAGGAGCCTTTAGTGGTTTTAGTCAATGGAGTGCCTACAAAAGACCAAAAAGTTTGACAACAATTAATAAGCTTAGACAAAGTTCAGAAAGCAATATATTACCTTTAGAAAAACCTCTACTATAAATGTTTGGACATTGCAAACTTAATCTCATTTACATACTTATCAGTTGGAAAAACAGTTTGAACAAATTTCTGAGGAACAGGCTGAACGTCGGAGGACCCGAGATGGGGAGAAGGAACGAACACCAATCCGTGAAGTAAGTGTGACTAAAGGCGGTGTTCCCACAACGGTCCCTGGTTAAGAGAATTACTTGTGAAACTCAGAAAACAGATGAGTTACAGGAAAGCAGAAGGTGTACTTCGCCTCTTTTTTACTGCTTTTTTTATATAAAAAGGCCAGATTTTGGTCAAGACCACATTATTCAAGGGATCCACACCCTGAAGAAGGCCTATGACCCATGAGGGCAAAATCAGAAGGCTGAAACATGTTGGTATATGCAGTGGGGTTCTAGGGGCAATCTACCCCTCCTGTATACCCCCAGATCACAGTCATTTTTAACCCTGTCAAGGGGAACCAGGAATAAAGGTATCGTAGTGGTATCTCCTTAGACAGTTTTATTCTTTTCTTTTCTGCACTAGAGATCCCTTCTCTGGGGGACACTTTTCCCTCTCACAATCTTTTCTTATCTTTTTCTCCCTCTCCCCCTAAAAAAACAGCGCTCCGTCCAGTGTTCTGCACCTGGACGTTTGCAGCAGCCCTGTGATGAAGCATGCCACTGCATAGTGAGTGAGGGCAGTACTATAAAATTCATACATTTTACCCTTTGTTTTTCCCTCAATTGACTATCTCTATCAAACGAACAGGGCAGGGACAAGAAAATTGTACCCAGAATAGGGATAGCATTCTTGGCCCTCTTTACAGTCTTCTTTTAGTCCATCTCTCTTTTTTTGTGAGTTCAGATATTCGAAGGGGAGTTAGAGAAGGCTCATTCCCTGGTCTCTCTTTTGTGGTTCTGAACAAATATATGAACATTACAGTATACACCCACTACACTACAGAGACATGATGGGTGATGCTTTACAACTCAGATAAAGGAAGCTAGAGGAGAACCAATTAGTGTGTATGAAAAAACACTAGAAGCAAGATGTTATCGACATTTATTCCACACTGGGAAGGGTGGACAATATGATGACAGTCCAGTCCAAATTTCTGCACATGAGTACCGAGCTACAAGGTTATGGTCAGAGGATCCAAGCTTTCAATAAGACATTTCTTATATTTTCCCACTATTTTATGAAAGTGAACTTTCATTACTTTTTATGCTGTTGCACATATTATGCGAACACAGTATTTTCCTGACAAAGGGCATGACAAAGATGAACATCTTGAATATAACTTGATCAACACTATAGCATGTCAATGAGGGACAAATTAATATTGGTTTCAAAGACACGTAAAATTGAAATGTATGCTTAGAAATTTTGTATCATCTACTTGGTTATAAGCTGTGCTGAGTACTGATGGAACGACTTGTATCATTTTCTTCGTGAAGCAATTGCTATTATTGAATAAATTAACTGAATAACACCCGCTGAATTATGTTTTTGGGATTTCAAACTATGATTCACTATTTAACCAACACAAAGAAAAATCCAGTTAGAGAAGTGCTTAATTTCTTTTGGTGACAAGAGCATCAAATAAGAGGTGTGCCACATATTTGTATGCTTCTGATGAGTCTGTTCTACATTTTATTGAACGTTATGTCACTTGTGACATCCCAAAGAAAGAGCAAAAATATGAACTATTTGAACAAGTTTTATGCTGTCACTCACATAAGTGCAGTAAATACTGCTTTAGAAAATATCTGAACAAATCAAAATATTACTCAAAATGTTGCTTTAGATTCCCAAGATCAATTCTACAGAAAGGAAGAGTAAACAATTTCATGTCATCTGTAAGACATGCAGTTACTGGCAAATCACCGAAAAACACTTATAATCTTCGGAGACCACAAGCATCACAACTGATCAATGACTTCAACCCTTTAATTTTACATATGTGGGATGCTAACATGGGTATAAAATTTGTTGCAGATAACTCTACAGCGGTTGACCGCTTTGTTACTTTCTACATTACAAAGGCAAAAAAACAGACATGAAGGAAGTATCGGAACCAATATCTGCTCCAGATTTAGCCTGCAAATGTTATCTCACCGTGAGGTCAGTAGCTATGAAGCCTGTGGCTGCTTGAGTTTCTCAAGCTTATATGGTAAATCACAGGCATTCATGTGGATTAGTTTAGGCTTGTGATCATCACAACGTAGAGTTCTGAAACGTCTGCCTGAAATTGAACACCTTGCACATTTGGATCCCACGAAAATGAACACATTGCATATTTTGGTCCCACAAACAAAGCAATTTTTAGAACAAATATGTTGGACACATATTACACAAAAAGAAGTTCATTTTTAAAGAACTATCGCTCTATGAAGTTGATCAATTCTACCAATATAGAAATAATATAGCAGAAGATATCAAGGCTGGGAAATTTTGCATTGAAGAGACCAATGACTGTTTGATACATCATTCTAAACCTGCAGTTATTGTTCATCGCATTGTTGGAATGGGTGAATACGATATCAATGAATGTCATGATATGTGCAGACCTGACAACGACAATATCAGTAAATGCAATGTGAACTTATGCCATAGCCTGTGCCCACATAACCACACAAATGACCATCAATGCAATGTCAATTTATACCGTAACTTCCGCCCGCACAGCAGAGTCGACATCAGCAATAATGATATCAATGTATGTCATAATTCATGCTTCTATGATAATATTATTGTTGCCAATAAGAACAATGTCAATGTACGTTCAGATCAAAGCAACCATATCTTTCACAGTACCAGTAAGAACGATGTCAATGTAAAGAGACAACTGTATGCGCCATGTTGATAATCTCGATAAAAATAATACCAGTGGCTGTCATATTATTCTTAGGCGTTCCAATGAACTCACATCATTGCTGTCGGATTTACCTAAGGTGACCTCTCCATCAACCCAGAGTCAGAGATACGTGGTCCGTCCAGTCCTGGGCCCACGTCCATCGAGTAACAGGTCACAGGTGGGGTCACCCATAAACTAAAGTCAAACACACACCCAGGGAAAACCCTTATTGATTTCACAGATAGATAGTTGCACCACAAACAAGTCAGAGGTAACTGGCCCCAATAAAACACATTTGGCCAAAGGCTCATGTTCCCCAGAAATACCTCAAAGGTAGATACCACAAGTAGATAGGTACATTCAACGAATCAGGACACAACATGCACACCACATGTAGTGATCATGCACTCCTCATGCCAGACATCTTGACACATACAGACTTGACCCACATTAGCTCTCCCTGAGGTCGAGAGCCATCTGTGTCAGATGCACACATTTGATTGCTTTACGACTAAGATGCTCTATAGGATTGCAGAGATCATTTTATTTTACCTCATGATTTAAATAAATTGCCGGCCAAAACGTTGTACATCAAGAGATTTTGAGCTGACGCACTCTGTCCAGGCTCTACTGACCACAGTGTTCAATTAAACAAACTTGTTCCTGTTGTGCCAAACGCCTTTTGCCTTTTCATTTATTTAAGGTAAATTCACATAGAGCAACATTTTGGTGAGCCAGCTAGGAGAGACTGGTCATCGAGCCCAACTGCTTTCGAAGGAAAGACCCTGACCGAAATGGATTCACATCTGCGCAAAAAGATCGGTGAGCATAAGCCATAATTGATTAGAAGTTCTGCTGAATCTAAGGGGCGGAGGTCCATCCAAAGGTAGCCGTCATATGGTAAGAGAACTACATCTGATCCTTAGTCCCAGTACGTGGCGTGTGGCAAACTAGGACAAGCTTGTAGATCACTTTTGTTTTTTCTCCTAGTCAACACGCTAGAAGAAGGTAAAAGTAGTTAACATTTTTGGTATCTTACCTTCGGGTTGGAGCACAGGGTACAGCTTGTCCTTGGGTGTCAGTAAGGGATAGCTTATATCTCTAGGTGGGGATCAGAGGATATGCTAAGTCTCCGGGTGTCAGTAGGGGATAGCTTGGACCGCTGGGCATGATGGTAAGTCGGTTCGCATAGGCTATGGGTATGATATAGAGCTAACATCTCAAACTTGATTTTTTTAGTTACAAAAGTTCTTAGGGCTATCGATTCCAACACTGATTACACCTGAAAGAGGTGAGAGCTGTTTGCTTTTTTCTCTCTCTTGGATCGCTGGGCTTTGGGCAGTGATATGCACAACCCTTGGGCGTGACATAGGGTGTAATTAAAAAATTTGGGAAAATTCAGATCTTGGTGAATCAGGTGTAGCTTGTGTCAGGCCACAGAGTGCCAATAGTTATCAGGTTTTTCCTTTTTCTCCGCTTAAATCGTTGCTAATTTCTGTCCACTGAGCCAATAGTGCCCGGCTATCACGCTCACTTTGTTCTGCATACTGCGCAGAGCATCCCCTCCAGAAGGGCTATATGCACTAGGAGCGGGCTCAGTTTTTTGGACAAACTAACAATTTTTCTGTCAACCTTTGTAGTCTCTATTTGATTTTTTCTGTTTTTATGCATTTATTTGATGTTGTGGTGCTGTTGAAATTTTGCAAATCATGCTGCATATTTAAATGTTGTGTCTTGTTAATAAGTCAAAGCTTTTAGGTGATAATAACCGTCTTTTCCAAATCAGAAGTTCATGATTGCTAGTTTTCTGCTGCAAAACAATGCGCACTGTCTTGAACTAACAATTGAACTTTTGTTACAGGTTGTCATTGCTTCATTGCATTATTGTCTCTATTTTTATGTTAACCAAGTTTTTGTTGATGCATCAGTTTATTTTTGAGCTTCTAACCAGTAAATTGAGTTTCTGGTACCACCCCCATGTACACAGTTCCCCCAAACAAGAGTAGAATTAGTAACTAGTTTTAAGAAAATCTCGAGATAACCAAAAGTTTGCATGCGTGTAAAACAAACAAAATTTCCCAATCTATCATGGAGACGCCACTAGACCACATGAAATTTAAGTTCCCCAATGAGGATTGGAGACTAGAGAGACACTGGCGTGAGTGGCATGCCCACACCAGGACACACGCATTCCTCTGGCCTGAGGAGGAAACATTTGATACCAACATCACAGAACTCACCCAAACTTTCATTCAAACCAGACATAAGGGCCAAGATAGAGACATGCAAATTACCCTGTTAAGACTGTGGGCTGACTATGGGGCAGGCCCAACACGCACCATTCCCCACCATAGAGCTAGTGACAGCGAAGAGGAAGGCTCCAGCTCCTCTGAGTCCAATAGCAAAGGCAAAAGCCTAGAATGGGACTGGCCAACCCAAGGGGCAGATAGGCTCACCAAAGATCACCAGGTGCTCAATTTCTGGCTGGCCCCACAGCCTTGAGGAGGGCCCAATGGTCACAATGCTCATAAGCAAAACATCTTAACGCTTCCTGGTGGATACGTGACGGCTAGGTCATGCCTGTGGGAAAGAGCAGCCCCTGTATTGAAGACCACCGCTAAGATACAGGGATCTCAGGATCTGTGTCCCTCTAACAGAGCTCTTGAACTGGAAATAGGAGGAAATAAGATCAAAGAACAGTTAATGTTCTTTCCATCCTCCCCGGCCAATATACTAGGACAGGACCTACTGTCCAAACTGAGGATGTCCATCTAGTTTACTGAGGATGGGAGTATAGCCTGCTCCTCCTCAGAAGCCTCCACCCTGGAGCACAGACCAATAACATCTACCCACATCTCATGAATATTAGTCAGGATGATCCCAGACCATTGAGCACTCCTCAAGGAAGCAGTCCGGGGTTATATGGGAAACCTCCTAAATTTGTACAAACTAGCACGACAGTGGACCAGTCATGCACACCATCGCTTGGTAAAAAAGGCCAAAGCAATATCATGTAGGGAACACAGGGAACCATGAACTCCTGATCACAAGACGCACAGGACCATCACGTTCCCCAAGGCTAGGGGGGAGGGTGGCTTGGGGCTACCCGGTTCAGTGTCTGCCACCACCCTAACGCCTCTTTGAAGGAGGAGGTGGCTCAGGCGAAGCAGCATCTGGCCAAAGGGCACGTTTCCCCCACTTGGATCCCCCTCCTTGTTACCCGATATAGGGCCAAGACAAATAACCACAGCAAGGAATGTGACATGTCCGACCATTAGAACACCACCACATGGAATAGTCCTTGCTGGTTGCATGTGAGAAATCCCTGGGCCTAGAGTGGACAGGCTATTGTCTACAATTCCCACCCCATGGTTCTGCTGGAGCGACCAAGAAACTGGCAAAAGCACCCCCACAGGGGTGGGGCCACCACAAACATACAGGTGGCGCCTGATTGGTAGAGAACTCAACCACGGTTCCCCAAGGGAATCCAACAGCTTGCTTGCAACGGCGAGCCAAAGGCGGACGTCTTCAAACCATCATAGAGTGTCACTATTGTCTCAGAAGAAACCACAAGGCTGCCTAGTGTCACCTGAAAGTATACCACAAACAGAATAGACTGATAACAGGACTATCCCCACAGAATCCTGACAAACACAACAAACCCCAGAGCCCTCTAAATACGCAGCGCATCCAGAACCTCAGCACAAGCATACCTCTCACACCCACTGCAGGGAGTCCCGCACAAATGTAAAAAAGGAAACATTGCAACAGTAGGGATAACTCAAAACCTTTAATCTAACAGCAAAATTAGGGCTAACAACCACTGTAGGGATTACTCAAAACCTTTCATTTAGCAACAACATTAGGGATAATGTAAAAACATTTTACCACCAAAACAGCCGGGATAATTCAAAACCTTTAAGTTCACACAGGAAAACCTCAGGACAACCATGCTTTGCTGATCAGGAATCCACGCTAAAGTTCTCCATCTGAATGCCCACAGGAGGCCCAGGACCCCATCAGCAGTTTATCCCCCTTGGCGGGTTGTCTTACTGCGCCCCTTGGGGGAAGACAGTCTGACGAGGGAGAAGGGTCCATAAAAGCAGGCACCCAAATCCTTGTGCCCATACCACCAGGGAATGCCGCAGATCAAAAGGAACCCACTCTCCTATGTCTTTCAGGCGTCCTTCAAATGGAGGCCCCCTATAGTTCCAAAACTGGGCAAATGCTCTGGGGGGGGCGGACCTTCCAGGTGTTTGAGGGAAGGGGGGTTGAAAGAACCTTAGAGCTCCATGGGCCTCTCACTAATCCAGCACTGAGCCAGTAGATAAATCCACCACTGAGCAGCCATTTCAGTTTGCTAACTCACCACGCAATAAGCCCCCTACTGCACACTAGACTCCCTGCTGGGGGCAGAGCATTCGGCTCCATCCTCCTCTCCCCCAAAATGCTTCCAAAAACGTTCTGAGGTAGACCCATTATATCACACCTCACCAAAAGCGATAGATCTGGAACCTCCAGGGTCCAGGGGAGAGGGGAGCGGCGGGAGGGTAGAGGGTCTCCACAGATAACCTCCTCAGCCCGCGTCCAGCGTTCGGGGATGAGCACGCCAATTATGCCCAGCTGGTCAAAATGACACTCACAGGGCCCCGTGAGGCGGCATCCAAAGGAGTGGACAGCCCGGTCCCAGCCACAGCCGCATTCAAGCCACAGGGTCAACAGAACAGCGTCCCAGTGACGGATACTCAAAGCCCCAAAAAAAGAACCCAGCTCACAGGCCCGATCCTTTGGAAAGTCCCACCTAGTTCATTTATGCCACCTCCATCAGGCCAGACACCTAAAGTCCCAAAGGGACCCTTGACTTTTGCCAAGAAAACACTGCAAGCAAACATAGTCCCAGTAATTTTTCCCACTGCAGGACCCAAACAAGGGGTCCACTCACAACCTTCCAACCACCTCCAGTACCCGTTGTTAGAAGTGGCAACACCCAAGAACAGGGAACAGCCCACCGGACCCACACAAAAGAGCCCAAAAAAGGGCGGGACCCGGAACGTCAACCTAAATTAGAGAAACCTTGTTCCAGGACACGTGCAAAGACCCAGGGGGCACCTACATATCAACAGAAACCTAAACCTAAAAATTAAACATCTGCCTCTCTTCACGATTGCATGCAACATTGTCCTCTGAACAGAATAGCCTGCAGAAAAAATACTGTCCCCACTGTAGCAGGGAGAGGGGGGAAAACCCATAATACAAATCATTTTAAAATTAGTTTAAAATCACTGGTCATCCTCAAAAATCTAATGCTCACTAAAATTAGTTAAAAAAATCCCTGGTCGGCCCTGAAATTCTAACACTCACTGAAATTAGATTAAAAACCTCACCAATGCCATTAAAAAGTCTATCACCTCCGTCCAATCCAGATAGGAAAAGTCGCTCCCCAGTAAAACAATGTAGCAGGTTCGATTTGCAGATGAAAAAGGAATATTCCAATAAATTGCCTAACAAATGTGTTTTTCCAAGTTAAACTATGACCCACAGATCTTACCCTACAGGTCAGCGATCAAACTGTAAGTGCACCAACATTGCCACAGCCCACCGTTCCTTTAATCGAGAATCTCAAAAGATTTTTAAAAAAACAGTGGCTCAAGTACTTCAAAGTTCAGTTGACTTTGTACCTTCACTTTTAAGAGACATTCTTTCTGCACCACACAAAGGAGAAAACACCCCTGGGCACCCAGACAACAGCCACCGGAGCACATACAACAGCTACCCGACACCGGACCACAGACATCGAACTAACAAAAGACAGGCCCAGATGACAGTCATCTCTCCCAAAGACGATCCTACATTCTACAAATGCTTTCTAAGTTTTGTACTTATAATTTTTGTATTCACACTCCTTAGAGTCCCTCAGGAGCCAAAATGTACATCATTTTGTAAACTCTACTTCTACATATTTGCAACGTGTGCGCAGAGACCTCTCTCACCTAACATACACCTACACAGAACCAATTGTTATTATTCCTCAAGCACTACACAGCGCACTCCTGCACAACACCTGGTACCAACATATGTCCGATATAGGCACAAAAACTAAGAACAAATCTTGTTACATCTGTTCATTTATACCTCATGCCATAGGCACAGACAGACTTTATTTAGCGCAGGAGCTAGCCCCTGAAAAAGCAAATTCCTCATCCACCTATGAAGGACCCTAGCAAAAATCCAACCCAATAGAGTAGAACCCCGTAGGACACTAGTAAACATCACCAGTTATGAGACCAACCCCACTGCACTATATCTCTTCACTCAGCCGGGTGACATCCAATCAAATTAGACAGGATGCCAGAAGGGGTACCATAGGAAAGGACACTGTTTGGCCCCGGAACTTCGTAGAAAAAAGGTTCTTGGAGGTAGCACAAATACGTCCGATCCCACCTCCATCTGCGGTGCAGGGCCGCTCATCTCAATCACATGGGGGAAATGAGTCCCATGAGAGGGGATCCAATGCCAGCATAGACACCACATGTTAGAAATGAGATTTCTGGTTGGCTAGGGCATGCGCTTAAGCCAGGCAGCAACCACTACTCTAGTCAAGGCAAGGGAGTTACATGCTGAAGATAACCCCTGCTCACCCCCTTGGTAGCTTGGTAGAGCAGTCAGGCTTATCCCAGAGGCAATGTGTAAAGCGTTTGTGCAACACACTCACACAGCAGCGACACACTAGGCACACCACAAAAGAAACTCCACACAAGGTTATATCAAAATAGCCTTTGTATTACTCATAAAACACATCAGAGCATAATCACATATATACACTGTGCCACCTGGCACTAGGTATTACTTTACAGGGGATTATATACATTATAGGGCCAATCGAGCCACTGTCATAACCATTAGAACACACAAGTAGTAAAACAACCAGTAACTACTGGTAAACACTGTACTTGGCATAAACACATTATGCATAGATCATATTAGGCATACCTCCTAAATTACCAGTGCACCACAGTACCACTAATAAGCTGCACACATCACCTCAGGGCCTTATGCCCAACCAAACATGAGGTGAACACCAGGCCGACTGGCCTGCTCCTCGGGGGCCCATCTTGGGATTCCCCACAATGCCCTTTGTCCCAAAGTCAGGGCTCTCCTAATCGTGTGTACATCTGACACGGGGCTTCCACTAGCCCCCTAGCTGCATACGCAGCCGAAACAATGCCCCCAAAAGATCTGCAGAGTAATCAGGGAGCGGGGTGCAACTCACCCTTGTCTCCTTTCGTTGTGTTGTGAGGAGAATGTAGCTGCCCACGATCATGCCGCGCAGCTGCGATCAGGCCCGAAATATGGAGCGACTTCCCACAGGGGCCTCCGTCGAGGTTTCGCCCTGGTTCCTCACTCGGGGGCTGCCCGCAACTATGCAGTGCAGCCGCCTTGCAGCCAAATGCAAACACGGGCAGTAGGTCACGGAGCGAAGCCTCTGTCGGCCTGCCCACAACCAGGCGTCCGTCGCCTGACTTCCTCTCTCCTCTCCCGGCAGCTTCCAGGCAACACGCGGGGCTCTCCCTTTCCTCTCTGGAGCCCCACCCACAGACAGGCGCAGACTTGCCTGACTTCCGGCCGCAGGGATCCCGGAGCGGAGTCTCCGTTGGTCCCGCAATCCTCATGGGTCACCACCAGACACAGCAACGCGGGGTGGGCTCCCGCCTGAAGGTTGGCTCGATGACTTCTCTCCTCCTTGTGAGAGCCAAGCCTTCCACCAGTCTCAGTCCTCGCCTGGCTTCTGCTCTCCGCCTACAGTCAGACTCTGCCTGACATCCGGTTTTGCAGGCTAGATTGTCGCAGGGCACAGAGCTCGTGAACGCGAGTAAAATGATCCAAGGGCTCCACACGCCCTCTCACACACCCGCAGCAGTAGGGGATCCAAACACAGCGCTCCCCATGCCACCGGTGGTCCCAGCAGAACCCAGCCGGTCTCACCCCTGCAGACACCAGCAGGCAGCACTTCTCTCCAAGAAGTGCACAGGCAGGCCAGCACACCGGGTCTCCTGGGCAGAACGGCAGATCCTTAAGCTGCCAAGCAGGGCAGCACGTCAGTCCCCCGGTGGCGGTTCCTTCTGGCAGTCTGGCAGCCTGCCGGCTGCAGGTTCCAAGTAAGCAGCAAGCAGCACACTTTCATGAGGTCACAGCCCCAATACTTATACCAGTGAAGTCTTTGTTCTCCCCCTGGCACAGGGCTCTGTGCCTGGTACTAACCAGTTCTGGGGGGCACTTAAACATTTCATTTACAGTGCACAACAACCTCCTTTGTTAGTGTAGGCTCCGGCCCCAGACACACCACAGGGGGGCGGAGCGAGCATTGTGGATGGCAGGCACAGTCCTATTCAGGCCCAGTTGCTACTCCTCCCACTACTCCAAATGCAGATCAGCCTATTCAGCCTAGCGCTGACTCACCCAGCTCCTCTGGAGCCACTGCACCTCCCCAGCCCCTGTCACTCCAGAGCCAGACATGCAATACACAACAGGCAGGCACAAAGACACATAGCACACAGAAATGCCCACTTCTAAAAGTGGCATTTCTAAAATAGTGATAATAAATCTGAGAACACCATTACGCAGCATTTATTACCACTATTCCAAACATACCAAACTTGACCACGCTGCTCCTCTCATGTCAGGAATTAGCACTGAAACACATATCAGGGAATCACCAATGCATTCCTATGAGAGGACAACCTCACAGTAGTGAGAAACCAAAATGGCTGTTTGTCACTACCAGGACATGCCACACAGTTAAGGCACATGTCCTACCTTTAACCTACATTGCACCCTACCCATAGGGCTAGCTAGGGCCTACCTTAGGGGTGACTGATATGTAGTAAAAGGGGTGTCACAGACATGGCAACCACTTCATGTGCCACATCAAAGCGGCAGTAAACTGTGCGCACAGGCCCTGCAATGGCAAAGGCCTGAGACAGGTTTGAAAGGCTACTTTGGTGGGTGGCGCAAGCAGCGCTGCAAGCCCACCAGTAGCATTTAATTTACTGGCCCTGGGTATATGAGATACCACTTTACAAGGGACTGATAGGTAAATTAAATATGCCAAACAGGTGTAGACCAATCTTACCACGTTTACCATAGAGAGCCACGCGGGTTACTTATAGCCTCCTGTTATGCCTTCCCCAAAATGAAGAGTCGGTCAGACAGTAGAGGATACAAGTTGCATTTATTCAGCATATACTCTGCAGAGGAGCCCAGTCAGACCTTCACCCTAAGATGTCTGTCGAGGGGACTGATACCCCAGGATACGCTAATACATAATAAACCCTTCTGGAGACTTCGGCCACGCCTCTAATGGAAAACTACCGGCCTGAGCCAGGCATGAACAAAGGGGGCACAGAGAGATAAGCTAACACCTGCAAGATGGGCGCACTATCAGTACTCCAAGGCCACTGTGCCGAGTCTCAGCATCTCCTAACATGGGAGCAGAGCTACACATTGAGATTGGAATGTGCAAACAGAATAACAATTCATTAGTAAGTTGAGTTACAGCCTTGGACAAGTGAGGATAATAATGAAATACAGTTTTCTGCTGAAGCAAGCGAGTTAGGGAAGTAAGGCCTACTGTGAGCACAGCCCAAGCAGTCTTCTAGTGATTACGAAATACAAAATGGAGTCACACGGGCTAACTACATGCAGCAACGATAACTCAGTGGGTTGCATAACGTAAATACAAATACCATCTATTTTAGCCACACACTGCTAACCTAACATAACATAACGAGTGCATTATGGGAAAGGGAAGTTCAAATCTAACAGACCCTCCTTTTAGCATGAGTGGCTAAAAGCTTTATTGCTATCCGGCAGGGTCTTTACAATTCTAGGGGGGGAAAGAGATATTACTTAGCCATCCATCAATCAAGGTGAAAATGAAGCAAATGCAAGCATCAAAGAAATGTTACTCAATATTCTAATAGCCCTTCGTCTATTAACATTATCGACTGAATTTCCTGCATCATCATGGGAGAGCACTTATTGTCACGTTTGGGCAACGGAACACTAGGAGTGAGTTTGCTTATGCAATAGGTGCAGCAGGCTGGGAGACAATTTATGCATAGACAACATGTGAAGATAACCCCTGCAACGGCTATCAGGACAAGAAGTATCTTCCAACCCCATGACGTCAATAGACCCCAAAGCCATCCCGAAAGGGACCATGTGCCATTGTCTTTGTGAATTTCGGAGGCCAGTCTGTGCAATTTCTGTATTGCAGAGTATACAGTCGGGGCATTGTCAGGTATGTAAACACAACAACTGCTGACGATGACGCGGCAGGCTCCAACCCTGTCAGCTAAGATAACGTCTAAAACCATCCGGTTTTGAAGCGAGACAAGTCTCGTAGCCTGGAGCTCAACTGTAATATTGGTCAGTATACCTGCAGTGGTATTAATGACTCCCTCAACTACTCTGGCAAGTCGGCGTATGTCGCAGCTATTGAATATGGGACCCCAGAACGGCACAATACCCTTCATTATATCAGTGAATTGCTGTAAGGAGGTATCTGTTTGATCAATATCATCTGTATTAACAACTCTTTTTATTCGGTGCACGAAAAGATCCCTACGATGCAACCTGTGATCTTTGTGGTAAGTGGAAGGTGCAATGTAAACAGGGGGCAGGAGGAAGGAGAGATAAGAACACCGACCAGACCACCCCCTAGGGAGCCAAGTATAAGATTGTTCCCCACAGATAAAATATACATTCGGAGGTGTCAGTAAGGGTGAACTACTAGTCGTATTCAATTGATAGGTATAGTTACAGGGGCTCTGTCCTACGGAAACGTTCCCTGACCCTTGGACACAGAAACTAGCTGTTGCATTGATCACGAGAATGGGCATAGCTTTGTCTTCGGTGATATTGCGCTCTTGAAAACATTTAAAGTATTCAGTGACATTGAATCCTTGGAAGTCTAGTACTTCATTTCGTAACCATGTGACATTCTCATGGACTGTGAAAATATTCATACAGTCGTCAGGGTGTATGGTACCCTCCTTTTCATCTGTCCCCGGTGTATATCCTTGATGTACCACTATATAATCTAAAACTGCCTCATAGTCAGCCTGTGTCATTTTCATTGCGTCCGCATGATAATGCATATAAACCATAGATAGTAGTTGGAACCAAGCTTCACAGCTACCTAAATAGGACAAGGGCATCGATATCAGTAAGTCATTCTTATGCATAACTGAGGGGAGCAGTCCACATATCCAACATTTCGTGGCATTAGTAGTACTGTGTACCTGATGAAGCATTTGAATGAATGCATTTTGAGCGTAAGTTTGTCTATGTCTTTCTTTATGCGGGGCCAATGTGATAAACAAGTGCTCAGCTGGAACCGGGGTAGTCCCTATCAAAGTATGCACAGGGTGTTGTTCCTCTAGATACCAGACTACCCCAAATACGAATATCAGAGAGAGAAAAATTATTACCACAGACACAATTTTAGTCTTGGGGGACCAGGAGGACCAAACGGGACCATGTGGAGTGGGACCCGGAGCTGCACAGGGCTGCTCCTCGTCAGGAACGGACGACCAAAGGGATACATTTTTAGAGAATACTGTTAGGAATTGGAGCCACAATACAACCGGCCAGAGGGGTATTCTTCTTTCCTGTGTCTGTCTTGAGCCTCACAGGCAGGCACCTATCGTTCATCAAAACACTCCCACGGTGGAGCTGCACAACCACAGCCCTTGCTGAAAGACAATCGCAGCCCTTACTGAGAACAGCTCTTCTTCTTTCTTTCTTTCAGGATAGGGCAACCTCCCTCCAGGGCAAATACCCTCAGCGATCCTGTCCAGTGTTCAGGGCAGTGCACCAGTGTTCTTCACTTCAGTCTAAAGCAGGCACCAGAAGCACAGCACCTGTACCCTAAGCTCAAGTCCTTCCCTAACTCCTATATTGCCCTGCAGATGCACTGTCCTTCCGTCGGGCCGCAGATTGTACCTGGTGCGCCCAGGTTCTTCCTCGTTAACACATAGGGGCAGAAACTCCGATTTAGGTGGGGATCGGGACTCAGATGTTTGCACGCCAAGAGCTTATCTCAGGGGGTATCGCCTTGAATAAGGCCTCATGACTCTCCTTGTCTGTGCTAGTCCCTCTCAGCCGGGCACCGGAGAAAGGGACGAAACGGGGAACCAGCTCCCCTTCTTGATCAGCGATCCCGTCTTGCACCCAGGCGTCGTATGGAAGCGGAAGAGACACCTTCTTCACGTGCGAAGCATGGACCCAGTGCTTCCGGCCATCCACTTTAACAGCTGTCCGAGTAGCCAGTAGCACCTGGGCAGGACCTCTCCACCTCGGCTCCAAACAAGATTTGTGCTGAAACTGCTGTATCATTATGAAATCCCCAGGCTGGATTTGATAATCGGGGCCCTCTGGCACTGTTTGTAGAGCGGCATAGATCTGTTGGTGAACAGAACGGAGGTCTTTAGACAGAGCATACAAATAATCAATCAAAAGAGGGTACTCTATCTCAGAAAAGCGCTTGGGTCTTGGGACGGCAGGGATTGGCAGGGCGCCCGAAGACCACCTCATAGGGTGATAATCCTTTTCTGGAGTGTGCAGTCACTCTTGTAGACAATAGTGCTAAAGTCAACGCATCTGGCCATTTCAATCCTGTACTTTCATGTATTTTTGCTAACTTCAATTTGAGTGTGCCGTTGTACTTCTCAACGAGACCTGCGGACTGGGGGTGGTTTGCTGCATGAAATTTCTGCGTAATTTGTAAGCCCTTACACACCAGATCAATGACTTTGGCATTGAAGTGGCTCCCATTGTCACTCCAGATCACACGTGGTAATCCGTAGCGTGGGAAGTACTCTTTTAAAAGTGCTTTTGCCGTTGCCATGGCCGTATTCTCTTTGGTTGGGTAAGCCTCAATCCATTTACTGAACGCACAAACTACCACTAGTACATATTTTAAGTTATTCACTTGTTCCATTTCGATGAAATCCATTTGGAGAACCTCGAAAGGGAAGGAAGGCGGTGCAAAATTACCAGCAGGTGTAGGGGTGCCCTTCCCAGGATTGTGCTTTAGGCAAATAATACAGTGCTTTACCAAATGTGTGGCAACCTTAGGGATATTCTCATTCTGCCATACTGGGTCCAATAGTCTGCATATTCCTTTGGCGCTAATGTGCGCCGGGCCATGGGCCATGGTGACTACAGGGAGGACAAACGCATTTGGCAACAACCATCTCTGCTTCCCTGACAAATCGGTCCAACACCCATCCTCGTCCAAACACCCTGTCCTCTCCTCCCACATCTCCAGTTCATCTACAGTCGCTTCTCTCTGTATTTCCTTCACACTGTCCATGGTATCCTCAAACATCCAATTGCCTGGAACCCATCTAGCAGGACCTGCCACAAACATCTTATTCATCTTCGATCTAGCTGTCTCCTTAGCTGTTTGGTCCGCAAATGCATTACCCCTTCCAACATCATCTACAACAGCCTTATGGGCACTGCATTTGACTATGGCCAGCTTATCAGGAAGCGTCAATGCTGATAACAATCTAAGTATTATCGGGCCATGTTGTATCCTTTGCCCATGGGATGTCAGGAACACTCTGTCTGCCCAGAGGCGCCCAAAAATATGTGCCACCCCAAAAGCGCACTGGCTGTCAGTGTAAACATTAACAGCCAGTCCTTCACTCAATTCACAGGCCCTCAGGAGGGCAACTAACTCGGCAGCTTGGGCTGACTGGTATGGGATACAGGATGTTTCAACTACGGTATGTAATGTGGTGATTGCATAGGGTGCAGTAGTAGTGCCATCCGGCAGTTTGAAACAAGAGCCATTGACATATAGTTCCCCTTCGGGGTCAGATAAGGGAACATCTGTCAGGTCTACCCGTTCTTTCGTTTCCTCTTCAGTCCGGAACAAACAATCATGGACATCATTGTCCTTTTCTTCCGAAGGGAGGGGTAGTAACGTGGCTGGATTCAAAGTAGCACATCTTTTAATGGTAACATGCGCAGCAAATAGGGTCAGCTCATAGCCAGTGAGACGCGCACTGGTGAGGTGCTGCGTCTTTGTCTTGTTCAAAAGTGTGTCCACAGCATGAGGTACCATAACTGTGAGGTCAGTATTAAGAACGAGCCCTGCCGATTGCCTGATAGAAACCGCTGCCGCCGCAGCAGCTCTCAGACAGCTCGGGAGCATTCTGGCAACATTATCCAAAATGGCAGAAAAGTAAGTGCAGGGTCTCTGCTTACCACCGAAACCCTGTGTTAGTACCGAAAGCGTGCAACCGTCGGCTTCATGTACATAGAGCACAAAAGGCTTCTGGTAGTCAGGAGTACCAAGCACAGGAGCAGAGCAAAGCGCAGTTTTTAACTGTTCGGAAGCTTGCTGGCATGCAGGTGTCCAAGGCAAAGGCTCATGCACATCTTTAGTGGTCAGGTAAAGGAGGGGTTTCGTTAGTAAGGAGAAATTTGGTATCAAATGCCGACAATACGAAGTTATCCCCATAAACGCGCGTACCTCGCGTTGGGTCTTAGGAACAGGCATGTTAGTAATTGCGGCTATGCGCTCAGGTGTTAGTCTGCGGCCCTCCTTCGACAGTAGGTGACCTAAGTAGTTGATCTCCTGTCGACAATATTGAAACTTCGAAAGGGACACCTTGTGTCCGTGGTGTGCCAAATGCAGCAGTAATTTTACCGTGGCGTCTTTACAGTCCATTTCAGTGTCTGAAGCCACTAGAAGATCGTAGACATATTGCAGCAACACATTACCAGGGGGAAGCTCTAAAGAATCTAACTGAGCTTTCAGAGCCTGACTGTAAATACTGGGGCTTTTTGTATAGCCTTGTGGAGCACGACAGAATCTAAACTCCACCGGCTATGGCAAATCCAAAAAGGTGACGGCTATCTGGATGGATGGGGATGCTGAAGAAAGCGTTTTTCAGATCAATCGCGGAGAAGAATTTGGCGGTCGGGGAAATCATTGTCAGGATCGTTGTAATGTCAGGAACCACAGAATATTGGGGAACCACAATTTTATTAACCTCTCTAAGATCAATAACAAAACGGTAAACATCAGGGTGGGTGTCAGGACAGTCCAAGGGTGTCTTTTTAAGAATAGGGAGAATAGGGCTATTGCACACATTTGCTGCTGTCTCTTCAACCACACCAGACTTAATCAATTCCTGTATTATTTGCAACAAGGCCTTTTCACCTGCCTGTGATATCTTGTATTGAGGAATTCGGGGCAATCTGGTATTATTCTGTACCTGTATAGAGACTGGCGGGATCTGGAGCAACCCCACATCTGTATCACCTGTGGCCCACAACGTGTGTGGCACATCTCAGATCTCAGGAGGGAGGGGGTCATCCTTTGTGAAGCATTGTTTGGCATAGGCGACTCGCGGGCCAACAGTCATGTAAACGCCGTCTGGGGAACAGGAAATCGTCGTGTGAAGTCTTTTCAACAGGTCTAATCCTAGTAAATTCTCCCCACAATTGGACATCAATAGAAATGGTGAGTCAACTGTAAAGGGACCGATAGTCAAAGCAAGAGGCTTGGAAATTGGGCTAACAACCGGCACGCCTGAGAAACCCACTAAAACATTATTTTGGCCAGACAGAGCTGCCCCCGGGACCAGTGAACGGGAAACAGAGCTATTCATAGCCCCTGTGTCGACTAGAATTTCTCGGAGGCACCTTGTAAATCTGCAGAACTGGTCCCTTGCCCTGCCCCTGGCTGTCCTAGCTGTGAGACAACCCCGTCACTTCATCCATGTCATAATCATCGTGGTAGTACTGTCTTCCCCGAGGGTCATCAAAATAATTCCCACTCTGTCTGTTGTAAGATGTGTCCGCCGAATGCGTCCCCCCTCGGCCTCCTCCCCCTCGTCCTCTGCCTCCAAAACCCTGATCTCTGGGAGCCTCACCTTTCTGCAACAATTCTGGACACTCGTTCCGCCAATGTCCCTCTTTTTGACAGTACACACATTGGTTGGGTCCCACGGGGGCACCTGAAGCACCACCCTTGTTAGATCGGGGAGGCCGTGGACCCGAACCTCGTCCTCTACCTCTCCCTCTTCCTCTCGCAACTTGCTGCATCAACACCCTCGTCTTTAAATCCTTCGACTTCTTCTCTACCCTTTCCTTGTCCTCATTCTCTCTATGCTCATAATACTGCGCCATACTCAATATGACTGACGGGGAGGAAGTCGTCCAGGTACTTTCTGAAGCTTGCAACCTAGTGGCAACCTCAGGTAGTAAGTTAGTGATGAACCTGTTCACAAACAACCGGACACCACCCTCCTGTGACAAGTCCTGACCACTAAAATCTAGGAACACCCCTTCAAATCTGGTAAAGAAATCCAACACACTCTCGTCCTTTTTTTGACGACACGCAGTCAACTTATCTCAATCCACTTTCTTCGGTGGCATAAGGGAGTGCATATAGGCGATGATACGCCCCGGTAAAGCCAATAGCTCCGCCTTTGGCTTCTCACCGGGTTTGCGCTCCTTATCCCATGCTTTGATCTCGTCCCATGTGCCACCCAGTTCCAACGCGTGGGCTTGTGTATGGACCTGTCTCCATATATCTACTGGTACCAGCAAGCCGAAAAACAGCTCTATGTCAGCTAGTGTCATTACTGTGGAGGAGGCCGCCTCTGTCAATTCTTTATAATATGCAGTGGGATTTTTCCTTGGGTCCGGTAACTGACTTTTTAGGGAAAGGACCTCGCTCCTTTTCCAGGGAGTATAGATCCATTGTTCCTGAAACCAAGCATCGACTTGCGGTCTTATTACAGCATCCGTAGAGTCGCGTAATTCCGGTATTTCAGGGTGGTAAATGGGATGAACTTCTCTCAGGGGTGCTGTGTCCCTAACATCGGGACCTTTTGGAGTAGCCTGCCTCGGTAACCAACTAGTGTAGACACATTACTAAAAACTTCATTCGGGGCTATGTCTGTAACATATACTCTGTCTCGTATGTCATAAATAATCTGCGGTGCAGTACCCTGGAACACTGCTCCCACAACACTATCAGCGTGGCGGACATGTGCTTAAGGGCATGCTGCTGTACGAAGGGCTCATAATCTTTCATAACACTCCACATATCCTCCACACTATAAATCGGGTGCCAGGCCCATTGAGCTGCCTGATTCGCCACCATTTGTTTCTCCTGAGTACCCACAGCAGAGCGCACTAACACATTTTCCATGCGGTCTCGCGCCGCCGCCCAGTTGGCTCCGGGAAATCCACGCGCAGGCGTTTAAGTATGCACTGGTGTTTGGGGCAGTACACTCACAGGGGAAGGAACGGATGCAGAGACAGGCACCATCATATAGGGGGACAAAGTTGTAGGTGTAAAAGGGAGCGGAGTGGATGAGGTGGAGCCCAGAGACGGAGCAGGAGAGTAAAGAGACGGGACGGGGGAAGTAACAGTGTCCGCTCCTGTGGCCGGTGGGAATACAAGGGAGGCAAGTGGGGCCGAGGTCGGGGAACCAAGTGAAGCTGGGGCTGAGGCAGCATTATCAGAAGTATCTGAAGGAACAGCCCCAGAGGTCGAGGACGGGGGTATGGGGACCATAGGGTATATCCGCTGTGGTGCATAGGGAGGTGGGGGGCGAGAGTCCAAAAGCTCCTCAACACGCTCATCTCCTTCCTCCCTAACAACATAACTTTTGTCAGTCTGCAAGCGAAACTTCCTATCTGCACGCTCTATGCCTTTCTCTGTCTTCTCCCTTTCATAGGCTACCGCTTTTTGGGTAATCGTTTGTGTCTGCTTCTTCCGAATCTATTTCTCTGCTCGCATGCATCGCTGTTTTGCCTCTTTCTGCCACACTCTCAAAGAATCAAACATGGACTGCCTACTCCTTTTAGCAAACAATTTATCCTGCAGGAAATGTATTTTCTGTTCATCAAATGAGCCAGTAAGTGGCCATTGCAGCTCAGCATTGTCCCTCGTATATTTATTCCACAATGTGCTAAACATAATACGGCCAATACCATGCTTGACATATATGTCAAAATTCGGAGTACCCTCCGGAGGTGCGGGCTGGCTCTCTTCTAATCGAGCATCAGAAGAACAACACCGGCATCCAAAGCAGCTTAACTTACTTAAACAAGGCATCTTTAATATAATGCACAGGCACTGTCCCTAACGGACAAACGACACCAACAACGGTAATACAGAAAAAATAGAGTAACAAAGTCACACAAAACCCAAACCAACTGTCCGGAAGGCACAGCCGCTCCTCACTAAAACGCACATCCTATCAGCATCGTCATCAGCATCAGTCCGCAGACCACACAACACCCAGACACACAAGCACATCACCAGTCAGCCTGAGGCTGCATCACAAGAAAGACGGTTGTCTAAAAACCGTACCAAGTTCAAGAGGACAGGCCGGAGCCCCAGACCTTTTCGAATGTACGCCAATTACCAGTTGGCCTGGCAGATTGTCTGCGAACAGCCCCAGACCTTTTCAATGCGCAAGCCGAATTAACAATTGGTCCGTCAGACTGCTCGCAAACCCTCTGTGTCCTTTACAAGGGTCCACAAACCCACCAAGTACAAACCAAGACAGTATTAAACCGTACCAAGACACAGCCCGTCGACTCGTGTCGTTCAAGCAAGGCAGTTCAGAAACTGCAGACAAGACAGTCTGGAGACTGCATCAAGACACAGCCCAAAAGCTCGTGTCAACCAAGAATGGCGCCATTTTTCCAAGAACCAAGTCACTCACCTGGTGCACACAGGCCGAGTCAAATTATTCTCCACTGCCGACTCTTCAGACCAAACGGTCAGCTCCAAGGTTTCACCTTCTCAGGACCCCAGCCGGTGACCACTAGCCGAGGATCCGCCTGATCGGAAGGGCAGGACAGCTGCGAGAACCAAGCTCGGTCTTGTATGCGTGGGGCCCCGATCCGCCCAACCGACCAGACACCACCCTGGCCCTTGCAACCCGATTACGGGTGAGGGGGGCCACACTTCGTGGGGTCCCTGTTCGGGCACCAACTGAAGGACAGGGCCCTCTAGGGCCACGCGGGTTACTTATAACCTCCTGTTATGCCTTCCCCAAAATGAAGAGTCGGTCAGACAGTAGAGGATACAAGTTGCATTTATTCAGCATATACTCTGCAGAGGAGCCCAGTCAGACCTTCACCCTAAGATGTCTGTCGAGGGGACTGACGCCCCAGGATACGCTAATACATAATAAACCCTTCTGGAGACTTCTGCCACGCCTCTAATGGAAAACTACCGGCCTGAGCCGGGCATGAACAAAGGGGGCACAGAGAGATGAGCTAACACCTGCCAGATGGGCGCACTATCAGTACTCCAAGGCCACTGTGCCGAGTCTCAGCGTCTCCTAACATGGGAGCAGAGCTACACATTGAGATTGGAATGTGCAAACAGAATAACAATTCATTAGCAAGTCGAGTTACAGCCTTGGACAAGTGAGGATAATAACGAAATACAGTTTTCTGTTGAAGCAAGCGAGTTAGGGAAGTAAGGCCTACTGTGAGCACAGCCCAAGCAGTCTTCTAGTGATTAAGAAATACAAAATGGAGTCACACGGGCTAACTAAAACCTACATGCAGCAATGATAACTCAGTGGGTTGCATAACGTAAATACAAATAGCATCTATTTTAGCCACACATTCCTAACCTAACATAACATAACGAGTGCATTATGGGAAAGGGAAGTTCAAATCTAACAGACAGCAGTGATAAAGTGCTCAGAGTCGTAAAACCACCAACACCAGGTCAGAAAAATACCAGGAGGAAGGCAAAAAGTTCAGGGATGACTCTGCAAAAAGGGCCAAGTCCAACACCACGTGACAGGAAATCTGGGATAGCAAGATCAATAGGTACACCTGGTTGGAGGGGAAGGGGAAACACCTAATTGTACAGATATTACTTTGTACTCGTTATGTTTCAGAGGCAAAGAAACCATACCGTTGGGCAGCAAGAAGAATTGCAGCACAATACTGCATGCACAAGACCTGCAATGGGGCACCTCCACACTGATGGATTTCTACAAGCATTGTTGTGACCTTGCCGACACCCAGCTTGTCCCTGGATGGCGAGGCCTCTGCGCCCTTGTGACCAAACACACCCCGACCTCGATCATCCCTGATCAACTTTCTGAGTTGTATCAACATCCGTTACAGAAGAAAACAACCCTGTTGTATCAGGCTCGAAGGAGGTGAACTGCTGATTATTTTGGCTGGGCTCGGTACAAGGACATTCCAGAAGAATTCAGATGTTCACAGTAGCTCAAGTAAATGCTGGAGGGTCAAAACCTTTCTTCACCTTGCAAACAAAAGCAAACGCCCGCTGGTTGCAAATAACCAGATGGGAGTTGATGCGAATCATTAACAATACTGAGCTTGGCCTAAATGCTATCAAGGAAGAACTGTGAGCCATCCACCTTTTGGTGATGCAACATTGGTACGTGTTGGACTTGATGACCGCGATGGAGGGTGGGGTCTGTGCCAAGATTGGTGCTTCCTGTTGTACTTTTATCCCCAGAAATGACATGAACAATGGGACATTAGCCTGTGCCATCTAAGACCTGAATAATCTACAAGCCGATATGAAGAATGAGGGAGTTGCCCCGGAACAGGACTGGTTGCATAGTATCTTTTCATGGTACCCCTTACAGGTGTCTAAGTTACTGACATCCGTGATGCCGATTCTTCTTGCTGTACTTCTGTTATGTGGTTTCCTACAAGTGGGGGTTCTTGCTGTAAAAAAGCAGTCCTCAAATTAGGTAGTATGCAGTTAGCTAGGAGCAACCAACACTACATAAACACACACTTTCAAATAACATAACTGTCATGACATATGGGGAGGATAGAGTAATTGATGAATCAACTAAAGGGAGGAATTTTGGAATGGGTGAATACGATGTCAATGAATGTCATGATATGTGCAGGCCCAACAACGACAATATCAGTAAATGCAATGTGAACATATGCCATAGCCTGTGCCCAGATAACCACATGAATGACCATCAATGCAAAGTCAATGTATACCGTAACTTGTGACCGCACAGCAGCGCCGACATCAGCAATAATGATACCCATGTATGTCATAATTCATGCTCATACAATAATGTTATTGTTGCCAATAAGAACAATGTCAATGTACGTTCGGATCAAAGCAAACATATCTTTGACAGTACCAGTAAGAGAGATGTCAATGTACAAGATGACAACTATATGTGCAATGTTGATAATGTCAATAAAAATGATACCAGTGGCTGCCATATTATTCTTAGGAGTTCCAATGAACTCGCATCATTGCTGTCAGATTCACCCAAGGTGACCTCCCCATCAACCCCAAATCAGACATACATCGTCAGGCAGGTCCTGCGACCCATGACCAAGCCTATCGAGTAACAGGTCATAGGTGGGGTCCCCCATAAACTAAAGGCAAAAACACACCCAGGGAAAATCCTGATTGAATCCACAGATAGATAGTTGCACCAAAAAAGAGTCCTAGGTAATTGGCCGCAGTGAAACACGTTTGGCCACAAGCTCACATTCCCCAGAAATACCAAAAAGCTAGATACCACATGTAGATAGGTACACTCAACCAATCAGGACATGACATGCACACCAAATGTAGTAATCACGCACTCCTCATGCCGGACATCTGGACACATACACACTGGCTCACATTAGCTCTCTCTGAGGTCGAGAGCCATCTGTGTTCTTATCAGATGCACACATTCGATTGATTTATGACTAAGATGCTCTATAGGAATGTAGAGATCATTTTATTGTACCTCATGAACTGTGTAAATTGGCAGCCAAAATTTGGTACATTGCGAGATTTTGAGCAGATGCACTCTGTCCAGGCTCTCCCGGCCATAGCGTTTAATTAAACCAACTTGTTCCTGTTTTGCCAAACGCCTCTTGTCTTTTCATTTATTTAAGGTACATTCATATCTGAGCAAGAGGAAATTGAGCTGTGGCACAGGAGAACAAAAATAATTCCACTATTTAGCACTTCTTCAACTTTTTAAATCATGGCGTAAAGAAGAGGACATTATGGGTCCCTTTAAACTCCATGAAGATACATTTAATGTTCATAAGAATGACATTGCATTGTGTTGGAAGTGGGGATCCTTATCCCTCACCGCCGCCACCAAATGCTGGAGGCGGGAGTACCCATCCCACACCGCTATTGCCAGGTGCGAGATCCGGACCCCTCGTTTCAACGTTAGGCTAAGTAAGGACACCGTCTGAGATAGCCCTGCTCACCCCCCTTAGTAGCTTGGCACGAGCAGCCAGGCTTATCTCCAAGGCACAAGTGTACAGTATGTGCAACCACACTCACAGCAACCCAATGAAGTCACCACAAATAAACTCCACACAAGTTTTTATAAAACTAGTATAATCTTTATACAAGAAGATATACGATATGACCACACAATACAAAACCAACATATAATAATGGGTAGTATTCCTTAAGGTGGATTGGTAGGTTCTAATCCCAACCACCGCTTCTAACCAACAGTTAAGCTGACTTCTAACCGTTTCCAAAAGGTTAGGTAGGTCGTATTGCTAGAATCACACACGTTGCAAAAGAAACGAAATACTGCAATGCGTAACAATATACTCCTGAACTGTGCAATAGAGAAACAATGCCATACGTAGCGCCACAGTCATGTACTTTGCAATAGAAGGAATAATGCAATGCGTATCACCACCAGCATGCCCTGTGCAAGGAAGAAACAAAGCAATGCGTCACGCTACAATCATGTACTGTGCACTGAAGAAATAATGCAATGCGCCACGTTATAATCAGGTACTGTGCGATGAAGAAATAAGGCAATGCGCCACGCTTACAATCATGTACTCTGCAAGGGAAAATAACGCAGTGCGTAGCGCACCCAGCATGGAGTTCGTCAGGCACAAATAGAGTCAGGCGTCATACGACAGTTCGATAGTTCGTTAGCAGCAATAATGCAAAGTGTAATACAACAGTCTAGGTGCTCCGTTAACAGTTGCCCCCGACATGGATCAATGATGACACAAAAGTACCGCTTCTCACTCCGGCCCCAGTACTGCCCCTCCTTGGGCCAGCACGGGCCTTGATCCGAGCCAAAGCAACAGGCTCACGCAGCTGCCAGGAGCGAGAGGCCGAGAGAGTGGCCCTCCGAGCCCGCACCCCACCCCAGGTGGTGATCCACGTTACCTGGGGGGGCGCGACCCCACTCTCCTCCCCTCCTTCAGCGACTTGGGCCTCGATCCAGAACTTCGTCAATGGGCACGGCGAGCTCGGGCCGGCGACTCCGCTCCTCGGGGACTGCCGGTCCGGGCCGCTACTGTTGCACTCCGAGGGCCCAATGACCTGGCCCTCCTTCCGGCGGTCTCAGTGGACACCGAGACCCGCCCTCAGCACTTGTGGAGACTTACTTCGATTTCGGTGCACACGCTACCCAGGCACTCCTCACCAGCGCCTCTGGTTGCACCGCGACACGCACTCTGTGTGTCTGAGACTCGCCTCTTCTCTGGTGCACACGATGACCAGGCGATCGTCATCACTCCTCGGCTTGCACCTCGACACGCACCCTGCGCGTCCGAGTCTCACCTCTTCTCCCGGTGCACACAACGACCAGGCGCTCTTCACCAACGCCTGGGCTTGCACCACGACACGCACCCTGCGCGTCCGAGTTTCACCTCTTCTCTCGGTGCACACAACGACCAGGCGCTCCTCACCAATGCCTTGGCTTGCACCACGACACGCACCCTGCACGTCCGAGTCTCACCTCGTCTCCCGGTGCACACAATGACCAGGCGCTCCTCACCAATGCCTCGGCTTGCACCTCGACACGCACCCTGCACGTCCGAGACTCAGTTTACTCCTGCGTGCCCACGATCACAGGGCACAACTTCTGAGGGTCTCAAGCTGCAAAAGCACGCGCACACCGCATTGCTTGGGACTTCTCCAGAAACTTTTATGTTCCTGTGTTACCAAACAGGGAGCCAGCTCACCTCGGGCCCTTGGGGTTCAGGACACAGCACAAAGCACAGTCCTGTTCAAGAAGGGGGGGACACCACCCACTGCAATGACCCTTTAGTCTCTTCCTTAGTAAAAGCTACAAACTGCAGGCCAGCCCCAGATCATGAAGCAAGGGTCAGTCCTATCCAGCAGTCTCTTCAGCAGCTTCTTCCTTGGCAGAGGTTCTTCTTGACCATGAAAGAGGTCAAAGCCTTTGCAGACTCGACCTGTCCATTTCGCCATTCAAAATTACACCACATTCTAGGGGTTTCAGTTCTCTTAGTTATACCCCTTCATGTCTTTGAAGTTCGTTGTGCTCAGGGGTCCCTGACCCCTGCTTAAATCAGTTCTGGGTGTCTCCCTCCCAGTGTCACCTTTCTCCCTTTGATACTGGGGTCTGGACCCTTAATCACTCAGCAGGAGATGGGTCAATTGTTTTATAGCTGCAACCCAGGCCTCTTCACCTCCCGGGGCCTCTCCTCGCATACTCTCCAGATGCAGGTCAGCCAGGTGCCATCTCACCCCCTCCCATCTCAGATCCAGATAGTCAATCCACATTGAGCAGAGACACACAGAAATGCTTAAAGCACAAAACTCAGCCACTTTCTAAAAGAGTGGTTTCTGAACACACAGTGACAAAACTAACCCTGGGCAAAGCACTACGCTACGCTCGCGTAGTTTGCGAAGTTTGCGCTACTTCGCACAACGCGAATTGCACGTAGCACAGTGCAAACACGCGTAGCGTAGTGCAGCGGTAATTTTTGCTTGCTCGCGGTCCTCAACGTCAAGTTGGCGACCACGAGCAAGCAAAATGACATCCCGGCGAGACTTTTCCTCGTTCGCGATCAGCAACATCAAGTTGCCGATCGCGAGCGTGGAAAATAAACCTCCCGGCGAGATTCTCAAAGCGGGGAGGTCAGGTTTCTCATTGCAAGTGGTCGCGTATGCTCGCGACCGCTCGCGATGAGAAACTACCAGTCCGCGTTGAGAAGCTGCCGCTCGAGTAAAAATCTACTCGAGCGGCAGTAAAAGACAGCTCGCACTGTGCAAGATGCCGTTTTCAATGATTGCACAGTGCGGACAAGCATCCGGCACTGTGCAATCATTGCGAACAGTGCACTACGCAGTTCGCGTAGTGCTACGCGTAGCTCGCGTAGTGCGAACTGCACTTTGCGTAGCTTCGCGTAGCGCTACTTCGCGAACTACGCCCAGGCTTAGACAAAACCACTTTCATAGAAAGATGTGTTATGACACTGTGAGTTCATACATACTAAACGTCACCTCTCCATTATAAACTTATAGGAAACTAGGCTAACAAAACACCATACCCAGCCTCCCCCATTCTGTCCTATGGGCAGAATGGCCTTTCACCAGTGAAAACGAAATGGAGTGTTTTTTCACTTTCAGGACATAGCACACACCTCAGTATATGTCCTGCCTTTTACTTACACTGCACCCTGCCCAGGGGTTACCCGGGACCTACCACAGGGGTGCCCACAGTGTACGCAAAAGGGAAAGTAAGGCCTGACAAGTGGTTGCACTTGTCAGGACAACATGCTAACTTAGCAAACTGCGTGCAGGCCCTACACTGAAGGCCTGAGTTCCCTTCTCTGCGCGCCTTTGCATTAGTAGCCCTTGCACACACAGTGCACATCACTAGGGACTTTTACTAGTAAGGCAAACATACCAATCATGGCCAACCAATTACCATTGTACTTTACATAGGGAACCCTTGTACTTTGACACTGATCGGCAGTGGCAAAGTACCCAAAGCATCTAAATTGGCAACTCTATGTCAGGAAAACGGTCTAGGGGGAAAGTAAAAAGTTTAGGGAACTTTAGCCAAAAAGACCAAGTCCTACACATTGCCTCAATTTAAGACATACTTGCAAATGTTAGAACAAGAAATAGAGGGGGAGAATAACATCAAAGCACAAACTCAAAACAATACTGCATCATCTAATAAAAGTTCCACTTCCAGGAGGACCCACTTGGACAACCAATTATTGATACTGAAGCTGTGGTTGTCATGGACACATTTAACACATAATGGAGGAAGTAGAAAAGGATGTAGATAATTTGGATTGCTCAGTATGTCGATCAAATTACAAACAACTGCAAATATACAAAGACATAAAACAGTCAGTAGATCATGGACTGGATTATGTGAATAGAGTACTTTTGAACCTACATTACAAAATGTGAGTGGCAAAGCAGTAATTGGCAAAATCTTTCTTACTAAAGTCAATAGTGCTTGGGGCGTGGCTTGAGCGCCGACGAAGATGGCGGCAAGCTAATACTGCTCCGGACCGACTTTGAGGGAGCTGATAAAAAGTGACAGATGTAGGGGCTCCACAGAAGGTTTTAATTGAAGATTTGGCCGACGGAACCTTCACTGCATCCACTGTTACCTTCATTGTACCGCGGTAAGCCCGCATTCTTGCTGAACTCTATTCCGGATATGCAGATGTGGAAGAGCCCGCGACCGCCGCCATCTTATGCTCTCCGTAAAGTTCACCTCACATAGTGGTCACCACTTCAAAGAAATGCAGCGTTTTTCGAAACGCTTCAGTTTTTAAAAAGATCACCTTTATTTCTTATTCCTCCTATTTTCTGCTTCCATATGCAGCGCGTTCAGAGAATGGACCTCGACAGCTATTCTTCAGTTTACTTCAGAGAGCAGTTTCTCTCCATAGTGTGTTATTGAGAAAGGAATGTGTGCTACATGGAATGACACCTGTTTTACATCAAGTATTCATTTCAGCTTTTAGAGATTTGCTCTGGCATATAGTGAACTTTTTGACTGGTTTGTTACTGCCATCTTGTGGTTCCTTCAAGTATTTACCTGCTGCTGCAATTTCTCTTCATATAAATGCCGTTTTTCTTGGAAATACTTTATTTTTGATATCTTGGAAGAGAGTGACTGACATCATGTGATACTTTCTAACGTTTACCTACTGCTGCAATTTCTCTTCCCATGAATGCCATTTTCCAAGGAATAATTTGGAATAATTTGGAAGAGGGTTTCTCTTCCTATTCGCTGCTTATTTCATAACAAATTCATCTCTGCGTTTATTTTTTCCACCTCGTGATTTACAATAACTGTTTTCTCAATTGCTGGAAGATATTTTATAATTTGGCCACTAACTCTTATACAGTGTTCCTATTTCTGCTGTGGTCATTCTGGAATATCTGCGCTTTTCATTAGGAACTTTCAACATCTTCCTCTACAAATACTTGCCTGCCTTTTTCTCTCATGTCTATGGGGAGAACCAGAGGGGGTCGTGGCAACATTTCACCCAGTTTGTCTACCTCCCGCCAAAAACTTACCACGCTGCCTATCTCCAACCCCTTTTCTGTCCTACAAGACGACATGGAAGACCCCACGCAAACAAATATGCCTCATCTCTCCGAAGCTTCGTCTACCATGCCCTCTCCTATACCTGTTTCCGGACCTCCTTCCTCTCAAGTCAATATTAAGACTACACCTAAAGCAAATGCTTCATTGTCACTATCCTCCATTAAAAGAGTCAAAAGGGATCCTCCTACACCTACTATCTCTCCCCCACCTCCGTCAATAGAACTGCTTCTGGATGAAATACGTGCTCTTAAGCCGTATATGGAAGAAACGAATACTCGTCTACAAAGTTTGGAGGATAATTGGTTCTCACTTCAAAATAAACTTACTTCTGTGGAGGATCAGATTGAATAGCTGCAGGTCTCTTCACGACAAATCTCCCCTATGAAAGCTGAAATATTACAACTTCAGAAGCAGGTTGAAAACCTCGAAAATCGAAGTAGACGTAATAATCTACGTATTTATGGCTTATCCGAAGGGTTGGAAGGATCCAACCCTATAGCCTTCTTCCAATCTGTCATCCCACAATTGCTTGGTATTCCAGTTTCTCCCCTTTTGAACATACAAAGAGCTCACAGATTAGGTCGTCCTCCCTCTACTTCTTCATCTCAACTCAAACCAAGAGGTGTCATACTTTATTTCTTGGAATATACTGACTTGTTGAAAGTTTTGCAGGCAGTCAAAATCTTGCGTCGCATCTCCTGGCAAGGTTCACAACTATTTTTCTCACAGGATTATGCCAAAAGCACTGCAGATAAAAGAAAAAGCTTTCTTGCTATGCGACCAGCACTACGAGATTTAAATGCCAGATTCGGTTTGATACACCCTTGCCTCTTCAAAGTAACTTATAAAAATAAAACAACCACTTATGAAGATCCAGCTTTACTTCAACGTTTTCTTGAAAACTGCAGAGAGGAATCTATGGATTTTGCAGGAACATCTTCCTCCTGAGAACTTTATTATTTTTTCGGTGTCAAGTTGTAGCCATGTATTTCTCTTGTGTCTTCCTTGTCCATGATAATTGAATTAATTTTCGCCTTTTTCCATGTCTTCTATTTCAGGTGTCGTTCCCCTCCTGTTTATTACCCTTCATTGTTCTTTGTCGTCTAAATTATTTCATGTTTTTTCTTGAGCACATTTCTTATCATTTTTGATGTTTGGTTTGTAGTTATGTATTTATTTCGTGTTTTCCGTGTTCATGACAAATGAGCTAATTTTTCTCTTTTTTCCCATTTCCTTCCTTTTAGGTGTTATCTCCCTCCGGTTGTTATCCTCCATTGTTTCATATTGTCTAGAATATTTCCTTCCTCGTGGTCTCCCCCGGAATTGTTAAGCTGGTTCGTCTTCTCGTCCTGTTGCCTCATCACCCTCCATCCATGTTTGAGTCTCTGGTATGTTTTGATGTTCTTCTCTTACCTTTTTGCTATATTTTCTCCTTCTATCCTTCTATCCTTCCTTTTCTTTCTTCCTTGTTCTCCTTTCCTTTTTTCTTTATCTGGTTCTATCTCAACATTACTCTTCCTTCTTCTCTTATATCCTAATTCAATCTTTATCTCAATATCATTTTATTTTCTTCCTTTATATTCCAATTCAAAAACTGATTACCGTTCTTTTCTCTTTAATTATTACGGTTTGTTTATTGCATTTGTCTTTATGCTGTAATATTGTAAATGTTCTATTTTACGGTTGATTAATGACTTTACGTGTTATCTCTTGGAACGTTAAAGGTTTGGGTACACCTATTAAAAGGCTAAGGGTACTCTCCCACTTATCTAATCTTAAATCAGATATCGTTTTCCTACAAGAATCCCATTTAATAGTTTCAGAAGTTCTTAAGCTTAAGAGACAATGGGTAGGACGTGTTTTTTCTTCCCCAGGCACTAGTAAACGAAATGGTACCGTAATTCTTATTCATAAAAAACTTAAAGTTTCTTTTCTTTCTCAAGACTTAGATGATGATGGTCGATGGTTACTTATTCACCTCAAAATTAATGATGTACCTATTACTTTATTTAACATATACGCACCTACTAAGCTAGACAACACTTTTTGGCCACACATTTCCTCTCTTTTATTGTCTATTGATACACCATATGTCATTTTCGGTGGAGATTGTAATCAAATTGTTGACCCTTACATTGACCGCACATCTAAAACATCTTTTATTCCTTCACCAATGCACCAGCAATTCACCAATCTCATTGCTCACAGATCCCTCGTTGACTCTTGGAGACTCTGCCACCCACAACTTCATGAATATACTTTTTCTCCCCCTCTCCCCTTTCACAATCACGAATAGATTATCTATTTATCTCAAAAGCACTAACTCAATCTATTTTACATGCAGACATTGGATCCATTTTGATCTCTGATCACGCTCCTGTAATATTAGACCTAGAACTACTCCCCATCACTGCTTCTAAGAAGAGATGGCGTTTTAATACTTCATTATTAGCTGATCAATCTTTCACTTCCTCCTTTGAAGATTTCATTACTGAATTTTTTTAGCATAATTTATTTTCTGTTTCATCCTTTTCTACTGTTTGGGACTCTTTTAAAGCTTCTGCCAGGGACTTTATTATTTCTTATGTTGCTAAAAAGAAACGTCAACATTCTCATAAAGCGAATGAAATTCTTAAATCCATTAAATTACTTGAATCCCTTTATACATTAACTAATTCTATAGCTGATCTTAATAATCTAATCAAAGAGAAATTTAAATATAATAAATTATCCACAGAAAATGCTTCTGCCTATCTCCTTAGGGGCAGTGCGCGTTACTATGGTGGTCAAAACAAAGCGGGCAAGCTCCTTGCCTCATACCTCAAAATTAAAAAGGACTGCTCCAATATTGACTATGTATTAAACTCTGCCTCTGCCCCAGTCACAAAACATCTTGAGATTTTGGATGAGTTCAAAAAATATTATACTTCTCTATATACTCCTGAATCTTCTCCAGATTCCCTAGATATACAAAATTATCTTGCTTCCATACAAAAACAATTTTCCACAGATGTTAATTTTTCTTCCCTGGAATAAGATATCTCCATAAAAGATATTTCTCAAGCCCTAAAACTTCTAAATACAGGAAAAGCACCCGGCCCAGATGGATTCCCTGTGGAATTCTACTCCCATTTTTCTAAAGCCCTTCTCCCCTATCTCCTCTCTTTGTTTTCATACTGTATCTCCTCTAATGCCTCCTCCGGCACTTTTCAAGATGCTCTTATTTGCCTAATCCCTAAAGATGGGAAAGATCCTCATCTCTGTAAAAATTATAGACCGATATCTTTAGTCAACTCTGATTTTAAAATATTCGCTAAAATTCTTGCTCTCCGGTTAGAGCCTGTCCTACGATCTATTATTTGTAAAGAACAATCTGGCTTTATTAAAGGATGGAATATCTCGGACAATACCCGGATCTTCTTTAATATATTACATAAAGCTAACATTCATTCATAAACTTTATTTCGGCACAATTGGCCATAAAAGCAAAATTTTGGGATAATATTTAAAAATTGAATAAAATACAATAGATAAAAACAACATAAAAAAACAAGACAAAAGGGTTTACATTCCACGCGCTGGGAGAACTTTCTCAGGTATCAGCCATCTTAAAGAGCAAGACATAAAGTGCAAGTGCATGTGCATTTAGAGGCTAGTTCCAATAATTATTTGCTCCGTTTGTATTGCAAGTTTAAAAACTGCACATAGGAAAAATAATTTAAAAAAAGCTTAATAATAAGAAATTTACACAGCCGGCATATTTGCCCCAGTTGTCAACACAGTGCATAAAACGACAAACAATCGGGGGGAATGGTCTATGCACATTCAGAGACTGGCATAATAGTCATTAATAATAGATCAATTGTCTCCGCAACAACTAAATAAATACAATTTATGCAAAGAACATCTGTGAAAACATATCATAGACAATTGTCATTCCTATTTAGAGACTTATTCAAAATGGCTCTGCGCGTGCACCACATAGTAAATAAGAAGCGTGAGATTGAAAAAACAATGGACATGCGTGTGTCAGATTTTAAGATCCTATACACGTTGCAGCAGTGTCTCGACCCCAAGTTCCTGCAAAGTTGTAGTAGCCATCGCGACCTGGCCTTCCTGTATCCCTGGCAGAAAAATATCACATGAAGATCAGTCTCATCTACATTAAGGCACGCAGGGCACTCTGCGTTTGTGTGGCCCTCCCACTTTTTTGTGAATGAACGCAGCGGAAGGACTCCATGCCTAAATTGCAGGTAAAGCTTCTTAGCCAGAAGCGGCTGTATGTCGTCCAACACTGGTTCTAGAATATATATAGTTTTAACTTCCAGAAACTCAGCCGTCAGTCTCCCCACTGAGGGTCTCATCTCAAACTGGGCGAGTTTATGGTCTCTATAACTCTCGATCAAAGCTTTTCTGGGAGTTATTTGGGAGATTTCTTCTGCATTGTGCCACAAACTGCCCTGCCCAAGTCCTCACATGTTTTCTTAACATGTAGCAGCCAAGGCAACTTCCCTGCACCTCGCAACCCCATGACATCGATCAGTTCTTCTCTATAAGAGGCTAATTCAGGGGTGGACCACAGGCGCCGCCAGTATAATAATGGTCTAAGAGCAGCTTCTTCCTCAATGGGTCTGATCCCTAGATCCATACGTAGGGGTATTAGTGGTGTACTGGGTGGCAATCCCATAAGTTGTCTAATGAATAAATTCTCAGTACGGGCTAGCTGGCCAGCTGGGCAATGCCCCCATAGTTCGGCTCCATAGAGTGCAGCCGTCCTAGCCTGGGCCTTGTAAATTTCCACCGCAGGACTCACCCATTTTTCAGAGCATGACCTATATGATTTTAAAATACCCCCCGAAGTCTGGGATAATTTTAAGGCTGTTTTACTGATTTGGGCTCCCCAATCCATTCTTTCTGTCAATGTCATTCCCAGGTACTCAAATATAGATACCCGTTCTAGGGGACTTCCATCCAGAGAAGGCTTTGGGCGAGTGGTGTTACCTACATTAAAAGCCATATACTTTGTTTTTTGTAGGTTGATTTCTAGTCCCCGATGTTTGCAGAAAGCGCTAAAGTTATCCAGAGTTCTCTGGATTCCCATGGGGGATTTGGCAGGCAGGAGGGTATCATCTGCAAACATGAGGGCAGGTATAATGCGTTTCGCCAACCTGGGAGCATCAATGTTTACCCCAGCATTCAATGATTCTATTAAGCCATTAATAAAAAGGCAGAAGAGGGTTGGGGCCAGGACACAGCCTTGTCGGACCCCTCTCTCGACAGGCAGGGGGAATGAAAGTTCGCCATTTTTGCCAAATCTAATTCGAGCAAAGTTGCCCTCATGTAAGCCTTTTAACTGGTGGCAAAGATACTCTGGGACACCCATGTCTAATAGAGTAGCCCAGAGTTTGTCCCTTGGCACCAGATCGAAAGCTGACTTAAGGTCTACAAATATAAGGTAGAGGCTGCCACCCTCTATACTAACAGTTTTCCAATAAATCATCTGTAGCCTTAAGATCTGGTCAGTTGTTGATATCCTCGCTCGAAAACCGGCTGGAGGGAAGTGAGGATGTTATGTTCCTCCATCCAGTTTTGGAGATGCCCCAGTAGGACACGTGCAAACACTTTTTGGCTTACATCTATCAAACTAATTGGACGATAGTTGACAGGTAAAAGCGGAGAGCCCTTTTTAAAGCTAACAAATATCCCCATTCTCTTACAGCCATCTCTTTGGATGCAGAGAAAGCTTTTGACCGAATGGATTGGTCTTTTATTTTTCATACATTATCCTGGTTCGGTTTTGGTCCCAAATTAATTTCTTATATTTCTTTATTATACACTTCACCCAAAGCTACCATTTTTACTAATGGTTCGTTCTCTTTTATATTACAAAGAGGTGTTCGCCAAGGCTGTCCCCTTTCCCCTCTCCTTTTCATTCTAGCGTTAGAACCATTTCTAGCTAAAATCAAACAAAACTCTGAAATACATGGTTTCCAGCATGATAAACTTCATGTTAAAATGAGTGTTTATGCAGATGACATTCTCTTATTTTCTCTACTCTCTGTTCCAGCATTTATAGCAGAAGTCAAAGTTTTCTCTTTACTTTGTGGTTATAAACTAAACCACGATAAATGTGAAATTCTACCCTTGAATATCTTTTGTTTTAAACAAGATTTTCTCTCTACTAATTTTTCATGGAATCCCCAACAAATTAAATATTTAGGTCTCTTGTTTGCTCCTCTATTAAGAAAACCCTTTCCCTAAATATGACCCGTCTCTTCTCTACTCTTTCTACTTCTACTGCTAAATGGTACCCTTTATACTTATCCTGGTGGGGCAGACTTGATACCATCAAAATGATGCTGGCTCCCATTATTTTTTACATGATCTCAGCTATCCCTCTCCATCTTCCTGCATACTTTTTCAAAAAAATTAATTCCATTCTATCAATATTTTTGTGGAACAAAAAAAACCATGCATGTCTTTAATTAGGCTAAAACGCCCTAAATCTCAAGGTGGGGTTAATTTTCCAGATTTTCTGCTTTACCATAATGCCTTCCTTCTTAAACAACTCTCTAAGTCATTAAAGGATTCTACTCCTAATCCCTCTCCATTATGGAAGGACTTAGAACACTCCTTTCTATCCCCTTTTTCCCTTGATGAATCCCTCACTTTCACTCATAAATCTCATATTCTATCTTCACCTATACATAATACTACTCACAAACTTTTTCATTCCTTTATGCTATTACACCTCTCAGCTAAGGACCAATTTCTTAATTCATCTATTTGGCATAATACATTTCTTAAAATTAACAATAAACCCATTTTTTGGAAGACTTGGCGAGACAGAGGTTTACTTTGGATCCATCAGTTATACTCAAACGATTCTTTCCTTACCTTCTCCGATGCACAATCACTTTATCAATTACCAAAATCCTTCGCTGTCAAATTTAATTTGTTGATCAAACATTTAACAGATTCTATATCTCTTCTACCCTCTACACCACACTCTTTATTACCTCAACGCAACATTCTTCCCATTTTAAGTGGCCAACCTAGTGCATCATCCATTTACAAATTCCTTACTACACCTATTAAACAGATCTAAGACCCACACAGAGCTCCAATGGGAATCTGATTTCCACTCCTCATGGCCTACTATTTTTTGGGATAAATTATGTTTGCAAGACCGCAAGATCAGCCAGCACAACTCAAACACTTTTTTTTATATATAATCGTCTTCTGTTTACACCACTATCCTTACATAAATTTCAGCCCACACTCTCTTCAGATTGCTGGTCTTGTAATGCTTCTCACGCGGATTTATTTCATATGCTCTTTTCATGTCCCTCTACTCATCAGTTTTGGTTGAAAGTATGGTCTCAAATTAATACCATTTGCCATACCCTTTCCCTTTCTCCCCCGAAGCTGTATTTCTAGGCACATTATTTGATAATTGGCAAACCCTTTCTCATAACATGGACATTGTGGATTTATTGATTGCTATTGCTTTCCAGCAAATAACAAAAAATTGGAAACAGTCCACACAACTCTCCTTTCAATCTTGGTGGTATTGTGTATGTTATAACCATCGACTAGATCGTGCCTATGTTTCTCCTTTGTCCCTACTCATGAAAAGAGAACGCTTGTGGTCTCCTGTGACTATTTTCTTAGACGTTTCTGCACAAAGATCTACCCGTCATCACCCTTCATCGGAAGAGGTCCCCAAACCACCATGAATTGTTAATAATGATATACTATTGTTTTACATCTATAATTATATATTTTCTCTTTCTCTTTCACTTTTAATTGATATCATACTTCTGATTTGCAGCAATTTCCTCCCTTTCTTGTTCGATGCCTTTTAAAGTATATTAAGCTTTTTTACCTTCATATCTATTTATTTAATTATAATACTAGTGTTTCCTTGACCCTTGTTTCTCCTTCCCTCCCTCCCCCCACCTTTTTCCTTTCTCTTTCTTTCGTACATTTTATAACAATAGTTCTATATGCAACTATTTTTGTTTCATTACTTCTTGTTTCCGCATTGTGTACGTTTTAATTCAATTAATGTTTTTAATTGTCATTCAATATCTATTTGTTTGCTTGTACTTGGTTGCATTTTTCCACAAATAAAATTTATGTTTAAAACTTTTTTAAAAAGTCAATAGTGCTTATGTGCATAAAGTTACGGTTAGACTTGGACCTCTTTGCAGGGTCACAGTCAACCGTTTTGCCCTCCCCCTTCTATTTTTCACTGATCTAGTTTTTGCTGGCCTTAGGACTCTGCACACTTTACCATTGCTCACCAGTGCTAACATGTTTGTGCTCTCTCCCTAAAATGTCGTGGAATTGGCTTATTCGCAATTGGCACATTTAATTTACTTGTAAGTCCCTAATAAAGTGGTACTACATGTACCCAGGGCCTGTAAATTAAATACTACTAGTGGGCCTGCAGCACTGATTGTGATACCCATTTAAGTAGCCCTTTCAAACATGTCTCAAGTCGGCCATTGCAGCCTGTGGGTGCAGTTTTTAATTGCCAGGTTGATCTGGCAAACTAAACCTTTTGCCAGGCCCAAACCTTCCTTTTTAATTCATGTCACCCCTAGGGTAGGCCCTAAACAGCACACATGGCAGAGTGCAATGTATTTATAAAGTAGGACGTGTCATTTTAACTTTTACATGTCCTGGTAGTGAAAAACTCATAAATTTGTTTTTCAGTACTACAATCCTACCTCTCCCATAGAATAACTTTGGAGTTACCTTATTACATTTAATAAGCTGTGACTTCCAAATGGGACCAGGTAACCAGTTCATGTGTGGTGTCTTTGGAATTGTAATGAAAAATCCTCTTTTGTGATGAAGTCGGATTTTAAACTACAATTTTGAAAATGGTGCAAAAAGTACAGATGATTGATGGAATGCTATACAATGTCAAACGCTCACACCCAGTCAGAGATCTGGGCCTAAATCCATCCTTTGTTTGCTCACCAAGCCACTCCAGTTTGGAGCCAGCCATATGCAAAGCAGCATTGACCCAGCTCCCTATGGGAACAGTCCAGCCTGAACTGCCAGGTCAGGTCCTACCTAGACTGGAAACAAGCATCCTAGGACCGGTTTCGGGGTATCACCCCTCATCAGCCAGGATAGCTTGATTTTGGTGACATTGGGGCCCACGTCTGGGCGTATCCGTCCCACTTAGGGCGACAAATGCTAAATATGCCCAGATGTGGGTTTCGTGCACACTGTATCACTGGAACCAAGCTATATCCAGTTGATGAACCCATAACAAGGACAAAACTGGTCCTGGATTGCTTGTGTTCTGGTTCAGGGAGGGCCTGGCTTGGCAATTCAGGCTGGACTGTTCCTATTGGAGCAGGTTCAAGACTGATTTGCATATAGCTGTGTCCAAACTGAGGTGGCATGGTGTGCAAACTAATGATGGACTGGGATGCGGCCCCGGGTAATTACCAGTGGCTGAGATTAATTCAAGCATTCAATTTATCATTTTTTGTATACTTTCATATTGCACCCTAAGTGGAACGGATATGGCTCAGAGTGGACCAATCAATTATATTAGCATTATCACACAATCAATAATAAACAGAGCAAATCATTAAAGATAAAGAAAACTGGGCCCATTCATCGATTTTGAAGAATTTATTTTATATTAACATCGTCAAATGAAGTTTCAAACAAGTTGTCAGTGCGCATATAGTAAAAAGCATTGCCATTTACAATGCCAATAGCTACAACTCCAACAAATGCGAGACCTACTGCATTCACAATGCTTTTTTCAAATTACCAGTGTGACACTGAACAAACGAGGTGGGGATAGGGATTGTACCCTACGAAGACTTTAGTCTGAGTACATTATCCTGCTGAAAAGCCATCACCCTGCGAGACTCAACCAGGATGAAGAGATGCATGTACACCTGAGGTAACCTGTCCAATAAAGTTGTGTTCCCAATCTTTGTTTTGTTTTTGCACACATTGTCAGTCTTATGATGCACATATACATATGTATCATTTACATTGATACATTTTACAATGTGAGAGAACGATCTACACAGCACTCAGACTATATCTTTGCTTTGTATTCCTCACGCATTTTTAGCTTTACTATTTTTGCAATGGAATAGAAGGGAATATTTCCCTTTGTATCTATCTTAATTCTCTTCTATCTTTTTCTTTTTCCCTATTTTTCTACTTGACCGTATGAATACATCGGCAGTTGCGGCCAAATATTTACTTGGTATTTATATCATATTGATTTTTTTTAATCGATTTAATGAACTGAGAGGTCTTATAGCTAGAAACTACATGATTCAATGGAAGTGGGTTTTTCTTTTAAATTTAACACCTTTATTCACGTCTTCACTGTGAAAACACCACTTTTGAGAGTGTAGGTCCATGCAAAACTGTTTGTTTAACAGTTATTGTTTGATGTGTGAGTTGCAGCACAGTTTTTGAGATGAGATACAATATCAGATTATATATGTGTTGATAGTGAATGCTTGGGACAATCAAACTTGAGATGTAATTTGCGCATCGAGTTGGCGTATGCCAATTTAGCTACTGGGCGCGATCTGGTAATTTGTACATATTTCTTTGATCTAACACGCGACCTTTTGCACATTATCATGAGAACGTATAGCCACCGGGAAAGGACCTTTTCTGTTTGTCTATTTAATTATAGATATAAATCTTTCGCATATAGCGAGAGTATGACATGTATTTATTTTTTTATTAACTCATGATTTGGGAATCTGGCATGTATTTTGGATCAAGCATGAGACAATGCACACTTAGAAATGCCACTTGGTGAGGCTAATGTAATAAGCATTAAGTGCTGGAAATGTAATTGTGTATAATATGAAAAGAGAGTACTTAGCCGCTGGGAGAGAATGCTTTTCTTATGTATTTGTATTAATTAATTAATTAATTTTGCACTGTAATGAGCATTGAGTGCTGGAAATGCCATTGTGTATATTATGAAATGAGAGTACTTAGCCACTGGGCGAGAACGGTTTCTTATGTACATGTATTAATTAATCAATTAATTAATATTTTTTTCAGTACAGAGGTTGCATATTTAATTTATAACCGTGAACTATAATTTTGAAAAATTTAACATGCAGCATGGTTTTCAGAATTGTGGCGGATTAATGGGGAAGGTTTCTTTGCATACATATATATATATATATATATATATATATATATATATATATATATATATATATATATATATATATATATATATATATATCTACTAGCGGTCGCCAGTAGATAGTTATAGTTAGGACCTATTTTCCATAGGAAATCCGCAACATTCTATTCCCAATAACTTTGGCGCCGGTTGACGAATCTTTCATGAAATTTTCAAAACTCGTGGGGCGCTCCGGTCCGCTCCTATCCTGAAAGTCTCGGGGTGATTCGTCAAGTGGGGGCCGAGAAAAAAGGGGGTCCCAAACCGTGTTTTCCCCATGCAATTTTCAATAGGAACCTTTAGTCGCAGCTACAGCCCGAACTGCTGAACGGAATTACACCAAATTTGGCAAAAGGTAGCCCTTGGTTCAGAGTCGTGCCTTTTGGTTAAATGGTGTAAATCCGTTCAGTAGTTCCTGAGAAAATCAAAAGTAAAATCACATATATATCTATGGCCGCGGAGGGTCCGCGCACCCTCCCGATCACGAGTTGTATACTAATTGGCTGTCAACACTCCAAACCAGGAAGTGTTGGCAGCCATCTTGTTCCTCGGTAGAACCGAGGCACAAGAAACAAGTGCGCAAAACGCAAAAGGGGGCAGGGTAGAAACACCCTGACCCCTAGGCCTGCTTAGGGGTCCCACAAGGACCCCAGGGCCCAAAAAGCATTTTTTTTTTTTTTAAATCAGCGGGATGCGCTTAGGGTGCGCGGATTTTGCCGTAAAAAAAAAAACAAAGCACGGGCTCCCGCGCTTCGTTGTTATTTGGCCCCCGGGTGGGCCAAGTCCTGTGGGCATGCGGGGGTTTGTAAAATTTATGTATGGGGGGCCTCTAAGGCTCCCCCAAGCCCTGGGGACCGCCACCCCCCGGGGCTTCAACTAAAAAAGTGTGGCGGGGGGCACACGGCCCCCCGCAGCCCTGGGGACCGCCACCCCCGGGGCTTCTGTTTTAAAAAAAATAAATGACCTGTGTGGGGGGGCTCCAGCCCCCCCACACGCCCCGGGGACCGCCACCTCCCCGGGGCACTAACAAAAGAGATGTGGGGGTCCGTTTCGGACCCCCGAAGCCCCGGGGACCACCACCTCCCTGGGGCTTTACTAATGAAGGGAGGGGGGCCGCGTGGCCCCCCTCCTGGAGCCCTCCATGGCCCTGGGGACCGCCACCCCCCAGGGCCGGCTCCTGCAGTGTCCCGGGGTGCCTACCCCCAGGACACTGCTGTTTGCAATGGCAGGGCAGGAGCCGCGCAGCTCCCGCCCTGTCATTGCAAACTTGCTTTGCTTCATTGAAGCGAGAGCAGGGAAACCTGCTCTCGCTTCAATGAAGCAAAGCAGATTGCTTTTCCATAAGGGGAGCTGCATGTCAGCAGCTCCCCTTATGGAAAAGCAATGCCGGCTCCCGCAGGACGCGGGGAGCCGGCGGGACGGTGGGGGGATTGGGGACCCCCCACGGTCCCCAACGGAGAGGGCCAGCCCTGGAGGATGTGGTCCCCGGGGGCTACAAGTGGCCCGGGAGGGGGGCCACGCAACCCCCTTCCCCCCAAATTTTTTTTTTTAAAAGGCCGGCCCCGGGGGATGGGGTCCCCGGGGCCATAAGTGGCCTGAGGAGGGGGGCAACGCAGCCCCCCTCCAAATTATTTTTATTTTTTTTAAATATTAGGGGGCAGGCCCTGAGGGATGGGGTCCCCAGGACCAATAAATTAAAAAAAGAAGGGGGGCCACACAGCCCCCCTTCGTAAAAAGAACACACAAAAAACACACGCCCCCTCCTTGGCAGCACTCTGCAAACGCTCCCCCTGGCGCGTTTGCAGATGGGGAACGAATTCCCCTTGAATACTGGGGGTCCCTGGGGGCCAACTAGCCCACCAGGAACCTCCAGTATGTGCCAGGGGGCTGCGTTGCAGAGAGGTGTTCTGAGGCCACGCCCCTTTTTACACCTCTCTGCAACGCAGCTCTGTGGCGCTTAATGGAGGTAGCTGGTGGGCTAGTTGCACCCCAGGGACCCTCAGGATTCAAGGGGACTTAATTCCCCAACTTAAAACACGCCACGGGGCGCGTTTGCACAGTGGTGAAGGGAGGGGGCGAGGCCTGAGGTAATATGTGTGCAAACATGCCCTGTGGCGCATTTGAAGTTGGGGAATTAATTCCTCTTCAATCCTGAGGGTCCGTGAGGGCCAGCTAGCCCACCAGGTACGTCCAGTAAGCGCCACAGAGCTGCGTTGCAGAGAGGTGTAAAAAGGGGCGTGGCCTCTGAACACCTCTCTGCAACGCAGCTCCCTGGCGCATACTGGATGTACATAGTGGGCTAGTTGGACCCCAGGGACCCTTAGGATTCAAGGGGACTTTATCTCCCAACTTAAAACGGCCAGAGGGCGTGTTTGCACACATGTAACCTCAGGCCCTCCCCTCCCTACACCAGTGTGCAAACGCGCCCCATGGCGCGTTTTAAGAGGTAGTTTTAATCCCCCTGCCCTATTATGTACTAGGGAGTTACAGAGGAGGTCATGCTAATCACAGGGGTACCCCAACGCATAGTGTTCCCTAGTGTATGTAGGTGTTTTAACTGTATTCTAAGTGTCTTTTACCATAGCACTGGCTCTAGGCCTGGTTAGTCAGAGTCAGTTACCACCAGTACACGTCTGGAAAAGGTGTGGGCACAGGATGATTTTGCAACAAGGCCTCTTTCTGCTCCTCTGTTGGGTCTTTCTGCACATGTCTTGCTTCTTCCTGGATTTTTCTTCGTCTTTGTGGACTTCTGTTTCTTTCGACATTTCTTTTGCTTCTTTCTGTGCGTTTTTTCTTCTTTCTTCACATGTCCTACTTCTGTATTCATAGTTACAAACTAGCATTTGAAAAACCTTTGAAATTCACTGAAAAAACCATAGGTTTCAGGCACGTTATAGTTAGAAATTAGCATTTAAAAAACCTTTGAAATTCACTGAAAAAACCATAGATTTCAGGCACGTTATAGTTAGAAATTAGCATTTAAAAAACCTTAGAAATTCACTGACAAAACCATAGGTTTTAGGGAAAGTTATAGTTAGTTGGACATTGCACTCGTACAAAACCCGTGAAATTCCCCGTTATAGTTAGTTCAGCTAACTATAACTCGCGCCTCGCAATGCACTGGTGATGACGTCACATATTACATCATTCATGACATGGTCAGTGACATCACTGATGACATCTCAAATGACATCACTGATGACATCATCCACATGAAAACCTGATGCACCTCCTCACACTCTAATATAACCTTTGATACACCCACTGTAAAATACAGACTTCCATTTTCAAAACCATCGACACACCAAAACCAGTTACTACATGCGCACTCACTGATTCCTAGGTCTACACACACATCCACTCATTCACCCATACAATCACTCATACATGCAGTCACTCATCAATACAACACTATCATATGCACTGATACACCTATACAGACACTCACACACTGCCACTCATCCATGGAGTTACTCACACACCTAGTCAGTCATGCAAATAATCAATCACACTCCCATTTACTCACCTATACAGATACTAACACATACTTACTCTCTTATATAATCACTGATACAAGTACACACTCATCCATACAGGCACTCTCACAATCACTGACTCTAACGTATAGTCATTTATACTCCAACTCTCACATACAGCCTTTTCCCTATGTAGTTACTTGGACATGTACCACTGAGACATCCATTCACTCACCAACACACCCATACACACACTCACCCGCCCATACAGCTGTTTTCACATGCACTCTTGAACCCATACACCCAGTGAATCAACCACTCACACATCTATGCACAGAGTCACACACCTCACACCCACCCACACACACACTCAGTCTCCCATACAAATTCTCAAGCAACCAATCAATAACCGATATACACACTCATGTAGCTACTCACCAACCCATGCATTCAGTGAGACACATTTAATCACTCACTTATACAGTCAGTCACGCACCTACTAAATCATCCATCCAGACACTTATACACCCACTCATTCTTCAATACACCTTGGCATATATATAAAACATATTTAAACTTTACAGAAACACACAGTGACTGGATGATGTCATCAGTGATGTCATTTGAGATGTCATCAGTGATGTCATCAGTGATGTCACTGACCATGTCATGAATGATGTAATATGTGACGTCATCACCAGTGCATTGCGGGGGCGCGAGTTATAGTTAGCTGAACTAACTATAACGGGGGAATTTCACGGGTTTTGTACGAGTGCAATGTCCAACTAACTATAACTTTCCCTAAAACCTATGGTTTTTTCAGTGAATATATATATATATATATATATTCACTGAAAAAACCATCCAACTAGCCCACCAGGTACCTCCAGTAAGTGCCACAGGGCTGCCTTGCAGAGAGGTGGTCCGAGGCCACGCCCCTTTTTACACCTCTCTGCAAGGCAGCTCTGTGGCGCTTACTGGAGGTACCTGGTGGGCTAGTTGGACCCCAGGGACCCTCGGGATTCAAGGGGACTTAATCCCCCAACTTAAAACGCGCCACGGGACGTGTTTGCACAGTGGTGAAGGGAGGGGGCGGGGCCTGATGTGACATGTGTGCAAACAGGTCCTGTGGCGTGTTTTAAGTTGGGGGATTAAGTCCCTTTGAATACTAAGGGTCCCTGGGGGCCAACTACCCCACCAGGTACCTCCAGTAAGCGCCACAGGGCTGCCTTGCCTTGCAGAGAGGTGGTCCAAGGCCAAGCCCCTTTTTTCACCTCTCTGCAACACAGCTCTGTGGAGCTTACTGGAGATACCTGGTGGGCTAGTTGGACCCCAGGGCCCCAGGGACCTTCAGGATTAAAGGGGACTTAATCACCCAACGTGGCACGTTTGCACAGTGGTGAAGGCAGGGGGCGGGTCCTGATGTGACAAGTGTGCAAACGCGCTCCGTGGCATGTTTTAAGTTGGGGGATTAAGTCCCTTTGTATCCTGAGAGTCCCTGGGGGCCAACTTGCCCACTAGGTACCTTCAGTAAGCACAACAGAGTTGCGTTGCAGAGAGGTGTAAAAAGGGGCGTGGCCTTGGACCACCTCTCTGCAAGGCAGCTCTGTGGTGCTTACTGGAGGTACCTGGTGGGCTAGTTGGCCCCCAGGGACCCTCAGGATTCAAGGGGAATTAATCCCCCAACTTAAAACCTGCCAGGGGGCGCGTTTGCACAGTGGTGAAGGGAGGGGGTGGGACTGATGTGACATGTGTGTACTTATCCAATCACTACGCCAAAACCCAAGCACTTATAAATTCAACATGCACTCTCCTTGCAGTACTCTAATCATCCAGTCAGTACCCATGCACTCATGCAATGACCCATGCACTAACTCATGCACTGCTACAATACCCTGAGCACTTCCCATGCAGTCCAGCCATCGCCCTGTCAGTACCCATGCACTCCTTCAATCATCCAGCCAGCACCATGTACTTATCTAATCACTCCACCAAAACCCAAGCACTTATAAATTCACCATGCACTCTCCTTGCAGTACTCTAATCTTCCAGTCAGTACCCATGTACTCATGGAATGGCCCAGGCACAAACACATGCACTGCTACAATCCCCTAAGCACTTCCCATGCAGACCTCTAACCACCTACACACTACTGATTCTCTCCTCCAATTACCCAGGTAGTACCCATGCACTCCAGAAATCCCTCTTTCACTACCCATGCACTCCTCCAATCACTCAGCCAGCACCATGTACTTATCCAATCACTCCGCCAAAACCCAAGCAGTTATAAAATCACCATGCACTGTCCTTGCAGCACTCTAATCATCCAGTGACTACCCATATACTCATGCAATGACCCAGTCACTAACACATGCACTGGTGCAATCCATTGAGGACTACCTATGCAGTCCAGTAATCTCACTGGTACTACCTATGCAGTCCTCCAATCCCCCAGCCAGTCCTATGTCCTTATCCAATCACTGCGCCAAAACCCAAGCACTTATAAATTTACCATGCACTCTCCTCGCAGTACTCTAATCATCCAGTCACTACCCATGTATTCATGCAATGATCCAGGCACTAACACATGCACTGCTACAATCCCTGTGTACTACCCATGCAGTCCTCTAACCACCTACACACTTCTCATTCGCTCCTTCAATTCCCCTGGTAGTACCCATGCAGTCCAGCAATCACCCTGTCACTCCCCGTGCAGTCCTCCAGTCACCCAGCCACTACCATGTACTAATCCAAACACTCCGCCAATACCCAAGCACTTATAAATTCACTCAGGCACTCTCCTTGCAGTATTCTAATCTTTCAGTCAGTAGCTATGTACTCATGGAATGATCCAGGCACTAACTGATCACTGTTACAATCCCATATGCCCTACCCATACAGTCCTGTATCCACTTACACACTTCTCATTTGCTCCTTCAATTTCCCAGGTAGTACCCATGAAGTCCCGCAATCACACTGTCACTCCCTGTGCACCCCTCCAGTCACCCAGCCACTACCATGTACTAATCCAAACACTCCTCCAATACCCAAGCACTTATAAATTCACCACGCACTCTCCTTGCAGTACTCTAATTATCCACTCAGTACCCATGTACTCATGCAATGACCCAGTCACTAACACATGCACTGCTGCAATACCTTGAGGACTACCTATGCAGTCCAGTAATCTCCCTGGTACTATCTATGCAGTCCTCCAATCACCCAGCCAATCCTATGTGCTTATCCAATCTCTGCGCCAAAACCCAAGCACTTATAAAATCACCATGCACTCTCCTTGTAGCACTCTAATCATCCATTCACTACTCATGTACTCATGCAATGACCCAGGCATTAACTCATGGCAAATACAGAGGAGGTAATGCTAATCACAGGGGTACCCCAACGCATAGTGTTCCCTAGTGTATGTAGGTGTTTTCCATGTATTCTAAGTGTCTTTTAGCAAAGCACTGGCTCTAGGCCTGGTTAGTCAGAGTCAGTTACCACCAGTTCCCATCAGCAAAACGTTGGGGGCACAGGAGGACTTTCTGCTCCTCTGTTGGTTCTTTCTGCACATCTCTTCTTCTTCCTGCACTTTTCTTCATCTTTCTGGACTTCTGTTGCCTCTTTCTGCATTTGTCTTGCTTCTTTCTGCGCTTTTCTTCCTCTTTCTTCACATGTCCTACCTTTGTAGGCATAGTTAGAAATTAGTATTTAAAAAACCTTAGAAATTCACTGAAAAAACCTTAGGTTTCAGGGACGTTATAGTTAGAAATTAACATTTAAAAAACCTTTGAAATTCACTGAAAAAACCATAGGTTTCAGGGACATTATAGTTAGAAATGAGCATTTAAAAAAACCTTAGAAATTCACTGAAAAAACCATAGGTTTCAGGGACGTTATAGTTAGTTGGAGATTTCACTCGTACAAAACCATAGAAATTCGGCCGTTATAGTTAGTAGACCTAACTATAACTCACGCCCCCGCAATGCACTGCTGATGACGTCACATATTACATCACTCATGACATGCTCAGTGACATCACTGATGACGTCACTGATGACATCTCAAATGACATCACTGATGACATCATCCGCGTGATCATCTGATGCACCTCCTCATACCCTAATAAAACCTTTCATACACCCACTCTAAAATACAGACCACCAATGTCAAAACCATAGACAGACCAATAGCAGTTAGTACATACCTGCTCAGTGATTCATACGTCTACACACACATCCACCCACTAACCCATACAGTCACTCATACACACAGTCATTCATCTATACAGCCACTGATATATCCACTCATACACCCATATAGACACTCACACACTGCCACTCACCCAAAGAGTTACTCATACACCTGGGCAGTCAAGGAAAGAAACTATCACACATCCATTTCCTTGCTTATACAGTCATACACACACCACCGCACTTATTTATACAGATACTAACATATACTTACTCTCTTAAACAATCACTCATAGAAACACACACTCATCCATACAGATATTCTTGCAATCACTCACTCTCACATATAGTCATTTATATACTCCAACACTCACATATACTGTTTTAAAACATATGTAGTTACTCACACATGCACCACTGAGACATCCATTCACTCAGCAACACACCCATACACACTCACCCACCCATACAGCTGTTTCCACATGCACTCTTGAACCCATACACCCAGTGAATCAACCACTCAAACATCTATGCACAGTCACACACCTCCCACCCACCCACACACACACTCAGGCACCCATGCAAATTCTCAGGCAACCAATCGATAACCCATATAGACACTCATGTAGCTACTCACCAAGCCATGCAGCCGCTTACACACCAACTAACAGACTAATAAAGACATTCACACAGTTTAGTCACTAACCCATGCATTCAGTAAGACATTTAATCACTCACTTATACAGTCAGTCACACACCTACTAAATCATCCATTCAGACACTCCTACACCTACTCATACTTCAATACACCTTGGCATATATATATATAAAACATATTTTTATACTTTACAGAAACACTCATTCACTGGATGAAGACATCAGTGATGTCATCAGTGATGTCATTTGAGATGTCATGAGTGATGTCACTGAGCATGTCATGAGTGATGTAATATGTGACGTCATCATCAGTGCATTGCGGGGCGCGAGTTATAGTTAGGTCAACTAACTATAACAGCCGAATTTCTATGGTTTTGTACAAGTGAAATCTCCAACTAACTATAACGTCCCTGAAACCTATGGTTTTTTCAGTGAATTTCTAAGGTTTTTTTAAATGCTAATTTCTAACTATAACGTCCCTGAAACCTATGGTTTTTTCAGTGAATATATATATATATATAATTTTATTTGAAAGGTTTCATATAGCGCTGGCTAGACCCGGAGGTATCAGAGTGCTTTACATGAGCAGAAGCAGTAAAAAAAAGCAATTGTTCAGGGTAAACAAAACAAGCAAGTACATCTCTCATTAAGTTAAGGGGGGCAAAATTATGGGTGGTTCACAAGTTATAGACATCTAAATAATAAAATGGGGGTAACGACTCAGAGCAGAGAGGAGAGTATCAACAGGGAAGAACAAATTGTAGAAGTAGGGGGCAAGGGTAGGAGAGAGAGGGTGGAGAGCAAAAGAGGATAGGTCAGGGTAAACAGGAGGAAATGTAAAAAGGGAGAGCGAAGGGAGAGCCAGGAAAACAGAAAGATAACCAATGCAGGGGAAACAGGAAGACCAGGTCAAAGGAGTGATTATAGACTCCAATATTTGTTGAGAAGGTGATATTTTAGGTCTTTTTTAAAGCTGAGGTAGGAGGGATTGCAGCGCAGGTCCCTCGGGAGGGCATTCCAAATGTTCGGGCATTTCCGGAGAAGGAGCGAGATTGGGTGGTTTTCTTTTTTAGCAGCGGGGGGACAAGGAGGAGCGCAGTTGTGCTTCTCATCAGTCTGGAGCAGCCCGCTTTTATGAGTTTGTTTGTTAGGTATGAAGGGAATTGTTGGTGAAGAGCTTTGTGCGTGATGCAGGCAGTCTTATAAACGCATATTCCTTCAATGGGCAGCCAATTTAGGGATTTGAGGGCAGGCGAGATGTGGTCGAATTGTTTACAGTCAGTAATGAGCCTGGCCGCCAAGTTGAGCACAGCTCTAAGGGGGGCTAGGTGAACTTTAGGGGTTCCGGTGAGGATAGCGTTGCCATAGTCAAGCTTAGAGAGGACTAGTGATTGGGCATTCCATTTGAAGTCGTCTAGAGGAATGAAGGGTTTGATTTTCTTGAGGTGTCAGAGAGTGAGAAGTGCTCCTTTGGCCGCGTTATTTATGCTGTCCTTAAGAGCCAGGTTTTTGTCAAGAGTGAAACCTAGGGATTTCGCCGAGTCAGATAAAGTGAGCTGACAATTGAGGGCATTGAGATCCGAGATCCAGCCTTGGATGGGGAGACGGTTGTTTTTAGGAGAGAAAAGAATAATTTCCGTTTTATTGGGGTTAAGTTTAAGATGGTTAGAGTAGAACCAGGATTGGATCTTGCTCAGGGTATTGTTTAAATGAAGTACATCAGAATGGGATTCGATCTTATAGTAGAGTTGGGTGTCGTCAGCATAGAGGCGATAGTTGATTCCAGCTTGTTTCAAAATTAGATTAAGCGGTTCCATAAAGAGGTTGAAGAGAGAGGGGGAGAGAATAGAGCCCTGGGGGACACCCAGGGAGACAGGTGTAGGATTGGAGAGGCAGGCGTTGATTTTTATTTGTTGTGTTCTGTACTGGAGGAAGGAAGAAAACCATTTAAGGACCAAACCATTAAGGCCAAAGCGAGCTTTAAGCGAATTAAGTAAGGAAGAATGGTTGACTGTATCGAAAGCTGCAGAGAGGTCGAGGAGTATAAGAGGGCAAGCCTCTCCATTGTCTAGGGAACTGTGAATGTTATCGACAATGTTCAGCATGGCGGTTTCTGTACTACAGCCTTTCCTGAAACCGGATTGAAAGGAGTCAAGTAAGTTGAATTTGCCTATGTGTTTGTCCAGTTGAAGCAATGCACATTTCTCAAGGGCTTTAGCAAGAAGTGGGAGGTTAGAGATAGGGCGGAGGTTGTTGGGGTCAGCAGTAAGGTTTTTAAGAATGGGAGTGATTTGTCCGAGTTGGAGGGAGTCGGGGACGCATCCAGTGGCAAAAGAGGTGTTAATGATTTTAGTCCAACAAGGGGCTATGATGTGGTTAAGATTATGAACTAGGTTAGAAGGGAGTGGGTCTTTGGTGTGTGAGGTCGGCTTTAGTTTAGAAATGATATTAAAGACTTCGAGCTCAGTCATAGGAAGGAAATTATACCAGGAGGCGCTATTTTTCAGTTGTAAGTTGGAAAGGATGTCACTGGGCGAAGTTGGAATGGGTAGGTGAGTGGGAGCATTAGGCGGGTGGGACGCTGCCGAACAAGGAGGTATGTCTATGGCTACGTCTATGGCAAATTGGGGGCTGGGTAGGGCCAGACTTTGAGGGAAGGATTGATCAATTTTAGCAATTTTATCCGAGAGGAAGTTGGCAATTTCCTCACATCTTTCAATTGAAGCCGTCAACTCAGAAGGGGCAGATGATGTTTGTTTTCTTACAATGTTAACCAGCTCTCTGGGCCTGTTTTTGGCACGATCAAGTTGAGCACGAAAGAAAGATGCCTTTTCATTGATAATGTGCTTCTTATAAGTTGATCTAGCTGATCTGAGTAGGGCAAGATGGGAGGGTGAGGGGTGTTGTCTCCATGTTCTTTCTGTTAGTCTAAGTTGTCTTCTTTCGTTGTTGAGTTCAGGATTGAACCAAGATTTGGATTGGATTTTTCTTTGTTGTTTTAGTTTAAGTGGGGCGACTTGGTCCAGGACATCACTAATGGCCTTATTGAAATGTTCAGTGGGCTCGTTAGCATTTTGGGAGAGAGGGGTGAGATGAAGTTGAGCTTGGAGTTTAGATTCGAGTTCACTTGGGGGGACTTGTTTAAGGTTTCTGGTCCACATCATGGGTTTGTTATTTGCTGCAGGAGGGAGCAGGGCACTGGTTGCGATCTTGAACAGAATGAGATGGTGGTCGGACCAGTCGATGGGGATGATGTTGGAAAGGGAGGCCAGGTCAGTGTTGGAGATGATAGCGTCGAGTGTGGCCCCTTTGATATGGGTAGGATTGTGACATAGTTGCTTAAGGTCATTCATCTCAAGAAGGTTAATGAGGCGCCTAACAGTGGGATCCACTGAATTATTCCAGTGGATGTTGAAATCTCCTAAAAAGATATTTTTCGAGGCAGAAAGTGAGGAGCAAGTGAGAAGGTCAAATAATTCATCGGCGAAGAGAAGAGGCTCACCCTGAGGGTGATAGATGTTATGTAGTCTAATCGGAGAAGAGCCTTTGACAGTGAGTTCAACGCCAAGGTTTTCAAATGTCGAGTGATCCGTGTTCTTTAAAAGGGAGAGTTGAAATTCATTTTTATAGATTGTAGCTAGTCCACCTCCTTTTCTGTCGGGTCTGTCCTGCCTAATGATGGCGTAGCCGGGGGGGGGTGAGTAAGTCAAGAATAGCCGCCGAGTGGTCATTGAGCCAGGTTTCGGTGAGGAAGGGGATGTCAAAAGCCTCGCTGAGGATGTAGGACTGCCGATCTGCAGTTAACAAGCAAGCAAGAAAGGGGATTTAGGTTATCCTTAGCAGGTTTAAGAGAGTGGATGGTGGTGAGTTGTGCTGGAGGTCTAGGTGAAATGGGTGTAGAAGGGAATCTGTTAACGCCCACAATAACTGGGATGCTGGAGTAAGGGAAGTGATCCATAATCAGAGGCTTAGGTAGATAGGAGTTACACAGGTTAATTAGGTCAGAAGTGGAGAGGTAGCTAACAGCACGGTGAGGCCTGTGTGTTCATCTGCAAAGGGGTGTAGTCAGCCATTGGGTGTGTTGGGAAAAGGTATGAGAGCAAGAGTGATAGGTATCAGCGAATTTGGGGCAAGCCCTGGTGTTAAGGGTGTTGATATCCCCTTTGAGCCGTGTTAGTTCAATAGCCATAGCCGAGAGTTTGATTTCTATGCTGTTTAGTGTCTGTGCTATAAAATTGAGGGGGAAAACCGCTGAGATGGAGGAAGTGGATGAGGTGGGGTCGATGTTGACAGGGGCAGGCAGTCCAATGATAGGAGGGGGAGTAAGGCCAGGGGAGGGGGTCCGAACAGAGTTCAGACAGTTGTAAAAAGGATTCTGCTTGGAGTGGGACGAGTCGATAATACAATCAGGAGATGTGAAGGGAGAGAGCAAGATAGAGTGAGGGTTGCAGGGATCAACCACTTCGGATTGATTGGGAAGGATGCTATTAGGAGAAGGAGAATTAGACATAGAGGGGAGTACAGTAGGATTCCCCGGGGGGGGCAAGTGAGTAGGAGAAGGGTTAGAAGGAGAGAAAGGGAGGATAGTAGGGGCTGGAGGGGATCGGTCGCTAGAAAGAGTAGGAGTAGGAGCATTAGACCTAGAGGATAGTGAAGAAGGAGTTCCAGGGGGAGGCATGTGAGTTGGGAAAGAGTTTGTGGGAGAATCTGGGAATATGGAAGGGCCAGGAGGGAGTCGGTCGCTGGTAAGAAGAGAAGTCGAAGAATTAGACATAGAGGAGAGTGCAGAGGGAGTCCCCAGAGGGGACAAGAGAGTAGGTAAAGAGTTAGGGGGAGAGTCAGGGAAGATGGTAGGGGCAGGAGGGGAGCGATCGATGGTGGCAGTAGGAGGAGGAGACGAAGGATTAGACAAAGAGGAGAGTGCAGGGGGAGTCCCAAGAGGGGGCAAGTGAGTAGGAAAAGAGTTAGGGGGAGAGTCAGGGAAGATGGTAGGGGCAGGAGGGGAGCAATCGATGGTAGGAGTAGGAAAGAGATCCAACGGTCTTGGGGGATCAGGGGGGGGTCCTCGGCAGGGGAATGGGGCCTCATCAGAGACAATGAGTGAGGTTGGGAAGGGTAGGGGAATGAGGGCCAGAACCGGGGTAGCGGGAGAAGACATGTGGGCGTCAGGCAATTGGGTTACTGAGGGGTTATGAACCAGTTGGGAGAGTTGATAGGCCAAGGTACTGAAATGGTTGTCGAAAATGTTGAGGTGGTATTCAGATGCTTGAATAAGAATGTTCCCAGTTCTCAATATGGAAATGTCGATTTCCCCGTAAAAGGCTAGGGATGGGGTTGTTGACAGTTTGAATCCGTACGGAATTTTGCTAGATTTAGTGATAGGAAGGTGGAGAAGGAAAGTGTTTTTCCATTTAGTGGGGCGTTTGGAGTAGAAAATAAAGTTTGTTTTCATTGGAGAGGACAGGCTGTGGTAGGTATCAACTATTAGCGTTTCAGGGTGACGTGTCAATAATTTATGTTTGTAATTTTTCTTGGCGTTTTTGGAAAGATTAGATGGATATAAGATGGTCCATGAGTTGGGGCCATGTCTGGCGAGAGCAGGATCAGGGGGAATGAGGGGGGGGTTGGGAGAGGACATGGTCGGAAGCACAATGAGACAGGGGGAAGGAAAAGGAAGGAGGATTTAGAAAACGCGATAGGGGAGAGAATTCAAGTGAGTAAATATTCAAGATGGGGAGTGTCCAACGCAGGGTGATAGGAGGGGTGATATGTCAAAATAATTAACAATAAAAATATCCACAATAAAAGAACATCAGTATTGAGAACCGGGACAACACAATTTGAAGAATGGAGATTTTAGGAAAGGGATTGTGCAGGGAGAGTTCTAGTATAGTGAAATATTCAAAAAATGGTGGTCATCAACACAGAGTAAAGGGGAAAAAAAACAGGTACCGGCGTGGTACTCAAGGCAACGCTAACAGCATCTACATCAGAATTGGAATACGAAAATTAAATGGAGGGCAGCCAAAACTAGTGGTGACTACATATTAAGACAAACATCAACATCAGAAAAGGGAAGGTTTTTTTTTTTTTTTTTATCCGAGTGAAGCTATGGAAGAACTTGATCCAAAAATGGCCGTCCTTATTCCCGCCTAGATAATGGTAGTCCTACCTCAGTTTCAGCAGAGTTCTGTGTTAGGAGAGTCCCTTTTTTTTCATGTTGATTGAGGTATTTGAGTCGTCATCTTGCGAAGCCACCAGAGATAATGAAGAGTGAGTGGCAATACAAAATGAAAGGGGGCAAAAAGGTCCCAATAAAAGGTGCATCAGCAATAGGGGAAAAGTGTAGGGCTCAGGTTGTGATTAACACCATGAGGTTATAGAATCTGGGACCCCAGAGTAACAATGTGTTGAGGGGAACCAGGTATCAACGGGGGGGACTCAGCGGGATGTCGAGGGCCGAGGCAGCCCCGGAAGAGCAGGTCACCCTCCCCGGGCCGGAAGAAAGGCTGATTCCATGGAGATGAGGCGGTAGGACCCCAGGGGGGGTGCACCAAAGAGCGAAGGAGAACAACAAACATCAGCAATGGTGAGGGTTCTAGGTGCGGTGCTCACCAATATCGAGAAGATCAGAGCCACATCCCGGGGCCAGGAAAGACTCTACCAAGAACCCAGGAGTGGTGCAAAACTTGTCACGCTCCCACCGCAAGGAAACAACATCAACCACCTCGGCAGCCGGGCCCGTGTTGCCAGACGGAGCCGGGTAATGCCGAAGCAAGCCTGATCCGGTATCCGATTAACAGCCAACCATACCAAACAAGGGCAGCGTCAACAGCTAGAGGTGATCAGGGAGGACATTGGTATAGGGGGCGCAGCATAAGCAGCGATGGTCACAACGGTGAAGAACGGAGCTGCGGAGGAGATTCAACAGCCCCCGAACAACAAATGAGGCAACGATCATGCACGGCCCAGGGGGGTAAAACGCCAGGCCTGTGCGGCCAGAAGGAGCCGGGAAATGCCGAGGCAGGCCCAATCCGGCATCCAACTACCTTCCCGCCACCAACAAACAAGGCCAGCGTCAGCGGCCTGAGACAATCAGGGGGGACACAGGCATGGGGGGAACAGCGTAAGCAGCGGCGGTCAAAACGGTCGGCGCGGAGGTGATTTAAAGCAACGGTCAAGCATGGCCCAGGGGGAAGACGCTCAGGAGGCAACCCGGTCCCAATAGTTCCGCCAGACCAGTCGAATAAGTAGTCGGGGTCTGCGAGGGATCGGAGCCGCGGGGCCAACTTGGACTGTCTCCGCAAGGAAGTAGAGGTCCGTCTCCCGAAGGTCGTCGTTCGAGGAAAAGGAGTCCGCCCGAAGAACAGCACTCAGTAAGGTAAGGTTGCAACCTGGACAGTCTCCGTTAGGTCATAGATCGTAGGAGAAATTGTTTGTAGCGTAACCAACAGACGGATAGGAGTGTCACAGTTTAAGAGGGAGAGTTCTGTCTCCCGTAGGTCGTCGATCGAGGAAGAGGAGTCCATCCGCAGTACAGCCCTCAGTAAGGTAAGATTGTCGTAGAGCAGATTTGGAGGGAGAGGGAGGTGGATGACAAGGCTAAAACTGGTATTTGAGAGAAATGTTTATCCCAAGCCTGGAGCTTCCTAGAGGAGCTCCTCTCCGGCGGCCATCTTGTCATTCTACACACACACACACACACACACACATATATATATATATATATATATATATATATATATATAAATATATATTCACTAAAAAAAACTAAGGTTTCAGGAACATTATAGTTAGGCTCAGATTTCACTCATACAAAACCAGTGAATTTCTGCTGTTATAGTAACCTGAGGTAACTATAACTTGCCCCCGCAATGCACTGCTAATGACCTCACATATTACATCACTCATGACATTGTCAGTGACATCCCTGATGACATCACTGATGACATTTCAAAGTACATCATTGATGACATCTATTGAGTGTAAGTATTTTCTAAGAGTTTATGGGTGTAAAACATATATACTAACCTACTTACAAAGTTAAATTAGTAATATTGCTGCACTACTACTGAGTGATACTGCTTCGAACATATATTTCGTGAGTGTATGCATCCTTGTGTGTATAGGTGTGTAAGTGGCTGTATGGGTGTATAAGTGGGTGTGTGAGTAGCTGTGAGGGTTAGTGAGATGGTGTGTGAGTGGCTGTATTGGCGAGTGAGAGGTTGTGTCAGTGGCTATATGGGTGAGTGAGTGGCAGTGTGAGTGGCCATATGGTTGGGTAAGTGGGTGTGTAGTGATTGTATGGGTGAGTGAGTGGGTGTCTGAATGGCTGTATGAGTGAGTAACTGGGTGTGTAAGTGGCTATATGGGTGAGGGAGTGGTTCTTTGAGTGGGTGTTTGGTTAAGTGAGTTGTTGTGTGAGTGGCTGTATTGGAGAATGAGTGTCTGTGTGAATGGCTGTATGGGTGAGTGACTAGATGTGTGAGTTCTTGTACAGATTTGTAAATGGATATGTAAGTGGTTGTGGTGGTGTGTGAGTAAGTGTGTGAGAGCTTGTATGGGTAAGCGAGTAGCTGTGTTGAGAGGTAGGGGTGAGTGAGTGGGTGTGTCAGTGACTGTGAAGGTAAATAAGTGCATGTGTGAGTAGCTATATGGGTGAGTGGGTGGCTATGTGACTGGCTGTGTGGGTGAGTAAATGGTTGTGTGAGTAGCTGTACGAGTGAGTGAGTGGGTGTGTGAGTGCCTCTATGGAGGAGTGAGTGGGTGTGCGAGTACTGGTATGTGTCTGTGAATGGGTATGTGAGTAGTTGTGCAGGTGTGTGAGAAGGTATACAAGATTTTGTATGGGGGTGTGAGTGGGTGTGTGAGTGGTTCTGTGGATGATGTCATGAGTGATGTCATTTGAGATGTCATCATTGATGTCACTGACCATGTCATGAGTGACGTAATATGTGAGATCATAAGCAGTGCATTGCGGAGGTGTAAGTTATAGTTCGTTCAGGTAACTATGACTGCTGCATTTCATTGGTTTTGTACAAGTGAAATCTGAGCCTAACTATAATTTTTCAGTGAATTTCTAAGGTTTTTTAAATTCTATTTCCTAACTATAATGATCCTGTAACCTTTGTATTTTTTAAGTGAATTTCTAAGGTTTTTCAAATTCGATTTCCTAACTATAACATCTCTGTAACCTGTGGTGAAGACAAGGAATGGAGCCTCCAAGCAGCTCTCAGAAATCCTCCTGTGTCGGACTTACTGGAGGTAACAGGAGGGCTTCTGGGCCCCCAAGAACCCTGAGCATCCAAGAGGACTTCATCCCCAACCAGTATTGTGCCAGGAGGTGCATTTGCAGAGTGGTGGAGAAAGGGGGCATGGCCTCCCAAGTCCTCACACCAATTGCGCTCTGTGGAACTTACTGGAAGTAATAGGAGGGTAGTTGGCCCCCAAGAACCCTCTGGGGCGAGGAAGACTTCATCCCCCAACCAGCAGTGCTCAAGGAGTTGCATTTGCAGAGTGGTGGACAAAGCGGGCGTGGCCTCCAACAACGTCTCAGCAATCCCGCTCTGTGGGATTTACAGGAGTTACCAGGAGGGGTAGTTGGCCCCAAGGACCCTCAGAAACCAAGGGGACTTCATCCCCCCTCCAGCAGTGCACCAGGTATCGCGTTTGCAGAGTGATAGAGAAAGGGGATGTGGCCTCTGAAGACCTATCAGCAATCCCACAGTGTGGGACTTACTGGAGGTAACAGGAGGGCTTGCTGGCCCCCAAGGACCCTCTGGAGCTAAGGGGACTTCATCCTCCAACCACCAGTGCACCAGGAGGTGCATTTGCAGAGTGGTGAAGAAAGGGGGCGTGGTCTCCGAAGTCCTCTCAACAATCAGGATGTGTGGGACTTACTGGAGATAACAGGAGAGCTTGTTGGCCCCCAAGGACTCTCAGCATCCAAGGGGACTTCCTCCCCAACCAGCAGTGCACCAGGAAGCTTGTTTGCAGAGTGGTCGAGAAAGGGGGTGTGGCCTCCGAAGACCTCTGAGCAATCCCACTGTGTCAGACTTACTGGAGGTAACAGGAGGGCTTGTTGGACTCCCAAGGATCCTCTGAATCAGAAGGGGACTTCATCCTCAACCATCAGAGCGTCAGGAGTGTGTTTGCAGAGTGGTGTAGAAAGGGAGCGGGGACTCCGGCGACTTGCCGGTCCCGCATTTTTTTAAATGAATTTTTATTTATTAAGGGAGAGGGGCCAAGTGGCCTCCCTTTCCTGCACCGATTTGGGCCCTAGGGACCCCATCCCCCGGGGCCCAGTCTTTTCTTTTTTAAATAAGTGAAAGGGGGCACGATGCCCCTCTTCCTGGCATATTTCAGCCCCGGGGACCCCAACCCCCAGGGCTTGGTTCCACCCAAGGCACCCAGTTACTTATGTTGGGGACAATGGGGGGCCTCAAGGCCCTCACAGTCCCTGCCAGCTCTCCACCTCCTGTGGAAGTCAGCATTGCTTTGACAGAGAGGGAGCTGCTGAAGATGCAGCTCCCTCTCTGTCCAAGCAATTGTGCTTCGCTTACAGCAAGCAAGAGCATTTTATTTTGTCTTACTTATTTAATGTATTGCTGTTTTTAAATGTTTTACACACCTGCCTGCTAAGGTAAGTCTGCGTGCTCCTTGCCAGCTGTTAGAAACGGGCCCTCTAGTTGGCAGTCGGTATTCACCCCATCAAAGTAGGGACCCTCACTCTAGTCAGAGGAAGTAAGTTGCACAGCTAAGTTAACCTGTGCTCAACCCCTTGGGAGCTTGGCACAAGCAGTCAGGCCTATATCAGAGGCAATGTGTAAAGTATTTGTACACACACAGTAACACAATGAAAACACTGAAAAAGGACTCCAAACAAGTTTAGAAAAATAGCCAATATTTATCTGAGTGAAACAATATCAAAACGATGAAATTCCACCATACACTAGTGAAGAGCAAGAAAAAACGTAAAAATACAGTTTCTTCAAGTCGATAGCACCAACCGGGGCTATCGCAGTGTGGTGAACAACACAAATTCAACAGTTCAGTGATAAGGCGTAGGACAGACCCGCAAAACAGTACCTTTGGAAATGAAGAGGCCACTGGGACCTTGCGATGAAATCCAAAGATGAGGCGTCGGGTGTCATTTCGGAAAGTCGGGTAGAAGTTGCTGAGGCCTTGGAGTCACACGCCCTGGGGATTGAGTGCCGCGATGTCAAGGTCAGGAGCGCTGGTGCCAGCAGGGCCAGGGCTGCAATGTTGTCATGGTCGATGCGTCATGATCTACGCGAGCAGAGACCACTGCTTCGGTGCAGGCATTGGCGCAGCGTCAGTGCTGAAGCGCTGTTGCCGGTAGACCCAGGGCTGCAATGTCAGACAGGGGTGTTGCATCGCTCTCTTCATGGGTGGTGCCCTCAGCCACAGTGCAGGCAGCAGCGTTGGAGATGAGGTAGGAGTCTATGGTGCTGTCGTTGGTACACCAGTGGCTGCGATGTCATCGAGGTGATGCGTCGTACTCTTCACGAGTGGTCCTTTCAGCTTCGGTGCGGGAAACTTTGTTGTTGACGGCATGAAGCGATGTCATCGGTGAGGCCATGGCTGCGATGTCGTCACAGTCGATGCGTCATGCTCCTCATGAGCGGTGGCCATGGCTTGGGTGTAGGCAGCAGCGTCGGGGATGGTGCCGAGTTTGCATTTCGGGAGGTTACAGGACAACCACTCAGTTTCACGGGTTTAGGACTGGTTTTGACACCACCTGGTAATGCAGGACTCACAGCAGAAGAGCCCAGTGCTGGTAACAAGATATGGATGAAGTCTTTGATATCCCTGAGACTTACAACAGGAGGCACGCTCAATTCAAGCCCTTGGAGGATTTAGAAAGCAAAGTCCAGTCCTTTCACTGCCCAAGACAGACAGAAGCAGCAAGCAGAAGGCCAACACAGCAAAGCAAACAGCAAAGTGGTTGTCCCCCCTGACAGCAACCCAGCTCTTCTTTCTGTTAGAATGTCCTCAATCCAGAAGAGTTCTGAAGTTATGGTGTCACAGCTCCAGTACGTATACCAGTTTCTGCCTTCGAAGTAGGCAAACTTCAAAGGAAAGTCTTTGTAGTGCACAAGATCATGCCTTTCCCTGCCCCTGGCTCCATACACACTACAGGGGGGTAGAGACAGCTTTGGGAGAGGACAGGCACAGCCCTATTCAGGTGTCAGTGACAACTCCTCCCACCACTCTAGTTCAGGAAGGCCCTTCCACCTGGTGATGGCCCATCAGGATATGCCAGGTACACCTGAGCACCCTTTGTATGACTGTCTACAGTGTATGCACAAGAGCCCAACTGTCATCCTAACCCAGATGTGGATTCTATAGACAGGCAGAGGCACAGAATGGTTATGCAAGAAAATCCCCACTTTTCAAACACGCAATTTAAAAACAACTTCACCAAAAGATGTATTTTTAAATTGTGAGTTCAGAGACCCCAAACTCCAAATCGCTATCAACTCCCTATGGCAAATCACACTTAAAATATATTTCAAGGCAATCCCCATGGTACCCTGTGGGAGAGATAGAAATAGTCCTTGCACTAGTGAAAAACAAAGTAAGCACTATTTCTCTATTAGGACATGTAAAACAACAGCACATACCCTACCTTTTAAATACACCACACCATGCCCACAGGACTGTATGAGGCCTACCTTAGGGGTGACTTACATGTAGTAAAAGTAAAGATTTGGGCCTGGCAAGTGGGTGCACATGCCAGGTAGAAATGGCAGTTTAAAACTGCACACACAGTCACTGCAGTGGCAGGCCTGAGACGTGTTTGCAGGTCTACTAATGTGGGTGACACAATCAGTGCTGCAGGCCCACTAGCAGCATTTACAGGCCCTGGACATACCTGGTTCACTTTACTAGGGAGTCCTGACAGCAGCAAAAACAAAATGCAGCACACAGTCAAAAATAGGAGGTTAGAAGCAAAACGACAAGGGAATCACGCCAAAAGATGCCAGGTCTAACACAAGCTATCAAGGCTTGAGCAGGGGAATAATATATTGAGCCCTTGACTGAACCTTTTTTTGTTTTTGTGGCCTTATTATTAGTGGTAGGTTGCCTACTTATCACTACTAATAAACCACTTTCCAACAATGGGTGTGTAAGGGACTGTATGGCAGTGTAAGTGGGTGTGTGAGTGGCTGTGTGGGTGAGTCAGCAGCTGTGTGAGTTACTGTATGGGTTTATTAGTGGGTATGTAAATGTCTGTGTGGGTGTGTGAATAGGTGTATGACTGGGTGTGTAACTGTCTGTATGTGTTGGGCCTGTCTGATGGTAACTGCTGGGTCGGATATTGTTGGTGGCCGGGATTCTTGAGAATGCTGGCCTAGTTGATTTGGGGACATCATGCTCATGGTGCGGAGCTGCTGATGACAGTGAAACATTCAGGGCTGCTTCCGGGTATACACGGAACCCTGTGAGTGCGGTGATCTCGTGAGATGGGGCAGCCATGTTGGTTGGGGCTAAGTGCGCTCAGCTATTTAGCCGCATCAAACCCTAGAGAAGTGCCCGTCATTTCAGCCTCCCAGAGGAATTCAAGCTTCCAGGTTTCTCACATACCTGTTTTTATTAAACTCCTGCAGCGTCTTCTTTGATCTGCTTCAGTTTATATGTATGTGATATCCCGACACATACCAGAAAGAGGAAAAGAGGACCAGAGTAATTATACATTTATTTATGAGGTAACGCACTACATGCACCAGCTACATATTTATCTAAAATATCGTAAAAAGTTCCTGCACTGCAGACTTTTCAGTGCGTAGTTTTCACAGAGAGCAGTGAGATCTGTAAATGGACAAAACACCATTATCATTTGACTGCTAACATATATATGAAAACTTTGGTTGATATCTACTTACTTCTATGAACTTGAGTTATATATTTATGCAGAACAAATTATTCACAGTCGTAAATTTAATGCTGTGACGGTTTCACAATATTAGAGCATTGAATATTAATCTACATTTATATGCGCGATGCACAGAGCATTATGAGTGAGCCTTGTTTAATCTGCTGATTGTTTTGCAGGACACTCTGTACTTGTTCTGTAATTTCCTTGAGATTATTTTAAGGCACACTTTCTCCTTGTGACACCATATTTATATTTGTGTTTGAATTACAATGTATGCTTTATAGGTTCTTTGTCATGGCTGGCAGATTAGTGGTACATACTCTGTGATGCACTATTATAAACGGTGGGTGGACAAAGTATCGAAAACACAAATATCGTCGGACACAATATCGTGTCAAAAATATCGAGGACAAGAATATCGTGAAGGTCATTTCTTATGGGTAAGTAAAGTTTTACTATATATAACTCCACATATATGTACTTTGACGATATATATATATCTTCAAGGTACGTAGATCTGGAGTTAAGAATAGTAAATTAATACCTATCTATTTGCACTTACCTACTCGATATTCTTGTCCTCGATATTTTGGACACGATATTCTGTCCACACGATATTTCTGTGTTCGATATTCTGTCAGTGAACCATTATAAACATTACCAGATACGTGTGTATAATTGGAAGAACACCAATTAACTGTCGGTTTTCCCTATTTCTTAAAGGTTTTGTCAATTCAAAAGATCTTTGATGATATTCCAATAAACTTCCAACCCATTCACTGCGAGGAAGAAGGAATGATCAGGTAGATCTGTTAACACAGGGAAATCTAGGAAGAAAGACAGGAACACACTTCTCCTATAATTTTAATTGGAGTGTCCTCTAATTTACAGGACCTTGAATAGTAGCAGATACCATTGACAGGCTGTGAACAACTTTACAGGACCGAAGCAGTGTTATTTTTACTTCCATTCCCCTCTCCCTTGTTAGACTGGAGTTGCCTTGACTTGTTTGTGTCAGGCATCTTTAGCATGGTAGTGGAGCTGGGATCTATTATCGTGTACTCCAGCCCACATCTGTAGAATACTCTGGCGAGATCCTGACAGAACAACAAGCCCACGTATATTTTTCTGCCCGAGTGATTTAGAGGCGCGAGAGGTTAATCTGGCAGATCTGGCTAATATGATAGGCAATCTCCAAAAGTAAATGCATGCTCTAGCACAGAGGGTTAATGTGTTACAGGAGCAAGGTGAGACAGAACCAATTTCTAGAGGGAATAAACAGGGCTCAAAACTGACCAGTTTCACTCTTCCACAACAGTCCTCACCGGGGAGTATATGGCTTCAGGAAATTCAGTAATTCAGGTCACCTTAACTCCTGCTATACTCTTAGCTCCTCTAGAAAGATTTACAGGAGAACCAGCAACATTTGCGACGTTCATTAATCAGAGTCAGTTACATTTTATATGTAAGCCCACATATTTTCCTAGTGAATAATCAAAGGTGGCTTTTGTGTTATCCTATCTAGGTGGGACAGCAGCTTCTAGGTCAATCCAATTAGTGGAATGTGATGATCCTATTCTTTATAACTATGCCACTTTCTTCTAAAGCTGAAATGTAGAAGTTATTTGACAAACATGCTTTCATGCAGTCTTTAGATACGGAGCTTTTGAATTTAAAGCAACAAGGATTTATTCACTTATATCACAGCTTTCAACAGGCTGGTAGCAGAGTCATAATGGGCAGAAAGCAAACGCAGCTCATTATTCTATAGGGGTTTAAAAGACAAACTAAAAAATCTGTTAGCCCAACTAGTGAACCCCCCTGAATCCTGTAATGAATTAATCAATCTAGTAGTCAAACTGGAACATTTTCTGTCTGAACGGTGGGTGAAATGACTGGGGGCATTCAGATACCAAAGTATTGGTCATTAGAGAGAAAAAGACAGAGTCCAGAAAAAATGCTGATAGTCCAGAACCTATGGAAATAGGTAACATCAGGGGCTCATTAAGTAGTGAAGAAAGACAAAGATGCAGACACATGTAACTCTGCCTTTATTGTGGCAAGAAAGGACATTTCTTAGAAGATTGCACCGTCAAACCCAAAAGAAAACCGGAAGCGGGAAACTAGGTTGCCCAGAAATGGTGGAAATGAGTCTTACGGGTACAAAAACTACTTTAGTCTCCAAAACCTTAGCACAGACGAGTGTAGATCATGCACTCCAATATTTTTATGTACCAGCTCAGTTGGAATGGGGAACTAAATCCTTGACAATTAATATTTTGCTAGACTCTGGGGCTGCTGACAACTTGTTTGATATGGACCTAGACACTAAACACGGGCTTCCGTTAAGCCAAGAAAGGCATCCGAAGTGTTGAGAACCATTGATGGTATTACATTAGTCTTAAGGCCCATCACTCACTCAACTGGAGATGTGACTCTAACTATGCAAGGAAATTATGTGGAGACATTAGCTCTGATTTAATAAAGCCCCCAATTTCAAGCAACCTTGGGTATACCCTCACTTCAAACTCATAATCCTGCCATCGATTGGGCAAAGCACAAACTCACCTTACACCCTGCCTTCTGTGACACACATTGTTGGATACCGTCTAAGGTAGAGACTTCTCTTGTAGGTGCTGTTGAGACTAGCATAGAAAAACCAAAAGAATTACCTTCTTCCTACAGAGAGTTTGAGGATGTGTTTGACAAACAAAGGGCAGCTACTCTTCCACCTCACTGGACTTACGATTGCAGAATTGATTTACAAGCTGGTGCCCAAATCCCTTGCAGTCGGATTTATGCTCTGACTTAGAAGGAAAATATCCATTAACGACACTACCTAGATGAAATGTTAAAAATCGGTTTTATTAGACCATCCAAGTCACCTGCATCCTTTCCTTTATTCTTTGTTCTGAAGAAGGCGGCAGGGTTGAGGACATGCAAATATTACAGAGCTTTGAATAGGATAATGATTAAAAATCGGTACTCACTACAATTAATATCCACTCTTTTAGATCAAGTTAAGAATGCCAAGGCTTACAATAAACTAGACTTAAGGGGAGCATACCATCTGGTGCGCATACGAGATGGTGACAAGTGAAAGACTACCTTCCACACTAAATTTGGGCTATTCGAGTATCTTGTCATGCCTTTCGGGCTGTGCAATGCTCAAGTCACATTCCAGTACTTTATTAATGAAGTATTAAGAGAATTCTTGGACACGTGTGCAGTAGTCTGTATAGACGATATTCTTATCTATTCGGATATGTTTGCTCAACATAAGCAACATGTAAACAACATCATTCAGACTCTGCATGAGCATAACCTGTTTGTTAAGCTGGATAAATGCGAGTTTCATGTTCACAAGGTGTATTTCTTGTGTTATGTACTATCGTCACACGGAATTGAAATTGACCCACAGAAAAAGTCACAGACATAGTACAATGGAAATCAACCCAGAATGTAAAAGAAGTCCAAAGTTGCTTAGGGTTTGATAAATTTTATAGGAGATTTATCAATCATTTCTCTACCTTAGTCTCTCCAGTTACAAAACTGCTATGAAAGGAAATCAAGTTTCAGTGGAGTTCAGAGGCAGAGCAAGCTTTCAAGCAACTGAAAAAGAGTTTTGTGCTAGCTCTCATCTTATGGCACCCAGACCCTACACAACACTACATATGAAGCAGATGCTTTGCAGGTCGCAGTGGGAGGGGTGCTTTCACAAAGGGATAGTTCTTCAGGAGAGCTACACCCTGTCGCCTACTTTTCACATAAGCTAAATCCAGTAGAGATTAACTATTCAGTAAGTGGTGGAGAGCTGTTGGCAATCAAGAAAGCCTTTCCAGAATGGAGACATTACTTGTTAGGGAGTCTACATACTGTCACAATAATGACAGACCACAGAAATCTAAATGTTTTAAAGTCCGCTCTGGCTTTATCCATGCAGCAGTTACACTGGACTCATTGTTTTAGTGATTACGATTTTGTCATCCAATTTCAGCTTGGCCATCGCCATGGTAAGGCAGACGGTCTTTCTTGGTTGGGTCACGATTACACAGGACAGCCCATTGAATCCCTCTACATTATCCCTTCAGAGCATTTTCAGGGAGCAATATACCCAGACAGGTGTTAATAAACACAAGTATCACTAGAACAAAAAGCATATGTGGCTGTTGCCAGTGCTCAAGCTCACCAGGTGCAAAATATTAATGATATGATTTACATACAAGGGGCTTTATACATTCCTGCCATCACCTTACAGAAACAGGTGTTAGAATGGTGCCACACATAGTCAATGGCAGGACATCTGGGAGAAAAGAAGACTCTGGAATCACAGACGAAAAGAGAATCATACAGAATTGTACCATTTGTGGCCAAAGTAAAGGCTCACATCAAGCCCCAGCTGGATTATTAACCCTGTTACCTACTCCACCAGCACCTTGATACACCACTGTGTTAGTTAATGATGACCATCTAACCAAGATGGCTCACTTCGTACACTTAAAGGCCCTAACCACATCCAAAGAACTAGCAGTAGTTTTCCTTCAAACAGTGGTTCACTTACATGGACTCCCATCTGTACTAATTTCAGATAGAGGCCCTCAATTCATTTAAAAATTCTGAAGATGTAGGAAAGTGCCTCTTTTGACATGGTTAGCCCCCACAGTTTGCTTGATGTGATTTCGAACTGTAAGTACACTGGGTCCCTGCTAACCAGTTTCCCAGTGCCAGATCTCTTTCCCAAAACTGTACCATGATTGGCACAACTTCAGCCACCCTTGTAAGTCCCTGGTAAATGGTACACCTGGTAACTAGAGCATGGGTGCTGAAGCGGGCCCACTGGGGCTGTACCATGAAATGTGCCACCCCAGAGAGCCCTCACCAAGACCATGCAAACTGCAAGTGCAGGTTGCGTGTCTTGTTGCAGAAAAATCCAAAGAGACAACATGACTCACAGCCCTGTGTGTCATGCTCCCAGACACTGCATGAGATATAGGTAAGCCACCCTTACTGCACGCCTTACAGCCCTAAGGCAGGGTGCACTATATCCCATGTGTGGACATATCTGCATGAACAGATATGACCCTACAATATCTGAGCCATTCTTGGATATTGTAAGTGCACAGGGAAGCCATAAAGAGTACGTGGGCTGGATACTTGTCATTACGAGTTTCCGAGCCCAATGATGGCTTCACTTTACCCTAAGATGTAGGGTACCATATATCTTGTCTTAATAAATCCTCACTGATGCCAGTGAGAGATTTATTATTAAATGCACACAGGGGACCCTTTAGAGGGCCCCCAGAAAACCTAGCAAGCATTGGTGTGGTCTCTGACTAGTCAAAGCCAGTCTGCCACCACAGACATGTTTCTGACCTCATGGGGTGAGAGCCTGATCTCTCAGAAGCCAGAAACAAAACCTGGTCTGGGTGGAGGTGCTTCATACCTCCTCCAGGCCGGAATGGCCTTCCAGAGCATTGCCGCCTTTGAAGTTCAGCCCAGGTTCCCCAGATAGTGGGGGATAGCATCTCCCCTGTCCTGCTTCACATTTGGCGGGACGACAGATAGTTAGATGAGGAGGAGGATCCACACTTAGCCAGAACCACCCCTAGGGTGGGGCAGGCAAGGTGAAGCCCTCTCCTGAAAATCCACCATCTTGGGATGGTGGAGAAACAGCCTATCAAGGCTAGGGTAATGCCTCTTCCCACAGGAAGTGGTCACTTAAAGGGTGTAGGCACCCTAAAGGTAGGTAGCCCATTGGCTAATACCTGTCACCCCCTGTAACACCCCTAAATTCTGTATTTAGGTGGCATCCCCTAGACCTGGAACCTAGATACGATGGACAAGAAGAAAAGAAGGACAAAGACCCGCTGCATGAGAACTGAAGCCCTGCTGCAGAAGAAAATTAGCCTGCCTGCTGCTTTTAGGGCATCGACCATCGCTGTGTCCTGTATCATCCTGAACCTGTGAATACTCTAAGAACTCCAGAGCTCCTCCAGACTTCCAAAAAGTGCCAAGAACCTCCCTTGAAGTGAAGGTCTCACTCCCCTGCACACTGCAGGTACCGATCCAGAGAAGTCCAGTTTGTTGACTTGCTGCACCCCGCCGATCCCAAAGGAGCATCCACACCAAAATAAGTACACCCACTCCAGAGGGTCAGATCTGCCTCTCCACCAAGTGTGGTGGCACCAGGACCTACCGGAGTCACACCATACCAATACCCTGGGTACCATACACCACCTGCAAAATGCTAGAAGAAGAGTCCACTCCAGACTCTCACAACACCAGAAGCAAGCCCCCATCGAGGGTCACAGAGACCCCTGAGACCCACTTCCAGAGTGGCCCAGAAGTCCTGGAACCGCCTCTCCGAGTGGCCTGCTCCTGACCATGAGGACCTCTCAACGCATGACGCCCGGCTGACTTATCTACTCTGAACCTGGCCCCACCAGCCCCGGTAAAGACAAACCAGCTGTGCTCCTGTGACCCTGAGACCCTTGCATTCTCTCCCCTCGAAGGAGACCCCTCAGACTTATCTTTAAGTCACCCTGGCAAGTGTGTTTGCAAGTGGCCCCATTCGTTGTAGCGCACCAGCTACCATCACCTTCAGCACCCTGCTCCCAACTGAACCTGGGATGCTCCTGAACGTCTGCTAATAGAACATTGGGCCTGGTCCCATAATCGACCTACAAGGAGAAGGTGAGCTTCGTGAAAGCATTGCCTAATTTCCTATGCATTTCAACACTTTTTCCCATTGACTTCAAAGGTGTGTAATTGCACACAAAAGGAATGTATAAAAATCATAACTCTGAAAGTACTTACTGTAGATCAAAGTTTTTGGTCTAAATTACAGAAAAATCTATACTATTTTTGCAAATTGGTCTCAGATTTATTCTGGAGTATGTGTCTCATTTATTGCCTCTGTGAGTACAACAAATGCTTAGAACTACCCACTAATAAGCCTAACTGCTCACCCACACTACCACAAAAGAGCATTAGAATAACCTGCTTTTACCTCTGTATATCAATTGGGGATCCACTGGACTCTCTGCACAGTGTACCTCATTTTAGTACACTATATAGAGAGCCAGCTTCCTACAGGAGAGCTCGTTGTAGTCTGTTGGAAATGGACGTCTGTGTATACTGCAGTCTTCATCCCCAAACGGATGGACAAACTGAGAGGGCAAACCAATGTATGGAGCAATTTTTACAATGTCAATTTTTACACAATGACTTAGATTGAGTCAAATATCTTTGGTTGGCAGAATTTGCAATATAACAATGTAGTAAAAAACTCAACTGGTTATTCTCCTTTCTACTGCAATTACGGCTACCATCCTAAAATGCTAGCGATTGATCTAAAGTTCTAAACCCTATTTCTGCTTTACCTGCGGTACATGAATGTAAAACACCTAAAAGAAATAAATCAATGTGCATGGGACAATCTAGACTAAGCAAAAACAGTATACAAGGCTCAAGCAGTAAAACACTGTCGACCAAGTCCAATATTTCAAGAAGGCCAAGAAGTATGGCTTTCTACTTGAAACATTTATATGAAGGGCCTAAGAAAATTCCAACTTCGGTACATAGGGTAATACAAAATCATTAAGAAGATGAATGATGTGATCACGAAGATAAAGCTACCTAAGACTTTACAGATCCACTCAGCATTCCATGTGTCCTTGTTGAAGTAAGTCGCCCAAAGAACTGCAATTCCAAATAAACTACCAGCACCATTAATGCACAATTAACTTGAATTTGAAGTTAAAACTATATTGGATTAAAAAAGAATACAAAATAAGCTATTTTACTTAATAGACTGGAAAGGGTATGGACATGATGACCGCACATGGGAACCTGCTGGAAATATGCATGCCCCCTGACTAATACAACAAGGTGGGAGGAACCCTGGAGGGATGTACTGCTGGGCCCGTCTGATGGTAGCTGCTGGGTCGGATGTTGTTGACAGCCAAGGATTCTTGGGAGTGCTGGCCTGGTTGATTTGGGGACATCCTGCGCGTGAAGCGGCGCTGCTGATGACACAGAAGAATTCAAGGCTCCTTCCCGGAATATGGCATAGCCCAGCAAGTGCTGCGATCTCACTGGACAGGGCAATCATGTCGGTTAGAGCTAAGTGAGCTCCGCTATTTAACCACATCAAGCCCGAGAGAAATGCTTGTCGCTTCAGCCTTCGAGAGGAATTCAAGTTTACTGGTTTCTCACATACCTGTGTTTTTTTTTACTCCTGCAGCATCTTTGGCAAATCTTCTCAGCTTCTTCGATCCGCTTCAGTTTATTAGCATGTGATATCCCGACGCATACCTGAAAGCGGAAATGAGGACCAGAGTTATTACACATGTATGCAGTAACGCACGCCAGCGACATAATATCATTAAAGTTCCTTAACTGCAGACTTTTCAGTGTGCAGTTTTCACGGAGAGCAATAAGATGTGTAAATGGACAAAACACCATTATCATTTGACTGTTAGCACATATTTGAAAACTTTTGTTGATAAACTAACTACTACTGCGAACTTGAGTTATGTATTTATACAGAACAAATGCACGGTCGTGAATTTACCGTTGTGAGGGTGTCACATTAATAGAGCATTGAATATTGATCGACATGTACATGCGTGATGCGCAGAGTGTTATGAGTGAGGCTTGCATGATCTGCTGATTATTTTCCAGGACACTCTGAATTTGTGTTAGAATTTCCTTGAGATTATCTTAGGGTGCAATTTCTCCTTGTGACACCATATTTATATTTGTGTTTCGAATTACAGCTTATGCTTTATAGGTTCTTTGTAATACTTGCAGCTTAGTGGTACATACTCTGTAATGCACTATTATAAAAATTACCAGATACATGTGTATAATTGGAAGAACACCAATTTACTGTCACCTTTCTGTATTTCTTAAAGGTGTTGTCAATTAAAGAGATCTCTGATGCTATTCCAATAAACAGCCAACCCATTCACTTTTCAACAATCAGTAGTGTAAGCGGGAAGAGGGAATGATCAGGTAAACTGTTAACAAAGGGATATATAGGGAGAAAGGAAGAATACACTTGTCCTATAGTTCAAATTGTGGTGTCCTCTAATTTACAGGAGCTAGAACAGGAGTAGATACCACTGACGGGCTGTCAAGAAAAGGCAGTGAACAACTTCAGGGGACCGAAGCAGTGTGTTTTTTTTCACCCATTTCCCTCTACCCTGTTGGACTGGAAATGCCTTGACTTGTTCATGTCCAGCGTCTTTAGTCGGTAGTGGAGCTGGGATCTATCATCGTTCACTCCAGCTTACTCCTGCAGAAACCTCAGGTGAGTTCCTGACAGTATGGGTGTGTGAGTGGGTGTGTGAGTGACTGTGTAAATATGTAAAAAGTGAGTGTCTGTATAGGTGTGTGAGTGGGTGTGTGAGTGGCTGTATGGGACTGTGAGTGGATGTCTGACTGTGTAAGTGGGTGCATGTTTTTAAATTATAGTCCAGAATACCCTCACAATGCAATATAATGCAATAACACTGGAAAAACTCATTTGTGAACCACTTTACCCCGATAAATGGTGCTATTCATCTGTATAAAAAAGAAAACTACAAATATGAATTAGTATTACAATTTATAAAATTATAAATTAAACTTAAAAATGTTAGCAATGCGTAACCTTATAATAGCAATAAATCATGACACATTTCCCATGTTCTAATGATATGTTATAATAAAAATCAACATTTCATTTTCCGTTTTTTACTGTTCTCAGACTTTATACTTATACAACATAAATGATGTACTGCATAAAGAATCTTCCTTGAACATTTCGGAAACAATGATCACAGACTATATAAAAAACCAAACATCTGCACAGTATGTCACTTCAAATAAGCAACACAGAGCATTTCACACACTTGCAGTACTAATCCAAAGAAACATAGGCTGAAAATGGGAACTTCATAATTAGAAGTGCTACAGTAGCACTAGTAGATATATAAGGCAAGCCAGCATAGGCAAAGCCTTATAAAGACATCACCCTTGGAAGGCCGCATGATGTCATAAATCCTGATAGTGCAACTACAATAACTATACTATTCCACTTTTACAACTGTAACCCTCCTTAGAACTTTGGTTTCCAAAACAAAAGATAGGAATTTGGTAACTTTCAAGGCAACCTCTGCCTGAATTTAAATAGCTATCATAGTATTCTGTCCATTCACTTCTGCTTTTTAGGTAGATAGTGTAATAACCAGATCTAATACTAACTCCTTCATGAAAAATGATAATGATAGTAGTGTATATTTTACCAGAAATAGATATTTGCCCTCCTTTAAAGTTAGCAATCTCAGTATCTAATTTACTGCCATCTGTTCTTCATTGTTGTAGCATTAAAATGACATACTTGCCAGTTTTTGCGACACATAAAGTTGACAGAATATCTGTTCAACAATTGGGACATACATCATTTTGTGTAGCTTTTTTCATTAACCTCTCAAAAGGCACAGTTTTGGAATCTGGTAACATTAAGTAAATAAAATACTCTGATTCCATTTGCATTGTTGATGTGTATGAGCAATCTTCACATTCATGGTGCCACAAGTAACTAAGTCTAAAAAAGTAATTGACAGGTATTGTCTCTTCTTCTAAAACACTAAACATCGCCATTAGAAACTCCTGATTATTTTGAGTAAAGTGTACAGATCCACTACATATATCAAAAAGAACAATTGATGGACAGAATGCAGAACAATGTCATACATTCACCCCAGTACAGAGATCTGGGCCTAAATCCATCGTTTTTTTGCTCACCATGCCATTCCAGTTTGGACCCAGCCATATGCAAATCAGTCTTGACCCTGCACCCAATGGGAACAGTCCAGCCCGAACTGCCAGGCCAGGTCCTCCCTGTACTGGAAACAAGCATCCTAGGACCGGTTTCGGGCTTTCAGCCCTCATCAGCCAGGATAGCTTGACTCCAGTGGCATATATCTACAGTGTCTCGAATGTCTGATGCAGAAAGTGTTTTACTTCTGTCACTACGCAGATGGTGCATCAAAACACTCTGTTGTTTCTCTTCATTTGTGTCTACAAAACGAGGTAATGCAAACAGTACATTTACCACAACATTAGCATAGCAGTTGACACCAGAGGGATTTAACAATTGATAACCAACAATATCTCCCTCATTTTAATTTTTTTGTTCCTTAACAACTTCCATCTTTTGTTTTGTTTTCTTCCTTGCAACAACATCACTACACTGCTTTGAAACTGTCCGCTTTGGACAGATGTAACATTTCATATAAACTGGAAACTGTTCTAAATGAGGAGTATACAGTTCAGTTCAGTTCAAAACTCTTTATTTCAGCCACCAGGGCCATAAAAGAACAATTCATCACATAGCCGAGTACACAATAAAACATAATTAAAAAAACATAAATTTTCCTAAAAACATGTAGGATATATATCAATATACAGTTATAAAAGGATAAATATAGTTAGGATATATCAAAAAATAAAAAGGGGTGTCTACCGGCAGATAAGGCCCCAGGTGCAGATGGTCTTACTGTCAAATTTTATAAAGAGTATGCGGACCTGTTGGCCCCGCGGCTGCTGCAGGAAGCACAAGATACTGGCATATTGCCGCAATCTATGAGTGAAGCTACCCAAATCACATTATTAAAGCCTGATAAGGACCCCACGAAATGTGACTCATACCGCCCACTCTCGCTAATAAATCTAGATGCGAAAATATTCGCCAAACTCCTAGCGAACAGGATACAACCACTGCTTCCACTAATAGCGCGACCGGATCAATCGGGCTTTATCCCGGGTCGCTCCACAGCTCATAACCTGCGCACACTATTCGCACTCCTTCACTACCTGGCCCCCCATGTGTCAGCCATAGGCGCATTGCTGGACGCCACAAAGGCGTTTGATTCTCTGGAGTGGAAATTCCTTTTCACACTATTAACCCGGCTGGGTCTTAGCCCCACCTATATCCAGCAAATCAGACTAATATATACTCTGCCAACTGCCAGAGTCAAAGTAAACGGGCTCATATCCGACCCAATACGTATAACGCGGGCCACTCGACAAGGCTGCCCACTGTCGCCCCTGTTATTTGCGATAGCCACAGAGCCATTAGCAGCAAGGCTCAGACAACATCACACAAATCGCGGCATCGGATTCACATCTAAAGGTCTGATAGTGTCAATGTACGCTGACGACATGACAATCTATCTCGTAGAGCCTGAAGTGAACTTCACACCCGTGACCAGGGAGCTGGTGAGATACGGGGGCCTTACAGGGATTCAGATAAATTGGGCCAAATCCACAATACTTCCCTTGATGGATGGCACTATCCCATTTGAGTCCGAATTTCCCATAAAATGAGCGGACGGACCTGTTGGCCCCGCGGCTGCTGCAGGAAGCACAAGAAACTGGCATATTGCCGCAATCTATGAGTGAAGCTACCCAAATCACATTATTAAAGCCTGATAAGGACCCCACGAAATGTGACTCATACCACCCACTCTCGCTAATAAATCTAGATGCGAAAATATTCGCCAAACTCCTAGCGAACAGGATACAACCACTGCTTCCACTAATAGCACGACCGGATCAATCGGGCTTTATCCCGGGACGCTCCACAGCTCATAACCTGCGCACACTATTCGCACTCCTTCACTACCTGGCCCCCCATGTGTCAGCCATAGCCGCATTGCTGGACGCCACAAAGGCGTTTGATTCTCTGGAGTGGAAATTCCTTTTCACACTATTAACCCGGCTGGGTCTTAGCCCCACCTATATCCAGCAAATCAGACTAATATATACTCTGCCAACTGCCAGAGTCAAAGTAAACGGGCTCATATCCGACCCAATACGTATAACGCGGGCCACTCGACAAGGCTGCCCACTCTCGCCCCTGTTATATGCGATAGCCACAGAGCCATTAGCAGCAAGGCTCAGACAACATCACACAAATCGCGGCATCGGATTCACATCTAAAGGTCTGATAGTGTCAATGTACGCTGACGACATGACAATCTATCTCGTAGAGCCTGAAGTGAACTTCACACCCGTGACCAGGGAGCTGGTGAGATACGGGGGCCTTACAGGGATTCAGATAAATTGGGCCAAATCCACAATACTTCCCTTGATGGATGGCACTACCCCATTTGAGTCCGAATTTCCCATAAAATGAGCGGACGGACCGACAAGATACTTAGGGATCTGGATCAGCAGAGATGTGCAGGAATTATGTTTGGCAAATTATGGCAAGGCAATGGACTGGGTAGAAGACAGAATATGCAGATGGAAAAACCTGCCGCTCTCCTTGGCAGGTCGTATCGCGATTGCTAAAATGATTATCCTTCCCAAATTGCTCTATTTGTTTGTAAATATATCAATGTCTCTAACAGTACATTTTTTTAAACGTCTTCGGTCCAGCATAATCGAACTTGTGTGGGCCGGGAAACAGCCTAGGATATCTTGGGATATCCTCACATTACCGTTCGCGCAGGGTGGATTCGGCGCTCCGGATTTTGAGCTATACGCCCACTGCGCCCAAGCGCAATTCCTACACTTCTGGCAGCACCCAACGCCTTTCCAACCACATGTAGCCATAGAGTTGGACAAAGTTGCCCCCCTACCCCTACACACAGCCCTATACCAACCTTTCAAGAGACCCAACCGCGAAATAGATACGACTGAAACTTTGAGATGGGCCTGGAAGGGGCTGGCTAGAAGAGCACACCAAACGGTGCTGTATGCGCCATCTATGCCCATAACAGGGGCACCACTGCTTGAAGGCGCTGCTAAACTTAGAATGCAAACACATAAAATCATGATTGGGGGAGATCTATTTCCCGAAGGCAAATTCCTCACACTACAGCAAATGTGCAGCTCATCACAATGCTCAGCGCTGGATATGCTTTTATATTACCAAATCAGAGCGGCGTGCAGAGCCAGGTACAACACGTTCCCTGAGGCCCCCCCTCGTTGCCCACACTAGAACACATTATCACAACCCCCTCTGCCCGCAAATTGATCACACGACTATATACCACTACCCAAAGGGAGTCCCCGATCATTGTCCCACAGTCACAAACGGCTTGGGAGGCAGAGATAGGCACCGACATAACTGACCAGCAGTGGCTATTCTGCTGTAATCAGCTAGAACACCTATCTCCAAACTACCGATTAAGGCTCATTCACTTCTAGTATTTGCATCGCATATATTGAACACCAACGCAACTGCATCGCATGGGACTACACCTTAAAAAAAAATGCTGGAGATGTGGAGCTCCCCAGGCAACCTTTATACATCTTGCTTGGGAGTGCCGGCCAATTGCTGCCTTCTGGCGGGCTGCACTGTCCCATATAGCGAGCATGACAGAACAAGCTGTACCGCAAAACCCATTGGTGGCCTTGTTAGGCTATGTACAAAACACCCCAAAGGCAGTGAGGAAGTTAACAGCACTGTTGTTGCTGCTGCTGGCTAAGAGACAGGTGGCTATACACTGGAACAAGACAACCCCCCAACTGTAAAGGCATAGGTGCAGGACATCACATACTGTAAAGACCAATTGTCCCATTATTGGAAATTGATGCCGACCCGTTCCCACCCTAAAGATATATGGGATCCATTTGCCAATTGGCTCAGAACTGCAGGGGAAGAGATATGTTAGACCTGATGGTCATAGGGTGGATATATTCGATGTGTTATCAGAGTAACTAAAATAAATTATGTTGGTGGGAGTGTACCACGGGATAGTAGCAGAAATGTCCAAGTGATGTGCCACATGAGTGGCCAAATAAACCTATTGTTAATATCATAAAGTGGACTCGGTCCGTGACAATGTAAACATGTAACTTATGTGAGTTGATGACACACAATCAAAATGGCGGTATTTCAATTGATTGTATCCCTTTTAATTTGCTCCCTATTCCCCTTTTCTTTTTTGTCTCGTTGATTACTTGATTGTTGTAAAATTCAATAAAAAGAATTTTTAAAAAAGGGGGTATTGCAAAAGATAACCAAAGTAGAGCACATATAAGACAAATTGAATGTTGGTTCGTTAGGCAGGTAAGTGACCTAGGGCTTTCTTATGTAGGACCCACATTGCACCCTAAACTTTTGTGACAGTGATGAACAGTTGTATGGAACAGTCTGATCTGGGGGTGCGAAGGGCATCTTGGTGGCTCTGTGTGGCTAGTAGCCTACATATAGGTGGCAGCCATTTTTGCTGGGCGGATAAATAACCTGGACAAGCAAACATAACGTGTGGAAGACTTTCCTTCAGATGGTCACACGAAGGGCAGGAGCTACTTCCTTCACCCTTCCAACCCGCAGTGAATGACCTAAGGGACAGGGTGCCTATACGAAACTGGAAATAAAGTTTCCCATGCAGTGGGACCGTTATTACATCGCAGAATAATTCCTGCCCACACCAAATCTTGATGTCCATGTGGTTGCTTGCCAGCTTGGCAGTAGCTGAATTCCGAACGACCTCGTCATCTACTAGAGAATGGTATTTCGTTTTGAGCTCATCTTTGGATGGAAAAACAGATGTATTAGGTTGATGCCACAAATCATGATAGCTTAATGAATGCAAGGCTGACTTCATATTTGAAAGCCATGGAATTGAAGTAAATTGGTCAGCCTTCATTACATTCTTCAGGCTGTCACTATAACGTGCCAGCCCAGGAGTGGTCCACAAGTGCCTCCAATACAACAATGGCAGTAAACGGATTTTGTATGTGCCCCTTGTAACACCTAGGTCACAAACAATGGGAGTAACGGAATACTAGTTGGGAGGAAAAAAGCTTATTCTCGTTTCTTGCGATCTCATCATGTTTGGCAAATCCCCCCAGCTCAGGCCAATACAGGGTTGAGCTCAAACCCTTGGCATCATAAATTTTAAGTGCAGGAGTAATGGGTTTGGAATAGTATGTTGAAAACCCCTTGAGTATTGCACCAGAGATCTGTTTTAGCCTAGTTGTGGCCTTGCTAATGTGTGGTTGCCAAGACATACCCTCGGCAAAGGTAACTCCTAGGTATGTAAAAGTATTGACTTGTTGAAACCACCCAGGATTAGTTTGCCCTTAAAAGATTTATGCTGCCTGAAAGACATCACATTAGTATTTGAAGTGTTACTTTCCAAGGCTCGATCCTCTCAAAATGTATTAAAATGATCAAAAAGTTTTTGGAGGCATAACGGGGTCTGGGAAATCAACAAGTGTCGCCAGCAAATTAAAGAATTGGAGTTTTAAAACCTGCCAACAATGGGGCGTCTGCCTCCAGTTCAGCCAAGATGGAAGCTATGTCGCTAATAAAAAGTGTTAACAGGGTGGGTGCCAGCACACATCCCTGTCAAACACCTTTGCAGACGGGTACTTTTTCTGTCAACTGAGTCTGGTCACCTCCCCATCTTATAAGTGCATAGTTATACTTAATGTAAGCAGATTAAGAGGGATAACATCCTGGGGGGCATGTGCAAGTCGGCCAAAATACTCCACAGTTTTGGTCTAGAAATCATATCAAAGGACGATTTTAGGTCGACAAAGGCGACATACAAGCTGCCACCAAAGATAAATACAGTTCTCCAGTATATTAACATGAATCGAAAAACCTGGTCAGTAGTTGAAACCTTGGTGTGGAAGCCAGCTTTAAGGGGCTTAGAATATTATTCTCTTCTATCTTAAGTAGGCACCGACCAAACACTTTCTGAATGCAATCTATGAGGCTTATTGTCCTATAATTAGATAGTAAGGAACGGTCACCTTTTTTAAATATGGGTAGGCCTATAGCACCTTGCCACGAATCAGGAATAGGGGCCCCTGCTGCATTGCAATTGCATTGGCCAGGGCTAAAATATACTCGGACCAGGGTTCTATGTTGTTTAGGAAGATATCGGCAGGAATGTCATCCAGGCTGGCCGCACGCCCACGTGAAGAAGAATTGGGGGGCTGGATAATATCTACAATGTCAAACATTGGCGTGCTGCTACTAACAATATTAATAAATGTTGCATCTAAACTTAAACCTTGTGACCTATGAACAGTAACAGCATATGCTAGACAAACTGGAAACTGTTTCCACCGAACAGATAAATCTTTCACACGCACAAAATGTACAGTACATTGTCCAATTTGCTTTGGGTTCTGAATGTGATCAAACTTAATCACAAGATATTCCACATTATTCTTATTAGGAAAATGAATAAAATCAACAACTTTACCCATTGCAACATTAACCAAACCTTCTTCAACATTTAAATTTCAGCGCAGAATCACCCTACAGTTTTTGCATACACGTAAGCATTTCTCCAATCCTGCAGTTCGTGAAACTGAATTTTCTAATGAGTTTTGCTTGTAACTTTTTATTTAGAAATACAGTGACACCCTGATGTTCCATTTTATCACTTGACTTTAGTTGCACAATTTCTTCTTTCTCTAATTCCAGCAATTCATTGTTGAAAGATGCACACTCCTCTAATGTAGGCACTAGGCATACAATTTGTTGACCATCTTTTATAATGCTGAAAATTAGTTCTGCTGCTGACTTTCTTGTTGGATAAAGTTTTTGGAGAAAACGACATGTAGAAAACATCTTCCATCTTTTGAAAGAATACCTACTCTAATATCTTTAAAAAAATACCATATTCAAGATCAGATGTTTGTCACATATTCCTGATTCATTCTTTGTATTGGAAATGTAACCAAACATTCCCATTCCCAATGCTTCCCAAATAATTACTAGTTCCATTATGCAGCAGTGTACTCACAGGAGTAAGTTGCAGTAGATCTCCAAAAACAATTAAAATTTGTCTTCCAAATAGAACATCATAATCCATTCTCAGACCCTCTTACATTCTGAAAGGCAAGCATTAAGTTTGAATCCATGCTCACCTCATAATTAATTAAAAGTTTCAACTTTTTGCACACTTGTGACACTTCATGACAAGCTTCACCAGATAATGTTTGATATTCCAGTTTGTTGTTAAGTTCCACAGGTACAATCAAAAGCTGATGCAAAGTAATACCTTTGATACTGTGTGCAGCTAATCCAGTAGGTGCTGTACCACACATGATAAATTACACTCTGTAGTCTGTTGTACAAAGGCCGTAAGAACTTTTATTAAGAAACCTTTACCAGTGCCAGATTGACCATTCACATACAACAGTATAGGTTTAAATGTTGAGCATTCACACGGTTTCTTCTCATAGAGCAATCCATGCTCAATTGTAGCTTTCACCTCCATATATATTTGCATTTGCTCTTCGTTTAGCAGTGCAATTAAATCGGCCAAATTAATTGTTTCCTGTCTTGCTTGCTGCATTACAGTCTCCACCTCAGTCATTGCAATAGCAGCCTAATTTTCAATTATTATCGGTTCAAGTGAGCCCTGACTTTCAGATGCTGAACTTTGGCTACTTTGCAAACTCTCATTAGCCACCACAGCAGAAATGTTATCTTCCTGTTCAATTTCATCATTCAACATTTTCAAGTAGTTTGCACATACTGACCACTGAATTTCAACCTTTACAGCATTGAAAGAGTTTTCATAGCAGTCAAATCCTCCTAGTAATTCGGTTTAACAACGCCAAGCTTTGAATAACTGCCAAATTGAAAAATTCTCTTTTTTCAGAATTCTGGCAACTCAGTTTTCTATGGTTAATTAAACTGCCTTTGCTATGTCACACCAAACATCCATTTTAACCAACTGCTGCAAATGTACCTTCATCTACATTTTCTGTCACATTGTGTCTATATGTGCAGTACTGTGGTAAGTCATAGAGACAAGGATCTTCAAGATGTACACTCATTTTGGGTAGTAAGTGTCCACCATATTTGTTTTTACAATGTCTGTGCTAGCTGGCTAAAATTTGGCAAGATATTGAATTTCTGGAAAGGACTTCAAAACTGTATATCGAGTTGATGCCAGGCCTAGACTCACCCAAGTAATTTCTTTGAACTAAGAATATAAATTAGCAGAACTCAAACGATTGCAACATTCATAGGATCCAATTTCCGTTTGCGAAAGCATCTTCAAACTGAAGCTGTACAATTTCTTTGTTAGAGCCTTTTCAGCAGAGATCTCTTCCCACACATCTTTCATCTCTGTCTTCTCAGATTTTGTTATGTATGAAGTAACATAACGGGCAACAGCTCTAGAGTTGCCTGCCACAAATTGAATGTCCATATTTGCATTCCCCATTTTCAAAATAACGGGATTGTAGTCATTAATTTATTTGAAAGTTTCTGTTCTTCTTAGGTTGTAGGTGTTTTTAGTGATGTACGAATAACTGTATGTCTCACCGCAGAAATAAAACTGTTCACTCTTCCTTTTTGAAATAACAGAGCTTAGGAATCCAAAACAACATTTTGTGTAAAACTTTTCTTTTGCTCTATCTTTTCATTCATAGTAATTTGCACATCTATTTGATTGGAAATGTATTACCTGCTGCTTTTTGCTTTTGTCCTCCGAATATTTTGGAATGGTACGGGAAACATCTTTTACCCCGCAGGCAGAACCACAACCTGCCTCTACTCCGCAGACATTCCTTTACTATGCAAGTCGTTACAACGACTTGCTTTAGGGGGTGCGTTATTGAACTGGTGTTGGATTTTAAGTCCAACACCTTCCCTACTGATACTCTGACTGGAGTTGGAATAGTAATTTATACTATTCAAAGGTCCAACGTCCCCCTAAGGCAAGTTGTTGTAAGCACTTGCGTTGTAACTTCACAGTCGTGGTAGTGACTGTGGAGTAAAGTCATGCCTGGGAAATGCATGCGGGGTCCTTCATACATCCACAGTGGGGTATTACAAGGGGGAAATTATCTGAATCCTGAAGTAGCACACTGATGTTTGAGAGTTGTAAAGTGAGAATGACTTTGCAATTCAAGAGTGAGCTTGGAAAAGAAAGGAGAGGAAATGCATAAGCTATGTGGGAACAGGTCTTGGAACAATGTATAGAGACCTTTTGGGAATCATAAGCCACCTTGCCTGCTGTCTACTTGGTTGACCTGTGAAGCATAATAGCGGTACACTAAAGACTTTTTCGAAGTTTTGTACTGGTAGTAAAGAGGGCAAAGAAGGACACAGCTGGAGACTGCTCTAGGAGTTGGAAAGCTGAGGCTAGTAGATTAATTGTAGTCGTGGTAGAATAGAAATTGAGTCTTGGCTTGTCTTGGAACTGTTAGGTGCAGCAGAGTAACAGACAGATTTTGAGCAATGAAGGGAGAAATTGAATGTCACATGTAACTGAAAAGGTGCTGGGGAAAATGCAGTATGAAAGGAAGGATATGTGCAATGAATGAGCAAAATTAGATAATCCAAGACTTAGAATAACCAGTGCATAGACTTCCAGTACTGAAAACTGAGAAATTCTGAGGCAAGCACACTTGTAGTTAGGGAGGGAGGGACAGGAAGTAGGTGAAGCTTTTGGTTACGTGACGTTGCTCGGAAAACCCACCAAGGGGATGATGTAATTGAGAGACGTTGTGCATAGGTAGAATAAAAGCATACCAGAGATAGTGCTTTACGGACTGTCCACTAGTGGAGAGGAGAAGATGGAGCTGGATCAGCACTAACCCAAAGAGTAGTAGGAGTGCACAGGACCAGTGATGCCTATCCAAGACCTGATTGATAAGCATACCATATGATCATCTGCATAAAAGTTGAAGGAGAGGTGGAGAATGATGCAGATGAAGGCTAAGCGGTTATGGTATAAAGTGTTTATGAAGTAAGATATGTGTTGATGCTGTCTAAGTAGACTGAACTCTGGGAGATTTCAGTCACACTGTTACATCATTTGTTGGTGAAGAGGTAGTGTGTGAGTCTGTTAAACACTTGGGGCCAGATGTAGGTAGACAAATGCCGATCGCAAACGCAGAAATTCGCAGAATTTCCACGTTTGCGATCGCAAAAAACCCATGTGAAATGTAGAGGCAGAAACACTGACTCGCTAAATAAAGAATCGCTAAAAATAAAGGAAAACAGTTAGCGATTCCTTATTTAGCGAATATGCCACACCGACTCACTATTTAGCGACTCGCTAAATAAGGAATCGCAAAATAAAGTCGCAAACCAATGTACATAAAATCGCTAATAGCAAATTTGTGAAAAATCGCTATTTAGGAGTCGCAAATTAACACTGATTCAAAGCAGGTGGTAACCAGGTGCACAGCATATAAACAGCCCCAGAATGCATCTGCGTGAACACAATGGCGGCCCTCTATGTCATTGCAAGGCGGATGCGGATGCAAGCAGCAGCACAGAGGATCTGGAGACGAGAGGAACGCGTATACAGGGTGCGCATTACACTATTCCAACTCACAGAGGCAGAAATCCATGAGAGGTACAGGCTTCACCCAACCACCATCCTAGACCTGATTCGTGTCCTGCACCCAATCCTGGAGCACCAGACACCAAGGGCGCACGCAATACCTCCACATGTACAGGTCCTCTGTTCCCTGCACCTACTAGCATCCGGCAGTTACCAGGGGGTGATAGCTGTGGCTGGTGGTGTCTCACAGAGTTGCCTGTCCCGCTTCTTCAACACATTCCTGGATGCCATGATGCAAAGAATGCACCACTACATCCGGTTTCCCAGCACACAGGCGGAACTGCATAAGACGAAGATGGACTTTTATCAGAAGGCCCAGTTCCCACATGTAATAGGGTGCATTGACGGGACACATATACCAATCTGCCCCCCCTCTGCTACTGAGTACATCTACCGAAACCGCAAATCAACACACTCAATCAACGTGCAGGTCATATGTGATGCGTCTCACATCATTACCGACATCGTCGCTAAATTTCCAGGGAGCACGCATGATTCCTACATCTTCAGGAACAGTGGGATCTATACCCGTCTTGCAGGGGGTGAATTCAGAGAAGGATACCTGCTAGGTAAATCTGTGTGACACACCCTGATGTATACCTTTGATATATCTATTGCTGTCTGTGAATAACCATACTTCCTTTAACACTTAGGTGATAGCGCATATGCGGTGCGTGCATTTATCCTGACTCCATACCTCAACCCAACTACCCCAAGTTAAAGGAGATTCAATGTTGCCCATAAATCGACGCGGAATGTGGTGGAGCATACATTCGGACTCCTGAAAAGCAGGTTCTGCTGCCTCCACAAAAGTGGAGGTGCACGGCAGTACCGGCCTGTGATCTGCTGCAAAATAATAGCTACATGCGCCATGCTGCATAACCTGGCCACAAAGAAGGGAACAACCGTGCAACTCACTGAATCAGAGGATGAGGGTGAGGAATGTCCAAAGCCGCAGCTCAGCGCTTCAGGTGTTGCAGAAGCACCAGATGGGAGACACAGATGGGCTGAGATCACACACAACTGTTTCTGAGTAAGTAATGAGACAAAGCAAGTAACTGCAATTGTGCAACGGTGTTTTATTGACCTTCAGTCAGGCAATAGGACAGCACACCGCCGCACCATGAAGGACTCACAGTGCCTCAACAACCCCTGCATGGCATAGATCCTCTCAATGCAAATTTCCAAATCCCATCATTTGGTCAAATGGGTTACTTCACCCATCTCCCAATGCCAGGTGATGCCTGCCATTATTTTCTGCGCCCACGGCCAGCACTGCTGCGTTCACTTGGCACACTGTCCTCCCTACAGGTCTGTCCTGCGGCTGGTCCGTGCCTTGCACTGCGCCTCCTGGACTCTTGTATTGGGGGAGTGATACTGCTGCGGCTTGTTGCCTCCTCACTTTCCCCCCATCCCCCGATCCTGTGGCAGCGATTTGTGTGGTCTGGAGCACCTCCAAGGCACTGGTGACTGTGACCAACCCCCTTGTGACATCACGGCTGCAGTGGGCCATCTCTAACTGCATGGCCACCGAGCGCCTGCTAAGGACAGAGGTGGCATTGCATAGCCGGTTCACCGCCTTCGTGTACCCCTCCATGCTGTGTCTGTCCCTGCGCCTTGCCCCACGTTCGTTTTCCATTTTGCTGAACAACAGTCTTACAGCCTCTGCCATGTCCCGCATGCCCTCAGCCACGGTGTTGTTAAGGCAGTATATCCCCTCCTTCATGTCCCGCATGTTTTTGTTCATGGCCACCATCTGGCATTGCATTGACCGCATTGTTTTACCTTGCAGCCGCTGCACCTTCAACATCTTCCCCTCCAGAACAGCAAAAACACTGGACTCCTCTCCCTGTGCATCAGGACTGGGTGCCCTTGGTCGGTGTCGTCTGGCACCTGTGTGGCCACGCTCCATGGGGGACTGTGTTCCTGGTGTCTGTTCAGCCTCTTCCTGCAAGGACTGTTGTGCTCCCATGCTCTCATCCTCTGACCCCTCCATCTCCTGGAGCCTACCCACTGTATACCTCCTGGCTCTCTGTGGTGGTGGTGGTGGTGGTGTGACCTCAGCAGGTGACAGGGCCTCCTCATCCTGGGTGTGGTCTTCCCTGGGTGCCTCTTCTGTCTCCCCTTCTGCAGCCTGGCGCGCTGGGTCGCCTGTGGATACAGAATGTCCTTTTACTCACTTGCCTAGCAGCATTTGCGTATCAATAAATACATGATTGCCAATCATACTGACAGTACCCCGTTTGCTTATTTACTGATGTGTGTGACATGAATTTGGGTTCGGTGGACTACCTGATATGCTATGTGTAATTGGGACTACATCTCCCATGATGCATTGCTGGTTTTTGGCAAATCATGGACTGGAGTGGGATTCATACTGGGTCATTGGGGATTGGGGTTAGGGAGGGGGGGCACATCATGCTGTGCATGCATCTTACCTTGTATGTTGTCTCCTCTGGCTGAGCTGTCCGCGTCTCCGATGCCAATCACGCTCTCCGGCTGGAGGGTGGACTCCACCAATTCTTCCAAAGGAGTTGTTGCAGGCGCAGTAGATGTCCCGCCACCTGTCTTGTTGGCTTGTTTTATCCGGTCAGCCACCCTCCTTTTGGCACGTTTGCGCCGGTCGTACCAGCGCTTCTTCAGCTCGTCTATCGAGCGCTGGGTGACACCAATGGAATTGATTTTATCCTGGATCACAAGCCATATTTTCCTTTTTTGTGATTCTGGGACGTGCAGGGATTTTTTGCCGAAGAGCTGGTCGTGATCCTTCACCACCTCCTCTATTAGTACCTCCAACTCCCTCTCACTAAATTTGTGTTTCCTTTTCCTCTCTCCGGCCTCCTTTCCCTTCTCCTGTGTGTCCATTGTTGTTTTGGGTATCTGCAAGGTGGTTGCTATGCAGCTCCTGACTTTTTGGTTCTGCTCCCTGCCTCTCCCACTGCTCCAGGCTCAGTGTAACAGCATGTGTCAGACCACTTCCTGGTTGTGAGGTCATCAGGGTGCCCTGAATTGGCTGATTCGCTAATTAGCGATTTTTTGAAATTGCGATTTCGCTAATACCGATTCGGTAATGCGAAATCACTAATACCGATTCGGTAATGCGTAATCGGTAGTTATTTTAGCGATTATTACCGAATCGCTATATTTTAGCTATTTTTTACCTACATCGCACTTTGCGAGTTCTTAATAGCGATTCGGTAAAAATCGCTATTAAGAAATCTCTATTTGGGTTTTACCTACATCTGGCCCTTGGTTTGCAAATGTTTTTGAAAAAGAGGTGAAACAGAGGGATCATTCCATACTTAAATGGGTGGCTTCTTAATTATGAGGCTCACTGCAGAAGTGGAAAAGTATGAGCATGTAATGAATGAGTGTCATTGAAGGGGGAGGGGTGATATTGTACCAATAATCTATGTCACTGCATGGGTTTACCCCTGTGCGATTATACTAAAATGAGCATTCAGTATCACTGTGTGTGGCTGAATGGATAACTGAACATTTTCTTAATTTGGGCTCTACTACAAGGGGAGGAGCTTTTAAAGATTTGGATTGAAACGATTTTGGGTGGGTGAGGGGTACATGAATGAATCGAGAAGCAGAAAGGAAGTTACATATGTACAGAGTGAGACAATCGTGAATGAGTGGGATGAGAGAGGCAACAGGATAGAGCATATTGAAAGAGGTTAGGAATGTCATGAGGTTTTATATCATTATTCAAGAAAACAATTGCAAAGTAACCTTCAGCTACTCTGGATTACCTGATTCATATGCAGGGTGGCAATAACAGAGATTTGAGTTTCTTGGGGAGCTGCTGGAGATGGCTTTGGAAGAAGGAGATGAGTGTTTAGAGGTAGGAAGGTCAGTTCGATTTAAGAGTGTAGAGTAGACTGTGTGCCTCCAGTGGTTCAGTAGTAATGAAATGAAATGAAATGAAATTTGTACTTGTAAAGCGCACTGTTACCCTAGGGTGTCCTGGCGCTGTACGCATACCACTGTGGAACCCTTCCTGTCTTTTCCCTGTGAAATGTCCACTCCTGGGCACCCCCAAGGTGAAGCCAGGCATCCCAGCGGAGATTAAGCAAGCTATTGCCCAGAGTTGCAGAGTGGGACACATGATTAGAATAGGCACCGAGGCGAGAATTATCAGGTCCGAGGAAATTGAGCCCAAGACCTGCCGAGGCGGGAATTGAACCCTGGTCCCGGGCCAGATCTCTGCATCAGGGTCTGCCGCTCTAACCATTGAGCCACACTTCTCCACTAGTACATGGTGTCTACCATTTGTAGAGGTGGCTATGTTTGTAGGACCTTCTTTGCTATAGGGTGGAGGAGTCCAGAACTGCAGACAAGCGTCAGAGTAGGAGAATGTGCAGATGGGGTAGGATTAATTGACCTCTGGATCTCGGTGAGAGTGGAATGAGGGGAATGGTTGGGAAACATCCTTTACCCTGCAGGCAGAACCACAACCTGCCTTTACTCCTCAGTCACTATCCTGACTGCAACGTTGCCATGCATTCCTTTACCACGCAAGTCATTACAACATTTTACTTTATGGGGCGCTATGGTGGACTGGTGTTGGATTCTAAGTCCAGCACCTTCCCTGCTGATACACTGACTGGAGCTGTAATAGTAATTTATACAATTCCAAAGTCCAGGGCCCCCTAAGGCAAGTCGTTGTAACATCTTGTGTGGTAAAGAAACGCATGGTAATGTCGCAGTCAGGGTTGTGACTGCGGAGTAAAGGCATGCATGGGAAATGCATGCGGGGGTCCATCATACATCCGAATGCTACATGTAATATATTGTTCTATGAATGAAAGTATTGACTTTTCTCTATCTGTTCCAAATTAAGGTGGATCTTTTACTCACAACAGCATATGAATATGAGGAGCACCTCTTGCTTGGTACTCTTTTCACCAAAAGAGATCAGTAATTTCTTCAAGAGGTGGATTTTTTTCGATGCAGATGAAGGACAGCATAGCTTGAAATCTCTGGTTAAAGTACCTGAAAATATTTGCAGGATCCAAAGAGAAAAGTTCTCCTGGTATCTCCATTTCAATACTTTTAATGTTAAAGTTTGCTTCTCTCAAATACTCATGTAAATCATCCCATGCATACTCTGCACAACTCAGTGTTACAAACGAAATTGGTGCACCTAAATTTCACAGCAAACACTTGAGCTCACCATGACGACTATACCAGTACTCATTGGTCCCACGTTGGTATGCCATTGAATTTATCAAATTGTACTCGAGCTTCTCATCTTTTGAATGTATTCTTTCAACAAAGTCTTTTGCGGACATATTTTGTACATTACCTCCTGTCTTAAGAATATGGTTAACAGCATATAACAGTCCAAACAAATCACTTTAAGACAAGAGATGGAATACATATTGAATACTTTGTCGAACTCTAGGGTCCTCTGAATAAAATCCTTTTGACCTATACTCTGCTGCAGGTATTTGCGCACAGTGGTCATCATACCATCTGCCCTCTCCATTGCTGCTCCTTTGGTTTGTTTCATCTGATACAGTTCAATGACAACCCACACAACCTCTTTCGTATGTAGTGGATGGATACTGTAGTGCTCATATATTTCTTCAGATCTACTTCTATCCACTTTTTCAAACTGTCCACTTGAAGGCACATTTCTTCCCCCATAGAACCCCATGTTCGACTATATTTATATTGTTAGAGTACACATTATTCTCTTTAAGATACAATGTAGCTTTCTTCACCTTATTTACATCCACTAGTTCCTGCCAGATTTAAAAAAATCTTTTTTGTGGGGTTACCATTCATAAAATAACAAGTGGTTCTTTGAAATCTCTCTACATCCACAGTTTCAATATTGCATTTAAAATTTAAAGGTGAATGCACAACTTTCTGAAGCTCAGTGGGTGGTAGTTTCCCAGTCTTCGGTTCAAAGGGGAAATAGTTTGTATGAGTATTCTTTCATAAACATTCAGATGTCAAAGTTCCTCTAGAATTTCAACCACCTCTAACTTATTGTGTATTGCTCTGGCAGGCATTTTGTTGTCCTCTAATTTTTCATAGCAATGCTTGCACATGATCTGGTGTGTCGGCAAATCAAAATGTTCCTCCACAAATAAATACACTGCAAATTGCAGCCACTCTTCTCTGTTTTCTTCTTCAGTTTTTAAGCACACATCAGCATTTCGAATTTGCACTTTGTAGTCAGTGCGCCAACAACAATTACAAACATAGTTTGGCTTCTCTGTAAAAACTGCATTAAACTTTGCTACTTCTTGTCTAAAGTTATCAATACTAATATTTGTGTTTTGTCCCTCTACACCTGAACCTACCAACTCCTCATTTTGCTAAGACTGCACTTCAGGACCAAAGAAATGTGAATGAATATCTTCACAAACATTTTCAACCTCTGTAACATACAGAAGTGCTTTGTTCATTTCTCCTAAACACAATGCAGGACTTTTTACAAAGTAAAGTCTTCTAACTAAATTTTACATTTTTGAATGATGAACAGCCGACATTCGAAAATGCTGAAAAGTACTTCTGCATACTTTCCTGGATAGTCACTCCAGTGAGTGTCCTTGTAAATTAGAATATTTCCTGACTTGCACAGTTCTAACGCTTGCGACATTGCAATTTTCCCCTCACATTTCTATCTGGAAATTGACGTAGAAACGTTCTTAATATATCTCTTGATTCCTGTTGAATACTACAAATACTACTGCAGTCCCACCTTCCTTGTACCTCTTCATCTATCCCTTCCTCTACATTCCTAGGAATCATCCCTTCTTTTGCAATGGGAGAACCTTCTTTTACCTCCTAGCATCGGCCAGTTGTTTCAACTGCATGCACAAATTTGTTCTGTTGTAAGTCGCTTTCTTGATTAAAGAAATCCTCAGTACTAGATGTATGCTTCCATTCTCCATGGAAAACTTTTGCAAAAATTACTTTTATTAATAAGCCTTTTTTTACTTCTTTTCTTTCATAGACAACACTGTTTTATTCAGTGTTCTCATTCTGTTTAGTATCAACATAGTTTGCACTTCAGGGCAAATGCTTTATCAATCACACTCTCAATATATTGTATTTGTTTTAGTCTGCCCTTCTTCTCTTATATTGCTTCATCTTATGTACAAAATTCTGTATTACCCTACTTCTAAACATTTTTACTCGTATTTGTTTTAATTATTTTTGCCTCCTTGTCGAATTAGATATTTTCTTATAAGATTTTTCACTTTCAATCTCATCTACTCTTTCGCCTTTCTGAGTTGATTCTAAACCTCGCTTTTTCTTTGAAACTTTTTCCACATTTTGCATTTGTCAACATATTGCTTTAACAAACTGCTTAGTTATCTTACCAACAGCTCTTTTTTTCAGCACACTCTCCATCGTGCTCTTTTTTCTATCACTTTTAAGCACATAGTACTCCATCTTTTCTTTTTTCCTTCTTTGTGTCTTTCTCTGCATTGTAAATGTTCTTCTTTAAACACAGATAGATATCTGAAAAGCAAATAAATAATACATTTAGCTTTCTTTAACTTACTACTAGATGAAATACAATAAGCAACTGAGTGGCTACATCAGTTGTTGTTTGGATATGTGAGTGGCTGTGTGAGTGCCCCTGTATGGGTGTAGAAATAGGTATGTGACTGGCTGTACAGGTGGGTAAATCGCTGTGTGAATGGTTAATTGAGTATCTGAGTGGCTGTATTGGTGCCTATGTGGGTGTGTGAGTAGATATGTAAATAGTTGAGTGGGGTGCGATTGGGTCTGTTTGTGTATTTATGGGTGTATAAATGAGTATGGCAGTTGTATGGGTGTGTAACTGGGTGTTTGCATCTGTCAATGTGTGTAAGTGCCTCTGTGAGTAGTGGGTACATACGTCACTCTATGAGTATATGAGTGGATGTGTAAGTGACTGTGTGGGTGTCCGAGTGGGTGTTTGAGTAACTGTATATGTTTGTGAGTATGTGAACAGCTGTATAAATTGGTGACTGGGTGTGTAACTGGATGTGTGGTTGTTGAAGTGCCTGTGTAAGTGGCTGTCTGAGTTCTGGGTACATGAATGGCTGTATGGGTATCTCAGTGGGTATATGACTCTCTGTATAGGGGTCTGAATGGCTACGTGAAAGGCTGCATGTGTGGATGAATGGGTGTGTGAGTGCTTTTATGGATGTGTGCATAACTGTGTGAGTAGTTGTATGGCTGTGTCAATGGTGGGTACCCAGGTGTGTTTGTGGGTATATATAAGTGTATAAGTGCCACTCTGACTGTGTGAGTGGGTGTAAATTGCATCTATTAAATTACATTCAATAAGCAAGCAGTCACTAGCGATTTCAAACACATTCAGTCATACTGGCTTAATAAAATAACTGTATTTTCAGTATTGCAATTTCTCTACATCCTTTCCTGCTCACTATATTTTTTAGTTCACGGTTTCATCTAATCTCCATTTTATTTAGCCTTCTACTGTACTATCTGGAAGCCATACAGTTTCTTGGAACTTATATACAGTCATAGTATTGTTTTTAAATATGGAAACAATCATATGGAATAGGAAACCTAATCATTAAGGAGTCCACAATCCTGTATATTTTGAAAAAGTTCTCTATTTAATTTCGATGTGTTACATAAAAACAGCCAACAGTTTTCATTCAGAAGATTTGAACTTCCTCAGGGCTGCAAACAATACACAATAAACATACATAAATAAGAGACTCAAAGTTATACATACAAAAATCACATAAACAATAAATCAATTTATACAACAGTTAAAAGGCAGTCATATTGTTAGAACTGCCAAAGTCCTACACCATTAAAACCAATTGAATGCTCATGACAGCGTGTGTGCAGGAAACCCCACCAGACAAAGGGGAGCCTACCCAGCGACACCTCATGGGCCATAGAAAAATTCCAGAGCCAGAGTGTGAACGTCTGAAAAAACAATATTATAGTGAATCAACCCCAAATATGAAAGAGAGGAATACATAATTCATCAATAATCTTTGCTCAATAGTTCCACAAAGCGATATATGTTAATACTGCCCCATGTGCTACTATATTGGTAACATACCTCATAGTTATGTAATAATGCTTTCATCAGTCAGTAATTCATTTCTGATAGCGACATTTTTATATTCATCATGATCAAAGAAAGCAGTCATCGGACTGTCAAGAAAATCTAATGGTTTAATTACCACATATATCATGGTACAACATGACAGTCATTCGTATCATGGGGGGTATAGCGTCCCCCAGTGTCGACATCTAAGAAGATTAAATTCATATTCAAGTATATGAGGCACATAAAGAGCTACTAATCATCAAAATATTTATTCCCCAACTTAATCATATAACAAAATCAATAAAATCTTAAAGATGTGCAACATGTGCCATCAATCAAGCAGGTGTTTTTAAAGCGCTGCTACTCACCCGTGAGGGTCTCAAGGTACTGAAGAGGGGCTGCTGATCCGCCTGGGCATTGGGGGTCAGTTGAAGAGCCAGGTCTTGAGATCCTTCCTGAATTGGGTCAGCGACGGAGATTGCCTGAGATGGAGAGGCCGGGTGTTTCAGGTTTTGGTGGCACATTGGGAGAAGGATCTTCCTCCCATCTTGTGGATCCGTGGGACGGTGGACAGGGCCAGTTGGGCGGAGCGGAGGTGTCTGGCGGGTACGTGGAATGAGAGTCAGTGGTTCAGATATGCTGGTCCTGTGTCATGGAGGGCTTTGTAGGCTTGTGTGAGAGGCTTGAACATGATTCTTTTGTTGACTGGGAGCCAGTGGAGTTCTCGGAGGTGTACGGTGATGTGGCTGCTGTGCAGGATGTTGAGGACCAGTCTGGCTGTGGCATTTGGAACGTTCTAAGGAGTTTCTGGGTGATGCCGGCGTAGAGTGCATTGTCATAGTCAAGTCTGCTGCTGATGAGAGAGTGTGTGACTGTCTTTCTGGATTTGGTGGGGAGCCAGCTGAATGTCTTTGGAAGCAGGCGAAGCGTGTGTAAGCATGATGAGAATACGGCGTTGATCTGGCAGTTCATTGTGAGCAAGGAGTCCAGTATGATGTTGAGGTTTCGTGCATGGTCTGTGGGGGTTCCCAATGCGGCGGGCCACCAGGAGTCCTTCCAAGCTGAGGAGGTGGGTCCTAAGGAGAGTACTTCAGCCTTGTCTGAGTTGAGCTTGAGGCTACTGTCTTTCATCCAGGTGGCAACTGCCTACATCCCACAGTAGAAGTTGGTTCTGGCAGCTGTGGGTTCATTGGTGAGGGAGAGAATCAGCTGGGTGTCGTCGGATAGGAGAAGATGTTGAGTCCATGGTTCCTGACGATGGCTGCGAGGGGGGCCATGTAGACATTGAAAAGGGTGTGGCTTAGGACGGAGCCCTGAGGCACTCCGCAGTTGATCTCTGTATGTTCTAAGAGGAATGAAAGTAGTCTGACTCTCTGTGTTTGATCAGTGAGAAAGGAGTGGATCTAGTCCAGGGCCTTGTTGTGGATGCTGGCGTTGTGGAGTCTCATGATTAGGGTGCGCTGTGGGACGGTATCGAAGGCGGCCGAGAGGTCCAGAAGGATGCAGGCTTTGGTTTCACCCTGGTTGAGGAGGGAGCAGATGTTGTCAGTGGTGGCGATGGGTGCGGTCTCCGTGCTGTGGTTGCTTCGGAATCAAGATTGGGAGGTGTCCAGGATATGGTTTGCTTCAATGAATTTGGGGAGTTGGGCTTTGATGACCTTCTCAATGACCTTGGCTGGGAAGGAGAGCAGGGAGATGGGCCTGAAGTTCTTGAGGTCTGTCGGGTCGGCGGATGGCTTCTTCAGCAGGGGGTTGATCTCGGCATGTTTCCAGTCTTCGGGGAAGGTGGCGGTCTCCATGGAGCAGTTGATGGTGTGGTGGAGCTCGGGGCGATGGAGGTGGCAGCTCTATGGAAGATTTAATGCGGGAAATGGTCCAAGTGGGCTCCAGAGTGGATGCTTTTCTTGGTCTTGAGTGTGTCATCTGTGGTGAGCGGGGTCAAGTTGAGCAGGACCTGTTGGGTTGCGGCTTGGTTGGGTGCTGAGGTGTTGGGCGTGGTGGGAGGGTCTTGGGTGTCAAAACTGTTGTAGATCTGCTTGATCTTGTGGTGGAAGAAGGTGCTGAGTTTGTTGCAGAGGTTGTGGAAGGGTGGGACATCTGTGGTCTTGCTGTTGGGTCTGGTGAACTCCTTGATGATGCCAAAGAGTTCTTTGCGGTTTTGTGTGTTGGTACTGATTCTGTCTTGGAGGGCAGTTGTCTTTGTGGTTTGGAGGAGGAGGTGGTGTGCGGTGACAGCGTTTTTGAAGGTCGCTTGTGTTTCAGGGGTTTTGTTGTTGCTCCATCTCTTCTTGAGTCATCTACAGGTGTGGGAGTGAACCAGCTGGCTTTCTTGGAGTGTTGCTTGCTGTGAGCCTTCTTGAGTGGTGCCAGAGTATTGGCACAGTTAAAGATCCATCAGTGGGGGTTGCATGCTGAGGTGTTGGAGTCTGTTGATGTCGGTGATGTGGTAGTGCTGAGAAAGGTGGTGGTATGTTCTTCGGTGGACTTGTTCCAGCTACGACGGGGGAGGTGGTGTACTGTGGGTGAGGTGAAGGCGAAGTGCACGCAGTGGTGGTCAGCCCAGAGGAGTTCGGTGGTGTGACTGTAGGTGATGTTTTTGCTGGTGGAGAAGATGGGGTCAAGCATGTGTCCTGCTGCGTGCATCAGAGAGGTGACTAGTGCTTCAGTCCAGTGTTGGCGAGGTTCTCCAGAAGGGATGTGGTGTTCTGGTAACTGGGGTTGTCCAGGTGAAAATTGAGGTCACTGAGTAGTATATAATTGGTGGATGCGAGAGCCTGGGGTGTGATGAAGTCGACGATGGTGTTGGTGCATAGCGGGTGGCGGCTGGGAGACGAGGATGCACGGAGTGTGGTATTAGGGTTGGTCTGGATCTAGAAGTAGAGGTGTTCCATGGTTGTCTTTGGGTTGTCCGAGTGGGTGGTCAGGCGGAGGGTGTTTTTGTGGACAATAGTGATGCTTCCTCCTGGTCAGTGGGTGCGGGACTTGCGGGTGATATTGTGGCCATCGGGGATGGTGGAGGCGATACCCCGGCTAGAGCTGGGGTTAGTCCAGGATTCCGTGAGGAAGGCGATGTTGGACAATACGGAGTTCCGAAATTTCCATGGCATGTTTGCGGAGGAAACGTGTGTTGAGGAGCATGCAGCTGAGCCAGTCGGATGTGCTGTTGGTCAGCTGGGTGGTGAGAGGAGGTGGGCAAGGGTCTAGCTTCAGTTTCGGCAGGAGAAAGGTCCTTGGGTGTCCTTCGGTGATGCAAGGTGGCAGATGTCGTGGCGTCCTGTGTTGAGGGCGAGGAGGGTGCTGGTGTCGTATCGGTGGAGGGTCCGAGAACCAGGGTCTGTGGTGCTGGGCGCTGTCCAGGCATGGATGGGCACAGACAGACTTGCCTTTGGCATCGCAGCGGCACCCCCGAGGTACGGCAGTGCAGCGGCCACCATTAAGTAGTGTCTAAGGGCTGGGATGGGGTGGGGCCACGGGGATAGCAATGGCAAAGAGCTGCAAAAGGAGAAAAAGGAGGAAAAAAGGCAAAAGTGCAAAGAGGGACAGAAAAGCAATCAGAAAGGCAGAAAAAAGTAGAAAAAAAGAGACACAGATAGTAGCAGCAGAGCATTGATGCTCTGCTCCTAGACCATCAGGGATGAGGCACAGGTGGGTGCCTGCGGGAGGAGGAGGGCCTCGAACCACTGGCCTGAGGGTCAGAAGAAACAGCAGCACGAAGCTCGGGGGCAGCAGCTACAAGGCGGAGCTGCGCAAGGAAGGGAGCAGTCCACTGCAAATGCTCGCTCCACTTAATCCGACCCCACTCATCATGCCCATTATTGATTGTACGGTTTTTCTTAAAACTTGATCACACATTTGCAATATGTGAACTCTCGGGTCAAGTGGAACCAACACACGGAAAGGAAGGAAAGAAAATGAGGAAAGAGTGTAACGACCCAACTTGTGATGTAATCACTAGGAACACAGGGATGGAGACCAGTTGCAGAATGGGTAGGCAATCACATAAATAGCTTGTGGCAAGTGCAGTACTTTCTCATTCCTAGTCACCTACAAGGTGCCCTCCTTGCATACTTGATTACAAAGATGCCCCACCCCCCCATGTGATCACATAGCAGGCATAAAAATGGCACACTTATAACTAACCAACATGGGGATGGAAAATAAGGAAAGAGTGTAACAACCCCGCTTATGGTATGATCAATAGGAACACAGGGATGAGAGCCAGTTGAGGAATGGGTATGCAAGAAAATCAATAGCTTGTGGTGAGTGCAAATATTTCTCATTCCTAACCACCCATGATGACAATAACAAGGAAGGCGTATCACCTATGAGACACATTATCCAGATACTCGATTTACAACGATTCCCCATCTTCAGCAATGATCGCATGATGGGCATGAACAGAGCACACTATACCTAATTCCAGAAAAAACTGCCCCATGTTTGACTTTATATTGTCTAAACTGGGGCTTGCACTAAGGTAAAATAACATTGCCCATAGCCTTACCACATTACCCAAATGCCCACTGTACATGCGCCTTACTAAAAATATGCCAACCCCCTCACCTTATACTGATAACCATATAACAAATCAACATAGTTGAAGGAGTACAACTCCAAACCATTCACCACCTATGCACACATGACCTACCATCTTACAGTGGGCTGTTTTTGGAAGATATGCAGCCTTCGTGTTACCTGCGCTCATATTCCCACATGGTAAATGTTCAATTCAGCGAAAGCAAGAGCAAATTGTAAAAGCCCCCTACTTCTACCAGGTCTCAGCACACTCACAATATATCATGAATGTCCTATATTATTGTTTCCATGTGTCTCTGCCTAGCAGCAGTATCACACAACAACTGGTACTGAGGAAAGAGTGCCCCAAGCCTTGAAGTAAAGAACTTTGTGGGAGGTGCGGTTTCAAGTGTCAACCGTTGTGATTGGTTTTGTTTTTAAACATAACTTTTTATATTACAACCTAATTAACATACCTGTAAAAATAGTTACATTCTCTTTGTTGTTGTGCAGCTTTTACGTTAATATCCACTGCAGAACTAAAGTCAGAAATATGACAATCCCACTGTGCTTTCACTCATACTACGGCACTTAGCAAATCACAGACTTCCTTTCATCTTTATTTTTGTTATACCACTTTTAAATGGTCACTATTTTTAAACCCTTTCCATGTTTCCTGCAAAAAGCCCAATTTGGTAGGTTTTTTGCGGATCTGCAGAACCATCGTAGGGTCAGCGCAGCCGGCTATGTGGTCCACGGTGTATCCGAGGATCAACACGAACACCCTTAAAAGCATTCAACAATCTGCTGTTAATGCTTTTAATTTATATTTTATTTTGTAAAACTTTGTCAATTTCAAGAAATACACTATCTACTGAGCAATTTTTGTACACCAGTCTGCTTTTCAGTTTCACATTGCAGTCTCTTTTGTTCCCTTCCTCCACACTCTTTTAGCTCCATTTACATTGTAACTAGGCCTGGGCATAGTTCGCAGAGTTCTGCTATGCGGAACACCGCGAAGTGACTAAAAATTCCGCGGAGTTCCGCAAGTAGCGGAGTGCAGTGCGTACTGCCATTTGCGTTGATCTTCCTGCTGCTCGAGTAGAAATTCTACCCAAGCGGCAGCTTGCAATCGGCAACTTACAGTTGGCGAACGTTAGTAGGGAAAAAACTCTGCTGCACTACGCGGAGCATAGTTTTCTGTACTCTGCGCGCTCCGAGGAGTGCGAAGTACAGAAAACTCCACAAAATCCACGAACGGAGCAGAGTTCACCACCCAGGCCTAATAGTAACCATGTTTACAATAGTCTCTGCCTACCAGTAGGTCATAAGCTCACAATACTTTCTCTTAAAAGCATAATAGCTTTACATTAAATGTAGCAGGTGTGGTTGACTGTTTGCAATTCCAAGCATATCCCATACAACATAACCTTTTTTATTTTTCCAAAGCCAATCACAGAGTTAGTTACTTTTTTTCTTAAAGTCACTACCTAATTTTAGTTCCCTGCACAGCTCTACCATCCAATCAAATATGTTATTTTATATTTTACTTGCTGTCCTCCATTATAACTGTTCTTCATCTTCAAAACTGCCTAATTCTGCTGCAGCGTTTTCCTGTGTGCTACTCCTGCTTGTCTCCAAAATGGCCGGAGTGTGGATTCTGGGCCATAGTTTTGTGTTCTGGGTGAGAGAGAGTGATAAAAAGAGTGGCACTGACATGGACCTAGGTTTACCTAATGTAGACAGTACTTGGGATGGCCAGAGAGGGTTAAAGTGGTATCAATTGCTGTCTTTGGTTGAAAGCACTGCTGATTGCTGACATCCAGACCTCATGATTGTGGACTGTGCTGACAATGACCTATACACAATTACTGGAGTAGGACTGGAAATCCTAATTATGGATACCTATGCTAAATTAATGTCACTTTTCCTACATACTACCTTGGTGTTCTCCAAAATTTGCCAAAGGCGGAAGTGGCATTGGACAACTCAATTTTGTCCGCAAATAGAGAAAACCAAGAAAACATGTCAATAAACCTGTTTCTGCATTTCTCAGAGACTACAACATTGGTTCTATATACTATAGCAACTTACTCTTCAACTTGGATGGAATATATCAAAAAGACGAAGTCAATTTCACAGGCATAGGAAACAGGGTGTTCCTCAACAACTTAAAAGACTGCATGGTGTTCTATGTGTAATTATCATCTGCACACCATAAACACAAAGGCTCTTTTCAAAGTCAAACTTTTTCCCAAACACTGTTTTTTTTTGTTTTCAAATCCTTTTCTCAAATTTCTCAAAGGTATCCGTGGATCCACCTAGAATCCTCGACCAAATAACGTGTCTGCCGGTTATGTTGCAGGCGGATCCGCAGTGAATCCGCGGATTCATTTCTTATCAAAGACACACATTCAATACAAAACAACAGCACATTTAATACAAATATATCCTATTGCAATTTATATAACTGTATCACTGCCTCTGCGTGGGCGTCTTAGTAGCTGTGGAAGCAACTATGTGGGTGCATGAGGGGCTATATGGGTGTATGATTTGGTGTGTTAGTGGCTGTGTGGATATGTAACTGGGTGTGAGAGTGACTGCATGGCTGTGTATGTGTAACTCTCCTATGACTGTGTGTGAGTGATTTTCTGGATCTGTGAGCAGTTGTGTAAGTGACTGTATGGGTATGTGAGTAGGTGTGTGAATGGTTGTGTTGGTGTGTGAATAGTTCTGTGAGTGGGTGTGTGAGTGGGTATGTGACTGGCTGTGTAGGTCTGTAAGTGGCTGTATAAGTGACTGTATGGGTGTATGAGTGGTTGTTCGGGTATGTAACTGGATGTGTGAGTGTGTGGTGGGTGTGTAAGTGGGTTTGTTAGTGCTTGTGTGGGTCTGTGAATGGGTATGTGAGTGGTTCTATGGGTCTGCTAGTGGGCAAGTGAGTGGCTGTATGGGTGTGTGAATGGACATGCAAGTGGTTTTTTGGGTTTCTGAATGGGTGTGTGAATGGCTGTATGTGTGTGTGAGTGGGTGTGAGTGATGGGTGTGTGAGTGGGTGCATAAGTGGCTCTGTGTGTGTTTGAGTGGCTGTGTGAGTGGTTCTCTGGATCTGTAAGTGGGAGTGTGAGTGGCTGTATGGGTGTGTGAGTGGGTATGTGAGTGGTTGTGTGAGTATATAAGTGTGTGTAAGTGTGTGTAGTGGATGTGTGAGTGGCTGTGTGGGTCTGTGAGTGGGTGTACGACTGGCTATATAAGTGTGTACATGGGTGTGTGAGTGTGTGAGTGCCTGTGTGGGTCTGTGAGTGAATGTATGAGCAGTTCTCTGGGTCTGTAAGTGGGTGTGTGAGTGTCTGTATGGGTGTGTGAAAAGATGTGTGAGTGCTTTTCTGGGCCTCTGAATGGGTGTGTGACTGGCTGTATGGGTGTGTGGGTAGTTGTATGAATGTGCAAGTGTGTGTGTATGAGTATGTGCTGGGTATGTGAGTGGCAGTGGCAGCTGGTCCATAGGGGCGCTGGGGCAGCACCCCACTAGGCAATCAACAAGAAAAACTGCTCACTAATCGGGCAGCAAGAAATGTAAGCAGATGAATTGACAGCTTTGACAATTCGTCTGTTTACATTTCCGGCCTGTGCTGGCAGCTGCTTCACAGCCTCAAGTGCGCATGAAAGAGTCAACAACAAATGCACATCGCACGCAGGCGAGAGCAGCAGGAGTCCAGACTCCGACTGCGCATCTGCGAGAAGAGCGCTTTTTATTTCAGCACCCCATTCCATTGACATTACATTAGGTATGCTGCGCATGCCTAGTGTAGTGAAGGAGTCTGAAGATAGGATCCTGCTCGGGCGGTGACGTACAGTGGCCGTTGCCCTGTCAAATGCCAGAATACAGCCAAGTAGCCGCCCCAGTCGCATCCAGTCTTCTGATTTGCCACTTGCCAGTCAAGCAAAAGAGCAGGGAGAAGTTAGTTCCACGTCTGTGAGAGGAGACGTGATGCGACGCGGGACCGGCGGAGGAGATGCCTGGTAAGTTTGTTTTTATTTTATTCATTTAATTAAACACCTCCCCCCTCCTCCCCACGCGTACCCCCGAGTCTTGCCGGCCGCGACTGCCACTGAGTCACTTCATGGACTGTCACTGCACGCGCGGCCCCTGCACACACCGAGGCAGCTGAGGCTGTCCATCATCGCTCTGCCGCTACAGGCTGTAGTGTCACAGGCAGACATGTGATAATCACTGCACACCATGCAATGCCCCTACGGAGACTGTCACTCTACTGATGACTGCCACGCCACACACTCTGACATTACAGACTGCCTGTAAACACTGTACCTGCACTGACTATCGTATAACAGACTGATGTCGTCGTCGTGTCACAGACTGACGTGATAATCACTGCACACAATGCAATGCCCCTACGAAGAGACTGTCACTCTGCTGACTCCCATGGCACACACTGTGACACCAAAGACTGCCTATCAACACTGCACCTGCTGTAGTACTGACTGTCATGTCAGAGGTGGAAATGTGATAATCACTGCACACCATGCAATGCCCCTACGAAGACTGTCACTCTACTGATGACTGCCCCGGCCGGCACACACTCTGACATTACAGACTGCCTGTGAACTCTGTACCTGCACTGACTGCCATGTCACAGGCTGACGTGATAATCACTGCACAAAATGCAATGCCCCTGCGGAGAGTGTCACTCTGCTGACTACCAAGACAAACACTGTGACACCAGAGACTGTCACTGCCTATAAACACTGTACCTGAACTGACTGTCATTTCACAGACTGCACTATAAAGGTTATTATTTTATAGTCCCCCAGAATGTCCCTAGGCCTAAACACAGTGTCACGCTACGGACTGCCTCAGCACAGTCTGTCACATTAGAGACTGCCTGTAAACACTGCACCTGTACGTGACGCATTCTAGCGTGATTTCATTTTTATGTGAAGTATTAGGTGTGGTTTCACTTGGAATGACATGATAGGTGGCAGCGTTACCCTTTGGTATGATGAGGTCAGGTAGAATGGGTAGTACGTTATCTGGTCATTTTCACCATCTCAAATATGGCGCCCGCATTGAGGGCTACAGACAGGTAAGGTTGGCTTCTGCATTTAGCCCATCATCGGTCTTTACGTACTGGTCTCGTGGAGTGTAAAGAAACCCGCAGCATTGTTCAGTCATGCGATCGGGGAAGCACTGTGAGCGTTTCATGACGACTTTGAGAGCAGATATAGAGGTAAGCCCCGCTGTAACACGGAGGGAGGGGTAATTATAAGGATTGTTTATGGTTGTGTAGTAACCGTGACACTGAGTTTGTGATGCTTGTTTGTGGTTTCAGGAGTAGAGTCGAGCGAGTGCAGAGGAGATCGGGGCAGGTTAACGCATAGTTGTTTACAGGTGAGGAGGAGTGCTTTTAACGAGTGGGGGGGAGCCAGGCAAGCGAGAAGATCGTATGGCTATCATTAAGCAACATGTGCTTTGTTGGCTTTTTGTCTTTAGAGCTAGTTCCCGGACAGTTAAGCACGGATGTTTGGTTAAACGAGGTGTCATTCCATACTGAAGGTGCCGCAGCACGTTTCTTTTGATTATTTTGACCACCTTTGAGGTGCCTGTGCACGTTTTAACAGATTGATCATGCTGTTGGTGATGAGTGGTGGTGTACACATAAGGAAGAGCTCTTTTGGAGAATATATTGAGGTTTTCCCTTCACACTAAGCCTGTCTTTCACTTTGGTCTCATGGTCTTTTTATATTCACTAGCGTTTTTCTATTGTTTATTTTATCAGCTTGCAACAGTACATGTGCATGTAATTATTGTTATCTATCATGTGATTTTATTTGACAATCCCCTGCGCATTGTAATTAATTTAATTAAAGGTTTGATTTCGTTTGTTGTAGATTCAAGCCCCTGAAGAAGGGCCAAGGGGCCCAAATGCATTGGCCATGAAAGTTTGAATATTGTACACTTCTCCTTTTTTTAAAGAAATAAAAAAAAAACAATTCTGTGTCATAACAGATTAAAATGATGATGTAACAAGGAATTACTGAGTAAAAGTATTTTTGTGTTGAATAACATTGTTGAACGTACTCTGATGTCTGTAAATATATACGTGTCTAGTACGATGGTAAGAAGTATACATGTGATTTAAAGGTAGCAGCAGCATTAAGCGACTGTGCACAGTGGTCAAGTATCAATACTTGAGTTCCGGTGGGTGTACAGCAGGGCATGTAGATGCCAGCATGTCCACAACTGTAGCACGCTGAATAAGTAGGTTTAAAGAGTAAAAAGGATTTAGAGTAGAAGACATCTCTTTATTAATGTAATAATTGCACTTTCACAATTGCTTTATTAACCTTCCTGCTTTCTCAAATTTGCTTGAAAATGCACCATTTGTCCACTGTTTTTTCAAAATTTTCTCGGGGGGAGAACCCCCCCGAACCACCTTAGGTAGTTCAGGATCGCTCGGTACGCTAGCTCACTACGGTGCAGTATAACAATCATTTTACGCCTCACCACTTTCAAAACTCACTAGCCGCCACTGGTGAGTGGGTGTGTAAGTAGTTGTGTGAGTGGGTGTGTCAGTAGCTGCATGAGTAAGTATGTGGGTGTCTGAGTGTCTGAGTGAATGTCTGAGAGCTTGTGTGGGTCTGTGTGAGGACCTGTGTGGGTCTGTGAGTAGATGTATGAGTGGTTCTTTGGGTGTGTAAGTAGGAGTGTGAGTGGCTGTATGAGTGTGTAAATGGGTGTGTGAGTGGTGTCTGGGTCTCTGACTGGTTGTGAAAGTGGCTGTTTGGGTGTGTGATTAGGTGTATGAGTAGCTGTGTGGGTGTGTAAGTAACTGTGTTGGTGTGTGACTGGCTGTGTAAGTGTGTATATGGGTATGTGAGTGGGTGAGTAGGTGTATGAGTACCTGCATGGGTCTGTGAGTAAATGTATGCATGGTTCTCTGGGTCTGTAAGTGGGTGATTGAGTGGCTATATGGGTGTGTGAATGGGTGTGCAAGTGATTTTCTGGGTCTCTGAATGAATGTGTGACTGGCTGTATGGGTGTGTGAGTAGATGGGTGGTGTGTTAGTGCTTGTGTGGGTTGGTGAATAGGTGTGAGAGTGGTTCTCTGGGTGTGGAAGTGGGTGTATAAGTAGCTGTATGGGTGGAATTGGTTTTATGGGTCTCTGAATGGATGTGTGACTGGCTGTATGGGTGTGTGAGTGGGTGTGTTTGTAGTTGTGTGAGTGTGTAAGTATGGGTGAGTGTGTGGTAGGTGTGTGTGCAAGTGGCTGTCTGGGTCTGTGAGTGGGTGTGTGACTGGCTGTATAAGTGTGTACTTAGGTGTGTGGTGTGGGTCTGTGAGTGGATGTGTGAGTGGTTCTATGGGTCTGTAAGAGGATGTGTGAGTGGCTGCATAGGTGTGTAAATGGGTGTGAAAATGGTTTTCTGGGTCTCTGAATGGGTTTTTGACTGGCTGTATGGGTGTGTGAGTAGGTGTGTGAGTGTGTAAGTGTATGTATGTGAATATGTGCTGGGTGTGTGATTGGTTATGTAAGTAGTTCTGTGGGTCTGTCAATTACTGTATGAGTGTGTGCATGGGTATGTGAGTGTCTGAATGGGTGTGTGAGTACATGTGTGGGTCCATGAGGGGATGTACAAGTGGTTCTATGGGTCTGTAAGTGGGTATGTGAGTGGCTGTCTGAGTGTGTAAATAAGTGTATGAGTGGTTTCTGGGTTTCTAACTGGGCGTGTGAGTGGCTGCATTGGTGTCTGAGTGGGTGTACAAGTGGTTCTCTGGGTCTGTAAGTGGGTATGTGAGTGGCTGTCTGAGTGTGTAAATAAGTGTGTGAGTGGTTTTTGGGTTTCTAACTGGGCATGTGAGTGGCTGCATTGGTGTCTGAGTGGGTGTTCGAGTGGTTTTCTGGGTCTCTGAGTGGCTGGGTGAGTGGTTGTGCAGGTGTGTAAGTAGGTGTGTGAGTGCCTGTGTGGGCCTGTGAGTGGGTGTGTAAGTGGCTATCTGGGTTGCTGAGTGGATTTATCCATGATTGTATGGGTGTGTGAGTGAGTGAGTACGTGAGTGGCTGTATGGATGTGTGACAGGGTGTGTGAGTGGCTGTATGAGTGTGGAAATGGATATGTGAGTGGTTTTCTGGGTCTGTGACTGAGTGTGTGGGTACCTGTGTGGGTCTGTGAGTGGATGTATCAGTGACAGTATGGGTGTGTTTATGGTGGTATGGATGTGTGACTAGGTATGTGAGTGTCTGTATGGATCTGTTAGTGGGTATATGCGTGTTTTTCTAGGTCTCTGATTGGGTGTGTGAGTGGCTGTATAGGTGTGTGAGTGGGTGTGTGAATACCTGTGTGGGTTTGTAAGTGGGCATGTGAGTGTGTGGTGGGTGGTGTATGAGTGGGTGTGTAAATGGCTATGTGGGTCTCTGAGTGGTGAGTGGCTGTATGGGGTTGTGAGAGAGTGTGTCAGTGGTTTTGCTATATGGGTGTGGCAGTGTAAGTGGTTGTGAGTGTATGTGAGTGGATGTGTGAGTGGGTGTGTGGGTGCCAATATGGGTGTGTGAGTGTGAGTGGTTTTCTGGGTCTGTGAGTGGGTGTGTGTGTGAGTAGTTGTGTGGGTATGTAAGTGGGTATGTGAGTGCCTGGGTGGGTGTGTGAGTGATTCTCAGGGTCTCTGAGTAGATGTGTGAAGGACTGTATGGATGTGTGAGTGGCTGAATGGATGTGTTGTTGTAGGGATTCTGCACATATACAGAGCTATGCACAGGATAATAGGACCTCGGAGTATAGTGGTGAACCAACCATGCACCTTAGTGCCCACAATCCCAATCCGACTAGCTTTAGCATCTCATTCGCAGCGAAGCTACCAATGATTAGACCACCCAGAACACGGTCTCTCTCAGGACTTGCGGGAGCAAGAACACTCTTTCATAACTCACTCATACTTGTCCACAATGTGCTTAATAAGAGACACAGTATAGTTTAAAATGTTTATTTCAACTATCGTACTCTAAGATAAAGTACACGTGCCAGTACTATCAGCATAATGCTTAACGATAAAATAATAAGCATGGTTACAATTCCATAGAATACAAACGGGGACAGCATTTTATAAAGACAGTGGTTATAGGGCTAAAAGGCCTTACCACCCTCCCCGTGCTATTAACTAGTTTATTATAAAAATAGAAGACCTCTGGGTTTTGTCAGGCGGACCCCCATACCTCAATATCTAGATGCAAGGTTTACATCATCAGACAAGCACAGCTCTTCTCCCTGGAAAGGTTTTTCTCCAAGTGCCACAAACAGCGAGATCACAATATTAAAAGCACACAAATTTCTCCAGTGCAGCTGTATTTTGTGTTATGTCTAAGTGCGAGGGGCTGACCAGATCAGCAAGAACAAGGGACGTTGTTTTTCGACCTTGTACATGATGTTCAGACGAAACCCACAGGAAACAGGAGAAAAGGTGAAAGGCAAAAAGGCAGACAGTTCTAATATAGCCGGGCACAAGCAGGGACTGAAAAACAAAGTCACAGAGTAACGTGTGCAAAAAAGGCATCATGGCAGCCATGCCTAAGCTTACTCAGCAATGTAGACAATGAGGCCACAAACCACACTACACCCTCCCCTGGTCAGTCCATAGGCCAAAACAGAGGACGAAAACAGAGTTCAAATAGATGGAGCAGAATGTAAACGTCTATTTATGAACAGTCCCCAATGAAGGATAGTGAATGGAAAAAAGTTCAGAATAAAAACAAATTCCAGATAGGGCCCAAAGAAAAAAAATCCAGAAAGCAGTTCATTGAAACCGAAGGCCCCTAATCCAATAGAGTGTATGTGCAGAAAACTGCCACACCTTCCAAAAGTACATCATTGGTATCGTCTGAAAAAAGAGTTGCCATCCAGTTCAACAAATCAAAACTGCATTCATGCTCCTCATAATAGGGAGCATTGATCAGCATTGCAGGACAACTTGCGTGATACTCAATATAACTTCGTTGTAGGAGATCCTGAGCAGCCGCCCAGATATCCCATTGCGCCAAAACTCCAAGTGCAGCCGCACACGCCATCAATCCTGCACCGGAACAGTCCCGTTCATGGACCACTAAGGGGCCCATCAACTGACCAAAATCCGGGTCCGGCAGAGACGTATTGGAGAGGCAAACATCCAAGGACCAAGAGAAAGGACATCGTAAGCATGACATCACAGGTTGCACGCAAGTGAAATACGCAAAGCGAAAAGAAAGTCTATAGGACACACCAAGTGTCGCAGTGGTAAGATGCCGAAGCTTTTGAGCATGCATTCACGGAGCATCCGAAGTCGACCGTGGTTGAGGAGACCCCCAGGAAGTGCAGCCATTGCGCAGCAAACAGACCAAAAGCAATATACCAGCAGCTAAGGCGAGGAGCAACGGAAAGCCGCCAAAGACGCTGGAAAAAATAGAATGAATAAAAGCCGGAATTATACCAAATATAGTTTGAAAAGAGGTAACAAGGCCAGAGCCCACAACTTTAAAAAAGTGCACAAGACCTTCGGTAGTAGAAGCATTAAAGACGCGGTGAATCAGTTCACCGAAATGTTGTGGGAGGTTCGTGTTCAAAAGAGCCTGTATCTCACTGTGGGTACTAGCCACCTGGAGCACGAAGGTCTCCCGTGCAGAAGTGAGCATAACCTCCTGGTTCAATAATAGCGCCTTTATTCTGCTCAATTTATTGAAATCCGACTGCAACATTAGTATGGAAGGCCAAATGGAACTATCTATTATGTCGTGCGGGGGAGGAAAAAGCACATTTTTGCAGCACACAACACAGTGGGAAACTGTTACAATGTAGGGGATGCCGGCTTGCATTCCACAGCAGTCCTGATTATTCAGAAGGAGATAGCTACCATTTGCAAGCACAGTGAAAGTAGGTGATATAACAGGAGCAGGAATGCCTTTTAAAACACATGCAAGATTCGGAGCGGAAACATTACAAGCCCCGTGCAATTTAATGTTTTTACAAATTAGGGAATGACCCACTGTAGAATCGCACGACTCTCCTGTGAGAAAAACTTCTTTCCCGTCCCTAAGACATCTGTACATGAAAGGCAGAGACCAAAGTTCATGCAAGAAGGCACTGCCTAAAGGCTGAAAACGGCCAACAGGATAATGTTTCATGCAGGAACTGAACTCAAATAAAGAAAAAGGCAAAGCGATAACCCCGTGAACTAGCCACACTGCAGAGTCCAACTCCGCCACAGAGAATGGTAACGGCTCTATCTTTTCGATATGTAAGAGAGTGTATGTTGCATCTTTCATGGACATGAATTGCTGTTTTTCAGTTAAATTAAACGGCAAGAATAAGGCATAGGTGTTCAAAAAATGCCAAGGAACTTTACCCATCTTTAGTGTTTGCAAAGTCCATTCAAACTGCATCACTGAACGCAATTGATTCTGACCATGATATAACACAGACACATCATCTTGTACAATATCAACAACAGAGGAAACAATATTCTCTAATGTGTAAATGCGGGAAGACAGGGTATTAATACTATTGTCAACAACAGCAAGCACTTTTTCTAGATTTGCTTGATCGATTTCCCGGAGACGGGAAGCAGCTTAAATTTGCGAAAGCTTCCAGAGTTCATTGTAAGTTTCATAAATGAACCTCTTAGGTCGAGGACCACGAGGCCCTAGCAAAAAATCGGACAGCTCAATGTTGCCTGATAGGAGGGATAAATGTTGTTTTACAGAATCTATTGAAGAGTGCTGCAACCACTGTTTACATAATTTACCAACAGAATACGTTGTAACAGTACGGGAGTCAGAAAACCTCGGATCTGGCCTATCCTGTTTGTAACCAGGAGCTGAGTCATGAAAACGCAGTTGGCAGGCATTTGATGCTATGGGCTAAGCCAACCAGGGTGACTGAACAATCGTAGAGATATTAAACGAATTGTTTTGAAACAAAGCCTGCAAACTGGCAAGGGAAATGTTGAAATGCAAGCTCTCGTTGGGAGTGGAAGACAATACGGGAATGGAGGGTGCATTCAATTGTTTGGAAGTAGCCAAACCCCAACAGGTTGTCTGATAGATCGTACGATTTAAAAATAAAATTTGGGCCGGGATTATGCAAGCATGGTGTAAGGCTTCCACGCCGCGCACCTGCCATGATTTGGTGCCCCAAATAGATTTTAAGTCGATGGTGTCCTGCCAGTGTTCATAACCACCCACTGCTAAGGCGGCCAAAAAGGAACCCGAATATAGCAATTTGGTGTGGGTCAAAATGACCTTTTGAGTGGACGAAGTGTTCAATTTAAAATAATAGGACCCAGGGTTTGACCTATCAAAGTCTGTAAAATAAGTAAATTTACTTTTAAGTGTTTGCGAGCTACCTGGCAAAGGGGTCGGACAATGTTCCCACTGGGTGTAATTAAAATTACCCCGAAGTGTGCTTGGTTTATGGAGAAAATGGTCGCCCCAATGCTGGTAACAATATAAATCAGCATAACTTGCAGAATTTAAATACAAATCCTCAGCATTAAAAGCAGCATAATATTTCAAATCAGAGAATAACGATTCAACGGCATGTACATCCCAATCGTCAGAATGAATATTACTTTTCACCACATCACCCATGGAAAGACGGAGGACATTTGGTACATTAATAACTTCGGTTGGTCCATGAATTTGGAAATTTACTGCATCCCGTACGATGCCATCAGCGACTGGGAAAGCTGAAATGTTCACAAATGTGTGGTCACGCTTCATGATGTGAGAGGAAGAATGAGGAGCTAAAGTTCCAGCGACACAGTTCACCGCAGAGCGTTCTGGTAAATAGTGACCATTGATGAGCAAGAAAAAAACTGTCACAAAGCCCATGGACATGAACAGGAAAATTAGGAACAACACCAACCAGATGTATGTCCATGGTGGGACTAAAAAATTGTCTCTGAACCAGGATATAAAAATGCTGAAGTTGGATGAAAGCAGTGATGAGGTGGAAGCCGAATCAAAGGAAAAACGGGTAGGGCTCAGTGGTGTCGTAGGTAAATGAGCCACCGACTCGGTGGCGGGTTAGGCATACTCGGTCTCCTCGTTGCAGGAGGAATTCGGGCAGTCGAGCAGGCGATCAGGCTAATCTACCATCTCAATGGCAACATCAGTGTCTGTGTAAGGTGTAGAGCCACAAACAGGAGTCCTTGAAATGGCTGGACATGATACCGCAGGTGTCACGCTATTCAGGATCGGCCAGATGGTGTAGCTTGACATTGTCCACTGAGATGTATCTGTTGTCTTTGCGACCAGGAAGCGGTGGTAAAATGACTGTACGAGTTCCCTTTAAGCCCAGGACTGGAACTGGTGCACGATAAGAGGGGCCAAATTATTTTTTGTTCTCCACCTTCTCTCGGACCAGATCTCCAACTTTTGGAAGCCAGCCGGCAACCGGAATCTGCAGCTGCAGCAATCTGTGGCTAAAGGTAAATGTTCGTTTGCAAGTTTGTCACGGGTCTCTTGTAAGTCCTGCAACATAGTAGAATGATTATCTACGTCAAAGATTGCGGCAGTCGCCGCCATGTCTAGACCATCAAGGTCTGGCACAAACATCTGTATGCCAAAGAGCATTTCGTATGGGGTCCGCCCACCCAGAGATCTTCTAGGGAGATTATTAAGTGCACGTTGTACGCTATACAAGTGGGCCAGCCAGTTCCTGCCAGTACCTAAGACTCTAGCTGTCAAGGATTGCTTTAAGTCACGGTTCATTCGCTCCACAATTGAATTACCCTCAGGTCTATATGGAGACGAAAATTGCACCCGCACCCCCAGTGACCCCATTGCGTCCTTGTACGCCTTAGAGGCGAACGCTGGACCTTGGTCGGAATGGAAGGTGGCACAGGCAAAAATTCCCACAAAGACACGCAAATCCCTTATGACATTTCGAGCGTCAGCACTCCGTTGTGGCCAAACCCAGATGAAACGTGTGCACGAATCCACTGCAACTAAGATGTATTTATATGCAGTGTCATAAGAAAATGGACCGCAGTGATCAAGGTAAACACACACAAAAGGTTTGTTAGAAATGCAGAGCTGTGTTTGTGGTGGTCGTGTAACCATTGAAGGCTTAATTTGCTGACAAACGTCACAAGAAAGCACAAAAGTACGGGTCTGTTGATATAAACCACGCCACCAGTACCGCTGCTGCAAGATGGAAACCGTCGCAGATACGCCAGCATGGGCCGAAGCCAAGCCTTCGTGTGCGGCCGTTATCAAGGAAGGTCTGCGGTCCGCGTTGGGAATCAGCCAATCACCAACGTCTGGAATTCTTACGTAAGGAACTTGTTTGGGACTTAAGTGATAAGAGTACTTGGAAGGGAAACCCCGTGGGTAATTAGCACCTTCCTTTGTTGCAGCAATAGCTGCCAAAATCTCATTATCTATTTTAGTCATGGATCTTGTAACTGCTGCTACTGAGCACGTGGCTACTGCTGATTTGGCTGCTTCATCTGCCAAACCGTTACCGACCGCGTGTGTGCCCACACGCTGGTGGCCAAGAGTGTGAATCACCTGTGTGAGAGGCAGACGTTGTTTAAGATCTGCCACTCGAACCCAAAGCATTTTATGCTTAATTGTGCTGCCCTTGGCATCTCTATAGTCGTTTTGCGACCAAAAGAATAGGTTGTCATTAAAAGATTGAACACAGTAGTAAGAATCGCATACAATAAGTGTCGTCACGTCTGGATTCGCGAACTCTAGTGCGAGCAACAAAGCACGCAGCTCGGCCAATTGTGCAGTACTGTCTCCTAGTGCCTGCGTGTGCACTACACTCGACTTGAACTCTCCGTTCACCATAGTACCTGCAACGATAGCACATGCTGCGGAATAAGCATGCTTGGAACCCGTGGCCGGTTGTGCCGAACCATCGGTGTAAATAATACTGTACTCCTCAAGCGGCAGTAAAGACAGAGGAGGAGGATGAACAAATTCATACTGTAAGAACTCCTGTGTCTGAAGAAAGGAATCAAAGATAAAAGTGACATCCGGGGACGTCAAAGAGGTAGCCCATTGTATCCAACGGGGGTGCAAAGCCTTAGAGTTTGGTACACTTGCCTTCGTCACTGCCTCAAGGGCAGGATATGGTGTCACCACCAAAATGCGTTTTCCCTGTGCCAGTGCGCGTTCCTTTAGAACACAATTCTAATCACCAGGTTTGTGTGGTTATCACGAGTCAACAAGAACTTAGATTCAAGTAGATCAGACTGCAAAGAGTGCAGTATAGAGGAATGCTCCGGAAGCCAGCATGACTTCGAAAAGTTAGGCTGTATCAAGGCATAGAGAGGCTTGATACGCTGGGCATATTCGGGAATGTAAGTACGCCAGAAGTTTAGGAATCCCAGTAATGACTGAAGCTTCTTCAGGGTGGTCGGAGGGCGCAAAAGTGCGCACTTCTCCAAAAAATGGGGAGCTAAGCCCCTACCTTCATTGTTGAGCTCATAGCCCAAAAACAAAACGGTAAATTCAGCAATGTGAGATTTGGCAAAATTAAATTTGTATCCTAAGACCGCAAATTCAAGAATAATGCGGTCCACACGGGAAAGATGCGGCCATAATTCGTCGTCTGTCAGATAAATATCGTCGACGTACGAACACGCATCTGGGTCTATGCTGTCCAACAAAGAGACAACACGGGCGGCGAAGACCCCCGGGCTGTTCTTGTAGCCCATGGGCAAACGCCGGAATTTAAATTATTTTCCACCGGAAGTGAAAGCGCTGCACTCCGGGGACAAATTGTGCGTGTAAAATCCATTGGATAGGTCAAGTGTCGTTTTATATTTTTTACGAACAAGACTGTCTACAAGCGCAGAACTGTGGGTATTTTGTACCGCAAAGGTCCGACAATGAGAGTTCAAATGTCGGTAATCCAAAACTAAACGGTACAATCCATCGGGTTTAGAAACCGCAAAAAGGGGATTATTCATTGGTGATACGCATGTTTCAATTACTCCTTGATATGCTAACTGTGTCAGAATGTCTGAAACGGGACCTTTAGCTTCCCGTCGGATGGGATATTGGGGTTGTGGCTGTGGCAGAGACCGCAAGGGTATATCATGGGGTGGAGAATCCTCATCCCAGCCCATGTGGTTACGGTATAGCGCCAGAGCCAGGGCCCCAGCTCATTCAGCTGCGAGAGCCTCCGCTTTGTCCTTGGGGACATGATGAGAAAAGCTCGGAAGGATTACCTCCTCCCCTCTACGAGCAGCAAGTACGAATGGGGGCGGCCAATCCACCTCTGCCAACAAAATGTCGTAAGAAGAGGTCAGATTTTCCCAAAAAATCCCTTTAATAACACGCTCAATATCACCTTCGATCTGAATGACAATGTTAAATAGTCTGTCAGGGGGTGCCACTCGGGTGTCAGCTGTCTCGACAGTAATGAATGTATCAGTTGATGTCGCCTCCACATGAGGACACAGTGCCTCCCGCACTATGGTAACTTCCGCGGCGCTGTCTAGTAGCGTCACTGCCCACGTCCAATTCAGGAGTCTCGTTCTCACCGTCTGTGGCATACGTCGCTGTTAAAGCTGCAACTTTTTTCTTTTGAAACTGTGGGCGAGAACGTGGAAATTCTTCTGGTTTCCCTCGGACTGGTTGTCGAGGTTGGTCTCGTCCCTGTGGGGCCTCACGACCCCTTCCTCTATCCTGCGATCTCTTCCACCAGTCTGGGAGGTCGATGGTGCCTGTGAAGAATGAGGAGAACGCGGGTCAGGGACTTGAAATCTATCTGGAGATTTAATTCTCTCTCTGTCGCGCAAATCATAAGTGCGGTCAGAAGATACGGAAACCGGGGATGCGGCACGCGACCCTGGTTTTGATTGTTGCTTACCCTGTTTCTTCAACCTCCAGTTCTTTTTAGTAAAGAACGGTTTCTCATCTTTCTCAGACTGAGTTTTTTGTTGTGGCTGTGATTGAGTTTGCGTTTTAGCAAAAGGCTTAACTCCCAGTCTATTGCGGCCAATGGTTTTGTAAGCCTGTGCAATAATTTTGGGTAATTCGCGTGGCTTGTCCGGTTCCGGGACCAAAGCCAAAGCATTAGCGACTTGAAAGTTTACTGCATCACCCTTTACGTTCGCAAGGATTAGATCAGCCACCACATCGAACACTCCCACCAGTCTCATCCCCAATTCCACAGCCGCCTCAGGGCCATGTTCATCCTGCACCCGTTTAATTACAGAGGGGAGTACAGTCATGGAAGGAGTGCCAAAACACTTCGCATATACTGCGGCGAATACCTTGCCCCAGTTGTTGCATTCTGCCAACTCGGGAATTAAGTCTTTCGGCAAACTAATCGTTAAAATCCTGTGTTTTTCCACAGGAGAAGTATTGGGAAAAACTGCCTCCAGCTGGTCAAATTTTTCTGCAAGCCAATAAGGTAAATCATTCTTATTCTGTGGGCGCTTGCCCATCACCGAATTAACCATGACGGGACTTATGGTTACACCGCCCGGTCCAGCTGGAAGCGCCGCAACTCCAGGAGGGGCTCCCTGGACGTTGCCTGTAACATATTGCACCAAAGCTCTGTGCACGCGGATTAAAGACGTATGCAATGCGCGCAGTTCATCAACCGCAAGCGTCAAATAACGCGGATGTGGGGTATACCCGGCCAAGCGCCCCCGTCTATTGATAAGGAGCCTAAACGAACCAGGGTGACCGGATGTGGGAGGGCGCCATTAAACCAAATACGGTGTTGCCATGCTGTAAGTGGTACTTCAAGAGCCTGATAAGGCCGATAAGCATTGGGTAGGGCAGTGGGAGCGTACACATGAAACAAATTGTCCGCTCCTTCCACTGCCGGAAAAGTGACCTAAGAGTAAAACACCTCAAAGTGGTGAGCCGGGTCAGCCTGCACCACAAAGATGAGAGCGACACCCGCGTCAGGCACTCCATAAGCCAGTAAATGAGCCCGGAGCGCAGCGCGGCTATGTGCCGGTATATTTACATCCGCCATTAAGACTGGGAATGTTCAACAACCTAATGTGAGGCAGCGCAATATAGGGTTAACATAAACACCTTTTAATAACTTCAAGCTTGAAAAAACCTATAAAAACATCAATATAGGAGGTATCCCCCTCACACACGTTTCCGGAAGCATATGCGAAGGGTGTTGTGGACAAGCACAAGCACTACTCAAGCATCTCGCAGATAAGAAGCCCACCACGTTGGTGGCGCCATGTTGTAGGGATTCTGCACATATACAGAGCTATGCACAGGATAATAGGACCTCGGAGTATAGTGGTGAACCAACCATGCACCTTAGTACCCACAATCCCAATCCGACTAGCTTTAGCGTCTCATTCGCAGCGAAGCTACCAATGATTTGACAACCCAGAACACGGTCTCTCTCAGGACTCGCGGGAGCAAGAACACTCTTTCATAACTCACTCATACTTGTCCACAATGTGCGTAATAAGAGACACAGTATAGTTTAAAATGTTTATTTCAACTATCGTGCTCTAAGATAAAGTACACGTGCCAGTACTATCAGCATAATGCATAACGATAAAATAATAAGCATGGTTACAATTCCATAGAATACAAACAGGGACAGCATTTTATAAAGACAGTGGTTATGGGGCTAAATGGCCTTACCAACCTCCCCGTGCTATTAACTAGTTTATTATAAAAATCGAAGACCTCTGGGCTTTGTCAGGCGGACCCTCATACCTCAATATCTAGATGCAAGGTTTACATCATCAGACAAGCACAGCTCTTCTCCCTGGAAAGGTTTTTCTCCAAGTGCCACAAACAGCGAGATCACAATATTAAAAGCACACGAATTTCTCCAGTGCAGCTGTATTTTGTGTTATGTCTAAGTGCGAGGGGCTGACCAGATCAGCAAGAACAAGGGACGTTGTTTTTCGACCTTGTACATGATGTTCAGACGAAACCCACAGGGAACAGGAGAAAAGGTGAAAGGCAAAAAGGCAGACAGTTCTAATATAGCCGGGACCAAGCAGGGACTGAAAAACAAAGTCACAGAGTAACGTGTGCAAAAAAGGCATCATGGCAGCCAGGCCTAAGCTAACTTAGCAATGTAGACAATGAGGCCACAAACCACACTACAGTGTGACTGGATGTGTGAGTGGGTGTGTAGGAGAGTGTGTGAGTGGGTATAGGTGTTTTTTTAATTGGAGTATGGATCTGTAGATCTGCAGCGGATTCACACAGGGGGGGCGCTGAGCGCCAAGGTCGATTCGTGGATTCTTGAGCACCAAAAATAAAATGTCTTTGGACAATTTCTTGCCCATGAGGTCTCCCTTACAGACCCTTCCATCAGTCCTATATCCTGACCCCTTATATCCTATTGATACTTTATTCCCCCTGGGAACTGTGTCCCGATTCACAAAATGGCAGCTGCAACTTTCCCCTCAGGTTACAGCCATCAATCGCAGCACTGCTCTGTCAGATCTGCGGTGGATCCGCATCTCTAGATATATATAAATCTTTTTCTTTAATAGCTCCAAAACTACTGAACAGATTTACACTAGGCCTGGGGGGAAATATAATTCTGCTCACGGAGTTGGCAGAATTCAGTAACTCCATGCTACGCCTGTAATTCAAAATTCCCACTAAATTCTGCCATCCCGTGCCTGGAGAACTTATATTTCCATTCAGGCACACAAGACTTGTTGCGGTGCACGCTTATGAGCACGGCAAGACTTGCCGGCTGCTAGCGAGTCTATGCAAGATTTTCTGCCCGTTAAGCGGGTTCCGTTCACTATGGTGCCTTCCGTCACCATTTTTGTGACGCTGGTGACAGCGAGCGGCTGCAGCTGCATCTTGAGCAGATGCTCTACTTGAGAAGCTGCTAAATCTACTCGAAAAGATATTTTCAAGTTAATATTCTACTCCAACAGACCGTCCAAGTTGTTTTGTAGTGCGAGAAGCATTTCTTTTTTTTTTTCAACAAGAAGGAAGTAGCCCAGAGACTCCAACGTCCTGTTCCTGTCCAAAAGGCTCCTCCAAGTGCTTTGTCCATCTCCTGGTCACTTTTCATTTGGATTTTGAGGTGGAAGGATCCCTCTCTTCATTTGCTGCATATATACAATTGGAATTAAGGACTTTGCTTTTGTGATATCAAAAGTTTACAAACTCTTGTATAAAGATGTTGTTTGTTTGATAGACGGCAAGCACCAGTATTTATTTGTACTTTTATTTGATTTTTTTAATTTATTGTGGCGGGTGGCCTGCAGTTTCAGTTGGGGCCTAGTTATTTTTTTTGTATTTAATTTTTCATTTTTTGTAAAGGAAAAAGGTTGCACAGCTCAGTCCATTTTCTCCATGTTTGTTACATGTGCAATATTCATTTATTTTACTAGGTTGCCTGGGCGATCCTACCTGTGGGTCCAGTACTAGTCATGGGTACATGAAACCACTGTTTCTGTGGTATATGCAATTTTAAAACATAATTTAGGCAGGGATGGCACTTGATTACATTTAAAATGCAGGTTTTTTTTGTATCTCATGTTTTCTTTCTGCAAAAAGTGTATCGGTGGGGTATTATTTGCTGCCTTGGGAGGATGTGTGTTTTTATAGCTTACTTAATTTTCATTTAAGGCATTGCTGAATTAATGATAGTGTTTTCTTCAGTGTTACCATGCCTCCATTGTCTGGCCACTGTGTGTGTGCTTGCCATAGGCCACCATTTGTCTTTGTTCTCCATGTCATGTGGTCAGGGCCATTTTGTGTAGTCAGTGTCCATAGGACTGCATGTGTTCTTTGTAGTTCATGTCTCCTTTCTTGTTGTTTAACCATGTGGCCGGCGACCATTTTGTGTACCCAGCCAGTGTGCTTTTGCCATAAGCCTGCATGTGTTCTTTTTTGTGGCCATGCCTCCTTGCTTGCTGTTGTTGTTTGGTCATGTGGCTGGTGGCCATTTTATGTAGCCAGCCAGTGTGCTTTTGCCAATGGCTTGCATGTGTTCTTTGTTGAGGCCATACTTCCTTGCTTGCTTTCTGTTGTTTTACCATGTGCCAGAGACTATTTTGTGTAGCCTGCCAGTATGCTATTACCATAGGCCTGCATGTGTTCTTTATTGGGACCATGCCTCCTTGCTTGCTGTTGCTGTTTGACCATGTGGCCGGCGACGATTTTGTGTAGCATACCAGCATGTAAATCCTTTTATTCCAGTTTTCAAAGCAATTTTTTAGGGAAATTGATAGAAGAGGGCTATGCCATTTTGTTTTTGTTCATTTTTTTTACTTTTCCTTGATATCAGTTTAATAATATGTTTGGGGGTCATTGTAGTATATGTATATATGAACAGTGTTTTATATTCTATGCATTTTATCAAATGTTTCCCCTGCACCTCCTTTTCCCCCAGTGGGTTCTCATAGTCCCCTAGTACACCAGCAATTATTTTAAAAAAAGGTTAATTGTTTTTCAATTTTTTAATTTTTTTAAATTTTCTCTCCATCTACCCCCTGCCTGCCATAGGCACCTTACACACACCAGCAGTCCAGCATTAATTTTGTAAGGATTGTCATTACTCATTTCCCTTGGACCAGTGGACACCCTGCATGCTATATGAGCACAGCCACACACCAGCGAGTGTTTTTGAAGAATTATTCCATTTTCTCCCAGACCTCCTGCATGCCACAGGTGCACAGTGCACACCAGCATTCCTTCTTCAAGGATTATTCCATTTTCCCTTGGACCCCCTTGCCTGCCATAGGTGCACAGTCATACACCAGCATTTATTTTGTAAGGATTATTCCAATTTCCCTTGGACTCTCCTGCCTACCATAGGAACACACACCAGCATTCATTTAAGGAATACTCAATTTTCCCCTGCACCTCCCTGACTGCCACAGGCGTCTCCCTTAGATGTGCATAAAGCAAACAGTTACACCTGTATGTTGTCATCCTAATTGAAAATGAAATGTTATGGTGCTGTGGTTTGAATTTGGAATGGGTACACTATTGCTGTCAATTATGTAGGAAAATAAGTAACCACACTAAATTGTCTGTACTATGAATAATTCAAACTACAGAAATGCCACGTTTCACTAAATTTTTTTCTTTCTTGTTTACTTTTAGGTGCACAAAAGATATCACCGACAGCCAGTACTACCAGACAGAAGGCCGGTACTAAGTAATGTGACCACAACAAGTGATGTGAATCATCCAGTCTCTTCTGCTTGTGAAGCTTAGTGCCACTGCCAACAGACAGCTTCAAGATGGCCCCAAAGAAAGGTGCTGCCAAGAAAGTGGCCAGTGAGGAGAAGAGGAAGAATTAGATTTCCACCACGGGCTTGCGGACCCAAACCTTTTTCAGGAGACGAGTGCCTGCCGCTCAGGGCAGCAAACTGGAAGCAACACTCCTGCATCAACGTCACCACCTCAACCTAGGCCCAAGTCCATGTCTCTCAACGAGGCAGCCATTGCAATCACGGCAACAAGCAGTGAGCTTGAATTGGATTTGTCTGAGCCTTAAACTAGTATCCAGTTATCGCAGGAAACTGAGCAAAGTGGCCAACAGGAGCTGCAGCCAGCAATAGTACATTTTCCTGAAGTTGGAGCAGAAGAGGAGGTTGAGTTTCCTTCTGAGCAAGATGTACCTGTTGTTGAACCATTGGCTTCCAGATCTCCTGCAAGAAAATTTAAGGGTACTCCATCATCTTCTCCATGCCCCCCCTTCTGATGATCTGGACATGGTTGGACCCTGGCTGAGTCTGAGACACACCAGGAGAGAGATAAGTAAAAAGGAAAGTTCCTGAAAGTCTTACAATTATGGAAGGGAATGAGGATAAGGAACCAGTCATTATCACGAAAGCTGGCTCAGATGAGACCATCATTACCCCTCCTATTGAACCTGCTCTGAGGGATTTGGAACTGGTACCACCACCAGTGCCAGTTTCCATATTTTTAAGGTGCCCTCTGAGACCTGCATCCACCACTATCTCAGTAGGAACACGCATTGCAGAGAGGCAATCATCAGCACACCCACCTGTCTCCAGTTCTTCAGGCATTGGCAGTGGGACCAGTGGCCCAATGAAAAAGATCACCTCCCCAGTTAGGGACTTCTTTATGATTAGCAAGCAGGAGGATAGCATTGAAATATGCTGCATTTGCCACGAAAGTGTTCATCGAGGTAAGCCTGGTTCACACTATGGTACTGGAGGCCAAACAACCAATATTAAAAAACATCACACAATCCGCTGAGAGGCGCACCTTAAAAAAGTTGCTGCAGGTGATGAGAGAGGGGAATCAGCTCCGATCATGGTGGAAAGCGAAGGTGATGAGGAAGAGGAGGGTGACATCTTTACACAAAGCAGCCCTGTCCCCAGCAGTGCGCCAGTATCACCAGCCTCAGCAACCTCGAAATGGTACAAGAGTCAGATGGTAGCACCACAGCAACATACAGTGACTGCCCCAACAAGACGCACATTAGTTCTACCACCTGCTTTTTCTTTTACTTTCTGGAAGTCGCCTGCAACAGTGACACCAGAAAATAAATGTTTCCAGGCTACTAACATGGGCATATTTAGGCAGGAGGGGCCCTATGAAAGCAACTACTCAATGGCACGCTTGTACAATAGGAAGTTGGCTAAAATGTTAGTGGTGGACCTACTCCCTTTTTCTTTTGTGGAAGGAGTGGACTTTTTAGAATTTGTGGTGGCCATCTGCCCAAAATGGAAGCTTCCCAACCGGAACCATTTTATCAGAGTTGCAGTTCCAGCTCTCCATCATGATGTGCTGCAATTGGTTGGACAACCTTTGCAGTAGAGTGCTGTTCATACTATCCACCTGGTGACAGATATGTGGGTCAGTTGTCAAGCCAATGATTACATGTGTATCAGTGCACACTGGATCATTTATGTGGAGGTTAGGCAACAGCAGTTAATGGGTCTCCGGGCTGAAGAAACTTTTAAAGGCGTTCAGCAGCATGCAACAGTAGCCATGGCACCATGGAAAAATCCAGTACAGCTGCAAACATCTTGGAATACTTCAACTGCAAGGTGTTTGAATGGCTGAGACCCAGAGGTCTCCTAAGTGGATTTGTTGCCATGGACAGTGGCAGTAATATAGTTAAGGCCATGGCAGAATGGTGGCTATTTCTGGGTCCTGTGTTTGGAACATTGCATCAACCTGATTGTGCAGGACGTTCTCAAAAAAGAAGACATAGTCAGCAACATACTGACCACCTGCAGAAGAATCTGCACACCATTCTTTTAAAGCCCGGAAGCAATTGAGGATCATTCAGCATGCAGATAGAATGACAGTTAAAGCCCTCTTAAAGGAGGTGCCAACACGTTGGAACTCAACCTATTACATGTTGCAAAATCTGTTTGAGAATTACAAACCGATCAATGACTATGTCGGTCAAAGAGGATGGGGTGCAACTGGGAAAACCATGACCTTGAAGATGGACAAATGGGACCTAGTTAAATGTCTGACACAAGTGCTACTTCCTTTTGAGGTTTTCACACAAGAAGTCAGCAAGGAGGACAGTACAATGGGCCAATCTTTCCTGTTGTTGCATATGCTACAAGACTAGTTAAAAAAAGGTGTGAAAGGTTCACAGGTATGAACGAAAATGCAGAAGATCATGGCTTGGTTGAGAGCATAATCCTTCACTTGGCTGTTAATACAAGAATGCAAAGAGACATTGTGTTGTCCAAAGAGTACCTCTTTGCCACAATACTTGATCCATGCTACAAAAAAGTACTGGCCACTTTCATTCCTTTTTGAGAAGGGGATTTTTCACAATACAAGGCATAGATTGTTGAGCATGCCAGAGTCCTGGAAGAAGAACAGCTGGAAATTAGAGTCCCACTCCTGGTCAGAAGTTGTGGAGTTCCTTCTTCAATGTCCAGAGCGGGCAGTGCTGTTGTCTCACAGTAGCCAACACCAGCAACAACAACACCGGCAACAACAACATCAGGAACAGAAGAATCAGCCCCAATCTCTGCATCGGATTGGTTTCAAGTGGCAGGGCTTAAGTCCAGTACAGAAGCGAAGGTAAAACAGCTTGAGCAAGTGGCAGTACCAATGGCCATTCAAAGGATATTGCAGGACTATCACAATGACCCAAGAGAGGTTTTTTAAAGTTTGAAAAGTACTTTTATTAAGCATAAAATATCATACAGTAAGATATTTCAAAACAACAAAATGGAGGTAAGGGAAAAAGAGAAGCAAGGAGAGAGCCATACATTGCATAAAAATTACAGTCTGATTATTTGTCCAGCAAAGATATCCAAATAAATGACAAACAATAAGTAATATGAGAAAATCAAATTATCAGATTCAGGAAGTCAGGGAGATTGTAAAACTTCCTGGAGGTAAAGTGGAGGGGTGAAAGTTGCGATAGCGGAGTAGTCAAGAAATTGAGTAACAGGTGTCCATAGGTCCTTTCGTTTTAAAACAAGAGATAAGGGGTGCATATATGTGGTGTCTAATCTGTGATTGTGACTAACTGCATACCACCACGCTTTAGATGATAATTGTGTAGAATCCTGCTAATTATGTTATTTGCAGGAAAGCAAGTGCCAATAACCTGTCAAGTATCTGCATATTAAATGAAGCAGTGGGCCAGACATCAGATACACTTCCCAAAAATACATTAGAAATTGAATAGGGAACATTACTCTGAAGAATTGAGTTAATTTGCTGCCAAACTTGACAACATAATGTAGAAACAGGTGGACAAGTGAAAAGTAAGTGTTTCAAGTCAGCTTGTTGAGCAGAGCAAGACCAAGAAGTATTTGGGGTGTCTTGTTTGATCTTGTGCAGGGTGTCTGGTGTCATAAAGAGTCTATTGTAAATAAAATAAGTGTTTTTGTTGTGTTGGCTGCACGGGAAGATTTTTGAATCTTAATCCAGATTCATTTCTAGGTAGATATGGATACATTTATAGAGAGGTTATTCTCCCACGCAAGTTCAATCTTAGACTTAGATCTAATATTAGAAGCAACTAAAAGATGGGAATAGATAATGGAAGCCTTAGGGTGAGTAGATAGAATATTAGCTAATGGAGGAGGTGAAGACATACTAGAGGGAGGAATGGATTTGAAGTGGTTGTAAGCTTGAGAAATAACGTTTTGTAGAAGAAGAAATTTAGTACAAAAAGTGGATGGGAGACGGAAAAGTTTCTGAATGTGTGTAAAAAGGAAGAAGTGAGCCGTTATCAAACAATTGATGAACCCAAATCAGTCCTTTAGTTCTCCAGGAATGCCACTAAATAGAACGATTCTTTACTTGAATATATTGGTTATGCCAAATAGTAGAGTTGAGAAACAAGGACAAATCTGTGGGAGAATAGGAATGGATAAAAATGTATAATTTACAGGTTTTTTTAATAATAGGAGTAGAAGATTTTTGATGTTTTCGCATTAAATGTAAGTATTCTACAAATGAATAAGGAGACAAATTTGCCAATTCCAAATCTACCAACAACAGAGTAAACAACGAAGAAGGAGCTATCCATTGGGAGGATTGTCTCAACAGAAAAGATTTATTATACTTAGAAAAATCAAGAGAATTCACTCTGCCTTCAACTTTAGGTCACAGTAGCTTGATTAGTTACATACAAGTTTTTTTATTATTCCAAAGAAATGTAGATAATATTGAATGTCATCTCTTGTAGAACTTAAGGGGAACATGTATTGGTTTATTAGAGAGAGTAAAAAGTATGATAGGAACTAACATCAGCTTAATGGTGTCAAGACAACCCCATAAGATAAGTAGAGTGGATGCCATTTGCTGGTTAGGGAGGACATTTTCTGAATGCATGAATCAAAGTTGATAGAAAAGGACCAGGTGAGGGATGAAGTGAATTGGAGACCAAGGTATTCAAGTTGCTGGATTGCCATTTAAAATTAGATGAGGAGAAATTTTGCCTGAAGGTGAATTTGTTAAGGGGCAAAATTTCACATTTATTATTGTTGAATTTATTACCAGAGACAAAGGAAAAGGAAGTAACTTCCAATTCAAAAGCTGGAAGTGAAATTTGAGGTTGAGAAATAAATAACAATATGTCATCAGCATCCGCAGCTAATTTAATTTGTGAATGAAACCGTGTATATGAGCATTCTGATGAATCTGAGACAAAAATGGTTGTAACGTCAAATAGAAGAGGAATGGGGAGAGGGGGCAACCCTGACGGACTCCTCTGCGCAGACTGAAATAAGAAGATATTCATCCATTAACACAAATATAACACAAATAGCCGCCTTAGGGGAAGTATAAAGAAGATAGATTAAAGACACAATGTTTTGTGCCAAAACCAAACCAGGCTAAAGTATGAAATAAATAAGACCAAATAAAATGCTCAAAAGCACTCTCAGCAACCAGGGCAATGGCTGCCATAAAATCAGACAAACCCTTGGATCTAGAAATAACATCGAAAAATAAGTGGGTATTGTCGCAAAGATATCTACCCTTTATAAAACCAGATTGCTCTTTTTCCAGGAGATCAGAAAGAAACAATTCAAGCTGGAAAGGTAATGCTTTAGAAAAAATCATATAATTCAGGTTAACTAAAGATATAGGTCGATAGTTTTTGCTAAGTTATGGATCTTTTACTTATTTCGGAATGAGGCATATATAAGCATCTAAAAACAAGCCAGATGAGGTATGGGGAATTAGCAAAAGACTGAATTTACAAAGACAGTTTGGGAAGAAGCACTTTGGAAAAATGTTTGTAAAATTCAGCCGTAAAACCATCAGGGCCCAGGGCCTTGTTCTTTTTAAGAGAAAACAATGCAAGCTGAAGTCTTATTGTGTGATATCAGACTCCAACGAAGAAAAATCGACATGAGATAAAGTAGGTTTGGACACAGAGAATAAATAACTTAAAATTTCAAAATCTGAAAGGAGACTTTCCAGAGTATAAAGAGAAGTGTAGAATTGCTGGAATTGAGCTAAAATGTTGAAATCCTTTCAATGGAAGGTACCGGTATTGTTGACAATTGATTCAAAAAGTAATTTGTTTTGTTTTATTTTAAGATATGTAGCTAACAACTTCCCAGATTTATTTTGACTCCCGTAGAATCTAGCATTAGATTTGAGGAGTTAAGAAGCCGCACTGTCGGAAGATACCTTATTGTGTTTGAATTTAGCTTTAATGAGTTTGTTTAAAGAGTGCTGAGTATGAGATGTATAATAAGAGTGCTCAAGATGTTTAATTTCGGCAAGTATTTGTTTGGATTGTGATTTAGATACTTGTCTTTTTTTAGAGACAAAATTAATTATGAAGTCACAAGCTGAGGCCTTAAAAGCATCCCATACAGTGGGTAAAGAAACATCCCCTGTCTGATTAAGAAGAAAAAAGTCATGAGCAAAGGTATTAAAGGAAGAAGTAAAGGTGGTGTCTAGTAGAATGAGTTATTGAATCTTCACTGTTTAGGGAAGGTGGATGTGGGTAAGATATCTAAATGCACAGATACCGGGGCATGAACAGAAATTAAAATAGAACCAATATCTGCTGAATTTAAGGATTGAGTTAGTTGATGTGAAATAAAAACATAGTCAATTCGGGATTGGGTATGATGTACTGGGGAAAAAAACATATATTCCCATACAGTGGGGTTACACAATCTCCAAGCATCTGTGAGGTGACGTCTTTGAAAAGCTTGTGCAAAAGCTTTTTGTGTTTTGTTTGGTATGTAAAGAGATGAGGAGTTTCTATCCAGGAAAGGATCAGCAGGTAAATTGCAGTCACCCGCAAGGACTAGGATGCCATCTGAAAGTTGTAAAAGCTTCTGTGAGATCAGGGACCAGAATTGACAGTCAGGTGCATTAGGACCATATATATTCAAAAGAGAAATCAGAATCTTATCAATGCATAATTTAAGTAATAACCACCTTCCTGCCTCGTCCATTTCCTGAGAAATCAACTGAACTTTTTAAGATTTGTGGCACAATATTACAACTCCATCTTTTTTCCTATAGTAGGTGAGAAGAAAACTTCCCTCACCCATCCCCTCTTTAAATCCTTGGATTCAGTGGCATATAAATGAGATTCCTGCAAGAAAGCTATGTGTGCACCAAGCTTTGACAAGTGAGCAATGACTCATTGTCTTTTGATTGGAGAATTCAAACTCCTGACATTCCAGGAGACCATTGTCAAAACCATTTTAATAAGGGAAATTGAAGATAATAATCAGACCTCATTGGAAAGATAATATAGTACAGCCATCTGAATAATAAAGAAAATAACAGCTTAGAAAGAAAAAGAAGATTTAGAAAAAACTAAGAAAGAAGGAAAAAGGGAAAAGAAGAATGAAAACCAGAACGAAAATGAAACAGAGATACAAAAAGAAAGAATCCAGCATTAGCTTGAAGAAAACATAACAAACAAACAACAAAAAAGGAAACATACCTAACAATAATTTGATGAAGGTAGGGGGGGAACCACAAGGAGAAGACAAGGGGTGACATGGCGCAGAAGGAGTGGTGCGACATAAACGCAATGAAGACAGCCATAACACACATATAATACCTGCAAGAAAAAGAAGAACAATATAAAAATATTGAGCCTAAGAAAAAATACTAACATACAAAAAGCTATGTCAACAAGTCAGCAACAACATTAAGAAAATGAATATATATGCAAGAAGAAGACAAAAAACAAACACTACAACAAAATATAATCTCTCAATAACGACATTTTAACAGGCAAACTCAACAGCGTAATAATATTATATTGATGAAGTTGAAGGAGAAACATCCATAACATCTGCTCTAGAAGATTCAAGGAAAGTACTGAAAGGAAACGGATCTTCGTAGGTCATTGTTTTATTATTGTACGTGACTTTGAAGAGGCATGGATGAAAAAGTCCAATCCGGGCACCCATAGCACGGAGAGCATGTCTCATATTGAGAAAGTCTCTGCGCCTGTCCGCAGTGCTTTTGGCATAATCCAGGGAAAAATAAAGATCATGTCCAGACCAAGAAATTCTTTTGATGCATCTAGTGCCAGAAATAAACTGCATTAGCTCCATATATTCTTAAAAATATAAGATGACATCTATAGGTTTCTTAGAAGGTGAAGCATTCGAAGGAGGATGACCCAGTCTGTGAACTCTTTGAATGTTGAGCATCGGGCTTTTTGGTAGTTGTAAAATCCGGGGCAAAAAAGATTTAAAAAAAGAGATTGAGTCCACCCCTTATGTGCCCTCAGGGAGCCCATAAATACGAAGATTATTCCTTCGGTTTCTGTTTTCAAGGTCTTCGATCTGTTTCTGTAAGAAGGAAACCTGTGCCTGGAGAGAGTTCACTTTAAGGGACGTATCATTAAAATTAGTGAGTTGTTGCTCCGCCAAAGACAGACGTTCCTCCATAAGCAACCATCTATCACTGACAGTTTGTAGCTTGGTATTAGTGTCTTCCATAATGGGGCGCAAAACTCTAATTTCCTTCAGCAAAAGATCAAAAGAAGCCACTGGTATTGACTTAGTATGAGAAGGTGGGTCTTTTTTAAGTCTCTTAACTGTTGCTTTACTGGTAGAAGATTGAGGTCTTGTGGTAGTCAAAATAGAAGAGGCCGTATTAGACCCTGTAGCAGAGGTAGAGTTCTCCATTGCAGTGGACAATGATTGCACCAGTATGAGCCTTCGTGAATTGCCCAATGGAGGCTTAAATACAGAATTAAGAGCTTTTGACCTGCCCATATGCTGAAATCTCACCTCTTTAAGAGAAAAGACGCAGTCAGTGTAAAGCAAGTATTGGTGTAGAAAAAACGTCTCTAAAAATCAAAATATAGATGTCCTAATGCTTATTTCTGCATGAATAGGTCTGCAGGAGATGAGGAAAAATGCATTTAAAAAGAGAAAAATGCCTTGAAGTAGAGTGTACCTATAAGGAAGAGTCTGCCTTTAACTGTGCAGTAGCAGGCAGTCAGCTGTTAAATAATGCTTTGTCCTTCATTCAAAATGTAGCAGCTGCTGAGTAGAAGAAGCGAGCCACCAAAATAACATTATACACGCCCTCCCGAGCTTTAAAAAGCAGTGCCAATACAGTCCAGGTATAGGAAGGTAATTAGGAGCCGGGAGGCCGCCGTTGCATTGTCTCTTCAAGCGCAGTTGCTCGAAGCTTCACACAGATGCGGCCATCTTGCCCGAGCTGTAAGCCATGCCTTGGACCCAAGAGAGGTTTATAGAGATCAAATCCCATTGGTGTATTGGTATGGGAAGATGTGCCAATGGCCAGAGCTCAAAGGGCTGGCAATAAAGTATCTGGCTTGTCCAGTAGCCAGTCTGTTTACTGAGTGTGGGTTCAGTGCAGTTGGTGCATTTGTCACAGTGGGAAGGACTTGTCTCTCACCTCAAAATGTGGAGAGATTGACCAGGATCAAAATGAACCAACACTTCATACCACACAATTATACTATTCCTGAAATACCACAGGAGGAGGAGAAGGATGAGGGCTATTGGACAGACTCAAGTGTGTTAGCAGACCAACTTCTGGGCGAACCACCTGAGTTAGAGGACGAAACCTCCTTCCTTGACTGAGTAAACCACCGTAGAACTTTTGAATTATTTATCATCGAAATGCTTCCCCCCCCAAAAAAAATGGATATAGCAAGAGGACCATTAAATATTTTATTTGTGTCTGACTTATGCATACCCATCATTTCTAGGCACATGTATGGTCTGATTGGAGTTGAACTATATAGTGAAGATCCCTCCCCATTCCCTTCAAGGACATTGAAGACAATGCCTGCCTCCATTCCATGCCTAGCCTTCTTTTTTTATCTCCTAGCAGGACTGCACCAGTAAAGAATATTTGATTTATGAGACTGCCAATGTGTTGCTTCCATCAAAGAGGAGATATAATTGTGTACCACTGTGCTTGTATTGCAACAGGTAACCATTGCACAAATAACCAATATATTATTGAGTGATTGTGAATGAAGATTAATGATTTATGTGGAGGCAGACAGTGAGGGAGGGTGCTCAACTAATTTGTAAACTTGATTTTGATGATTTGCAATGTTTGGGGTCTAATAGGTGATCATTTTTCCTGAAGTGATTGGCCCTTTCACAGTTAGCGACATTTACTTGCAGGGTCCACTGCTTTTTTTTGGTTCTTGAGAGACCAGACCAGTCACTTTAGTTAACAATCTCAAATCTACACAAAATACTCAAATTCAGTTTTTCTTCTTGTCCCTCAACAGGTCTACAGGTCTATTTTGTTCATTTGGGTCAGGTTCATTACTCATGTGTCAGGAGGAGGATTGAAGGACTCAGGGTGGGACTACCTCAACAGCCAGAAGAAGGAAGTTGTCGAATTCAAAGGGAAACCAACATGATGATGACTCTGAGGACTACTCAGCTCTGTGGACTTAAGAGAGGAGTGCTGGTTTGGGAAATACAGCTAAGTGTGTGTGCTAGCACAAATGTGAAACTCCTCCTATGTGGTTGTGGTTGGGGGACCTGTTGTATCTGAAGACAGACATGTGATGCCATCACATGATGCATGCACTCGGCTAAACGTTATGATGAGAGGTGTGAGATTATACAGCCCAGTAAATGCAGCTACTTGTGCGTGATTGGATGTAAATTGCTCTCACTTCTCAGTTAATCACATGTGAGTCATAAAATGAATGACTGCAGCAGCCTATGCCTCTAAGTCTTGTTACACCCCTCATGAAACTTGCCTTCTGAGCTTCTTCTTGACTCGACAATATCGTTTCTTTTTGACAATACACAGGCCTTCTCTTCTCCTGCACGTTTGGTGAAAGCTCCTTCCCACTTATGCTTATCTTACCGGTAAAGCCAGGCACCCAAGATGGACATTCCAAGAAAAATGCAGTTGCACCACCCAGTTTGGCATTTATATATACAGAACCTTTTTTTTTTTACAATCATAATTTTTAGAACTGTTGGTTCACTCCTCCATAATTTGTATTTTTAAACCTAGATGACAGAACATTTAGACATAACTTGGGTCTCTGGGCCTGAAGGACTGTATGCAATGCATTTAACGGTGTAATTCCTTCATTTCCTTCCACAACAGATTTGATGATTATGATGATGTGCTGCTCATCGCCCTTATGAATATTGTTGTTGTGTAGTGTTTGTCTTTATCACACATTTCCTCAACTTCCCATTCCCATCCATTCATCAAACCCCTAACACTCTTATCCCAGGTTGTGTGATTTATAGAGGTGTGACTTAATTTACACCAAAAATGGGTCACACACATGGTGGGGTGGATGTGGTGAAAGGACACCAACTCACTGCAGGGTCTCCTATTACCTGAGCAATAGACCCCACCAGCCCCACTTACCCATCCATGCATGAAAGGGATCCATAATTTAGATACATAACATCATTTGCAAACATCATCATTCAGGGCTTGTGCTGCATAAACGCTTAACCTTGCCCACTTATCCTGACTTGAGGATTTCATAAGTTTAGTTTTAATTAAATACTAGTTCCCAATTTCTCTGAAGAATTTACTATTGCTAAGTTTTGTTATGATATCAGGTCTTTGCTGTGTCATGGAGGTAGTCTGGGCTCAGTCTTTGTAAAATTATGATGTAAACCACTAACTCTGTGTTTTCTTTCAATCTAGTTGCCTGAGATGGATAATACTTTTGATTAATTCTACGGATGGAGTTCATTTAGGTAGAAGTGGGACCTTGCTTGTGATGCCTTCCCTGTTAGCCCACTATCCTGCTACTACTACCACCACCATTAAGAAGGCACCTTGGGAAACCCTGCAGTAAGGTTTTGAAGATTGAGAGAGGTAGCAGTCATTGTTTCATCTATTCAGGCAAGAGAACTATGGACTGAAGTGAACTAGTTTAGTTAGTAAGTAACTAAATTCTACTGCGGATAAGTTATTATTTATCTAGGTTGTTGTAGGCAATATAGGCAATGGCAGCATACCTCCCTAATGGCCAATATAGTTACAGAGGGTAGTAGGACAACAGTATAACTAACTATATCTAACTGGTCTACACTTTGATAAGCGGATTTAAAAAACAGGCTTCGCAAAAAGGCAGCAGTGCAAAGTAAAAGAAAAACAAACACAAAATAATATTTCAGGCACAAAGTATCAGAATAATTTTTCCCTTTACTTTTTCTTATGAACAACAAAATGTATAAAACCCACCCTCTCCACCAACAATAGACCCACTCCTCTCTCCAAACAAATCGCGCCATCCCAAACCAATGTCCAAAATGTACAAAGAAAAGTCCAAAGTCCCATTTCCTTCCCACCCTCTCCACCCACAACAAAAGTCCTTTCCATAAAACAAAAAATAGAAAAGCGCCGCAGAAGAGGGCACCATCAATTCGGGTCTGGAGTCTTCCCAACTCTTGGTGTAGGCTTGCCACCTCCTGGTGAATCAGCGCCAGCTCCCACAGCAGACGCTGTTGGAAGTGGGCTGGGTGGGAGGGGAGGCAGCAGTGGTGGTTTGGTCAGATCCCAGCTGCCGGCGGTGCTGGTAATGTTGTGGCTGGGATGGAGGCACCTGCGGCTGGCTGGAGGAACTAGTGCCCAGATCAGTGGCAGATGCCACCTCTGCCTCCTCCTCCAGAGCCACCAGCTGACGGTATTCGCTCTGGATGGCCTCCATCCTCTGTCTCCGCAGCTGGGCTCCTATCTCTTCCCAAGATGGTGGTGGTGGTGGACCAGCAAGAGTAGCTGTATCAAAAAACAAAGAAAAATAGACAAATTGTAAACAATGCTCTGTGCAAACACCTGTTTAAAATTATATAGCGGCATAGAAGAAGTACATTGCTGGTCCCCTTAGACAACTGGAATTTGATTAGGAGTCACAGGGCCATTCTGTACCCACACATGCCTCACATAAAAGCACTGACTGGCTGCAAGGAATTAAGCCAGAATACCACCAAACTAAAAAAAACACGGTGATTTCTTTTCTTTTAAAGGATTTCCTAGTAAAAAAAATAAACAGACACTTTGTATGTAAAAGAAAAATAAATTACCTCTCATTAATGAGTAAGGCATTATGCACTATGCAGTACAGGTATTACTGATGTGCTAAATGAACAGAGGCATGCTAGTATGTCAGGTGCTTTGCTACTCTCTGCAGTCTGCAGCTGGGCAACTGTAATGGACAATTATCTTACTTCAATTCCAATGGCCCGACCCTACTCCAACTGCCTTTCAATTCTACCCTGACTCCAAAGAGGCAGATGAATAATAATTATACTACGTCACACGTCATGTATAAAATGCAATATCCTGCCTGCCATAAGTAGACATATTTGGCATGTTTGTCACAGAGTATTCCGTCCGCAAAACTTGAAATCAGGCCTTTAGTACCACTTTACTCCCTGTCTCACCCTTCACCACAAATTATTTTTAACAAATACATTCGCTTGGCAGGGGGGAAAGTAAACTTAACTTACTCTACTGCAGGGGAAGTTAGAAGGATTAGGTAGAGGTAGAGATAGAGGTTTTGCTATAGAATAGTGGGGTGTCACTGATCATCATGTGCTAAGCTTTGACTTAGTCAGTCAATGTAGTTGAGGAATGTCGAAAGGAAAACATTTGAAAAGGAGTAAATCCATTACGGACGTCATGAAATATATGTACATAAATCACTTGGCCAGGAAAATGTGGCACATGCCAAGAAAGGATTTTTGTATTTTTTGGTAGGCTGGAATAGATCTTAGGAATGAATAAAGGAGTGAAGTACTAGGTGACTGAGTGGGCACTGGGAAACACACCTTGTTTTCAGCTTGCAATGCATTGGAAACTTTGTAAATGTCGCATTAACTAAAGCAGATCCACATTGCACAGCCAACACTGCAGTACCGAATTGAACCATGCTACAGTTAGATCATAGGTGGTGAAATGCCATGGGCAGGGAGGTGATGAATAATGATGGGTGGGATACAAATCTGCCTCGCTTAACAAATACAGTGAGTATACTAATAATATGTCAATCAGCAATGTGACTTACCAGTGCCTTCCCTTAAAAGTTAGGGGCATATTCTCAAGAACGTGTGATAACCATCGCAAAAGTTACTTAACGCAACCTCCAACATCGCAGTCTATCGCAGGAAATTTACGCTGTGTTAACCAAGTATTCAGAACATGGCGGTACCATGCGATAGTCACCAGATAACGCGTCAAATGGCCACGTTAAAATCAACGCCACGCCGCAAAAATGCGAAACACGAACGGAAAAAAAGGTGCGATGAGGCAATCGCTTTACAAAAAGCAGCGATAACCAGCGGCAGGCCTGCAAATCCCACGCGTCTGGCGGGAAAATGCACCATAGAAGCAACAAAAACAACACACCAGAAACAATCCAAAGTGCGTAGCAACATGGATGCACCCTGACCCAGCGCAGAGGCCAACGCGAACCCCACAAGCCCCACAGACCACCAGCAAGGACCAACGGGGTCGGGGAAGGCCAAGGAGAAGAGGGAGAGGAAGACGGGGTGCAGTCCGTAGGAAAACAAGACCAGCGTCACGGATGTGACAGAACACTACCAGAAACTGACCCACATTCAGACTACCTTGAATGCAGCCGGAGTGTCGAGGAGGCCAATGGAGGAGGCCAAGAGGCACTGGCATGACATGAAAACCTAAACCAGGCCCAAAGCCGCTGCCAACAGGCAGGCAGCAACGGCGACAGGAGGTGGGAGTCCTGCGCCACAGGAGGAGCTGGAGGAAATGGAAGCCAGTCATCAGTGTGGAGACGGTGCAAGGAGGTGGGAGTACGGACACAGCTCGAGAGGACCTGACACAACAACAACAGGGTGAGTAATGAACAGGTACTGGGGACAGGGGGAGATGGGCACAATGGCACACATGCACAACGATGTGTAGCACACTGCACACCCACAATTACCCAGGGTCATGTCCCCCATCCCCGTGGCACACTGCAGCACACACACATGGCAATCACAGCACATCCCGTGACAATGTGGCACAAAGTGCAACACCGACACTGCAGAACAGGGGACACAACTGGGTCCGCCCATGCGCAGAAACAGGCCAATCACATTTGACAGAGCAGGGAACTGTGAGATGCATATGTACAGGTACAACCTCACATCAGTCATGTAGTCCAAATGTCCACTGTCCCCCTCAAATTGCCAGCACCGCCCAAACAGTCACAATGTACATTGTCACACAGTCTGCATGTCTACAAGAACAATGCGCCAACATAAATGTCAACACAATGTCAACATGCATCTCCTCTTCACATTGCAGAGGGACAAACAACACCTCCAGCAGGTCTGACCAGACAACCCATCAGTGATGCCTGAGACGACCACCACACCTTCGACACCGACGCCCTACAACAGCCCATGGACATCCCATGCAACCCACCACCAGGACCAGGGCAGACAAGCTACTTAGAGGAGAACCCAGCCCCTGCAACAGACCACACAGCATGAAGCACCCGCAAGCACGGCTGGCCCACAACACTTCACCGACCCACACATGGCACCCCAATGCCAGGTGTCAGAACGGCAAAAGGAGGTGGCCGAACAGGTGCGGGTGTGGTCTGAACCCATGGAAGGTGAACTAGATCACATGCGTGGGTGTCAATTACCCTTCAGGGACCACCTACACCCCACAAAGGAGACCCACACTGCCATAGAGACACACGCAGATATTATGTTGAACTGGCTATGGGCACGTGCGCCCGGCCCCTTTATTGGCAGGGCCACATGTACAGTGACGCCTGTGCTGGATGTGTGTGGGGTGAGCATAAGCCAGCCCGCATGGAGTGCTTGGTGCTGGCAACAACTTGAACAGTGGACACCAGTGCAATGGAAACAGAAATCACCTGCATAACAGAGTCAACTGCTGAGCAACACGGAGGGAGCCGGAGCAAGTACATAGGTCACCCAACATACAAACAGAAGTGTCCGTAAGTTGCAGTGCACTGAGGTTGGGGCACTAGAGCTGAGCGCGCTCATGTGATGAAAATGACTAGGATTGTGTCCGTTCAGGATATTCCTGATGCAGATGCAGTGGGGTGTGTTAGACCTGCATCAACTTCCTCATCAACGTCCCAGGTCTCCCACACTGCCTGAGGTGGCATTGCTGCGCAACCTCTCCACAGCACAAAACTCAATCAGTAACGGTCCATGGGTTGCGGTGCACTGAGTCAGTGGCACCTGGAGTGCTGAGCAGGGGATCAGGCAGATGATGGCATCCACGACAGGTCTGAGCAACTCCGTTAGTCTGCCAGTACCACTGTTTTGACTCTGGCAGATGGTGGTTGGAGTTGGCCCTGGCGATGGTGTCGTGTGCCTCCTGCGGTGATGCGACATCTGGGCCAGTCAGGACTCGATTTGATGTGTGAGCCCTGTTGGTCCGCAGTGGAGGCCGGATGCAGCGGACAGCGCAGGGCCACATGCACATGGCGTCGATGACCCCAAGACCACCGTCACAGAGGTCATCCAATATTCATTCAGACAGGGTCCCTGACTTGAGCTGCACAGAGTTAGTGGCCCCGGATGCACAGCGGCAGGCACAGGCACACCGCCACGGGACGGTGACTTGCTGTCCACTGAGGTAGGGCCACGCAGACTGAGCGGGTCCTCATCGATGTTGAAGGTGAATGTGGCGGAGGGTTGCGGGGGACAGTGGAAGGTGTCCTCCAGGGCATGATGCAGAGGGCAGAAGCTATCCGGAAGCAGCAAATGGAGGAGTGGAAAGCAACTGCCTCGTTGCCACCACCAATTCGGTATCAGCTGCATGAGGATGAAAACTACCCCCTAGTCCATAGACTCAGACGCCACCAATGTATGACCAGAGAGTGTCCATGAATGTCGGGGAACAGACTTAGTGGCAACGGGGCTGAGAGGGGATGCAGTCTGCAATGATGCCGGTACACTGATATGAACTCCGGCATTGATGAATCAAGACTCTGTGACCTACTGGACCGCAGTGTAGGCCGGAGGTAGCGGTCAGCAGTGGGCCACAGCCACGTGTCGTAGACTCGCGATGCACAGAGTTAGTGACATCAGGGCAGTTGTCGGTAGTGTTCGATCACCTCCGTAACGATGATCCTTTTTTCCTCCCAAATGCAACGCGTCATCCTCTTATGCCTCTCCTTGCGTGCAATGATTCGTACTCTGCCTTTGAATAATCGATGTTCAGTTCCAATTCTGTGACCTACTCGAGCGCAGCGTAGGCCGAGAGCAGTAGTCTGCGTGGGCCCACAGAATCTTGCGGCTGTGATGTAACACTAAGACCTGTTAGCACCACATCCAAGGGTGTATAGTGACATACACTCAGCCATGATTTATGTGCTCTGCCAGGGTGTAATCAAGACTCAGTTCCAAATGCATGACCTACATTGTCCGCTGTGCATGCCGCTGGAGTACGTCAATGAGAAAGGAGTACTGCGGGCTTGTGTTGCGGAGGCCGTGATGGTCTGAGGAGGCTGCCAAGGTCGCAGGCCTCAGCCTTGGAGATTGCACCGGCACGTGGTGGGCCCTCTTTGACACACGCCGGTGTCGGAAGGTGGGCATTGAGGCCATGGTGCTCAGGGGCGGGCAGGACTGGTTCGGGGACCAACATCCCAGGGTGCAGCAGGCACACAGGATCGCTGGCAAGACCGCTCATGGCGTCGGCCTCGTGGTGGGGTGAGAGGCGCCACCCTGGCAGATACGTTGGGCATTCACGAAGAGGACCACGCCCAGAGTTACATGCCTTTTATTCACACCCCTACGCTGGCCTGGCGTACGCCGGGCTAGCCCACTCCGCTCACGCTTATGGGGGGACGTCACAAGCTACATTTCCGCGACTTCCCCACTGGCTGGGGTGCCATGGTTGCGTCCACTATCCACTACACTCCAAACACCAGCGGTGTGTGTTGACATGGATATGTGTGTGGTCTGCATACTGCAGTCTGGCCAGCACATCCATGCTACACTTGGCATTGTGTACATTCTCATTCATCGGTCCCTTGCCTCCTTCGCACATGCCTGGTCCCCACCTCTTCCGACATTCTGCTATTGTGTGTCCGAGGTGCCATGCCGTTGATGGCTCATGTACATGGCTGGCCCAGGTTCCCACAGTGAGTTGTGCTGTCGTGTCTGGTGGGTGTGCATGTTGTATGTGAGCTTGTGACGTGTGCATTTCCTGTGTTGTGTGTTGCTTGATTGTGGAGGTGAGGTGTGTGGTGTGTGCATTTGGTATTGGCCAACGAGCAGTGCATTTCCGTGGATGCCATCCTGGTGGCACAGGTTGATGATGGACTGTCGGGAGGTGCAGGTATCATGCACACTGCCTGGGTGGTTGGCGACAGCGTTGGCGGAGATTCCACGGTGGTCCACTATTGCCTGCACATTGGTGGGATACGTGCGCTTTCTGTTGCGCTTATTGTGTGCAGTATCACCAGGGGCCACTTGTAGGACATGTGTGCAGTCAATTGCCCCCTGACACGTGCGGGAAGCCAGCTGTGGCGTACATGCCTTGCTTTGTCTCCGGCTGTTCCTGAGCAGTGTGTGTGAAGTATAGATAGTGGGGTACCAAGCTGATGGTGTCATCCATGACCGCTGTGGGGGACTTGGATTGGCCAGGCTGTGTGACTCCTCGGTCTCAGGCGGATGTTGGTTGGAGGGTACCAGAGGCCAGCACATGCAGCACGGCCAGCAGCTTTGTCTGCGGTGGGATGTTGGTTGTCCGCTGTGTTGGTACCATCAGCCTGTGGGCAATGGTGGTCAGGATGCGGAGGAGGGTTGTCCCTTTGGGCATATAGTGGGCAATGACATTCTCTGGTGTTGGGTCTGTGAGGTTGCTGCATTTTCAGAGGCTCACTGTCTTTGTCTGCGCTGCCTCAGTGTTGGTCCGGGGGGGGCGGTGGGTGTCCGGGGAGGTGGGGGTGGTCCTGACGGTGGTGGCGGTAGGTGTTGGGGCCCTCTTGGGTGTCCAGCCCGCATGTTCAGTGGCTCCATGGCATCTGTTGGTCTTCAGGTGTGGCTGTGGGCTGGGCTCCCTTTTGTGGTGCAGGCTGCCGTCCGACTTTACACCAGGTCAGAGCAGGTGTTAATTTCCTGCTGCTAACGCGCATTATCGCATGTTTCGTGGTCTTTTCGCCGATCTGGCTGGTCGTTGAGAATGTTGCGGAGTGGTGTTTTTGCGGCTTTTTGCACGGGTACGCCTACTCTGCATCTCATTAGCGATAGTTGCCGGGGTCATCTGTGGCGATGTTTTTTGCGGCTGCTATCGTGGGTAAACTGGTGTTATGGGATGTTAACACCAGCTTGTGAATGGGGCGATGTATTTATCACAACTTTGGCTGCGATAAAGTGCCGTTAACTCGGCGATAGCTCCTTGAGAATATGCCCCTTAGTTTTTTAACAAACTACAACAGCAAAACCTCACTACAGTTCGGTTAGCAGTATCTTCAATGGAAAATATCACTTTGGGCATTTTGTTGGTAGACAATGTTAAAAAACCCAGGTAGTCAAGCCAACCAAAAACTTTTCATAATGGAGGGGCAGAGCTATGATGACTCTGAGTCACTAAAGTGCAATGAAGGGGTGGAATAAATTGGTCAATGAAAAACATATGGTCTTGGTGGGCAAATGCAATAGGACCTCATACTTCTTTCCTGCCAAGCTGCACTGTCATGGAAGCTGCTGGTATATTGTATGAATGAATGATAACACAACACAACATTGGGGTTCTTCACCATGGCCATGGTGACTCTCTCATTCCACTGTTTGTGCATGAGCAGGAAAAAGAAAGCCTCCTCAACAAACATGCTTAGAGAAAAATAGCTTTCTTGGGCCTGCAATCTTCACAGTAGAGAGCCTAAAATTTGTTCTCTTAGTCTTACAGTACCCGTCCACAAGATATATAAGGAGAGAGGAAAAGCTTACTAACAAAGCAGAAGAAAGTTACCGACTAGCACAGATAAAAGGAAGTTAGCTACAGAATCATGAAATATAGAAAAAAAGGATAATGCAGGGATAACAAGAATTTAAAAAACATTAGATAGAAGAGGAGTTAAAAAAAAGGAGACAATATAAAAAATAAACAGGGTAAAATTATTCTGATAGCGGGGAGAGGTAAAAGGTGGGGAAATATTAATAATAATAGGACTTTCTGGGCCCAGCAGAACCATCTGCGCTGGTCGTGGTGCTTCCACCCATCACGGCATTGGTGGTGGCAGCCCCTACACCCTGACCCACTTTCGATGATGCCCTCTTCTTTCCCTTTTGTGCTGATGTAAGAAATTAAGAAGATAAAAAAAAATTAGTGATGCAGTTAATCTCCCCAAAAATATTTTGACAAGCAAATGCAGTAACATTGTACTTTTCTAATTCAGATCACCTATAGTACTCGTATTAAGTTGGCCTTTTCCTAATTTCCTAAACTACATTTAGAACTACTAATGCATTGCAACTAATGATCTTTGCTTATCAACCCCCTTTGATGGGCCAACCCAGTCTCCCTTTTCAATGCATAGATGCATACTACACATCACTGGGAGATTGGGGCTATCTGAGCTACATAAAGAAAGGCACAGAGAATGCTAACTCATTGACATTACTACTACCAGTATCTTACTGAGAGGACAGAGGAGACTGCATGACTTTTTAAATAATCAGCCAAAGCGAGCACCGATGAGTTTGATCAGGTAGCGCCGAGCACCTAGCTTGCTCAAACTGGATTACATAATACTCGTAACTTAACTTACCTCTGAGTGTGCGCAGCATGCTATTTGAAAAACTATATATTAGCATTTTAAAACACCAAAAATAAATAATTACTCACCGAGCCCTGCAACTTCGATGCCCAGCAGATCAAGCTGGTCCTGTTCCCGATCGAGTACATTTGCCAACCTATATAACTACCTCTCTCTCTCTCTATCTATCTCTCTCTCTCTATATATATATATAAATATATATATATATATATCATCTCCACTTGCCCAAAGGACGAGGACGCACTCGAGCAGCAGTAGACTCCTTGTGCAGCCTTTATTTTCTGAAAGGTAAACAAATGCATTCTGATATCTTGTAGCCTGACGCGTTTCTGAGCTCCTGCTCCTTAATCATAGGCATAGTTACAAACAGTCCGCAGCACTGACGCATCTATATGCAATCAGATGCCCCCTGATAGGCTACTCAGATGAGCATTGCATGATGGGATTCATAGTGCATGCTTAAACATTCAAACCCCAATGGGTGCTGCGTTCCATGAGTCCCAATATCAAAAGCCCTCCAATGGGCCTCAGAATGCGCGTAGTCTTTAATTATTCACTGCTGCCCCACATAGGAACTCGACATAATTTCCAGCTCCGCGGCCCTCTTACAATCATCGAGGTGTTGCAGTCCTCCACGGTCGGGCTGCCGTGATCACATCATCTCCACTTGCCCAAAGGAGGAGGACGCACTCGAGCAGCAGTAGACTCCTTGTGCAGCCTTTATTTTCTGAATGACAAACAAACGCATTCTTGGGGCACTCGGTTTGAAAAGATTATCACGGCAGCCCAGCCGTGGAGGACTGCACCACCCGACAATTAAAGGGGCCATGAGGCTTGGAATCACGCCGAGTCTGAAAGTGGGACAGCAGCATAAAGGATGCATAACGGACTTGCACTCTGAGGCCCATTGGAGGGCTTTCAATCAGTAACAGCTCAGAAGACACAGCACCCATTTGGGCAAAAATGTATTCTGATGCACACTACAAGTTCCAGAAGGCAATGTGAACTTGGTTTTGCATCAATTAGAGGAGACAGACAGCACAGTTCAAATGTGCAAAGATTTGTGATATATTTTTATATGTATGTATATCCTCTAAACAATATTTGCATTCCGCTGGTTCGTTCATTTTAATACCAGTCTGTCGTTCATACAGCAATTGCTTTGTAAATAGAATTGTACATATACATCATTGCCAGAGACATGCTAAAAGATGGCCGCCCTGATAGACACCGTATTAAGGTGAAAAGAGTTGATTTGGGCCATCTTTGCTGTTTATGAAATTTGGTTTTAACGTAAGCACTGTGCACTTTAAAATGGTGGCTTGTAAAGCTTTTTACCAACATCGAGGAAGGCGGCAACGCCGAAACGCATCTGTTGGTGCGGGGAGGTTTCGCACATTAAAATCACCGAAAAGAATTCCCGTGAGTGCTGTCCATCTTTCGGATCGACTGGGATTGTCCACCGTTGTGGCAGCATATATATATATGTGAAATGTGAGCCTAACTATAATGTCCCTGTAACCTTTGGTTTTTCCAGTGAATTTCTCATGTTTTTTAATTCTATTACCTAACTTTAACGTCCTGTAACGTTTGTTTTTTTCAGTGAATTTATAAGGTTTTTTAAAATTCTGTTTCCTAACTATAACGTACTTGTAGCCTTTAGTTTTCTTACTAAATTTCTAAGGTTTTTTAAATTGTATTTGCTAACTATAGCATCCTTGTAACCTATGTTTTTTTTAGTGAGTTTGTAAGGAAAGGAAGTGTAACATCCCTTTATCGTTTGGTTTTATAATAAATTCATTATTTTCTAATTATAATATTCGTGGACCCAGCATGTGAGTGCATGAGTATGTCACTTAGTCTGAGACTGGCTGCATACACATATCTTGTGCTATCCACATCCCCAATTCTCAAACATGGGGTCAGAATGCCTCTACCCTGGCCCCTTATATCGGCTTTCTCCACAATTTTCAGCGCCGGGAACCATTCCCTGATCCATAAAATGGCTGCTGTAACTTTCTCTACAGGTTGCGGCCAGCCAATCATGGCTTCCTGTTGTCACATGCATTCGCGAATAATCGTGGAATAGTCAATAAATATCCATGGCCAGAGACATCACTAGCTGTATATTCTTAAATTTCTCAACAACTACTGAACTGATTTACAACAAACAGCGGTATCTATGTAACCAAATCTACCTTTCTGTCAAATTTGGTGCAATTCCGTCCAGCGGTACGGGCTGTAGGTGTGTTGACAAGTCCTATGGGAATTAACATTGGAAATGCATACTTTTTTACGCCCCTTTTTCTCGACCCCCACTTGATGGATCACCCCAAATCTTTCCATGCACTACAAGACTTACTATTACCCTTTTTTGGAAAATTTGGTGAAGATTCTTCAAACAGCGCCACAGATATAGGCAAGTCAAAAAATGCTTTTTCTTTGGAAACATGGTCCTAACTATAACACCTACTAACGGTCACCAGTAGGTAGTTATAGTTAGGACCATGTTTCCATAGGAAAAATGTTTTTTTACTTGCCTATATCTTTGGTGTCATTTGACGAATCTTCATGAAAGTTTCTCAAAGTTGTGCCTGGAAAGTTTTGGGGTTATCCGTCAAGTGGGAGCCAAGAAAAAGGGGTGTCAAAAAATGCATTTTCCCATGTCAATTCCCATAGAAACTTTCGACAGCCCAAACCGCTGAACAGATTTACACCAAATTTGGCAAAAAGGTACATTTGGTTACGCAGATTGTGCTTTTTGTTATTGGTCTAAATCTGTCCAGTAGCTGTTGCAAAATTTAGGAAAATGCAGTTCATGATATCTGTGGCCACAACGACTTCACAAAAATAACAAGCTCGAGTAGGGAAATGCAGAACTCAGATTTGCTGCCAACACTTCAATCAGGAAGTGTTAGCAGCTTTCTTGGGACTCAGCTTCAGCCGAGACCCACAAAAAAAGCACAAAAAAAAGAAAGGAGGTATGAATACCCTGACCCCCAAGCTTTGGTCTTGGGGTTCCCCCTGGGACTCTGCCAGGCCAAAAAAGCATTTTTAAAAAATGTGTCACTTAATCGCAATATTCGCGGAAAAAAAAACAAGCGCTGCCTCCTGCACTTGCTTTTAATGACTCCAGGTGGGCCAGGTCCGGGGCAAAATATAATAATAGGAGGGGGTACCCGGGGCCCCCCTCCTAGGGCTTATGAAAGCCCTGAGTAACACCACCCCCGGTGCATTGTTTTTTATATATGTGTGGGTGCCCACACAGCACCTCCGCACCTTGGGGACGACGACTTCCCGGGATAGCTCTTTATAAAGTAACGCAAGAGGCCCACCCAGCCCCCTTGGAGCCCCAGTGACCGCCACCTCCCCGGGACAAACCCTACTAAAATAATGTATGGGTCCCCTCCCGCAGCCCCGAGCCACTTAAAAAAAATTACTCTGGTGAGCCCACAGAGCCCACCTGTGCCCCAGGGCCTTCCACTGCCCATGGGCAAATTATGTTGAAAAATGTGCTGGGGCCCATTCGGCCTACCCGCGCCCCATTGCCCGCCACCACCCAAGGGCAAATTATGTTGAAAAATTGCAGGGGGCCCATGCGGCCCCCAGACAAACCCCAAGGACCGCCACCTCCCCAGGGCTGAAATAAATTAATGTAGGAGATCTTTCATGGCTATTTTCTATGATAGAGAGAGGATGTGCGGCCCCCTTCCTGGAGTCATGGATGGCCCTGGGGCCAGCACCTGCTACTTCCCGAGGTGCCCACCCTCTGGAGGTAGCTGTTTGCTTTTGCTGGGTCAGAGCTGACAGCTCCCACCAAGCAGAAGTAAATATAACTCCGCTTTCTGCAAGCCGGAGCTATCAAACAGCTCCGGCTCACGGAAAGTGGAGTTTTCATCTCTTTCCCTCCATGTATATATGCGTGCAGTGAAACAGATGAAAACATTGACTTGTCAGACAGGGAGATGCCTTTCAGTAGACCCTTGTCTGTCAGTGCAATGTTGGCTCCTGCAGGAGGTGGAGAGCTGGCTGGGACCGGGGGTGGGGGGGCTTGAGGCTCTCTCTGTGGCACCATTGCACACTGGGTACCCTAGGGGCACCGAGGTGACATGGCCGGGCCCTGAGGGATGGAGTCCCCGGGTCCGAAATTGGCCCGGGGAGGGGGGCCGCATGGCCCCCCTCCCTACAGAGCAGGTGCTCGAGTTGAACTCCCACTTCTGTAAAGTACTAATCATCCTAACTACGTGGGCACGGTCATGGCAAAACACATGTGTTTTCTCTGCATTTCCACTGTGAAAATGTATCTGTAATCCTTGATGGAGAGTTTTGCATCCTTGCTTTTCTCTAGCGCAAAATCTCATATGGTTTTTGTGATGAGGGGATTCTTCCTTGATATCTGCTGCTGAGACCAGAGATTGTATTCTAAAATTTTACAAACTAGAAGTATGTTAACTTACCTAGAAGTTCCAACCGTTTGCTTCCATCCAAAATGCATTAGCAGTATGCTTCGTCTTCCCGCTCTTTGCCCAGGATGGCAGACAGCTTAATAAAAAGCCCCCCCAGCATGTTTCCTGCTGACTTTGGAAACGCGTTCCTCATGCTTAGGAATGCGATCGCATCTCCACTAAACAAAGAAGCACTTACTTTTGCAAAGTAGAAATCATCCAACTAGCTTCTAGTAGTTACAAATGCAGTTGGTAGAAATGGTGACAAAGCAGCTAATTACTATGTTGTCTATTTTCTGTGCACATTCACGCATACGAGAAACAACTGCAGATGCTCCCCAAGTTCAATTTTGTTACGTATTTTTTCATCACCACTGTGTGCATCGCTGTCCAGATCACTTTCTCACCTTCGATGAATCCCAGATTAACTCACAGATTCTTTCTTTTCTAGACAGAGGTGTTTGGGTGTCTTGTAGTGTGCATGAAGCATCAAAGCACACACATTGGCTTCTGTGGTGATGTATGCACACCTTGTTGGAGAGGACCTTGCACTCATGTGCACGTGATAACTACACAAACAATGGCAGCAGGTGTACTTAGTGGTCGAATTTACATCATGTCAGCTCTGCCCCATCATTTGGAATGCAATGGATACGACAGCGTGAACTACCACGCTATAATGGTGGACACCATATACGCCTCTTGGCACTTGTGTTCCGTAACTTTAGCCACCATGCTCAATGGTACTCATTTTATCAACTGGGAAAGGTTAAAGGTTCAGTCTGCATTATAGGTAAGTTCCTATGATAGGCATGGGCTACCACAGAGTATTCGAAAGCAGAGAGGTGCTGTTTGTGAGGTTATGGAGGGCAGAGGGGTAAATGGTGTTGCTACATTCAGAGATAAAGAACTCTCCCGAGACACGCCTCATGGATAGTGCTAAGTACTCACCAGGGAAAGGTACCCAGCCCTCTCTGGGCCCCCATGACTTTGAGCGAGGTAAGGTCTCATGCCGATCCAGTGATGGAGAACAAGCAGGCTTTGGGATCCTTGGCCCCTGCCTGACAGATCAGCGTGCCAGCACCCCATCATGCCACACTGCCCCCTCCCAGGAAATGACAGTCCCACCATGAGGGAGCATCCAGGCCATGGCACTTCCTCCCCACACATTCACATAGTACCTTTGTTACAGAAAAGCAGCATGTGGCTGCAAGAGATGTACAGTACAGGTGAGGTATGTACCTGCACAATTTAAAGCACACAATCTAACCAGGAAGGAATGCAATCAGAACACCGGGAGCACTCACAGACATGCATCCAAAATAGTGTTTGTTTGAAACTGTTCAGTTGCTAAGCTGAGTAGCTGTATGCCATCAAGCGGCATGTTTGTGAGTGAATGTTTATAAATACTTCTGCTACCTTGTGGGAATATATGAATGCCAATTTTAGTGTGAGAAAGTTGTACAGTCAGCCTAGAGGAAAAAAGTGCTACTGTTTGTCCAGTGCACGTGTCAGTATGTGAAGTTTTGTCAGAAAAAACTAAAGGTTAGAGGGACGTTATAGTTAGGCTGTTATTTCACTTGTACAAAACCATAGAAATTCAGCAGTTATAGTTAGCTGAGCTAATAACTCTCACCTCCGCAATGCACTGCTTATGACCTCACATATTACATCACTCATGACATGGTCAGTGATATCACTGATGACATCACTGATGACATCTCAAATGACATCACCGATGACATCATCCACAGAATCTCTAATGCAGCCGCTCACTCTCCCATATGACCATTCGTACACCCACTCCAACTTCCACACTACCATTCTCGAAACCATTGACACACCCATACCAGTATGTACATACCCACTCACTGATTCATAGGTCTACACACACACACATCCACTCAGTCACCCATACAGTCACTCATACACCACTCACTCACTAATACAGCCACTGATAAAGATATTGACAAGACAAAGGATCTCCAGTGGCTAAAACCTACCGGGTGGGGGTGCGTGGCCAGGCGGTCCAACATGGTGGACGCGCCGTAAAGGAGCTCCCATAGCCCTTGCATTAATCCTTCGATTATCCAGCCGTAACGGCTTTTTAAAATACAACTCTGCATGCACAGAGATTGCGCATCCTCTGCCGACCCTAACAACTGATTTGGGGTCGCTCGCTGAGCTGGTGAAGCAGCCAGGAGTGGTGAAGCAGCTGAGGCCTAGTGATCCCCATCCTTGGCAGGGAGGTGGTGCCTGAGCTTGGATGAGCGACGTGCGGCCGAGACGAATACCCAGCACACTGTGGAGGTGCGGTGTTGCTGTGTGACATATGCGGCATGTGGGGACCGGCGACCGGGACAAGGGAAGCACTGTGGCTGTCTTGAGGGAGATTGATGACCGGTGGTCGGCGACTGGGTCGGGCCGCGGAGCAACCGCCCTTGTACTGAGCAGCTGGATGTGGCGAGAGAAGAGGTCTGATCATGGTGCTGCATCCGAGCCCCCGGTGAATAGATTGAGGCCATGGCGGACTTCGGGTGGCAGGCGACGGATGTGACGACGTGACCATTGATAAAAGTTGCATCGCCCCCTGCCTTACATCGGTGGTCTCATCGGGCCGCAAGGTGTGGCACACATCGGTACGGGTGGCGGGAGCCGGGCCCAGTCTGTGGCGCCCTCAGAAAGGTGTGTGGTGGCTCCCTGCTCGCAAGACAAACACTGCAGGTACAAGACTGGCGGCCAGTGGTCGCTGCTGGGTCGGGCCACGGAGTCCACCCTTATACTGAGCAGCTGGATGTGGCAGAAGAAGAGGTCTGATTGTGGCGCTGCATCCAAGTACCCCGTGAATAGATTGGGACCGTGGTGGCCTCCGGATGGCGGGCGGCAGACACGGCGACATGACCGCTGATAACAGCAGCATTGCCTCCTGCCCTACATCGGCAATCTCATCGGGCCGCAAGGCGTGGTGCACACCGGTGTGGGTGGCTGGAACGGGGCCCAGGCTGCAGCGCCTCCGGAGAGGTATGCGGTGGATCCCTGCTCGCGAGACAAACACCGCAGGTATGAGCGGGGGGCTCATTGAGAACCGACGTTTGGAGATACTGCCAGATAGCCCCCGTGCTGCAGCTGTCTGGCGACACGGCTGATACCCAGGGGCGGCCCTCTACTTCCTTAGGTGGCGAGCTACCTGCCCACCTTGTGCTTGCCTGCAGGGGGTGAGTTGAGGCATTGGAGAGGTTCAGCACCCCCGGGGTTATCTACTACTTCTGATGTGCGAGTGAGACTGCGGGGGTGGACACCTGACTCAAGGACCGCATGTGGCTGCAGCATAGCACTGGGGACCGGGCCATAGCCACGGGTGCCGCCATCTATTTAACTGTGCCTGGAGCGGCTGGTGGATGTAACAGTCGCTGTTCAACTCCTTTTGTGGGTGCAGCTGAGGCCCTCTACTTACTCGATCTAGGCTGCCCCTTAGTGCTCTGAGGGAGTTGTGGCCGCGCCTCAAATATCATATATGTAAAGACCATCGCCTTGACTGGACTCTGCTCTACTGCTACAAATTTACACACATTCAAAGGGACTTCTCTCCCCGCTAGTGTTTACAACATGACCAAGGATAAACTCCCCGGTGCAACGGCTAAACAAAGTACCATGGACAAATATACAGGCGTAGCGGCCCAGGCCACTAACCCCGGAGATCCGATGGTATCTATGCCTGACAATGCGGCCATACTGGCGGCCTTAACGCAGTCCAGAGACGCGTTAGAGGCCAAAATTGGAGCAGTCGGTTCGGATGTCATGCTACTCAGGCAGGATCTTCGCAATGCAGTACACCGTATAACTGAAGCAGAATCTAGAATAACGACGGTGGAAGATACAGTGGCAACCCTTCAGAAGAAGGTGTCCACCTTGGAGACACTGACGAAGGGTCTGGCTACATGCGCCGAAGATGCAGAGGGGCGTGCATGAAGGGAATAATCTTCAATTCGTGGGGTTTCCTGAGGGCTGCGAGGCCGGTGTGCTGTCCTCCTGCTTCATAATTGAATGTGCACACCGGGCCCTGTTACAGAAACCGCCGCCCAGAGCCCGCCCCAGGCCTATCATCGCCAGGTTTTTAAACTATAAAGACAGGGATGTAATTCTGCAGCAAACCAGACTCAAGGAAACCCTTACCTATACCTTACATCCTATAATGATCTTCCCTGACTATACGAGGATGGTTCAACAGCGCCAACAATCATTTACAGAGGCCAAAGACAGACTGCGGAATCTACAAATCCAGTACTCCCTGCTGTTTCCGGCCAGGCTGCGGGTGTCCTACAGGTCACGGACACACTTCTTTGAATCACCAGAAGAGGTGCTCAACTGGACTGATGAAATCACCAGATTAAAGCAACACACACCTCCCAGAATAGACTCAGACTCGTCATCTGGGGGCCCGGGTCGCAAGACCCCTCAGGCTACTGAAAAACAACATCGCAGGTCACACTCTAAGAGACGCTCTAAGACTTATAGCAAATCCAGCATTCGATCAACAGAGGACAGTATATGAAAGACAGCATCCTGTTCATTCTTGATACCCAAAAACGCTGTTTACAACGCCAACGGCACTGTAATCTGGGCTACTTTTATTGGCATATTCCCTTGATTCTGGGTACACTTGTATGTACAAGGGAAGTTCTTTAGGGACCCATTGGCAGAAGGTGGTTCCTGACCCCCGTTGGAGTCGGGACACATACCATGCCGCAACAGATGCTTCATTGTTTATGAGGTATTGGGGTGAGAGGGAGGGGGAGTGGGGTTAGGGAAAGTTACTGTTTATTTTTTGTGTCATATCTCAACATTCTACATGCACCACCTCCATTGAATATGTTGAACATGCATCATCCCCCATCCGCATATATCACAGCAAACCGCGCCACTATCTATGCTCAAACTCTATGATAGGCGCCGACACGTCGTCATCTGGAAAGTCTGTGGCCTGCTGGACAAGGTCAAGAGGGGAGCGGTATTGCGCCAGGCTACCAGATATGAAGCTGACATTCTACTGCTGCAGGAAACACACCTATTGGTCAACAAGACACCGTGCCTGGCACATTTTGGATAAGTTCAGACTTTCCACTCTGGGTTTACTAGGGGATCTCGGGGTGACGGCTGTTCTAATAAATCTCAGAGTCCCTTTTGCTCATGATAAAACATGGTCTGATCCGCAGGGTCATTATGTCATAGTTAAGGGCACATTATATGGCGAGCGGCTTGTGCTGGGCAGTGTATACGCCCCTCCACCGTTAACATGGAGCCCAGTGGAAAGCCTGATGACAATATGGGTGGAATTTCCTCAGGGCCTAACAATAGTCAGGGTGACTGGAACAATGTCCTCTGTCCCCAGGCAGATAGATGGCGCTGCACAGAGAGACTGCCAGAAATAAGAGAATCAAGGTTGCGGTCCCTTATACAGAGGATGGACTGGATAGATACATGGCGGAGACTTCATCCAACTGACCTAGGCTACACATAATTTTTCTAGTACACACGGGTCCTTCTCCCGCATAGACTATGTTTTTATATTTACCGCCCATATCCATAGGCTCGAGGCGACAGAAATTCTACCCTCTCTGATCATTCACCTGTACAGTTGGAACTGCGATTAGACTCAAAACGGCCCCCTTTCTGCTGGAGATTATCACTGTGGCATCTGCAGGACAAACAATACAGGACACACATGCACACCGCCATCACAGATTATTTTACTGATAATACCGGGACAGTAGAGTCCCCTGAGACCCTGTGGGAGGCTATGAACCCAACACTTCGGGGAGCAGATATTGCATACTGCTCGGCACAGCGTAGACAGCGCCGTGAGAAACTGATACAGATGGAAGCACAGCTCATAGATCTAGAGCGCAGAAGCAGGGGGGGATGGTGGCACAGCGCGTCGACAACTGCTTCATATGCAGCAAATATATGCTAGTGAACTTATGGATGAGGCTAGAGTGGCGCGGTTGGCTACACGTAGCAGGGCATACCAATGGGGGACAAATACAGCGCATTGCTACACCATTTATGCCAACGGGCCTAACTATTCTGACTATTCGCAGCCCTACCGGGGAGATACTTACCGATCCAGCCGTTTTGCAGATTATTACGCAGATTTGTATGCCGCTAAAGAAACTATTTCACCTTTCATTATTTATATATTTATAGATGACATGCCCCCACGAGCCCTCGCGGACTAAGTAAGAGAGGAACTGGACATTCCAATAACAGAAGAGGAACTTCAACAGGCACCTGGGTAAGGCACCGGGCCCAAACGGCTTCCCATGCGAATTCCATAAAAAATACCAGTCCCTATTGCTGATCCCCTATTTGGCGGCACTGAACGTAGCAGTAAAAAAAACAGCGCCTTCCAAGAGATTGGCCCCAGGCCGAAATAGTGGTGTTCTTAAAGCCTGGCCGATCCCCTGAACACAATGCATCATATCTCCCAATATCGCTCCTAAACGTGGAGGCCAAACTCCAGGCTAAAGTTATGGCCAACCGCATAGTACCATATATTACAGACCTGGTGCACACAGACCAAGCCGGCTTCATGCCAGGCCGAGCTACACAACATAATATTTGCCATGCCCACAACGCTATTGCGGCAGTGGATCGTCTTCAAGAGCCAGCGGTGCTCCTACTGGCTGACATCGATAGGGCGTTCGACTCTCTTAGCTAGACCTACCTCTTTGCACTCCTAAGTCGATTAAACTACAGTCCCCATCTATCTTCTTAAATATATTCAACTCCTATAAACCAACATTATCGCCTCTATCTGTATCGCGGACTCAACCTCTCACACCTTCCCCATTGTGCGGGGTACACGCCAGGGTTGTCCTCTCTCTCCGTATCTGTTCGCATTGCCATGGCACCCCTTGCGGACTTGGTGCAGATAGATGCACAGATCCGTGGATTTGAATGGTCCAGGGAGGTCTCCGACCGCATAGCACTCTATGCGGATGATGTGTTGTTTTTTCTTACACAACCGGACCGGTCGGGTCCAAGACTGCTCAGAATAATGCAGATCTTTGGTGACACAACTGGGCTATATATGAATGCTCGGAAATCCTTCCTCTGGCCTCTGCGGGCCGGCTGCCACATGGGCACATGGGCAGACGAGGATACGATAGCTCCAGACGGGTTTAAGTATTTGGGGGTCTTCCTGTCGTCTTCTCAGCCCGTGTCTTGGGAAAGGAATTTGGCCCCGCCATGGGTACAGATTAGGGCACAGACCCGCTCTTGGTCACATCTGCCGCTCTCCCTGTTTGGCAGATCAGCCATCTTCAAGATGGTTTCCTTGTCCCGCCTGTTGTATCAACTTCAAAACCACCCATACTCGATACCGCCCACCTGGTTTAATCAAATTAAAGCAACTCTAGGACACTTCCTCTGGGGTGGAGGCTCTGCCTGGGTAGCGTTGAGAACATGCTTCCAGTCTACTTATTGCGGCGGCCTAGCAACGCCAGACGTCCAGTCATACTACGCGGCCTCGCACCTCCTTATCCTGAATGACTGGTGGTATGGGGATAGAAGTGATCCCGCATACGCGGTTGAATGCTGGCTGATGGGTAATAAGTCACTACACACAATCCTCTATGAGGGTATGACACTTAAAGTACTGCCACCGGCAACTGTCACGATCTTTAAGATTTGGAAACAATCGCTACGTCAAATGGGGTGGTGGGACAGACTTACAAAGGAAGCGCCCCTATGGCACAATGGTCTTCTACCTCAGGTAGCAGGGTTGCCTGGCTTCTCTGGTTGGGAGGCTATTGGTATATCCACTGTGGGAGACGTTCTTCATGGTAGGACCTTGAAGTAATTTCAAGAATTCCAACAAGAATATGAAATGCCCAAATCACAATTCTATAAATATCTTCAATTCCACCATGCTTTCTCCCCTTACCTTGCACTTCAGGAAGCTATACCGGACTTTAACCCTATTGAAGCCAAAGTATTTATGGGGGAACTCGTAGAACATAAGATCACGAAGATATATCGAACACTGGTCACGAATAGCCCCACTACACTCAGCAGTACACGCAAGGCATGGCAGGAAGACCTGGGCCCGCTGGATGACGAGGATTGGGCAGAGGCACTGGAGTCTCCACGTGGCACGGCCATTGCAGCATGACTGCAGCTCATACAATTTAAATACCTTCACAGGGTCTACTATACCAGATATAAGTTCTGGCGCGTCAGGCTAATCGAATCTCCTCTCTGCCTGCGCTGCCGAAATGCTGATGGTACCTTTATGCATACTGTGTGGTTATGCACAGCGCTCTCTGGGTTCTGGCGGGCGTACTTACATGCATGTCGGAGGTTTTGGGGTGGGACATTCCACACTCACCACGATTGACCATGCTCCACATTACTGATGGTATTGGGGGCAACATATATAAATGGCACTTACTGCTCCTTGGTCTTACACTAGCGAAACGAGATATAGCAAAGACGTGGAAGGACACCTCCCCACCTTTGGTGGGGGTATGGAAGAGGGGACTTGATTTCTGTATGGGGTTGGAATTACCAGTATATAAAGCAAGAGGTTGCACTCAGAAGCACCCCAAGATTTGGAAGAGATGGGCAGATTATAGTGGTTTGTATTTAGAGCCTATTCCAGCTGTATCAATAGACTAGCAATGGATAGATGTGATAAGATGAAGTGGGATGAACATGATTGTAAATGGCTTGCTATTCGAACTGGGTGGTTGAGTATGGCATGTATTCGATTCTATACCAAATGTATGGCACTACTGTTTATTGTTGGAGAACTATGCTTGTTTACACTAGTTTTTCGATTGATTTATTGAACTCATAAAGTCAACATCATTACTGCTACTGTGTATTTTGTACCACATGTGAACCTGGTCTTACCAGGCCAGCTGTTGACAAAAAAAAATTGTTGTGAAAAAAATAAAAAATTACTGAGTGTGTTCCTGGAATATTAATGGTTTGGTTGGTAAAATTGGGGACCCTGAGATCCTAAATTGTCTAATAACCTTCCAAGCTGCAACCAAGGCCCACAAATATGGTTATTGCAAGGGGGGGTTTGCAATTTATATATCAATTGCCCTCACAATTGAAAGTTAAGAGTTTGGGGGCACCAAAGAAGGCCTTCAAGCAGTGGAATTGGTCTCAGAATTGTCAGAGGGCCCCTTTATAATTACTATAGTGAAAGTTTATATTCATCCAAACAAGAAGGCAAGAATCAAGACATCATTAAGCCTGGTAGATAAAATTATGAAATCACAGAATGTGAAAGGTAAGTTCGAACTCATAGACTTGGGAGACTTTAATATGTAGCTTATGGGCTAATCGGGACCAAAGGACATACTGGTGGGACAGAGCAACTTTGGTATATACTGCAGCAGGGATCAATGCATCGGCAAAAAAGCATCAAAAAAGGCCAGTCACTGCTTGGAAACCTAGAGCATCTGGGACTTCAAGTGCTAAATGGCCGTTTTAGCCCTGACAATCCCCCTGGATTTTCATACCATTCAGAGACAGGAGTTTTATTGATTGATTATACCCTGATGAGTTTACCTTTATTGAAATATGTACATTTGTTTAGTCTGGAAGAGAGGATCAACAGTGACCATCTCCCCCAAGAGTTAGAAATGTCAGTCAGAATTGGAGCTCATGAGAGCTCAGCTGATCAGGCATTTTCAATTCATACAATTGATAACAAGCGGATAAAATGCATGCCTGCCTCCTTGCAAGCCCTCTTTAACGATGCTAAGAAAATACTACAGGACGTTAATAAGAAGCGGAGTAGCTCCATGAGTAATTAGAAAGACTTCACTGGTCAATTTTCAGGACCACATGTAAAATCGGAAAACCTTAGAAAGCAGGTGGCGGGCTACAAGGGTACTCAGCAAGTTTCCTTTGAGGGAAATATACTTATTAAGAACTCAAAAAAGCAGATAAACGAACTTTGGAGGGCACTCAGGAGAGTATCAAAAGATGCAGTGATACATCTCAAACTTAGGAAAGTAAAGAAAGGCTTTAAAAAAATGAATGTGGGAATTGACAAGGATTCAAAATGACACCTTTTGAGCGAAACTGCTGACAGTAAATTATATTAATAGATCTTCATTCAGAAAGATAAATTCGAACATTCCAGAATTTACATGGGTGGACTAGATAACGGAGCATTTCAACATGGGGAGTATAAACCATACAGGACAAGACCTCCCTGTGCTCAATCGTTCTGAGTAGAGTAAGCAGAAATATAATCCCTCTCCTGAGGATCTTCAAAATAACACCCTTGAGAGCAAAGATCCTCCTACAGGAAATTAGCTCAAATGGAGCAAACACAGTAAGACGTCCCCTGGTGATGCCCTTCAAAATATGATTCACAGCCCTGTAGACTCTTGCAATAGAAAATGTTTCATCAGTCTCTGTGCCATTCAAAGGCAAATATCTAAGGGGCAATGAGAAGGGGCCCGGCCCAAATGGGATTCCTCCTGTGATCTATAAGGAAGAGCCCACGTTTTGTGCAAATCATTTGTCCCCATTCTTCAATTACATCTTACGCAGGAAGAATATATACTTAATGGAATGGCTCTATAATTTCACCAATATATAAAGGAGATACAAGTAATCCAGGAAACTACCACCTGGTGGCCCTAATGGATAATGAAGCCAAATATTTCCCAGGAGCCTTACTGGAAAACTTCTGTCTTGGACTGGTGACAAAGCTATAATCCTACTGAACCAAAACGGGCTTTACCAAAAGCACTGGGAAACAACCAACCCTCAACTAACATATAGTCCCCTCCCTGCTGACTGTCTTTGCAATTACTTACAAACAATCAATACATCTATGCTTCATAGATTGAAAAGCTGCTTTTGACAGGTGTGGATTGGGAGAAACTATGGCACTAACTGGCAAATTGGAATATCCCAACGGACCTGCTAAGGGCTTCACAACAACAGGTGGGTCCGGGTAAAATTGGGGGATGACTCCCATCTGTTGAGAGCTATAAAAGAAATTCAGGATCTAAAGCAGGGCTGTGTGCTTTTGCCAGTCCTTTTCAATCTGTTCCTCTCTGATCTTCCATCAGCACTAAATAAGATCAACAGCGATGCCTCAAAACTGGGAGAAATCCAACTTTCCAACTTACTTTACGTTGATGATCTAGTGCTAGTCAGCAGGACAAAGGTGGGCTTACAACAGCTTTTGGAAGCAACTCTAGCTTATTCTGAGAGTAATGGGCTGATAATGAATAGGATAAAGACCAAAACCCTAATCATAAACAAAAACGTCTTGAAACATCATACCTGGTACCTGGGTAGAGATAAGCTAGAGTCTGAGAACATATATAAGTACCTATGGGTACTTTTTAATGCCAATGGAAGATTCAGTGGAGAATTGGAACACAACAAAGGGAAGGGTAACACGCTCACATTAGGCTTGGGAGCTTTGCATAAAAAATTGAAGGGTCCAACTCTAGCCCGTTACAACAAGTTGCCCAAGCAAAGATCTCTCCCACTCTGACCTATGGGAGTGAGGCAATGAGAGGTCAGGAGAGTACCACTCTGAATGAAATAAAAACTAAAATGTTTAGGATCATCTTTAAACTACCAACACACACATCTCTGCCCAGATTAGACTGGAATTTGGTCTTGTCAAGCAATCCCTGGTCCGGCATGCAGCTTTTGTGAACTGATGCCATAACTTTAAATTAGCAAGCGAGGGCTCTAGTCACCATCTTTGACTTGAAATACAAATCACCAGCAAGAGCTTATTTAAAATCAGGTATAACTAATCTGGGCCTCTCCTCAGGTTGGGACCACCACCACCGACCACCCACTCACTGCATGGGAACAACTCTGCACACCAAACACTACCACCCTTATGTACTCCATCCACTCTGGAGCACAAACTGACCCCTGCCCCCACCGTCTAACCTCAAAAGAGACAAGATCAGCCACCAACTCACCACCATCATCAATGCCTCAATAACCACAGCCACCTTTCCCGATGCCTGGAAACCCGCCTAGGTCAGACCCCTTCTCAAGAAACCATCGGCAGACCCCAGGGAACTACAAAACTATCGCCCCATCTCACTGCTACTGTTCCTCACCAAAGTCCTGGAGAAGGCCATCAACTTCCAACTCACTGAACACCTGGAGAGAAACAACCTACTGGACCCTTCCCAATCAGGCTTCAGAACCAACCACAGCACGGAGATAGCCCTAATCGCTGCAACAGACAACATCTGCACCCTACTTGACAGAGGAGAATCAGCCACCCTGATCCTGCTTGACCTCTCCACAGCCTTCGACACTGTCTCCCACCACACACTCATCGATCTCCAGATTGGTATCACAAGCGACGTGTTCAGATGGATGGCATCCTTTCTAACGGGACGCAATCAGAGTCCACCTCTCTCCCTTCACATCGCAAGTCAAGCACACCATCTGTGGAATTCCCCAAGGCTCATCCCTCAGCCCAACCATCTTCAATATCTACATGACACCCCTCGCATACATCGTCAGATCTCACGACATCAACATCATCTCCTACAACTTGTCCTTTCGCCCTCAGACAACTCTGCCTCAACGAAGACCATCTTCCACAACTGCATCAAGAACGTCTTATTCTGGATAAAGAACAACTGCCTCAAGCTCAACACAGGTAAGACTGAGTTCCTGATCTTTGGCAAACACATCGCCTTTTGGAATGACTCCTGGTGGCCGTCGGAACTCGAACCTATCCCCATGCCAAAAGACCACACCCGCAACCCCGGCATGATCCTCGACGGCAAACTCTCCATGAAACGTCAGGTCAATGCCGTCTCCTCAGCCTGCTTCCACATGCTCTGCACGCTCTGCATATTCTTCAAGTGGCTCCCCATCAGCACACAGAAGACAGTAACACAGGCACTCATCACCAGCCGACTGGACTAGGGCAACGCACTCTATGTAGGCACCACCACCGAACTCATGCAAAGACTCCAGACAATCCTGAATGCAGCCGCCAGACTGATCCTCTACCTGCCCAAGATAACTCACATCATCCAGCACTTAAAAACCTTCACTTGCTCCCGGTTCAGAAGAGATGCCTTTTCAAGCTCCTGAACCAATACCAAAAAAGACCTCCACGACCAAAGACTTGCATACATGAACCATCACCTACAATTCCACCGAGCTACCAGGAACCTCCGCTCCGCACACCTCGCCCTCACACAGATCTCTCGCATACATCACTGCTGCATCAGAGGATGCTCCTTCTCCCAGCCTGCTGCCAAAGCCTGGAACACCCTCTCCATCCACCTCCGTACCGCACCCTCGCTGACTGACTTCAATGAGGGGGTTCAAGACCTGGCTCTTCAACTGAGACCTGCAGCAAGCGCCTGGATACCCTCCTGGGTGACAAGTCATGCTCTACAAGAACAACCTGATTGATTGACTGAGTAGGGTGGAATTTAATGAATAACAAAATCAAGCGCTAAATCCCTGTCACTCTGGGAAGTCAAAACTGCCCTAACTATACGTAGTCATTGATGGCCAATTCTTAATAAGTACATTATGCTTAAGCCTCAGTGTTATTTAGGAGAGCTATATAACAGCTTGATAAAGGAAAAAAATTTCAACTATAGGCTGGGAATCCTGCCTGCACTGAAGCATGCTCCACCATGGAGAAGAATAAAAGGCCAAGGCAACTGTAGGTTTGCAGACAAGGGATTGAAGAAATTGTCCACATGTGGTGTCTGTGCAAAGCCACCTTGGAAGATCGATGATCAAGCCTATGAAGGAAATTCAATGAAAGAGGAATAAGGACATGTAGAGAGGTGGTTGAAGCTTATTTTGATCCAAGTTATCCTCAGCTGAACTGTTCGGTGGTAAAATTCCTTCAAAAAGTAGAGAAAAGGGTGTCAAATTTGGCAATAGAAACAAAAGCCAAGACATAACATCAGCTGTGCTGAACCTAAATAAATGCATCAATACAAAAGACAGGAGAGTAGCCACATACGAACTGTCAGTATACTGGCCCAAGTACTAATTAAAAGGCTAGCACGGTGCACTTTAAGAATTGTTTGCTGATTTGCGCTAAGTAGAAGCTAGGCATTATAGCACTTTATCCTATTGGTAATATCGCAAGTACTGTAGGGTTCTTCTTATGCTAAAGTCATTTTAAACCTACTTAAAAGATTAGCATGTTGCAGTTTAAGGACCACTTGCATGATTCACTCTAGGCGGATGCTAGGCACTATAGCACTTTCCCTATTGCAAATTCCCCCATATTGGAGGGTCTTTTGTTGCTTAATGCCACTTTAGATTTAAGGATAGTGCCTATTTAAATTGAAATCGCTCTAGTCAGACATCAGAATGGGTCGTTATTGAATCTTATGCAGCCCGTACTGCTAATATCACGATGAAGCTAGGTACTCCTACACCTTATTAGTTCCGTAGTATATATTGACACAGCTACACTTATAGAGGTATAAAGGCCTTTCTTATATTTCTTTTATTTATTTTTTAACAGCGATCATTGTGGGGTGATTCCCGTTTCATGTGTTTTGCAATGGTTTTTATTAATTAACGCAAATAAACAATTATTATTATTATTATTATTATTGTTATTTTTATTATTATTATTTGAGACACACCCCATAACACTGTACCTGCGGGCTTATCGGAAGTGCTGGCTAGGACCTTAATTTGTTCCACCCTTGAGAATAATTTATCTTCCAAAGTTCATATTAACCAAATCAGGCCATGAAGATTAAGACCAGACAAGAGATCAACAACCCCACAAGGAGTTGGGTTTAGTTTATGTATATATGGAAGATAGCACCCATAGAGTGGAAGAGCATGACAAGCAGTGCATCATAAGATTATAGAAATAAGGACAAACTGAAGAATCTGGTAGTACATCATGCGCAGGTGGAATGTTAGTGGCAGCTAAGGGCAGTAGCCACACCAACTGAGTTTGTCCATTGAAAAAAAGAACTTAACCATGCCAATACAAGGAACATAATCACCGTTGATTTAAGCTGGTTCCCAGAATGGAATGGCCAATAGTGGGTTTTTTACTTTTTAAAAATATTTTGTAGTGCAACATTCATATGCCACCAGTAATTGTACATCAACATGTCATTGAACATATTCTTGTGGATGCATTCGGGCAGGGACAGTTTATGACTTCTGCCAACCTCCATCCCCAGATCTATTGGTCACTAATCTTGTCTTACCCCCCTTGCTCTGGGAGGGCATTATCTGGGTTAGAGGCGGTGGCAGGGCCTGCGCTGCCTGCAGCGGAAGTTCTGTGGTACACATCATTCTCCCACATAAGATCAAAGTGCTATCTCCACCCCCCCCATATTTGCTTACAACGTCTTGGGGCAGCCCCTTGCTGTGTACACCACCTGTTATATGGGGTTATATGGCCCTAAGATACATTGTCGACATTGCTAAGTTAGCATGAGTTTTGCTTGCCCTATGCTGCTGCTTTTGCGCATGCCTCTGCTAAGAGTTTGTTTTCGCGACACTTTGCCTCTGCCCTGTACATGATAACAGATTGTTTTTCACGTTCTCAGCTTTCCCTTCAATTCTGTCTGAACATAATGTGCAAGGTCGGTCAACAATGTCTCTTGTTATTCTGTTCTGGTCAGTCCCTATTACCTAGACAAAACATGTTACCAACAGCTGCAATGTGGAAGAATCGTGCTTTGATATAATGTTGTTGCATGTTTTTGAAACACACTCGAAGAAAGCCGTTCCATGGAGCTGAGCTCTACTGTTCCCATGATGTAAACCTTTGTGTTTAGGCTTTCAGGTAGGGGTCTGCTAATAACGCCTAGAGATCTTCTGTTATATTAAATAACTTCTTACTGCCGTGGGGAGGGTGATTAGGCCCAGTTATTTTGCCTTTTCAGTCTTTATAAAATGACGACTCCTTTTATAATCTATGGTATTGTAACAATGCTAATGATTCTTGCCTTATGCATTTTGCTGCTAGTTGTGGTTTGCTTACTGTTTTATGAATCACTATAGTCAAAATAAACATTTTGAACTTATTTAGTGACTCTGATTATTTTTGTTTTGGACAAGTACGTGAGAGCGAAAGAGTGTCTTGTTCCCACGACTCTGAGGTGAGTCGGGAGTGCTCGTGTTCTGGGTTGTCTAAACATTCGTAGCTTCTTGATATTTGTAGGAGACCGAATGAGACACTATTGCTAGTCGGTTGGGATTTTGGGTACTAAGGTGATAGGAGGTACACCCCTATTTACTGAGGTCCTGTTTTCTTGTGCATAGTTCTGTGTATGAGCAGAATCCCCACAACACACCCTTTTGGATTCCATGCATTGGCTCATTCCCAGCATCTTCATATCTTTTGTCGGGGCCAGGTGGTTTCCCCAGTGTTTCGCAATGTCCCTTTTTGCTAGGTCAAATCCAAGTGTGCAAAAAAAGTAGCTGCTTCTTTGGTAGGTCCACATCTACAGGGATATCAAGCAGTACAAAGCAGTACAAATTGTGGGTTTGCTGGGATGTGTTTTCCCAGGATTTATTTTTAACCACTTTTCATGACTGCCATCACCCAGACAGTCTCCCTCCTGGTGAAGGATGGTTAATCACTTGGAGAACGGAACCATCAAGTGATTACGACCCTATGATGACACTATCCACCTTACCACACGAGCGAGAAAATACATATACTGCGTACTGTGAAAGTGTGGTTGAGGGTCTCCCATACAATTTCTTTGAGACTCTGGATTGTTTACACAAGTGATTCATTCCTCATTGATTACAAGATTCCCAGAATTTCTGATAGTTCTGCAATAATCTTACTCCAGTAAAGCTTAAGGTGGGGCAGGTCCACACAATGGGCTTGATTCACAAAAATAAGCTAACACTTTTGTGTAAGTTTACCATTGTTTGCTTTTCACAAAGGGATTTACGAGTAGTATCTTTAGGAGTATGGAGTCTCCGCACATTAAAAATCCTATTTGTTTTGCCATATATATATATATATATATATATATATATATATATATTACCTACTGGCGGACGCCAGTAGGTAGTTATAGTTAGGACCCAGTTTCCATAGGAAAAGCGTTTTTTAATTTGCCAATATCTTTGGCGCCGTTTGACAAATCTTCGCGAAATGTTCAATACGAATGGGGCGCTCTGGTCAGCTCCGGTCTTGAACGTTTTGGGGTGATTCGTCAAGCGGGGGCCGAGAAAAAAGGTGGGTCCCAAAACGCATTTTCTCCATGTTAATTTCTATAGGAACTTTTGTCCCGGCTACAGCCCGAACTGCTGAACGGAATTACAATGGTGTAAATCCGTTCAATAGTTCCTGAGAAATTTAAAAATAAAAAATATCGATATCTGGTGACCGTGGTGGATTCGCGAACCCTCCCGAGCACGAGCTTCATTTTGAATGGCTGTCAACACTCCAAACCAAGAAGTGTTGGCAGCCATTTTGTGACTGTAAAACCGAGTCACAAGAAAAAAGGGTATTAAATGATTAAAAAAAAGAAAAGGGGGCAGGGTAGAAACACCCTGACCCCCTAGGCCTGGTAAAACAAAGTATTTTGTTTAATATTTTCAGCGGAATTCGTGCTGGGTGCGCGAATCCCGCCGAAAAAGAAAAAAAAAACGATGCGCCGGGGGCAATATGTAAAATATATGCGGGGGCTGCGTGGGCCCCCACAGCCCCAGGGACCGCCACCTCCCCAGGGCTTTTATTTATTTAGGGGGGCCTCGTAGGTCCCCCTAACGCCCGGGGACCGCGACCTCCCCGGGGCTATTATAATAAGTAAGTGTGGGGGGGCCCAAGCTGCATACATGTTGGGAGGGGGGCCCTGTGGCCCCCACCTAGAGCCCTCTTTGGCCCTGGGGACTGCCACCCCCCAGGGCTGCTCCAGCAATGTCCTGGGGTGCCCACCCCTGGGACATTGCAGTTTGCAATGGCAGGGCGGGAGCACGGCTCCCGCCCTGTTATTGCAAACTCTGCTCTCGCTTCCATGAAGAGAAGCAGATTGCTTTTGGACAAGGGGAGCTGCATGTCAGCAGCTCCCCTTTGTCCCAAACCAATGCCGGCTCCCGCAGGAGGCGGGGAGCCAGCTGGGACCGTGTGGGCATTAGGGCTCCCCCGCGGTCCCCAACGTGAGGGCATGCCCCGGGGGATGGAGTCCCCGGGGCAAAAAAAAAGCCCTGGGGGTAATTGTTTTTTTTTTATATATATATATAAAATGGCCTGGCCTTGGGGAATGGGGTCCCCGAGGCAGAGTTTGAGTAATAAGAATGGGGGGCATTTTTTTTTTCTCACGTGCCTGGAGTCGCGGAGGCTCTCAGCATGGCCCCCGCGTGTAACCGCGATGGGTTCTCGACTCCAGGCAAAATTAAAGTATGTATGTTTTAAAAAAAAGTAAGATTACCTGTTGGGTTATAGGGTGGCTCTAAAAAGAGCCCTTGTTTTCATTATGAGTTTGTTGTAGCTACATGTAAGTGTGGATGCACAGCTTTAGGTTGTTGAGCAAGACTCTGTTTCCTTGATCTGTGAAGTGCACTCCATCACTTCTGTAGATGTCGTCCATATCAAAATGTTGATTGTTGTTATAGATGGAGCCCATCCTATGATCTCTGAGGTATGCAGAAACAGCTTTATTGACATTCTTTCTAGCTTTCTCAGACTGTGGACAGAATTAATTTGACCAGTTCCATTTCTGTCTTTGGCATATATTAGAGCATACAAAGACAGTTTGAGGCAAAAGCAACATCAATTGTGCAAGGTGTCCTTCATTAGAATTTCCAGACCTACCCCAGTCAACGTGCCTAGGTCATTGCCACCACAGTACACAATGATGAGGTCAGGGGGTTGGAGATGCAAAAAGGTTTTAACCAAAGGCAATGGTTGGTGCAACTTTAATCCTCTCTGTGCAATCCATTTAATGTCCACATTTTCCAAACCTAGGTCTTTGGCAATACCTCTGCATTCAGCATACCTTTTGCATCAGAAAACATAGCTGTGCCCTACAATCCACACTGTGAGCATCTTGAAGGGATGTCTGGAAGTAATGAAAAGATGTCGGTAGCTGAGGTAGTCAGTTGGTAGAATGAGAGGTATCTAAAATGGTGGAGAACATGTGGGGGCATATTAGCAAGAACGGCGCTAAAATTATCGCCGCTTTAGCGGCAGGAAACTGCCGTTAAAGCGGCGATAATGGGCTTGATAATATGCCCTTGAGAATTCCAATAGAAGCCCAGTATCACAGCAGAACATGGGCTCTATTGGTATTCTCAAGGGCATATTATCAAGCCCATTATTGCCGCTTTAGCGGCAGTTTCCTGCCGCTAAAGCGGCGATAATTTTAACGCCGTTCTTGCTAATATGCCCCGTTGTTTTTAAAAAGTTGATAAGTGATTGGCTGTTCATCAAGATTGTGCACTCAAAAATAGGATGCATGTTACTTTGGTGAGGTATCATGTTTGTGATTCGTGATTAGAAAATGTTTGAAAGGTAGAGTAGATACCATAAGGTAATATTTTGCAAAAGACAACCACACCTGCTGTTTGCATTAGTAAGCTTGTGTGCTGAGCTTGAAACTACGGTGAACTTGTGACCTGCCAGTACATTTGAATGTTCCATGAACTGTTACTATGGAAACTGGCATTAAGTAGAATGGGGGAAGGGTTGAAATTTAACTGTGGACTTAAAATGTGAAATGGATACTTAAATATAAGTGAAAAGTTAGTAAGTTAAGGTTTTCTAAGACAGTAGTATGTGGAGAAGTAGTGTGTTGCTGAAAAACTATACTAGTATTATTAAAAATAGGTTTTTGAACTCCTGTGTGGATTTGCGGCTCCACCATGGTGGAGTCATGACTCCAGAAAACTACAGAAACCATTTGGGCACCATTTGAAGACAGTTAGAAAGGGTTAATATGTCTAACCAATAGAAATGTGTTTTACAATTTGAAATAATGATGGAAGCAATGCGATTTGATACTTACCTTTATTTGAGTGCAAAAAGAGAGGGAAAATTTGCCATTTTTGGTTTCACCTTTCTGAGAGAGGTGCATTACATTTCTTGTGTGGAAAAGAAAATCTGTTAAGAGTTTCTGATATTTGGTATTCTGCAATACTACCTCAAACGTGAGTAACCAATTTGTAAGGTGTATTATATATTATTCAGCACTGCTTTATTATTTCTAGTGATATTTTTACTTTGGAAAAAAAAAACTAAGTGTGGAAATTGTAAGACAAATGTGATGTTTGGAATATGTTATGAAATGTACAGCTCTCTATTGTACTTTGTATTATTGTAATGAAAAGAGTTTTGAAATAGTTTGTAGATAGTAACATGGTAGAAGGATTAGTGTTGGTTTTCTTAAATTATCCAGGCAGTACTCTTGTACTGAACTTTTCACTAAGGCAATACTCATCTAGTCATGCATTCTCTCAGGCAATACCCACTACCCATCTATTTGTATATTTCTTTGATATATGATGCCACTTTTAAAAGGTACAGACACATGCATGCATGCTTTCTGGAATATTGTGAGACTTTTAACAGATAGATTGAAAAGGTTGCTGCTTTGTATTTGCTTAGGTCCAACACTCTGAGTAGTTACTGAATAGTGAAGCTGCACTCCAAAACTGAGGTTTAAGACATCTTTGCAGAGGGATTAGTGATTAGCTTAGCTTGTATTGGTCTGTGGAGATGTATACTTCAAAAATGCTGCATAATTTTAGGTGTCTTTTTAAAATGGGAAGTGCACTCTTTTAAGTTTAATGAACTTTTTAGTCTTATGACTGAAGTATGTGTCTGTGTGCACATGTAGTCTCTCACGTGTTATGACTAAATATATGATAGAGGTATAAAACTCTGGAACACATGTATTTGTATGTTTCTTTTACATTTAATGCCACTAAGAAAAGGCACGGATACATGCATGTTATGTAATCCTTGAGACATTAACCATAGATTTGTGCAATGATCTAGGCACTACTATCCCACTGAAAGATTCAGTCAGGCACTACCCATGCTCTCATCTACTCACTCAGGTACTACTGATGCACTGATAGAATGTCCCAAGCATTACCCTTACATTCATATTTTCTCTCAGGTGCTTCCCATACACTCATACAATCATCCAGTTACTACCACTGCAGTCATAGAATCACTCAGGCAGTACCTATGCACGTTTTTATTCTTTCAAGCAATACTCATACACTCTTGTCTTCAACCATGTGTTAGCCTTGCACTCATGGTTTGTCTAAGGTATTTCCCCTGCCCTGTTCTAATCACCCATTCAGTACTGCTGCTCTCATGCAATCACCCAGGCAGTACTCTTGCACTGAACTATTCACTCTGGCGCTACTCATCCAGTCATTCATTCTCTCAAGCACTACTCACTACCAATCTATTTGTGTGTTTCTTTGATATATGATGCCACTTTTAAAAGATACAGACACATGCATGCATGCTCTCTGGAATATTGTGAGTCTTTTAACAGACAAATTGAAAACGTTGCTGCTTTGTATTTGGCTAGGCCCAACACTGAATAGTGAAGGTGCAGCTCAATATTGAGGTTTAAGACATGTTGGCAGAGGGATTAGTGATTAGCTTAGCTCGTATTGGTCTATGAAGATGTAAACTTCAAGTATACCGCATCATTTTAGGTGTCTCTTTAAAATGGGAAGTGTAGTCTGTCAACTTTAAGAGACTTTTTAGTCTTATAAGTGAGGTATGTGTCTGCATGCACATATATTCTCTCACGTGTTATGTCTAAACAGATGGTAGAGGTATAAAACTTTGGTATACATGTATCTGTATGTTTCTGTTATATATGATGCCACTAGGAAAAGGCAGAGACACATGCATGCCATGTAATCCCTCACACATTAACCATAGATTCGTGCAATCACCCAGGCACTACTATCCCACTCAAAGTTTCAGTCAGACACTACCCATGCTCTTAACTACTCACTCTGATACTACTGATGCACTCATAGAATGGCTCAAGCATTACCCTTACACTCTTATTTACTCTCAAGGGCTTCCCATACAATCATACAATCATCGAGTTACTAGCACTGCAGTCATAGACTCACTCAGGCAGTACCCATGCACTTTTTTTGTTCTTTCAAGCACTACTCATACACTCTTGTCTTCAACCATGCATTAGCTTTGCACTCATGGTTTGTCTAAGGTATTTCACTGATCTAATCACTCATTCAGTAATGCTGCTCTCATGCAATCACCCAGGCAGTACTGTTGCACTGAACTATTCACTCAGGTGCTACCCATCTAGTCATCCATTCTCTCAGGCGCTACCCAGTACCCATCTATTTGTATGTTTCTTTGATATATGATGCTACTTTTAAAAGTTACAGACACATGCATGCATACTCTCTGGAATATGGTGAGACTTTTAACAGACACATTGAATAACTTGGTGCTTTGTATTTGGCTAGGCCCAAGACTCTGAGTAGTTGGTGAATAGTGAAGGTGCAGCCCAAAAGTGAGGTTTAAAATATGTTGGCAGAGGGATTAGTGATTAGGTTACCTTGTATTGGTCTATGGAGATGTACACTTCAAGTATGCTGCATAATTTTAAGTGTCTCTTTAAAATGAGAAGTGTAGTCTGTCAAGTTTAAGGGACTTTTTAGTCTTATGACTGAGGTATGTGTCTGCGTGCTCATGTATTCTCTCATGTGTTATGTTAAAGAGATGGTAGAGGTGTAAAACTCTGGTACACATGTATCTGTATGTTTCTTTTACATATGATGGCCCTAGGAAAAGGCACAGATACATGCATGCTATGTAATCCCTCAGATATTGACCATAGATTCGTGCAATCATGCAGGCACTACTATCCCTCTCAAAGATTCAGTCAGGCAGTACCGATGCTCTCATCAACTCAATGTGGTACTACTGATGCACTGATAGAATGTCCCAAGCATTACCCTTACACTCTTATTTTCTCTCAGGTGCTTCCCATACAGTCATACACTCATCTAGTTGCTACCACTGCTGTCATAGAATCACTGAGGCAGTACCCATACAGTTTTTTATTCTTACAAGAAATACTCATACACTCATGTCTTCAACCATGTGTTAGCCTTGCACTCATGGTTTGTCTAAGGTATTTCCCCTGCACTGATATAATCACCCATTCAGTACTGCTGCTCTCATGCAATCACCCAGGCAGTACTCTTGCACTGAACTATTCACTCAGGCGCTACCCATCTAGTCATCTATTTTCTCAAGCACTGCCCACTACCCATCTATTTGCATGTTTCTTTGATATATGATGCCACTTTTAAAAGGTACAGACACATACATGCATGCTGTTGGATTCTCAAGGCGAAGCTCCTCAGAATTGGATTGATGCTCAAAGTGTTCCACCTCCCGGCATCCCCATACTCCAAGGATATATATACATAGAGTATTTGGGCGATCAGGCGAGGGAAAAGGGTAGGGGAAAGGAGCAGCAGGGAATCAGAACCTGAAGAAAAACAAGAAAACACTGGTTAGAACAGCCCATTAACTTTCTACTCTCATATGTGTCTCACTAAACGCAGGCATACCTGGAAATCATGGAGTTGCCAGCTCCTTCAAACTGCATGTACCAAAACAACTTCCAGTCTTTTGTTCCCTGCTATGCCTGGGAAAACAAAGTATAGGATCAACTTCTTCTTGTCACTTCACCATGCACAAAGATATGGTTTGTTCCTTCAAAACAATGGTTTTCCACCCTTAGGCATACATATCTCCTATAACCAATAAGAAGCAAATTACAAATTAGGTAAGAGGAAAAGCGAACAGTACATAAGAACCCTCTTGTTCCTTTTACTATCAAAGCCAGATAGTTAGCGTTGGGTTTGTCTTTTATCCATACATGAGAAACAAAGACATCTTCGCGTACTCCTTTGACACTAATCCAATGATTAAGAAGAAAGAAATGGAAATGTCAAGACACAAAATAGGAAGGAGTTTGCCTCCTACACTTCCTATCTGGAAGAAGACGATCTCCGTAAGTAATAGGCAACTCGAGTATTCCTCCAGCGTCCAGATATGGTGCCACTGGGCTGAGGATAAGGAGAGGGGAATGCTTCTTCCCCCCCTTTGTCTTCGTGCTCACAGCACCCCTGCCTGGGATCGCTGGGGCAAAGAAACCAAGAGCTTGTCCTCCGCACTCACCCGCCTTTGTGCACTGAAGCGGAAACACTGTGCGCGACTCCGCACACTCCACCAGGGAGGAGGGAAGAGTCCGCACTGAAGTCAGCACACAAGCGAGGCAGGACTCTGCCTCGGACGAAATCCGGCTTCAGTAGCCAGAGAAGGAATCTTCTTTCCGAAACCCGGTCCTCCGACGCGAGCAACACGAACCACTCCAGTGATACGAAACTACGCACGCCATCTTGCGTGCGTTTGACGCCTTTATCCCATCAGCCCCCAGAGCGCTGGGCCTCATGGGAACTGTAGTTCCTCTACCTGGAAGTGCGGCCAGGTAGGTGCCGTCACTTGCGATCCCTGACACATGCTTTCTGGAATATTCTGAGTCTTTTAACAGACACATTGAAAAACTTGCTGCTTTGTATTTGGTAGGCCCAACACTCTGAGTAGTTGCTGAATAGTGAAGCTGCAGCCCAAAAGTGAGGTTTAAAACTTGTTGATAGAAGGATTAGTGATTAGGTACGTTCGTATTGGTCTATGGGAATGCATACTTCAAATATGCAGCATCATTTTAGGTGTCTCTTTAAAATGGAAAGTGGAGTCTGTCAAGGTTAAGGGACTTTGTAGTCTTATGACTCTAGTATGTGTCAGCTTGCACATATTTTCTCATGTGCTATTTCTATAGAGATGGTAGAGGTATAAAACACTGATGTATATGTATTTGAATGTTTCTTTTACATGTGATCCCACTAGGAAAAGGTACATAGCTATGCATGCTAGTTTTTAGGAATATAGTGGGAATTACATCTATATACTCAAGCACTAGGTGTGCACTGATGAAAAGAGGCTCATATCTCTCTTTGACTCATGAATTCACTTAGGCAACCTTATTCAGTTATGCAATCAAGGAGGCACTACTTATACACAGTTTTAATCACTTAGACATTAACCATTGTCATAAGGTTTCTGCACATACACAGAGCTATGCACAGGAAAATGGGACCCCGGAATACAGTGGTTTGCCACCATATACCGTAGCACCCAAAAACCCCAACCCAACTAGCTTAGCATCCCATTAGCACCCAAGTACTAATGTTTGGACAACCCAGAACACGGTATCTTTATCTCAGGACTCACTGAAGCAAGAACACTCTTTCGCCACTCACTCGTACTTGTCCACAAGGTGCGTAGGAAGAGACACTGGATAGGTTAAAATGTTTATTCCAACTTACGTGCTCTCATGTACAGTACACGTGTCAGTACTAATAGCATAATGCATATTACTAATATAAGCAGCATGGTTACAATTCCATAGAATACAAACGGGGAAAGCATCTCAGAGCTCAGTGGATAAACGTATAAATAACATTACCACCCTCCCCTTGCAGTAAGATAGTTTATTATAAAATAGAAGACCTCTGGGCTTTGACTAGCGAACCCCCATACCTCAGTCTCTAGATGCAGAATTACATCAGCAGGACATCATAGCTCTTCTCACTGAAAGGGATTTCTCCAAGTGTGTTAAGCGCTAGTAAACCACAGCATTAAAAGCATATCAAATTCTTCATGGCAATTGCACATAATGTTATGTCTGGGTGCGCGAGACTGGCCATATCAGGAAGAACCAAAATACATTGTTATGCGACCTTGTACATGTTTGTGCAGACTGAGCCCAAAAAGGTGAACAACAGAAGATGCAGACAGTGCAAAAGAACTTGGCACGAGCAAAGGGCGAGGAAGGCCCGGCTCAGTGTAACGTGCGCAAAGAAAAGCAGCATGGCAGCCAGGCCTAGGCCAACATAACAAGGCAGGTAACAATCCACAAGACACCCTCCCCTGGACAGTCCGGCGGCCAGGACAGAGGCCCAGCAGAGGAGAGAAATAGCCGTCGGAGCACAGGGAGCGCCCAAACGGCGAAGGGCAGGTCAATCCATGAAAGTGAAAGTGCAGAAGAAAGCCATACCCTCCAAGAGTTCATCATTGGAATCGTCAAAAAACATAGATGCCATCCAATCCATGAGTTCAAAAGAGCAGGAATGCTCCTCAGCAAAGGGAGCATCCAGAAGCAATGCGGGACAGCTTGCGTGATAATTGAAACAGCTTCGTTGTAGGAGATCCTGGGCAGCCGCCCAGATATCCCATTGCGCCAAAATCCCCAGTGCAGCCGCACGCGCCATACAGCCAGCGACGGAACAGTCCTGCTCATGGGCCTCTAAGGGACCCATCAACTGAACAAAATCCGGAACAGACAATGACGAATTGGAGAGGCAATAATCCAGAGTCCAGGTGAAAGGACAGCGGACACAAGTCATCACAGGTTGCACGCAAGTGAAATACGCAAAGCGAAATGAAAGAGTATATGACACACTCAGTGTCGCCAATGGCAAGACGCCAAAACCGGCCAAAAGGCGCTCACGGAGCAGCTGGAGTCGTTCTGGATCGAGCAGGTCCCATCGGGGAGCAGCCATTGCGCAGAAAGCAAATTAAGAGCAAGACACCAGCCGCTAAAGCGAGGATCAATGGGAAACCGCCAAAGACACTGGAAAATATAGAATGTATGAAAGCCGGGATGACACCAAAAATAGTTTGGAAGGAGGACACCAAGCCCGACCCAACGACCTTAAAAAAGTGTACTAGGCCTTCAGTGTTAGATGCGTTAAAAATACGATGTATTAACTCCCCAAAATGTTGGGGGAGATTAGTGTTTAAAAGGGCCTGTATTTCACTGTGGGTACTCGCCACCTGGAGAATGAATGTCTCCCGGGCGGACGTGAGCATAACTTCCTCGTTTAATAACAGTGCCTTTATTCTGCTCAGTCTATTGAAATCTGCTTCCATGGTAGGGATGGAAGGCCAAATAGAGATATCAACCTTGCCATGAGGGGGAGGAAAAAGCACATTTTTGCAGCAGACAACCCTGTGTGAAACTGTTACAATGTAAGGAATGCCAGCCTGCAGGCCACAACAGTTTTCGTTATTTAAAAGTAAATAACTACCATTGGAAAGGAGAGTGAAAGTAGGAGAAATAACAGGAGCAGGAATACCTTTCAGCACACAAGCAAGATTAGGAGAGGAAACGCTACATGAGCCATGCAATTTAATGTGTTTACAAATAAGCGAATGACCTATAGTCGAGTCGCAGTACTCCCCCGTGAGAAAGACTTCCTTGCCGTCCCGAAGGCATTTATACATGAAAGGCAAGGACCAGAGTTCATGCAGGAAAGCACTGCCCAATGGCCGGTAACGGCCCACAGGATAATGTTTCATGCACGAGTCAAATTCAAACAAGGAAAATGGTAAAGCTATAACCCCATGGACTAGCCATACAGCAGAATCGAGTTCTGCAACAGAGAACGGCAAAGGATCCACCTTTTCGATATGTAATAGAGTGTAAGTTGCATCCTTCATGGACATAAATTGCTGTTTGTCAGTTAAGTTAAAAGGTAGAAATAAGGCAGAGGTGTTCAAAAAATGCCAAGGCACTTTACCTAACTTAAGCGTCTGTAAAGTCCATGCAAACTGCATAACTGAGCGCAATTGATTCTGACCATGATATAACACAGAAACATCATCTTGTACAATATCGACAACAGAGGACACAATATTCTCTAAAGTGTAAATGCGAGAAGACAGGGTATTAATACTATTGTCAACAACAGCAAGCACCTTTTCCATATTTGCTTGATCTATTTCCCGAAGACGGGAAGCAGCTTCCATTTGTGATAGCTTCCAGAGTTCATTATACGTTTCATAAATGAATCTCTTAGGTCGGGGACCACGAGGTCCCAAAACAAAGTCGGACAGATCAATATTGCCTGTAAGGAGGGACAAATGTTGTTTAACAGAATCAAGGGACGAATGTTGCAGCCATTGTTTGCATAATTTACCAACAGAGTATGTAGTGACAGTACGGGCATCAGTAAACCTCGGATCAGGCCTATTCTGTGTGTAGCTAGCACCAGTATCATGAAAACGCATTTGACATGCATTAGATGATATAGGCCATATTAACCAGGGTGACTGAACCAGCTCAGAAACATTAAACGAATTATTTTGCAACATTGCCTGCAGGGACACGAGGGACATATTGAATCGTGAGCTTTCATTTGGAAAACTCGACAGGGATGGTATTGATGGCGTATTCAACTGTTTAGTGGTTGCTAAGCCCCAACATGTAGTCTGATAGATGGAAGCATTTAGGAACATAATTTGGGTAGGGATGAGGCAAGCACGATGCAACGCCTCGGTTCCCTGTACCTGCCATGGCTTGGAGCCCCAAATAGATTTTAAATCCACTGTATTATCCCAATACTCATAACCTCCCACAGCTAGGGCACTCAGAAAGGAACCTGAATAAAGCAATTTGGTGTGTGTCAACATAATTTTCTGAGTTGATGTGTTATTAAGTCTAAAATAATATGATGCAGGGTTCGACCGATTAAAATCAGTAAAATAATTAAACTTATTTCGAAGAGTTTGAGAGCTACCTGGCAAGGGGTTTGGACAATGTTCCCATTGGGTATAGTTAACAGAACTACGCAGGGCACTGGGCTTATGAAGAAAATGATTACCCCAATGTTGGTAACAATACAAATCGGCATAATTAGCAGACTTCATATATAAATCTTCAGCATTAAAAGATGCATAATATTTTAAATCGGCAAACAATGCTTCAACGGCATGCACATCCCAATCATCAGAATGAATATTATTTTGTACTACATCACCCATTGAAACACGAAGGACATTAGGTACATTAATAATTTCCGTCGGACCATGGATTTGATAGTTCACTGCATCCCATACGATGCCATCAGCAACTGGGAAGGCTGAAATGTTCACAAATGTGTGGTCACGCTTCATGATGTGAGACGAGGAATGAGGAGCCAAAGTTCCAGAAACATAGTCTACAGCAGAGCGTTCAGGTAAATAGTGACCATTGATTAGTAGAAAAAACACTGTGACAAAGCCAATGGACATGAACAAAAATATCAAGAAAAGTACCAACCAGATGTATGTCCAGGGGGAATCAAAAAATTGTCTCTAAACCAGGATATAAAAATACTGAACTTGGATGGAACTTTTGAAGATATGGAATCCGAATCAAAGGAATAACGAGTCGGGCTTAGTGGCGTTGTTGGTTGATGTGCCACCGATTCTGATGTAGGATAAGTATACTCGTCCTCGTCGATATTGGTGGAGAGTTGGGGATCAATCGTAGTTTCAGGCAAATCAACCATCTCAATTACAGCATCAGCGATCGTTCGTGCAGATGGACTATGAACATATGTCCGATAAATGGCAGGACAAGAGACCGCTGGTGTGACACTATTAAGGATCGGCCAGGCGCTGTAGCTTGACATTTTCAACTGAGATGTATCTGTTTTCTTTGCGACCAGGAAGCGGTGGTAAAATGACTGTACGTGTTCCCTTCAGGCCAAGAACTGGAACCGGTGCACGAAAAGAGGGGCCAAATTCTTTTTTGTTTTCAACCTTCTCTCGAACCAGTTCTCCAACTTTCGGAAGCCAGCCGGCTACCGGAATCTGCAACGCAGGATCTGTGGCTGAAGGCAAATGTGTAGTTGCAAGTTTGTCTCGGGCTTCTTGTAAGTCCTGTAACATAGCAGAATGGTTATCTACATCAAACTTGGCGGATTGCGCCGCGATGTCTGGACCCTCAAGGTCAGGCACAAACATTCTTATGCCAAAGAGCATTTCGTATGGGGTCCGCCCACCCAGAGGTCTTCTAGGGAGATTATTAAGTGCACGCTGAACGGTATACAAATGGGCCAGCCAGTTCCTGCCAGTACCTAAAACCCTAGCTGTTAAGGATTGCTTTAAGTCACGGTTCATTCGTTCAACGATAGAGTTGCCCTCAGGCCTATACGGAGACGAAAATTTCACCCGCACCCCAAGCGAAGCCATTGCATCCTTGTAAGCCCTAGAGGCAAACGCTGGACCTTGGTCCGAATGGAAGGTGCCGCATGCGAAAATTCCCACAAAGACACGCAAATCCCTGATCACATTTCGGGCGTCAGCACTCCGTTGTGGCCAGACCCAGAGAAACCGTGTGCACGAGTCCACTGCCACTAAGATGTATTTATAAGCAGTGTCTGATGAGAATGGACCGCAGTGATCCAAGTAAACACACCCAAAGGGTCTGTTAGCAATGCAGAGCGGTGTTTGTGGTGGACGTGTTACCGTGGAAGGCTTAATCTGTTGACAAACGTCGCAAGAAAGCACAAAAGCACGGATGTCTTTATATAACCCACGCCACCAATAACGCTGCTGCAAGATGGAAACCGTAGCTGACACACCTGCATGTGCCGAAGCCATGCCTTCGTGTGCAGCTAATATCAAGGCACTCCTGCGGTCCGCGTTGGGGATCAGCCGATCTCCAACGTCAGGTATAGTTACATAAGGAACCTGATCGGGACTTAATTTGTAAGAATACTTGGAAGGGAAACCTGTAGGGTAATTATCACCTTCCTTGGTTGCAGCAATAGCTGCTAGAATAACAGGGTCTATTTTAGACATGGACCTAGTAACCGCTGCTACTGAACACGTGACTACTGCTGAACGGGCAGCCTCATCTGCCAGATCGTTACCAATAGCGTGTGCGCCCACCCGCTGATGGCCTAAGGTGTGAACCACCTGTGTGAGGGGCAGACGTTGTTGCAATTCTGCCACTCGAACCCAAAGCATTTTATGCTTAATTGTGCTCCCTTTTGCGTCTTTGTAGTCGTTTTTCGACCAGAAAAACAGATTGTCATTGTAAGATTGTACACAGTAAAAAGAATCACATACAATAAGAGTGGTCTCATCCTGAGAAGCGAACTCAAGTGCAAGTAGCAATGCATGCAGCTCGGCCAATTGTGCGGTACTATCTCCAAGTGTGCGTGTGTGCACTACAGTGGATTTGAACTTGCCATCCACAAAGGATCCCGCAACAATAGCACATGCAGCTGAATAAGCGTGCTTGGACCCAGTGGCCGGTTGCGCCGAACCATCGGTGTAGATCACACATTTGTAATCCTCAAGCGGTAATAGAAACAAAGGAGGAGGATGAACAAATTCATACTGTAAGAACTCCTGAGTCTGAAGAGAAGAATCAAAAACAAAAGTGACGTCCGAAGACGTCAAAGATGTAGCCCATTGTATCCAACGGGGATGCATTGCTTTTGAGTTCGGTACACTTGCCTTTGTTACTGCCTCCAGGGCAGGACAGGGTGTTACCACCAGAATCCGCTTACCCTGTGCCAGTGCGCGTTCTTTTAGAATCGCCATTTGCACTGCAGTCAGAACTTTTTCAACAGATGTAAAGCGCAATTCAGCGGAAGTGTACAGATGTGACTTGTATGCGATAGGTACTGTATCACCTTCATTAAAGGTTAAATAGGTGAATCCCACCGCCCCCGGAATTATTCTAATCACCAGGTTTGTGTGGTTATCACGAGTCAAAAGATATTTAGACTCCAAAAGGTCTGTCTGCAAAGACTGCAGAATTGAGGTATGCTCAGGCAGCCAGCAAGACCTTGAATAAGTAGGTTGTATCAAAGCATACAAAGGCTTGATACGCTGGGCATATTCGGGAATGTAAGTACGCCCGAAGTTCAGGAAACCCAGCAAAGACTGAAGCTTCTTCAGAGTATTTGGGGGCACAAATGTGCACATTTTTCCAAGAAATGGGGGCTAAGCCCTTACCTTCGTTATTGAGCTCATAGCCCAAGAACAGAACGGTAAATTCAGCAATGTGTGACTTAGCAAAGTTAAATTTGTAACCCTGCTCCGCAAATTCAAGAATAATGCGGTCCACACGGGACAGATGCTGATATAACTCGTCGTCTGTCAGATAGATGTCATCAACGTACGAACATGCGTCTTGATCAATGTTATTTAACAAAGAAACAACACGGGCGGCGAATATACCCGGACTATTTTTATAGCCCATGGGTAATCGCCGGAACTGGAATAATTTACCACCGGATGTGAATGCGGTCCATTGACCACTCTCCGGGGCTAGGTTGTGCGTGTAGAAACCGTTTGAAAGGTCAAGTGTCGTTTTGTATTTTTTACGAACAAGACTGTCTACAAGCGCAGAACTGTGTGTATTTTGCACCGCAAAGTTCCGACAATGAGTATTTAAATGCCGGTAATCCAAAACTAAGCGGTACGATCCATCGGGTTTAGAAACCACGAAAAGGGGATTGTTCATAGGTGATACGCATGGTTCAATTACTCCCTGATATTCCAACTGTGTCAGAATTTCGGAGACGGGGCCTTTTGCCTGCCGTTTGATGGGATATTGGGGTTGTGGCTGAGGTAGTGACCGCAAAGGTATTGCATGAGGAGGTGATTCTTCATCCCATCCCACATGGTTGCGGTATAACGCTGGTGCCAGGTACACAGCCCACTCAGCTGCAAGTGCTTCAGCTTTGTCTTTTGGGACATGCCTTGAAAAGCTTGGAAGGATTACCTCCTCTCCTTTTTGTGCAGCTAAAACGAATGGGGGTGGCCAATCCACCTCTGCTAACAAAATGTCATATGAAGAGGTTAGATTTTCCCAAAAATCCCTTTTATTTCACGCGGTATGTCACCTTCAATTTGTATGACTAGATTATATAGTCTGTCAGGGGGTGCCACTCTCGTGTCAGCTGTCTCTACAGTAACGAATGTTTCAGTTGCTGTCGCCTCCATATGAGGACGTAGCGCCTCCCGCACTATGGTAACTTCCGCGGCGCTGTCTAGGAGGGTCACTGCCCACGTCCAATTCTGGAGTCTCGTTCTCACGGTCTGAGGCATATTTCGCTGTGACAGCGGCAACTTTTTCTTCTGAAATTGCGGTCGAGGAAGATGAAAGTCTTCTGCTTTCCCTCTGACTTGTTGTCGAGGTTGGTCTCGCTCCTGGGGAGCCTCTCGGCCCCTTCCTCTATCTTGCCGTCCTCCTCCACCAGCCTGTGACGACGTCTGGGCCTGTGAAGAACGAGGAGAACGCGTATCAGAGCTCTGAAACCTTTCTGGTGATTTAATCCTTGACCTATCACGTAAATCATAAGTACGTTCAGAAGAAACCGAAACTGGGGAAGCGCCTCTCGACCCCGGCTTCTTTTGTTGCTTACCCTGCTTTTTCTGTCTCCAACTCTTTTTAGTGAAGACCGGTTTATCATCTTTCTCAGATGCACTTTTTGTTTGTATAACTTGTGTTTGCGATTGAGTTTGCATTTTTACAAAAGGCTTGTTGCCTAGGCTATTTCTTCCAATTGTTTTATAAGCCCGGGCTATTATTTTCGGTAATTCGCGAGGCCTGTCCAACTCTGGGACCAAAGCCAAAGCATTCGCTACTTGAAAGTTCATAGCATCGCCCTTGACATTTCCAAGGATCAGCTCAGCTACTACATCAAACACTCCCACTAGTCTCATCCCTAATTCCACAGCCGCTTCAGGGCCATGTTCATCCTGTACTTTTTAATTACAGAGGGTAGAACCGTCATGGAAGGAGTTCCAAAACATTTTGAATAAACTGCTGCGAATACCTTACCCCAGTTTTCACATGATGTCAAATCGGGGATTATGTCTTTTGGCAAACTTATCGTGAGGATGCGGTGTTTATCTACTGGGGATGTATGGGGAAACACTGCTTCTATCTGATCGAACTTTTCTGCAAGCCAGTAAGGATAGTCGTCCTTATTTTGTGGACGTTTGCCCATCACAGAATTCACCATGACAGGACTTATAGTCACTCCAGCTGCAATAGCTGGTTGGCCTGCGACTACAGGAGCAGCCCCATGGAGGCTACCTGTAACATATGTCACCAAGGCTCGATGCACTCGCACCAATTCGGTATGCATAGTGCGCAGTTCCGCAAGCGTTAATGCCAGATAATTTGGATGCGGGGTATACCCGGCCAATACAGGCCAAGTGGCCCCCTCAATGGATAAGGGGCCTAAACGAACTGCGGTATTTGGTTGTGGTAGGGCGCCATTAAACCAAACACGGTGCTGCCAAGCCGTGAGAGGTACTTCAAGAGCAGTATAGGGTCGATAGGCAGCAGGAACAGCGGTGGGCTTATATTCATGAAACAGCTTATCACCTGCATCCACCGCTTCAAAAGTGATCCAAGTGTAAAACACTTCAAAGTGATAAGCCGGATCGGCTTGTACCACAAAGACCAACTCGACCCCAGTATCGGGCACTCCATACACAGCTAAGTGGTCTCGGAGTGCTCCTCGACTATGTGCAGCTATCGCCACACCAGCCATGACTAAACAATTATATTCGACAACCTAACAGGGAGCACAAAAATGGGTCTATTAACTAACCTTTTTAATAATATCAAGCTTGAAAGAACCTATAAAACATTCAATATAGGAGGTATCACCGTCACATACGCCTCCGGAAGCGTACGCGAGGGGTTTGTGGACAAGCACAAGTACTACTCAAGCGTCTCGCAGATAAGCTGCCCCACGGTGGTCGCGCCATGTCATAAGGTTTCTGCACATACACAGAGCTATGCACAGGAAAATGGGACCCCGGAATACAGTGGTTTGCCACCATATACCGTAGCACCCAAAAACCCCAACCCAACTAGCTTAGCATCCCATTAGCACCCAAGTACTAATGTTTGGACAACCCAGAACACGGTATCTTTATCTCAGGACTCACTGAAGCAAGAACACTCTTTCGCCACTCACTCGTACTTGTCCACAAGGTGCGTAGGAAGAGACACTGGATAGGTTAAAATGTTTATTCCAACTTACGTGCTCTCATGTACAGTACACGTGTCAGTACTAATAGCATAATGCATATTACTAATATAAGCAGCATGGTTACAATTCCATAGAATACAAACGGGGAAAGCATCTCAGAGCTCAGTGGATAAACGTATAAATAACATTACCACCCTCCCCTTGCAGTAAGATAGTTTATTATAAAATAGAAGACCTCTGGGCTTTGACTAGCGAACCCCCATACCTCAGTCTCTAGATGCAGAATTACATCAGCAGGACATCATAGCTCTTCTCACTGAAAGGGATTTCTCCAAGTGTGTTAAGCGCTAGTAAACCACAGCATTAAAAGCATATCAAATTCTTCATGGCAATTGCACATAATGTTATGTCTGGGTGCGCGAGACTGGCCATATCAGGAAGAACCAAAATACATTGTTATGCGACCTTGTACATGTTTGTGCAGACTGAGCCCAAAAAGGTGAACAACAGAAGATGCAGACAGTGCAAAAGAACTTGGCACGAGCAAAGGGCGAGGAAGGCCCGGCTCAGTGTAACGTGCGCAAAGAAAAGCAGCATGGCAGCCAGGCCTAGGCCAACATAACAAGGCAGGTAACAATCCACAAGACACCATATATTCATATAATCACCTAGACACTACTATTCCATTCAAACATTTATTCAGCCAGTACCTATGCACTCATGTATTCACTCAGACACTACTGAAACACTTATGCAATGGTCCAAGCATTACCTTAATAGTGATACTATCCAGGTAGTACCTCTGCAGTGAAAGAATCACACAGACAGTATGTGTGCACTCATGCATTATGTCATCCTCTACCCATACACTCATACAATAAACCATGCTTTAGACTTGTACTCATAGTTTCTCTCAGGTATTTTTCATGCATTGATGCAATCACCCAGGCAGTATTGCTGCACCCATTCAATTATCAAGGCTCTACTCTAGCACTGAACTATTGACTTAGGCAGTAGCCATTTAGTGATCCATTTTGTTAGGCACTACATATGAACTCATCCAATGATCCTACCATTACTCTTACATTCATCCTTTTACTCAGGTACTACCATGCAGTCATACAGTTAAGGAGAAACTACCTATACACATACTACTCCTCTTCCCTCTTTCAGCATCTCTTTAGCCTCTTTGTGCACCTCTGTTGCCTCTTTCTGCACCTCACTTGTTTCTTTCTGCACTCCTCTTGGCTCTTTCTACACCCCCCTTCCCTCTTTCTGTACTTCTCTTGCCTCTTTCTGCACCCCTCTTCTGTCTTTCTGTACCTCAGTTGCCTGTTTCTGCAATTCTCTTGCCTGTTTCTGCAGTTCTCTTGCCTCTTTCTCCATTTCTGGGGTTTCTTTCTGCACTTCTCTTGCCTCTTTCTGTACCCTTCTTCACTTTTTCTGCACCTCTCTTGCCTCTTTCTACACCCCTGTTCCCTCTTTCTGCACCTCTTTTGCCTGTTTCTGCAACTCTCTTGCATCTTTCTGTACTTTTCTTGCCTCTTTCTGCACCTCTGTTGCTTCCTTCTGTACTTCTCTGGCTTCTTTCTGCACCTCTGTTGCTTCTTTCTGCACTTCTCTTGCCTCTTTCTGTACCACTCTTGTCTCATTGTGGATATTTGTTACTTCTTTCTGCGCTTCTCTTGCTTCTTTCTGCACCTCACTTTCTTTTTTCTGCACCCCTCTTGTCTCTTTTGCACCCATCTTGCCTGTTTCTGCACCCCGCTTCCCTCTTTCTGTACCTCTCTTCCCTCTTTCTACACCCCTCTTCCCTCTTTCTGCACGTCTCTTGCCTCTTTCTGCACCTGTCTTGCCTTTTTCTGCACATCTCTTGCTTCTTTCTGCACATCTTTTGTTTCTTTGTGCACTGCTCTTGCCTTTTTCTGCACTTCTCTTGCCTGTTTCTTCATTTCTCTTGCTTGTTTCGGGACTTCTCTTGCCTCTTTCTGCAAGCATGTTGCCTCTTTCTGTATCTCTGTTGCTTCTTTCTGCACTTCTCTTGCTTCTTTCTGCTCCTCTCTTGCTTCTTTCTGTACCCCTGTTGCCTCTTTCTGCACTCGTCTTCCCTGTTTGTGCACCTCTCTTGTCTCTTTGTGCACCTCTGTTGTCTTTTTCTGTATCTCTTAGCTTCTTTCTGCACTTCTTTTGCCTTTTTCTGCACCTCCGTTGCTTCTTTCTGCACGTCTCTTACTTCTTTTTCAACTAATTTTGCCTCTTTCTGCACCCCTTTTATTTGTTTCTATACCTTACTTGCGTTTTTCTACCACTTTTTCCTCTTCCTGCACTTCTTTTGCCTCTTTTTGCACCTGTCTTGCCTCTTTCTGTACATCTGTTGCTTCTTTCTGCATTTCTTACATTTTTCAGTAGCTGTGTTGTTTGAGTATTTCATTTTGCTGTTTGTAAACCTTTTGTTTTTTTCCTTTCTCCTTTTGGCTGTGTGACCACCTATTCTTGTGTTTTTGCAGATGTTTTGCTCGTTTTTATACTGTTCTCTTCATATGAGTCATAAATGCAATAGAAATTTATTTGCAATTTTGCGCTTAGTTGTTATTTTCAAAATTGAAATGTTATAAATTGAGAAATTTTAATTGATGTACCAAAATAATTAAACTATTATTTGTTTTTTAGGAAGGCATTTTGATTGGATTACAAATAAAAGATGGCAAGAAAACATGAAAAGAGAACAGAAGAAAGGAAACATAAGTACTTAATGAAAACTAAAATGAGTGGAGTAGAAAAACACCAAAAGGATGCTGAGGATAAAGTGGCTTCTGGTAAGGGAACTAAACAATTTATTAAAAAAGTTGTGGAGAGATTGAACGATCAAAATACTAACCAAAGGAGGAAAGAAATTTTTCAAACAAAGAAGAAGCAAATAAAGAAACACAATGGAAAAGAAACACATGTGACAAAAAGACAGAAACAATTTAAGGACATATGTGTACGTATGTTTCGTGATAGAGTCATTCAAAATTTATTAAAAAATTGTAAAAAGTATAAAAAAAGATCTGCAGCATATAAGAAGACGCAACAGATTGAAAGTGTAGCAGATACTGCTTTTGAATTGAAACGGAAAATATTTATATTGGTATTGAAGAGAATGAAAACATTGAATAAAACAATGCCCTTTATGAAGGAGAAAAGCAAAAGAAAAAGACTGGTTAATAGAAGTAACTTTTGCCAAACTTTTACTGGTGAATGGAAGCACACTTCTAGTACTGAGCCTTTCTTTAATGAAGAAAGCTATTTTCAACGAAATTCATTAGTTCATGCAGTTGAACCAGTGGTCGTTGTTATGAGTTAAAAGATGGTTGTCCAATTGAAAAAGAAAAGATGGTTCCTAGAAATGTAGAAGAAGTAATAGCTGAAGAAGTTCAAGGGAGACGTACACAAGCTCCAGTGTATAAGTGGGAGTGTAGTAGTATTTGTAGAATTCGACAGGAATCTATCAATATATTACGAATTTTCTTACGAGAATATGTCAAAAAAAGTGTTAAACAGAATATTAAGATGTTGCAAGGACTAGATCCTTGTAAAGTGAGAAAATATACTAAGTTGCAGGGTCATTCTCTGGCTTGTCTTTCTAGAAAAGTGTGTCGAAGTACTTTTCATCATTTAAGAATGTTAGCAGTACATCACTCAGAAATGCGGAAGTTAGTAAGGAGATTGTACTACGTAAAAAGTCCTGCATTATCTTTAAGTGAAAAGAACACAGCTCTTTTGCATGGTTCAGTATCGGATGTAAAAAAAGTTTGTGATGATATACAGTTTTGATTCTTTGGTTCACAAGAGGAGAGTAGAGAAAGTGAGAGCTTGATAAGAGTAGGTGTTGAAGAACAGGTGGAAGATATTAGTACTGAGAAGTTTGCAGAAGAAATTATAAATTTTAAGATACTTTCATGTGAAAAACCAAAATATGTTTGTATTTGTTGTTGACGTACTCACTATAGAAGTCAAACTAGGACTGTTGATGTGTATTTAAAAAGTGAAAAGGAAAACAATGATAAGTGGGAGCAATTTGGTGCTTATTTGTTGGTGGAAGGTCGTTGTGACTTGGGTACTGATCAACGTATTTGTAAATATTGCGACGTATTTGTAAATATTGTGACAACAAATTAGAAGAGAACAAAATGCCAGCTAGAGCAGTACATAACAACTTAGAGTTGGTAGCTATTCCTCCGGAACTGGCAGATTTAAATACATATGAGTCCATTCTTATTCAATCTGTGCACCCATTTCAGGCTATAGTTCGTATGGAGCCTAAAACAGGTAAGCTGCCTCCAACAGATTTACAAAGAGCTCTGAAAGGAAGAGTTGTGTACTTACCTTTAGATTTTAAGAAACATATTGAAACTGTTGGTATAGAGAGAGAGGAAAGTGAGCCTGTAGTTATTCTGCGTGCCGTCAGTATCAGTGGTAAAGCTCTGGCCCTTCTAACATCATTCCTGTCCTCCAGGGATCAAATAATACATTGGGAGGGTCTTCGGTCAGAACTGTTTACTCTCCCAGGTGGAGTCCCAAAGGGCTCAGCCCTGTCCCCGACCATGTTCAACATATACATAGCCCCTTTAGCCAGACTAATAAAAAGCCACGGTCTGTTGCTCGTATCCTACGCTGATGACACGCAGCTAGTGGTGTCAGTCACGCAAAACGGGGACATGACAGCCGAACGGTTTCACAATTGTATTACATCACTGATGTCTTGGATGAATACAAACTTCTTAAAACTCAACACTGAAAAAACGAAGATTATAGAATTTGGTCAGAAACCATCGATTTGGAGCCAATCATGGTGGCCCATCGAAGCCGGAACTTGTCCGACTCCGGTGCCCAAGGCTCGGAACCTTGGTTTTCTGATCGACAAAGATTTAACACTTGCCTCTCAGATAAACCAAGTGGCTTCAGCCTGCTTCTTCACGTTGAGGGTTCTACGGAAGATTCTTCCTTTTATTCCTTTCTCCCTGAGGAAAACGGTGGTAGGAGCTTTAGTGCTATCTAGAATAGACTATTGCAATGCCCTCTACCTTGGCGCCGGAGCACGGCAGCTCACTAAACTCCAATCACTGCAAAATGCAGCAGCACGAGTACTGCTTAGGTTACCTAAACACCACCCCACCTCTGCCAGTATAAAGCAACTTCACTGGCTTCCAGTGAGACGGCGGGTGCAGTTTAAAGCCCTCTGCCTAGTTCATAAAGCCCTCTATGGAGGAGGGGCAATGGACTTACAATCTCTATTCCCTCGGTATGTTCCATCGTGTTGTCTAAGATCCACTGACACTGGACTGGTGCATCTTCCGAGAACAAAAAGAGTAAGATGGGGAGGAAAAAGTTTTTCATTCCAAGCAGCTAAATTATGGAATTCCCTCCCTGTCCAACTTCGACTTCAGTCCTGCCGTACACTTTTTAGGAAAAACATAAAAACCTGGCTCTTCATGCAACTCTAATTTTCTTTGCCTGTTCCGCCTTTCACATTTACCCAGCGCCAAGACGCCTCGGCAATAGTGCGCTCTATAAATATTTCAGTCAGTCATTCTAGTTAATGGTGTACCGACAAAGAGTCGGAAAATATGGCAAGAGTTAGTAGATGTCACCAAACTTCAAAAGGCTATATTTTATCTTGTACAGAACAATATTTATTATAAAACTGTAAATGTGGAAGAACAGGAAATATGTTTAGAAGAAGATACAGAAATTTCAACTGGCCAAATAGAAAAAGTGAACAAGTCCAGGAGTGAAGAGATTTACGAACATTACAGTATACATCCTCTACATTCAAAAGAAGTGACTGGAAACACTATTGAATTATTTCAAATGAAGAAAGCAAAGGGAACTCCCATGAGTGTATGGAAAAAAAGTTTAGAAGCTCGTTGTTTTCCACAGCTGTTCCCCACTGGAGAAGGTGGACGATATGATGAACGAGCAGTACAGATTCCAGCTTCAGAATACCGGATGACAAGATTGTACTGTAAGATTCAAGATTTCGACAGTGCATTCCATATATAGTTCATCTTCTATTTGAAAGTGACTTGTCTGGACTTTCATATGCAGTGAACCACATATTAAAAACAGGAGTTCATCTTACACGTTTCTGCAAAGAAATTTATGGACAAAGTTCAACAAAGAGACGATCATTTGGAATGTCAGTTAATTAATTTTATGGTGTGTCAACGTGGTACTAGTGAGTATTGGTATCGTTGTCACGGCAAACTTAAATGTATGTTAAGAAACTTGGGTACTCCTACGTGGTTTCTAACACTTTGGGGCCGATTCCGATCTCAGTCGGAGGCGCACCCAATACCATTCGGTCGGGAAAAAAGCCATGCGAATGCCTGTTTCCCGACCGATCCGTACATCATTCCGAACGAGTAAGTACGATGCGCACAACAGCATAGAATCCGGCCGAGTCGTACTCACCCAATCCAGGTCCTGTTCTCCGACCGAGGCGAATCCGGAAACGCAGAATCGAGTCGCACGGAAGGGAAAATGCAGCCCCGTCCGGCCGAACAAGTACGATGCGCTTTCCGTACGCGCCGAACCCGTCGCTACGTCCGGCACGTCAAAGCTTCCGGGAGAGGCGCACATAAGCTCCGATTCGCGCTACAACACGATCCACGGCTACGAGACGAACACGCCAGCGACGAGGACGACGCGAAGCAACGAGAAAGACGAACGACACGAACCAACCATGAATCCCTTCGTCCCGATCCTACCAATATTCTACATTTACTACCGGAACAGGCACGGACGCGTACGGCTCAGAAGGTAAGTCAGACACCAACCACAAAAACATACAACACGTACACGACACATCACACACACACAGAGGGATGCAGAATTTACTTACACCAGCAACAGCAGCACCATAGGGGCGGGATGCCCATCACCAATGCCACATATGCACAGAGGGGCCTGGATGCGCACCACCACTACCACCCCTACCCAGGGGGGGCTGGATGCCAACCACTACTACCACCCTTAGCCATGGGGGTGCCAGATGCCCACCACTACTACCACCCTTACCCAGGGGGGCTGGATGCCTACCACTACTACCACCCTTAGCCAGGGGGTGCCAGATGCACACCACTACTACCACCCTTACCCAGGGGGCTGGATGCCTACCACAACTACCACCCTTACCCAGGGGGCTGGATGCCTACCACTACTACCACCCTTAGCCAGGGGGTGCCAGATGCCCACCACCACTACCACCCTTACCTAGGGGGCTGGATGCCTACCACTACTACCACCGTTAGCCAGGGGGTGCCAGATGCCCACCACCACTACCACCCTTACCCAGGGGGGCTGGATGCCTACCACTACTATCACCCTAAGCCAGGGGGCTGGATGCCTACCACTACTACCACCCTTACCCAGGGGGGCTGGATGCCTACCACTACTACCACCCTTAGCCAGGGGTGTGCCAGATGCCCACCACTACTACCACCCTTACCCAGGGGGGCTGGATGCCTACCACTACTATCACCCTAATCCAGGGGGGCTGGATGCCTACCACAACTACCACCCTTACCCAGGGGGGCTGGATGCCTACCACTACTACCACCCTTAGCCAGGGGGTGCCAGATGCCCACCACCACTACCACCCTTACCCAGGGGGGGCTGGATGCCTACCACTACTACCACCCTTAGCCAGGGGGGGTGCCAGATGCACACCACCACTACCACCCTTACCCAGGGGGGGCTGGATGCCTACCACTACTATCACCCTAAGCCAGGGGGGCTGTATGCCTACCACTACTACCACCCTTACCCAGGGGGGGCTGGATGCCTACCACTACTACCACCCTTAGCCAGGGGGGTGCCAGATGCCTACCACTACTACCACCCTTAGCCAGGGGCTGGATGCCTACCACAACTACCACCCTTACCCAGGGGGGCTGGATGCCTACCACTACTACCACCCTTAGCCATGGGGGTGCCAGATGCCCACCACTACTACCACCCTTACCCAGGGGGCTGGATGCCTACCACTACTACCACCCTTAGCCAGGGGGGTGCCAGATACCCACCACCACTACCACCCTTACCCAGGGGGGGCTGGATGCCTACCACTACAATCACCCTAAGCCAGGGGGTGGATGCCTACCACTACTACCACCCTTAGCCATGGGGGTGCCAGATGCCCACCACTACTACCACCCTTACCCAGGGGGACTGGATGCCTACCACTACTACCACCCTTACCCAGGGGGCTGGATGCCTACCACTACTACCACCTCTACCCAGGGGGGCTGGATGCCTACCACCACTACCACCCTTACCCAGGGGGGCTGGATGCCTGTCACTACTACCACCTCTACCCATGGGGGGCTGGATGCCTACCACCAACACCACCCCCACTCATAGGATGGACAATGCATGACACAACCAGCACACCACAACCCAGGGAATGCAAGAAAAAGACATCCCCCCAACACCATGACAAGCGTGTGTAGACTGTGTCAAATGCCTACAATACTGAACATGACTTTGAACATACAATGTGACCCCCTATCACATGTGCCACACATATATGTGGGTGGCCCCCACAATGCAAGCAGGCCATGACCATTGTGGCAATGGGGTCCAAACCCCCATCATCACAGTGACCAAAAGGTAAGTGTGGGGTCCATAGCTGAAGCACATTTTGAACATTGTGGCAATGGGGTCCAAACCCCCATCATCACAGTGACCAAAAGGTAAGTGTGGGGTCCATAGCTGAAGCACATTTTGAACATTGTGGCAATGGGGTCCAAACCCCCATCATCACAGTGACCAAAATGTAAGTGTGGGGTCCATAGCTGAAGCACATTTTGAACATTGTGGCAATGGGGTCAAAACCCCCATCATCACAGTGACCAAAAGGTAAGTGTGGGGTCCATAGCTGAAGCACATTTTGAACATTGTGGCAATGGGGTCCAAACCCCCATCATCACAGTGACCAAAAGGTAAGTGTGGGGTCCATAGCTGAAGCACATTTTGAACATTGTGGCAATGGGGTCCAAACCCCCATCATCACAGTGACCAAAAGGTAAGTGTGGGGTCCATAGCTGAAGCACATTTTGAACATTGTGGCAATGGGGTCCAAACCCCCATCATCACAGTGACCAAAATGTAAGTGTTGACAAAGAAAAAGCTGCAACTGCCAAACTGCATGGATGATTCCTGGTCACAGAACATAAAACACATCAGTGGCAAAGTAGTGCATGTGTCCCATTGCAACATAGATTGGGGGAGGCAAATACTGCAGTGCAAATAAGACATACCTTTGGCCATGTGCAGACAAACAACACCCATGGGGGCTGACACAGTCAACATTCATCAATGACACAATGACAGAAGTGACCATCAGAATGCAGACCCACATATTTGCACCAATGGGCACACAAATGCAGATACCCTGTGGAGACTGTAGATGTGAGGTGAACAGATACCATACCATGGCAGCAATGGGACACACAAACCATGATCATTGTGCTGACTGATGACCTAGGAGTCCCAGGGACAGCAGGGGAAACCCACCAAACAACATACAGCCAATGGCACACCTAAGATATGCCAATGCAGTGGTGCAGATGCACAAACACAAACAGGCAGACCCACACTGCACATCAAACACAACAGGTGAGGGGGGTGCCAGTGTCCCCAGGCAACCACACAACACATGAGGAGGCCTGAATACCAATTATACAGATGTGCATACAGTGCCACACAAAGGTAACTCATGGATCCAAATCCCCTATGTGGGCAATCAGGCATTGTCAGATGAGAGGGAGCACAAATCACACATGTCACACAGGCACGTAGGAACAGCAACTGACACAGCAAGACACAGACACACCACAGCACTACCCCCAGGGCCCCCACAATGTGGTGACCCTGGGCTGCATTACAATCCCACTGTGATGACAAAGCTAAATGTCGTTCACACTGTGAACCACAGTCATGTGTCCTGAGCAACAAACTACCATCACACCTACACAAGCACAAATCAATCAGCACGGTCAGTAAGCCAAGGCCAACATGGAGGCAGGGGTCTAGCCGGGCAACAACTCTCATCTGCACACACTCAACACCACACACCTCGACCTCCAACAATGTGCAGCAGTGAAGCACACATGCACTGGTGACATTGCACATGCACCCATGACAATCCCAGGGTGGTGGGTGGGAACCAAGGTGCAGAAACACATCACACATGGCCACTCAACAAGACTCCTGAATGTCTGACACACTGCACACTACACTGTACATGGACATGACAGCAATACCACACCAACCAATGGGATCCCAGCCACAGTCACACACCAATGAAGAAGCCAAGGTCACCCACAAAGAACACACATAGACAACAACCAACATTGCAGCCCGGACCCTGAGGAGTGCCAGCAGTCACACACACAACGTGTCACAATCACTGAAAGATAACACAAACTGGAAATCACATGACAGGTGTAAACAACAAGTGCCAAGGGGAAACCTGACTGTGACCCATCTGCGTCTGCACACAAACTCAGCCCTGACAGCAAACACACCTATGGGTGACACCCTGATGACCAGTAATGTGCCATGCACCCACATCACAGAGAACCCAGGGAGAAGACTTTGGGGGAACATAGGTCAACTCAGCAAGCATCACAAACAGGTACAACACTAGGGATCACAGCATGCACAGCAAAACGGAAGTGAACACACAGACATGCTCATACAACACACACCTTGGGCGCAGGCAATGTCACAGGAGTACACACTGCAATGAGGGGACTCCACTCCTGTGTGAGGAAAGCTGTGCCATATGTTGCCTCAGTAGGGCCCCATCATGTCAGCTGAGCACTTGGTCACACAATCAACAATTAGCACCAAATGAAGGCTCCCGTCACATCAGCCTGGTCATGGGAGTGCCAACGAAATCATCAGCACAGATCCAACACACTTGTATAGCAATGTTGCACTGACAACACAAATGAGTCCTTCCCCATTGATGCCCAAACCTGCATGTCCAGTGGAGATGGCCACACGGTCAGGGAAGTAGACGAATTGAACAATGGCAGGCACAACAGATGTGCAGGGGTGGAAGCCACAGATGTGAAATTGCTAATGTAAGTAGGAAATCTCATTGCCAAATACTGAACACATGACACCCTCAGATGCTGCTATGGATGACAGGGATACACCACAGGATAGGACACATTCCCCCTGGACCACATGTGTTCCTGCACAGTAACACTTCATTATCATGAGACCAAATATCACCATCACTGCAGCAAGGGCATGGTTAGCATCATCAACAACATGTACATCAGAAGCATAAGCACTAGAGAACAGAAAGTTGCTTTATTCAGCATATGTGTGTCCAAAAACTCAGAGAACAGTAATGCTCCAACAAAGGCCAATGGCCAGTCCATCAAGTAAGTCAATACAGGGTGACAGTGGCAGATGTCACCCTACGCATGCCTGCACTGCACAAAACCAGGGACAATCCACTAGGAGGGGCAACCGGGGGCAGGCCAGGCACCGCAGGGACAGGATCAGGGCTCACCAGGAGGAGGCAGGGAAGGGGTGGTGGGTGCTGGAGAGCCACTGACAACTGCAGTGGAGGTGTCTGACATGGTGTGTGCCGGCACAACTGGGGGCATGACTCAGATGTTGTGGGTGCCGGCACGACTGCAGTGGACCCTGCAGATGGAGTGGACAGGTCCGCCACTGCAGTGCCCAAGTCAGACAGGGTGGTAGTGGACTCCACTGCAGTGCCTACCACCAGGGGAGGAGAATGGGGAACAGGCAAGGTGGGCTGGACAGAGGGGGAGGACACCCTCACCACATCAGTGGCACAGACAAGCGCAGCGGGGGTGTGGTGCCGGGAGAGCAAGTGGCAGGGGGAGAAGGCCGGATCCTCTTGGGGATGGTATATCTGTGGGTGGGGGAACCTGGGGCAGGGTGTGGTGGGGGCACCTGTGGAGTGGGGGCCTGAGGGATGGAGGAAGGAGACCTGGTGCCTGAGCTGCAGGGCGGCGGCGGGGTCTTGCTCTTACGACTCCGGGGGACTTGCGGGTGGGGGCCTCAGTCTGTCTGCACCTGGGGGAGGGTGTCCGGGGGCGAGGGGCACTCTGCTCCGTGTGGGTGGGCTTCCTCTTCCCCCTGAATGCTGTATCAGCTGGATCGGAGGGGAAGAGGCCGAGGTCACTGAGGAAGAGCCGCTGGGTCTTTGGGGTTGCAGGTGAGGCAAGGGAGGGTGCTTTGGAGGGAGAGGCAACTGAGGACTGCGCAGTGCTCGTGGATGCGTGTGTGTGTTCCAGGGCCCCATCCCCTGTGAGTCTGGTTTCGGTCCCCTGACTGTGCGTGCGTGTGCGTTTTGTTTGTGGCATGTGTGTCTGTGTGCTGGACATGTGTGTGCTGGTGTGTGCCTGTGCCGGTGTATGTGTGCTTGGGACGGGTAAGGTGCTGGGGAGTGTGGATGGAGCAGAGGCAGGAGGGGTGAGGGACTGTCTGAGGAGGGACACTGCTGCCGTCAGGGAGGAGTCCATGGACCTATTGCCCCTCTGTAGGTCAGACATGCCCGATGAGATGCCCTCCATGAACGACACCAGCTGAGTCAACAGAGCGGTGTGCGCATGGAGGACACTCAGCATGGCTGTCTGCCCTACATGGAGCTGGCGAAGGAGGTACACAGACTCCTCACTCAGGGCAGCAGGGGACACAGGGGCAGGGGGTGCGGTGCCTGGCCCAAAGGAGACACGCTCCCGAACATGGGAGCCTCCACGGACCTGGGGAATGGGAGCCGATGGGAGGGCGGTGGTGGTGCTGGTGGTGGCGGGGACAGCAACACTAGCTGGGGTGTGGTGGCTGCTGACACCCGCCTCCATAAGGGAGTCATCCTCCGAGCCGCTGTGGTCCTCAGCTGAGGTGGATGCTGCTGAGGACTCCTCGGTGTGGCTCCCTCGCCCTCCGTGCCACTGGGTCCCTCCGACCACTTCTCGGCTGCTGACCCAGTCTGGCTCTCCGGCTCCTCCTGGTCCGTGGAGCTGTCCCCTTCCGTGGCCGTGGATGTATCTGCAAACAATGGGGAAACAGACAGACATCAGTCACCTGCACCAAACGCACACACCACTGTGAGCACAGCACATTACAGAGCAAGCCCTGGCATCATTAGTTGAACATTGCTAAAAGTGCCCTAACTGAACAGTGGAAGCCAATTGTCAGTCTGATGCCAACCATGGCACTCACATCCCACATGGCCTTGCACACATCTGTCTGGTGTCTGTTGGATAGCAACACCCCAGTGTGGACACATGCACCACCTACACAGTAGTTGGACAGTGCAGAGGACATGGTGTAGCATGTGGACATGCACACATCACAACTCTTGCCACTGAGTCAGTACAGGTTTCCGGATGAAAGGGATGCCCAGAGTCAAATAGGAAATGCATGTGATGCATACCAGCGACAGACACCATGATGCACCCATGTCCTGATAGCCATCGCCACAATGGTGTGCATGTAGCACATGTCACTCCCCTGCAGGATCACCAATAAGTAGACACATGCCATGGCGGAGGCATGACTGCTAAGTCATACATCACTGTCTCAGTGATGTATGACTTGGCAGCCAGACAACAACACTCTGCACTGTGTCACAATAGTAGGTCATGGGGAATGCAAGTCCTGGAGCTGCACAAGTGCACATGTACATCTCCCACACAACACATCATCTTAACCCTCATCTGTCCAGTTCATACCGATTGGACATATGGGAGACCTGTGACACTACCCTCTGAACCTGAGCCCCTCACAATCTGCTGTGAATGGGAAACAGCTGCCTGAACTTCACATTCGCATACCCCAGTCTGCACGGGCAGCTGATCAAACACCTATGTGACACACAAGTATCGTCTCCTATGGTCACATCTCCAGTGGCATGCTGAGCCCCTGCCGAGAAACACCCCAGCAGTCCTGGCAACAAATCCACAGCACACTGACACAGAGGCAGACACCTGAGGGGTCAAATCACTGCGCACAACTTGTCAGCTGATACCCGGGAGTCGGAGTACAGGTGTATTGGATGGGCTGGAGTAGGCATGACTGTCCTGCCCCACATGAATGAGGGATGAGCCCTGGACAGTGGATAGCTGGCTATGTATGTGTGACACACGTAATCTGCACACTCCTGGGGCCCAAACATTGTTCCCACCCGCTGCATGGGTGTGTGCCAGATACCCCAGGCACATGTGGTGGCTCAGCTCAGCAAGTGGACCGCATATCAAAGCAACACGCAGATTACATGTCCGAACACAGGCATTGTGTGAACAATGGACCCACCCATGATGCCCACAACAGAGTTAGGGAAACAGATGCTGTCCCACACCTTGAGTGAAGCAAACTGCAAGGACACAGTCCTAAGTGACACAATTCCCTGAATGTAAGGGCCACACCTGGGTATCAGATGAGGAGTGGGCAGTGCACAATAGAGGGCCATGGCTCCTGGACAACATGACTGCTGTACTGTGGCAGTTTAACCAGGCCAGAGGAGGGCACATAGCATGTAATACAGAGTTCACAGTGCAGTCTTTGACTCACCCCCTCCTTGCTGCTGTCTGGCCTTCAGCTGCCCATCCAGATCTGGAAACACCACCGCCAGGATCTGGAGCATGTGGGGGTCAGGGTCCGTGTTCCGCCCCTCCTGCGAGGAGGCGACAGCTTCAGCTGGACCCGTGCAATCCTCCGGGTCCAGCCCCGAAGGTCCTGCCACCTCTTCTGGCAGTTGCGGATCCGGCGCTTGTAGACCCCCACGGACCGGTCAGCCCGGACGATGTCCTTCCAGATCTCCTGCTTCCGATGGGCATTAACCTGTCAGGATGACAAAGTGAAAAGGCCATTACTACACATGCAACATATCCGTGCATGACACAGTTGTATATACATGTCTCAATCACAGGGGCACATGATGTACACAGGCAGTGCAACGCTGCCCATGGACAGTTTGCCAGAAGTCACTACATGGTATCATTGCATGGGAAGTAAAAACTTGTTCAAATGCACTGTCACTGCACCATACCTATCCAGTGCATGTCACTACACACTATGGGGGTGACAACTACTCAGTGAGCCTGCTAGCCAGTGGCGTGCAGACTTTCAGCCTTGCTAGTCAGACAAAATGCACATTCAGAAAGGCAGTGCACAGAACACTCACCTGCTCCCCTGGTGTCCCATACAGCTTGCTGTACTGTGGAAGTAGGCTGTCCAGCAGGGCCTGGTTCTCCTCAAGGCTGAAGGCTGGGGCTCTCTCCACAGTACGTGCCATTGCAGGGTCCAGAGGGGGCAGAGACAGCAGCAGTGCAGTGGCAGATGTCGTCCTGGAGCATGTAGTGCAGGCAAGTGAGCTCTCAGGGGAACAGCCAGCAATATATATGTGCTGCAGAGGCAGATACTGTCCCATGTGTCCAAAGTGATAAGTCGAAGTCGTTTGCATCTTCTGAATCTGGCCAATCCATGGAATAGCAGCACCAATGCACGCCCACTGCATCCTTCAAGTCTTCAACTTCATGACATACATGATTTTGCAACATTGTTGTGGGTGACCAACTGAATTTCCAGCAACCGACTCGTTCGAATTTCGAAACGCGTCCGTTGCCAGGCTAGGCCATTGACAATGGGTGCGCACCGATCGGTCCATTGCTGTTCAACGCGTACAGGGGTACAACGCGTACCCGCACACATTGAATGCAATGGGCCGGCCGGGTGCACCGATCGGTCCATTGCTGTTCAACGCGTACAGGGGTACAACGCGTACCGCGCACATTGAATGCAATGGGCCGGCCGGGCACACCGATCGGTCCATTGCGGTACAACGCGTACAGGGGTACAACGCGTACCGCACACATTGAATGCAATGGGCCGGCCGGGTGCACTGATCGGTCCATTGCTGTTCAACGCGTACAGGGGTACAACGCGTGCACCGCACACATTGAATGCAATGGGCCGGCCGGGTGCACCGATCGGTCCATTGCTGTTCAACGCGTACAGGGGTACAACGCGTACCCGCACACATTGAATGCAATGGGCCGGCCGGGCACACCGATCGGTCCATTGCGGTACAACGCGTACAGGGTACAACGCGTACCGCACACATTGAATGCAATGGGCCGGCCGGGTGCACCGATCGGTCCATTGCTGTTCAACGCGTACAGGGGTACAACGCGTACCCACACACATTGAATGCAATGGGCCGGCCGGGCACACCGATCGGTCCATTGCTGTTCAACGCGTACAGGGGTACAACGCGTACCCGCACACATTGAATGCAATGGGCCGGCCGGGCACACCGATCGGTCCATTGCGGTACAACGCGTACACGGGTACAACACGTACCCGCACACATTGAATGCAATGGGCCGGCCGGGCACACCGATCGGTCCATTGCTGTTCAACGCATCCCTGTACAAGTGACTGGCATATGTCACCATGCCTGTCTCAGATGAACATATGCCAGCCACAGATAGCTCCCAGGGAGTGAGGGGCACACCTACAACACCACAGCCTGTCCAAACAGTATCATAAGGCATGTAAGGCTGCATTTCCTATTGTGTGTATGTTGGTGTACATGTTGTCCTGTGCGTGTCACCTGGGGGCAGCCACCCCCAGGCTGTGCACATGTTCATGGGGACAGGATCCTGGGTGTTACGTGTACATGACCACTGTGATGTGAAACTGTTCATATCTGTGCATGTGCCATGGTCACATTTCACGGTGGTGTATGTGTATGTCATGTCACATACCCCGTGAGTCCCATGTGGGACGGTATGTTTGAGCCAGGGTGTCCCAGTGGCACAATAGTGATGGTCCTCCACAGTCTGTGTGCATGTAGTGTTTACAATGTCTCTGATTTCATGTGCACAATGGGAGACAGTCTCCACATCCACGTTGTGTGTGCATGGACTTTGATGTTGTGTGTGTGTGTGTCACAGACGTCCATGTCTGTCCTGCAGAGGCAAGTGGAACCACTACCTGTGGGGGTCATGGTTGTTTTGCTGTGGTGTATACCTGATACTCCATGTAATGCCAGTGTCCATGTGGCAATACAGGGTCCCTGGGAATGTACCTGTCGTTGAGCTGTGATGCTTGGGGCACATCTGTCCTCACATGTCACTGTGGGGGGTGATTGTGACATGGCAGCAGGAGATGGGAACTGTGACACGGCCTCATGATATCCAATGGGCCAACCTGGGACTTATTGATGCCACTTGTTGAACCGTGATGACAGATGTTGGCCATGTATGTACCATACATGTCCTTACGGAACTGCACACTTCATGTAGTTGTGCCTCATAATGATGTATGATGTGATATTGAGTGTGTTCAATGCTGCATATGTGGGGTGACTGACAATCTTGCTTTCTTCTCCTCTGCACTGCAGGGCTCCTGCTGTCCATAGACCATTCCCAGACCTGGCAACGATGGTGGAACGGGACAGCATCCGACGGTACCGCTTCACCAGGCAGCTGATTGAGGATTTGGCAGTGCAGTTGGCCCCACATTTGCAGCCTGGCCGGCCGTATCCTACAGCGCTGACCCCCAAGGTGAAGGTGATGGCAGCCCTACACTTCTTTGCCACCGGTACCTTCCAACATACTGTGGCGACTTCTGGTGGGATGTCACAGACCATGTTCAGCCGTGTGCTCCGTGATGTTTTGGAGGCAATGTTGTTATACCTGAACCGGTACATCTATTTCCCTAGACTGCAACGACTCACTGACGTGAAGAGTGACTTCTATGCCCTGGGGAGGATGCCGCATGTCATTGGCTCCATTGATGGGACACATGTGGCTTTGGTACCACCACAGGCCCAGGAGCAGGCCTACCGTAACCGCAAGCACTACCACTCGGTCAATGCACTGGTGGTGTGTCTTGCAGATATGACCATCTCACACATGTGTGCCCGTTTCCCTGGTTCAGCACACGATGCCTTTGTGATGAGGAGCAGTCGCATCCCCAGGATGATGGCACAGATGCAGAACCAGCGTGCCTGGCTTGTCGGTGTGTACTGACTTTGTGCCATTGTGTGTGATCTGATCTGTAGTATTCCGCCCACTTTTCCAAGTCAGCTAATGTGCACTTGTCTGTCCGTAGGTGACTCGGGATACCCCAACATGCCGTGGTTGCTGACACCCCTCAGGAACCCTGTGACACCAGCCCAGATGCGCTACAATGAGGCACATGGTCGGACCAGGAGAGTGATTGAGCGGACATTTGGTCTCCTGAAGAGCCGCTTCCGCTGCCTCGACAAGACAGGAGGGTCCCTCCCATATGCCCCAGCGAAGGTGTGCAAGATTATCATTGTCTGCTGCATGCTCCACAACCTGGCAGTGCGGAAGGAGTTGCCTCTCATCCAGGATGACAATGACCAACATCCGCCACCTGTGGAGGATCCTGGCCTGGACCACGATGCCAGTGATGATGATGATGATGGTGATGTCCGCACACAGCTCATCACCAACTTCTTTAGCTGAATGTGAGTATCCTGAGGTGTCATGTCAATGATGTGAGTTGGCATGATATGTGTAGGTGGTGCTCTGGTGCTGTTGGAGTGTGTCCATGGGCTACTTGACTAGATGTGTGTAGCGATGTGTGCTTACAGGTGGTCTGTACTCCCCAACAGTGTTGACATGCTAACTTGGTTCTGGGTGGGTATCTTGTAACATGTATTGTGCATGAGTTTTGCTGTTCTGTCCTGTTCTCCATTGCTTTTGACTGTGTGTCATTTCTGTCCTTCACAGGGTACTTTCAGATTCGTTTGGTCAACTGTGTCCACCGACGACGTGATTGTACTTCCAGGGTGGTAGCTGTTGTGTCCCTACAGGTGATGTGCGCCACACCCATGGACTTCCTTCCTTCTACAGTTGTTGACTGTGTGCCCGCTGCCAGGTGGGATTACCTTGCATCTGTAGTGGTTACGACATGTTGCAACTGTGTAATAAACCTGTGCTTCACTTTGTGATGTGCATTGTCTGTGGTCACACATTTGACTGCCATTTGCTTACTGCACCTGTGGGCTACTTGACTACAACTAGGAATAGGTGTGGTGTCTGTGCATTGCACCGTCTTTCCTGGCAACATCAGTGTAGGCAATGAGTCAGATGGCCTAGGTGTGTATGTGTTGTGTAGCCCTGGTGGTGTGTCTCCCTCATATGTGTCACGTTGCCATTACTCACATGCCTGTGTTGTACTTGCTGTTGCAGTTCGCATACACAGTGTAATTTTGCAGTTCATCATCCCCATGACAGCACCCACGTTGGAATCACAACAGAGGCAAGTATGGTGTATTAGTGTGTTTATTGTGATACATTTGTGTGAATAGTGCATAGGATGGTTAGTGCTGTACATTTATATTGCAATCAGAAGTTCCTAGATGAATTGAAAGTCCTGGTAGACAAAATCCCCAGTATCGGGGCCACAGTTGTCTGAGACATTGGTCCAACTTGTACTCCCCATGTCAGGTGTGGGAGTTGTGTTGCCGTCAACAGGGTGAACAGTTTGTGCACAAAGGTGAACATCCAGAACAGGTTCAGGCTTCCTGGGGGTTGCACTTGGCCATCGGCCTCTCACTTGCCCCTCCTCGGACGACCCCTCTTCTTTGGGGGGCCCCTCAAGTACAGGCTGCTGCGGTGCAGGGGACTCTCCGCCAGAGTCATCCTCCCTCCCTGTGGCAGTTGCAGTTTGTTCAGCACCAGATGTTGTTGGCACACAGGGAGGTGTAGACTGGTTGCTGTTCATCTGGCGGAGGCATTGTAATATGTCCCTATGCACCGCCGTCATCTCTTGCTGTGTGTCCCACTTGGACTCCACGCGGGACATGTGTGAGTCCAAGCGGGCATGATGGGCAGCCTGCTGCTGTTTCATGTCTCTGAGGAGCCCCACTACCTGGCTGAGATCTCCGGTGCTGGACTGGTACGCATCGGCTATGCGTGCCAGTTGTGGGTCATCATGCACACCAGACACCTCTGCAAGCAGCGACCTCTGTCTCCCACCCCTCCCACCACCCCTGCCGACATGTGCAGTGCGTGCAGTGGCACGCACAGATGACCCTGGTCCCCCTTGGGGGTTGGTGGTGGTGGTGGTGTCCATGGCCCCACGTTGGTCCAGGGTCCCTGTGCTGGTGGTGCTCCTTGTTCTGTCCATGTCAGCAGGGATGGTATTTGTGGTGACAGTCGTTGGAGGGGTGGGTGCAGGGGGTGCAGCTGGTGGTCCTGCTGGTGCTGCAGCTGGTGGTCCTGCTGGTGCTGCATGTTGACTTGCACCGGAGGTGCCAGGTTGGTCTTCTTCATCCGAGGAGGGCAGAGGCTGTTCGACACCAGTGAGCTCCGTATCCTCTTGAGCCTGGGACTGGGACTCCTCAGCGTCTGCTGCTGTGTCCCCATCATCACCTGTTTTTGGGAGACACACACAATGTATGTTATGTTTCTGCAGGCATCAATGGTTGACACACCTGACAGTTGTGACTGTGCCTCTGGGTGCGGGCCTGTACATTGCATTGTCCTAAGTTGTCACAGTCAGGGGTTGATATTGGTGTAGCACATTGTCCTGCATTATTTGGGCATGTCTATGTATTTGTTGGGGTGTGAACATGGTCTGCATTGGTTGTATTTGGTTGACAGCCGGCCCTCCTTCCCACCCAGCCAGTCAGTTATCCCACCATGGACTGTGCTTGCATTGCAGGGAGTGAAAGTTGTCTTTCAGGATGTCAGTCAGTGGTGTCCTGCTGTTGGTTGTTGCACAGTTGCCAGCAGGGCCTTGTGCTCCCCACAGCAGTAGCCAGTGTCAGCCATCTTGTGAGTCCTTTTCCACTCCCTGTGATGTGCGCATGGTTCATGGTGGTGTTGATGGGACAGTTGTGGGGGTGAGCAATATCTGTGACTACGACTCCCATGATGCTATTGGCTACACTGACTTGCCCAGCATACACAGAATTCCTTTCTTTCAGTGGTCTTCACTGTGTGTTGGTGTTGTAGTGGTGGCTACATGTCTGGATGTGTTTGTTAGTTATATTTGTGCCACTGCCTAGCTGTAGTTGTAGTTGTGTTTGTACATGTGATGACACGGTTAAATGTAACTTTGAGATGGCATGTGTTGTGTTTATCTGACTGACATACACATTTTGGGATGATTCTGTTCTGGTTGCTGTGTAATTGCTAAGAGTGCATGGTTTGACTCTCCCATTGACAGTGATGTGTGTGTGTATTGTGGCAGAATAGTGTGTACATTTGTTGTGTACTCACCAGGCTCTGGGATGTTTTCTAGTCCATAGACGCTCACTGGCGGAAGGATGGCCCGCACCTTCTCCTCCCAGGGCCTGAGGTATACTGGCTTGGCAGGAGGGCCACTGCCGGTGTATTGGCTCAGGAGGTAGTCCTTCTTCAGCAGCTCCCGTACCCTCCTGCGCACATCATATCACCTGTTCTGGATGTCAGTCTTTGTGCGCAGACATGGTGATTGTGCGTTCACCCTGTTGATGATCCTCTCCCACATCTTTGTTTTCTGGGAGATGGGTGTCTGTTGGACCAGTGCGCCAAACAGCTGTGGCTCTACCCTGAGGATCTCGTCTACCAGGACTTCCAATTCACAATCTAGGAACTTGTGATTCTTCTTTGGGGGCATGGTGATGGGTGGTGATGGTGAGTAATGTGTGTGTTGGTGTGCAGGTGAAGGTGTGTGAGTGTGTGTTTTGCTGGGTGTATGTGAGGTAGCTATTTGTTGGTGTGCTGATGGTGTGTGGCTTGTGTGAGGGATGAGCTGTGGGTGTGTGGTTGCTGTCTGTTGAGTGCTGGCAGTAGAATAGCATTTGCAAAGGATCATGGTTGGGATTTGTGTCCTTTATATGGGTGGAGTTGTGGGTGTGTCTTTGTTCTCTGTCCCCACCCCCCCCCTATTTATTGGGGTTGTAATTTCTTGTTTGGCCTTTTTTTGTGTATTTTTCCTTAGTACTTTCTGTGCATGTTGGAAACGTTCTTGTGACCGAGTCGGACCCTGCAGTTGTCTCGTACGGTCTTCTCCGTTTCGTTCACGCTGTGTTTGTGCAGTTTTCTATGCTGTGTACGCGTCGGTCGCTGTGTTTTGTGTTACTTCGGCTCGCAGTTTCGTATGCGTGTCGGTCATACGGCTTGTCCTCCGTACGACTCGGTCGTGGTTTTCGCGCCTTGCATCGTACTTTGCGGTTTGGAGTTCGCGTGTACGTTTCGGTTGGATTTGTTCCGGGTGCGTGTCGGTCGGTTCGATTCGCGTGTTTTTCCGGCCGGATTGCTGTTTTCCATGCGGCTCGGTCGTTCGGCTTGGGTTCAGTACGTGTCGGTCAGATTTTGCACGCTTTGCATCGTACTTGGCGTGTCGGGCGCCACAGGTACGTGTCAGTCGGAATTAATTCCGGCTCCGAGTCGGTCGGTGCTTTTTCCGGCCCGAATCGGAATCGACCCCTAAGTTGTGCTGAATATGCTTGGGACAATTTACTTGAATTTCTTCGACAAGCAAATTCAAATGTAAAAAATATTGAATTGAAGAAAGTTGGAGAATTGTGTTTCTTAGATCCTGTGAATGTGTGCAGATATTTTAATCATAGGTTTCAAGCTATGATGTCTTTTATCTGCAATAAAAATAAACCACCTCTTGGAGAAGTTACTGATTTCTTTTGGAGAAAGGAGTACCAAGCCAGAGGTGCTCCTCATATACACATGCTATTATGGATCAAGAATGCACCTAAATTTGGAACCGATTCTGATGAAACAGTTTGGTCTTTCATCGAAGAGTTTGTTACCTGTGCCATTCCAAAAAAGGAGGAGAACAGAGCTTAAGAGAACAAGTTTTACATTTTCAAAGTCATCGATGTGGAAAATATTGTCAACAAAAATACAAGTCAGAGGGAAAATTTTAAACAGAATGTCGTTTTGGATTCCCACGTCCAGTAATTTCAAAAGGAAGAGTCAATAGTTTTATGTCAGCAGTAAGACATACTATAACTCGAAAATCTCCGAAGACTACATACAACATAAAAAGAACTGAAGATTCAAAGTATATTAATAACTACAATCCAGGAATTTTGACAATGTGGAATGCAAGCATGGATATCCAGTATGTTGCAGATAATTTGATTGCTGTTGCTCGCGACGTTACGTCATAAATAACCAAATCTGAAAAGACAGAGTTGAAGGAAATGTGGGAAGAAATTTCACAAGAGAAGAGTCTTAGTAACAAATTGTACAGCTTTAGTTTGAAAATGCTTTCCCATTGAGAGATTGGATCCTATGAATGTTCGGATCGGTTGAGCTCTGCCAGTTTATATTCAAAGTCAAGAGGAATCATTTGGGTAAGTCTAGGTCTTGCGGCTACACGAAATAGAGTATTGAAATCTCTACAAGAAATTGAATATTTAGCATTGAATGAACCAGAAAGTACAGATATTGTTAAAACTAATATGTTGGATACGTACTATCCCAAAAGGAGTCCACATCTGGAAAACTTATGTCTTTATGAAGTACTGCAACATTACAGCTTTAAGAGAAAAGTTACAGAAAATATAAATGAAGAAAAATATGCAGTAATTGGATGTGATGGATGTTTGGTAAAACATGCCAAAGGAAATCTTATTAACCACAGAAAACTGAGTTGTGAAACTCCAGATAAAAGGGAATTTTTCTATTTAGCACTCCTGCAACTCTTCAAGCCTTGGCGTAGTGAAATGGAATTACTTGAAGCTATTGACTGTTATGAAGATTCTTTTAATGAATATAAAGATAACATTCAATGCACAATTTTCCCTACTTATCTACAAATTTTAAATGAAGAGATTGAACAAGAAACTACTATTACAGCTGAAATAGCTAGAGACTGTTCTCAAAATGAAGCAGCAATAGCCATGAATGAAGTAGAAACAACAATACAACAAGCACAACAGGATATTATTGATTTGAGAAACTTGGAAGAAGAACTAAATATTGAACAAAAAGAAATATATCAGCAAGTGACACTTCAGATACAGCATGGTTTGCTACATGAAAAAAAATAATTCCAATGCACATCATTTAAACCTATTCGAATGTACATCAGTGGTCAAGCTGGAACAGGAAAAAGTTTCTTAATTAAAGTTTTCACCAGCTATCTACACAAAACTACTGGATGCCATTTATCTTGTGTTGTAACAGCTCCAACTGGATTAGCAGCACACAACATTAAAGGGATTACTTTACATCGATTACTCATGCTACCAGTTGAACATGAAAATAAATTGGAATATCACAAGTTATCTGGAGAAGCTTGTTATGAAGTCTCAGGAGTACTGAAGAAAATGAAACTTCTAATCATTGATGAGGTGAGCATGGTCTCAAACTTAATGCTTGCCTTTGTACATTTAAGAATGCAACAGATTTTAAAAACAGATTATGATGTTCTATTTGGACGAAAACATGTAATTGTATTTGGCGATCTACTACAACTTACTCCTGTGAAAGGACAACCAGTTTTTAAAACACTTGTCCATGAAGACACTGGGAAATCTTTGAGAAGTATTAGAAATGTGAACATTTGGTCTCATGTTGAATATAAAGAACTTATTAAGAGTATGCGACAAGCAAGTGATGAACATTATGGAAACATTCTTCAAGATATAAGAATTGGTGTTTTGACAAAACATGGTACAGAAGCTTTACAAAGTCGGCTACTAACGAACTTGTTTCCAAATAAAAACATAGCACCTGAAATAATGTACAAAAAAATTGGAGAAAAGAAGTCTGTAGTTTGCATAATGCATAATGCCAACACTGCAAGAGTGTTCTACATTCAATCAATAACTTTTGAAATTGGGAAGACAGCCAATAGTGAAAATGGAAGCTATTGATAAAATGAAACACAAAGGAGTTACTATTCTTCTCTCAGAGAAATTACAGTCAAAATTGGATTCTTTGGAAAATCTGTGTCGAAGACTGCAGGTTTAGAAAAGACTTTATATGTATGTGTAAACTGTCCGGTAATTTTACGGCGTAATTTGAATATAGAAGAAGGTTTAGTAAATGGAGCAATGGGAAAAGTTGTTGATTTTGCAAATTTTCAGAACAGAGATGGAATTGAATTTTTGAAGATTAAATTTGATCAGATTGAAGAGGTAAGACAGATTGGACGTTGTGCTGTTCATTTTTTGCTTGTAAAATACTTGTGTGTTCGTAGAAAACAGTTTCCTCTTTCTTTAGCATATGCAGTAACCATTTATAAATCTCAAGGTATAAGTGTAGACAGTGCTTTGGTAAATATTGGAAGTACAGTGTTTAAAGAGGGCATGGCATACGTTGCATTGTCTCCAGTAAGAACATTATCTGGTTTGTATTTGATTGATTTTGATGAGAAAAAGATTAGTGCTGATGCAGATTGTGTAAGAGAGTACAATCGGTTAAGAAGACTTTATGCTCCTAACTTAGGTGAATATCCCGTAAATGAGAAACCTGTAGGTTGTCCAAAACGGAAATATGACAAACATTCTACTGAGATTCAAAAAAGAAAACAATTCAAGAGAATGATGAAGCTGCAAAGAAAATGAAAATGGACACTGTTGATGATATCGTAGGATACCAGTTAGAAAATAGTTCCGGTATCAACTGCTATGCTAATGTAATTGTGAATGTTGTCTTTTATCTAGAAGATCTTCATCATGAAATTATGGAAAATCGAGAAAAAAGATTCTGGGGCATATTAGCAAAAACGGCGTTAAAATTATCGCCACTCTAGCGGCAGGAAACTGCCGCTAAAGCGGCGATAATGGGCTTGATATTATGCCATTGAGAATTCCAATAGAAGACCATGATCACACCATAAAATGGGCTTCTATTGGTATTCTCAAGGGCATATTATCAAGCCCATTATCGCCGCTTTAGCGGCAGTTTCCTGCCGCTAAAGCGGCGATAATTTTAACGCCGTTCTTGCTAATATGCCCCTCTGTTCTTTACTACATTATATTTTTCAAAAGTTGGTGAACTAAAATCCATACTGCTTCTGACATTCGGCATCTTTTGGATATATGTACTGGTTAATTGAAATTACAATGAATATACAACAAGATGCACAAGACTTTCATATGTTTATGCTTGGAGTATTGGAAGATAAAGGAATAGAAATTGAAAAGTTATTTGGACTAAGTTACAGATGGAAACATAAATGTGAAGAGTGTTCATTTTCTTCTACTACTGAAATAGACGATGAACGATTCATATACTTGACGATACCAGATTGCAAATCAGTGTCTTTTAACAATTTAGTAAAAACAGATAATCAAGATATGAAATGATTTCATTGTAAATCAGAAATGTTGTCAACATTACATATAGAAAGATTTGGAAAATATGTCATTTTAATGCTACAAAGTTGTAGAGTGGATGGAAGAAAATTGGAAACCAAAATTAAAAATGTTGTGGCAAGTCAAGTATCAATTTCAGGAAGAACTTTTAAAGCAGTGGCTATTATTTTCCATGATGGACCTACTACGACATCTGGACACTATACTGTGTATTTAAAGTGCAATAGAGGATGGACACATTGCAATGATGCCCATTTGGAATTTAAATGTAGGTTGCCTTACAAATTACCAAATTCATATCTGATATTTTTGATGCCAAAGTTTTGAAAACATCATTCGGCCTATTGGGAAGATGTGAACACGAATTAACAAGTTTATTTTGGATTTTTTCAATGCCAAAGTTTCAGAAACATTATTCGGCCTATTGGGAAGATGTGAACAATTAGTGTATGGATTATTGTTTGTGCTAATTCATATTGCATTTGGAAAATTGTGTTTAGAAACAAGTAGTTTATATATTTGTTGTCTATATTATACGAGATGTAAATGAGAGTGTACATTTTACAAAATGTACTTGAGAGAAATAAAAGACTTAATGTAGTTGAAGAATGTAATTAAGAAACTGTAGATAAGTAAACACATAGTTACACATGTTCTAAATAATTGTCAACGCTGATTTGGGGATTTGTTTACAATCTTGTTGATTGTTTTTCCCCCGCTGTTGTATGATGATCTACATTGAAATCACTGTGTATGGTAAAATTCAGCAGAATCTGAGAACAGCAAAAAAGGGAAACTAAAAATGTTATGCAATTCTAAAATTATGTTGTGTTCTTTAAACAATAATATATTCGATAACAGTTTTTCTTCTTTTTTTTTACAGAAGGTAATGGTGAAGTTTGAAAAGATTTTAAATTCAGTTTACAACAAAACTACTGTAAAATAGATCCACTGAGTTTTGTATCTACATTAGTAAAAAAGGTAAGAAGAAATAATGTAATATGCATGATAATGTAAAATAATGTTTAGAGCCACTATCACTGCACTCATCCATTCCTTCAAACACTATCCATGCACTCATCTATGCACTCAGGCACTAATCCCACACTCATTAAATTTACCCAGGCACATCCCATTTAGTGGTACAATCACCCAAGCACTGCCCATGCACTTATGCAAGTACCCAGGCACTACCGATGGACTCATTCGTGTACTCAAGCACTACCCTTGCACTCTTGCATTCACTCAGGCAGTACACATGCACTCCTCCTATTACCCAGACAATAGCCATGCACTCATGCAATCACCCAGTCATTACCAATGCACTCCTTCAATCACTCAAGCACTACCCATGCACTCATGCAATTACTCAGGCAGTACCCATGCACTCATACGTGCACTTAGGCACTTCTGCTGCACTCATGCAATCATAGAAGCACTACCCATGCAGTCTTCCTATCATCCAGGCACTACCCGTGCACTCATGCAATCACCCAGGTCCTACTCATGTACACCTCCAATCACCCAGGCACTACCTATGCACTCTTGCAATAACCCACGCACTACCCTTGCAGTCCTCGAATCATCCAGGCACTATCCATGCACTCCTTCAATCACTCAGGCATTACCCATGCACTCCTTCAATCATGAAGGTAGTACGTATGCACTCCTCCAATCACCCAGACATTATCCCTGCACTCATACAATCACCCAGGCATTACCCATGCACTCCTTCAATCACCCAGCCACTACCCATGCACTTATAAAATCACCCAGGCACTAGCTATGCACTCCTCCAATCACCCAGGCACTACCCATGCACTCGTGCATTTACTGAGGCACTACCCATGCACTCATACATGCATTGAGGCACTTCTGCTGCACTCATGCAATCATAGAAGAACTACCCATGCAGTCTTCCTATCATCCAGGCACTACCCGTGCACTCATGCAATCACCCAGGTACTACTCATGTACTCCTCTAATCACCCAGGCACTACCTATGCACTCTTGCAATAACCCACGCACTACCCTTGCAGTCCTCCAATCACCCAGGCACTACCCATGCACTTACAAAATCATCCAGGCATTACCCATGCACTCCTTCAATCACTCAGGCAGTACCCATGCACTCCTCCAATCAGCCAGACATTACCCATGCACTCCTTCAATCACGCAGCTAGTAAGTATGCACTCCTCCAATCACCCAGACATTATCCCTGCACTCATACAATCACCCAGGCATTACCCATGCACTCCTTCAATCACCCAGCCACTACCCATGCACTTATAAAATCACCCAGGCACTAGCTATGCACTCCTCCAATCACCCAGGCACTACCCATGCACTCATGCATTTACTCAGGCACTACCCATGCACTCATACATGCATTGAGGCACTTCTGATGCACTCATGCAATCATAGAAGCACTACCAATGCAGTCTTCCTTTCATCTAGGCACTCCCCGTGCATTCATGCAATCACCCAGGTACTACTCATGCACTCCTCCAATCACCTAGGCGCTACCTATGCACTCTTGCAATAACCCAGGCACTACCCTTGCAGTCCTTCAATCATCCAGGCAGTACCCATGCACTCCTCCAATCAGCCAGACATTACCCCATCACTCATGCAATCGCCCAGGCATTACCCATGCACTCCTTCAATCACTCAGGTAGTACGTATGCACTCCTCCAATCACCCAGACATTATCCCTGCACTCATACAATCACTCAGGCATTACCCATGCACTCCTTTAATCATGCAGCCACTACCCTTGCACTTATAAAATCACCCAGGCACTAGCTATGCACTCCTCCAATCACCCAGGCACTACCCATGCACTCATGCAATTACTCAGGCAGTACCCATGCACTCATACGTGCACTAAGGCACTTCTGCTGCACTTATGCAATCATAGAAGCACTACCCATGCAGTCTTCCTATCATCCAGGCACTACCCGTGCACTCATGCAATCACCCAGGTACTACTCATGTACTCCTCCAATCACCCAGGCACTACCTATGCACTCTTGCAATAACCCATGCACTACCCTTGCAGTCCTCCAATCATCCAGGCCCTATCCATGCACTCCTCCAATCACCCAGGCACTACCCATGCACTCATGCAATCACCCAGACTTTACTCATGCACTCCTTCAATCACTCAGGCAGTATCCATGCACTCCTGCAATCACCCAGACATTACCCCAGCACTCATGCAATAACCCAGGCACTACCCTTGCAGTCCTCCAATCACCCAGGCAGTACCCATGCACTTACAAAATCACCCAGGCATTACCCATACACTCATGCAATCATTCAGGCACTATACAAGTAGTCCTGCAATCACTCAGGTAGTATTCTTGCACTCATGCAATCACTGAGGTAGTTTTTATATTTTTAACCAGTATATGTGGTTCCGTAAGAACCGTTTTTTTTTAAAAAAGAATTTTGATTTTTTAAAGTATTTTCTAACCATTTTTTCTTTTTTTTTTGCGTTTTTCACTTTTTTTTAAACAAAAAAAAATTGAAGAGTCCAATTTAACTTTGGGAAGAAAAAAGGAAAGGAAATTTGGGAGCAGATAAAAAAAAAAATAACACGTGTTTTAATTGCATTGGTTATGACATCAATGCATTGCTCCCCAATGCAGAGTTTTGCATCGCATTTCTTGTAATTAATTGTGGCATCCAGTAGTTCAGGAACAATGTGTGGCCTCGGTGTAGGTGGAATTCCTTGTGAGGAAGTTGATGGAGCATTTGGGTCTTGTTGTGCCGCTTCATTTCTCTCCCTCTGAGATATTTCTTTTGCTAAATGCGAGGGGTGTATTGTCTCCAAATGCTTTTTGATGGACGACGTTCCACATGAGTACTTTTTCTCTGAACCTCTGGACAGTACTCTTTTGCAGATCTTGCATGTTACCTTTCTTGCATTCACCTTCTTCTCACCCTCCGGCATAGTGAAGAAGGCCCAAACCACACTTTCTTTTCTTTTTTTGACTGGCTCCACTATATCATCTTCCTCTTCCAGTGGGTCTTGATCTGGATGACTGGATGCCATTGTTTGAAAAAAAAGTCAACAAACACACTGAAATAGAAAATTGAAGGAGGATACAACAAACAGGTCTTGCCAGGAAGACAGACAAATAATAAGAGGAATAAAACAGGTGTTGAATCCTCCCTCTTACAGAATGAAAATGTTTTAAACCAATCAGAAGCTTTCTTTTAAGGTCACATGGAGTCGCGTAGGGTGCGCGCACCCATCGCGCACAAGTCACGCACCTGTAACATTTCGTATACATAATTAAAAAGTATAAATAGGTGTTTATAAAATATTTTAAAAAGTATATTAGTGAAAGTGTTTATACAAATCTGATATTTTAACTTTGTATAGTGATATTTCACACTTTGAAAATTACGGCGGAGTCACGACCCCTGCGCGACCCCGGAAATACGTGCCGGGAAGGGTCGAGCACCCTACGGGCATACGTCATGCGCTCGTGAAATTTCGTACAGTAAAGTAAAAAATACTGTTTATAAATCATATTAGTGAAAGTCTTTAACCAAAACTGATATTTATAATTTCTACAATGATATTTCATACTTTTGAAATTACGCCGGAGTCGCGACTCCAGCGCGACTCCAGAAATGCACGCCAGCAGGGTTCGCGCACCCTGAATCCGCAAACCCATCATGTAGGTTCGCGAAGGGTGCGCGACTCCTTTGTAAAAATATAAAAAAGATTTTAAAAAAGAGAGCATAGTAATTCAATAAAACAACTTTCACAGTATTAAAAGCATTATTTCAAGAAAATATAAATGTAAGTTGTACATATAAAAAACAGAGTATATTTTTAGTAGTGTATGATATATATATTTTAAAAGTGATTTTAATTGTTGAAGAAGATTTTAGAAAAACTAAGTATATTTTAAAAAATAAAAGTTCAAAAATATAGTTCAAATCATTTTTAAATAAAAGGAATTCTATAAAACACTTACAAATATTGTAAAAAGGTAAGGTTAAAATAATTTTATACTTAGGAATTACAATTTAAAAAAACCTTAGAAATTCACTGAAAAAACCATAGGTTTCAGGGACGTTATAGTTAGGGATTAGCATTTAAAAAACCTTTGAAATTCACTGGAAAAACCATAGGTTTTAGGGATGTTATAGTTAGAAATTTGCATTTAAAAAACCTTTGAAATTCACTGAAAAAACCATAGGTTTCAGGTTCGTTATAGTTAGAAATTAGCATTTTAAAAAACCTTTGAAATTCACTGAAAAAACCATAGGTTTCAGGGACGTTATAGTTAGTAATTAGCATTTGAAAAACCTTAGAAATTCACTTAAAAAACTACAGGTTTCAGGGATGTTATAGTTAGGCTGACATTTCCCTCATACAAAACCAGAGAAATTCGGCCGTTATAGTTAGTTGAGCTAACAATAACTCGCGCCCCCGCAATGCACTGCTGATGACATCACATATTTTTCATCACTCATGACATGGTCAGTGACATCACTGATGACATCACTAATGACATATCAAATGACATCACTGATGACATCACTGATGACATCATCCACATGAAAATTTGATGCACCTCCTAACACCCTAATATAACCTTTGATACACCCTCTCTAAAATAGAGACTATCATTTTTGAAACCATGAACACATCAATACCAGTTACTACATACTCTCTCACTGATTACTAGATCTACAGACACATCCACTCATTCACCCATACAGTCACTCATACATGCAGTCACTCATCAATACAGCACTATCATATACACAGATACAGCTATACAGACACTCATGCACTGTCACTCACCCAGAGAGGTACTCAAACACCTACTCAGTCACCCAAAGAATCAATCACACTGCCATTTACTCACCTATACAGTTATACACACACTATGTCACTTATTAATACAGATACTAACACAGACTTACTCTCTTATACAATCACTGACACAAGCACACACTCATCCATACAGCCACTGTCACAATGAGTCACTCTCACATATAGTCATTTATATAGTCAAACACTCACATATACTGTCTTTCAGATATGTAGTTACTTACACATGTACCACTGAGACATCTAAAAACTCACCAACACGCCTATACACACACTCACCTACCAATACTGCCCTTTAGAGAAGCACTCTTGAACCCATACACTCAGTGAATCAGCCGCTCACACATCTATGCATGGAGTCAAACACCCCCACCCACCCACACAGACACTCAGACACCCATACAGATACTCAGACAACAAATCAATAATCCATATAGACGCTCATGTAGCTACTCACTAACCCATGGAGCCGCTTACACACCAACTGACAGACTGATACAGACATTCACACAGTTTAATCACTAACCCATGCATTCAGTAAGAAACGTTTAATCACTCACTTATACAGTCAGTCACGCACCCACTAAATCATCCATTCAGACACTCATACACCCACTCATTCTTCAATAAACCTTGGCATATATATATATATATAAAACATATTTAAACGTTACAGAAACACACAGTCACTGGATGATGTCCTCAGTGATGTCATCAGTGATGTCATTTGAGATGTCATCAGTGATGTCACTGACCATGTCATGAGTGATGTAATATATGATGTCATCAGCAGTGCATTGCGGGGGCGCGAGTTATAGTTAGCTGAACTAACTATAATGGGGGAATTTCTATGGTTTTGTACGAGTGAAATATCAGTCTAACTATAACGTCCCTGAAACCCGTGGTTTTTTCAGTGAATATATATATAGATATATATATAGTGTAAATGAGTACGGGTTTCCATCAAGACTTGCTCTAGTCTCGTCCCTGGATCGATCCTTGGGGAGAAAGCACCATTCATTTAAGGCATGCAGCTGGGTTGCCCCGTAATAGGCTCTAAGGCGGGAGAGATATTCCCCCATTACATGCATTGTGCTAAAGCGTATGCAGTGCAAAACACGGGGTACCTCCATCCCAAATCAGCCTTCTTAGAGTGGTATCCACTTTATCAAATAAGGCATCGGGGACAGGCCTGGGAGTATTTTAGAGTATCTACAGGAACTTCGGGAGAGTGATCATCTTCAACAGGAAGGCCCTACACATAATTGAAAGAGATAGGTGTCGCCATCTGTCTACTTCAGACTGAAACTCATGGTGGAGCACCCCCAGGTCCTTCTGTAGGGCCTGGGGACTATTGCTTACTACTTCAATCCCTAAGTAATAGAACCCTTCCATCATGACCTTTATGTTGGGTGGGATCGGAAACCTGCCTTTCCAGTCACCAATAAAATAGAGGATCAATTTATCCCAGTTGATTTTGTAGCCCGTGTAGCATTCAAAGTTGGCAAAGACAGATAGAACCTCCTGGAGCGGCATTGAAGGGTCAGACAAAGATAGAAGTATGTCATCTGCATACATCAACACTTTCTCTGGTTTGCCCACCACCTCTGCCGGGTCCCCCTTCCCAGTGGAAATACCTGTGATAACATGCTGTTCACCTCCCCCCTTGCAATCAGTTTTTGGTGAAGTAGTTCCACTCATCAGCAATATCCCCCGCCAAAGTCCCTCCTGAGGAGGACTTGGAAAAGGAACACCCAATCTATGGAGTCAAACGCCTTCTTGGCGTCTAGGAACAGGAAAGCTCTCGGTTCTCGTTCATCTCTCATACAGTCATACCAATTGTGCAGATGATGGAGATTTTACCTCGACCTTAGGGAGGTTAAAAAGTCAGTTTGGTCTCTGTGAATCAAATGGGTTCAACTCCCGCTTACCGGAGTGTCAGGACCTTCGCCAGGATCTTTACCTCTAGGAGGTGCATCTAGTACTGGGTATCCCCAGTTTGGGAATTACTACTATTGTTGCATGTCTCGAGTCTGGCTGTAGCTCACCCATGGCTCTTTCCTCGCTAAAGATGGCTAGCAAGTGGGGGCCAAGGATGGAAAGGGTATGTTTATAAAATCCCACTGGTATCCTATTGGACTCAGAGGCCACTATTTCTGCCTCTGTGGAGGTGCATCTTTTCTCGTATAATGCTCGGTAGTAATATTTATTTTTTAAATGTTTTTATTTGGTTTTTTGTCATGAACAAAAACACCCAGAGGGTGTTGAAAACATTAAACAAAAGTTGGAGTGGTGCACTCACCAAGTGATATTTTCAATAAATCATGTTGACTTGTTTCTTTATGTCAAATAAGTCCTTTATTTTTAATGTCATCCGACAACAAGAGTTCCAGCCAACGCGTTTCGTTCATTAAGCAATGAACTTCTTCAGGGCATTGGTGAATATGTAATCGATAGGGAGAAACATCCTAGACTCCCCTAGTACTGTGAAATGTGGGATGAGGAGCTTGCGTCAAGTATGCTCGAAGTGGTCGTCCCAGAAGGCGTCTGTCTTGCAGGTGCAAATAAATGCAACAATTGTGGCCTCCTTGATAAGGGCCTTGGACCTGTGGTGCAGCACGCCTAGGCCAGTCCTGTTCAGATCAGTGGTGTTGAAAACATTACATAAAATACATGGAGGACATTACTTTATTCAGGGTTATTCAAGCAGCAGTAAATCTGTTTTTAAAGACAGCACAGTTGGAACATGAAATTGCATCATGCACCAAAACATCGGCCTATTTGCCACTAAAGTGTTCCGTACCTGCTGCTTGAGAGCCCTCTCACTCTCAAGTCATGTGCAGTTCAATAATGACAGAGAGGCCCTCAAGTTCCTCCAGCAGGCCCAGTCCATGGTAATCGATCCAGCAGCCCCACACACTGCGGAATTTCCGCGGGTACCCCCTGCTGTGATATGTGACACTTTCAGCCGCCATGCAGAGGTCCATTCCCCTCCTCCATTTGTGAATAGTGGGTGTTCCCACCGCCCCCCTCCCCACCTCCTGGCAATGTCTCGTTTGGCAATGACTAGCCCCAAGGGCACTGAAAATGAGTTGTGGACGTGGAATGTCAACATCTTTCTGCATGGCCAACAGTACATATTTGGGTTCCATCAGGAGTGTGACTTTGAGGACAGCTCTAAGTTCCATGAGTATCTCGGACCAGTAGATCTGAATGTGAGAACACCCCCATATTGTGTGTAAAAAATTGTCCCTAGCTGCATGGCAACACAAGCATGTCAGGTCTGCTGCCCTCCCCATGGTGTGTAATCTGCATCAATCATAGTAAACCCTGTGTAAAATTGTATACTTGATCAGGTGCAGTCAGGACTTGATGGCTATCTCTCTGGTGTGAATTAAGACGGCCTCCCAGTCAATATCCTCAAATTCCCCTACGTCCCATTCCCATCTCCCCAGAAATTGAACTAGGTTGTCAGGCATATTATTGTTGAATGTTTTTTATGTAAGGGACACCACTCCACACGTCAAATCCTCCTGCAGTAGTCTCCCTTCCAATGGGGCATATTCCGGTATTTCGGGGCCTACCAAACCTTCTGCCATCAAGGCATGTCTCAGCTGGACGTATTTGAGGAATTGGGACTTGTGCAGCAATACTGGGTAGTACTGAGCGAAGGTGTCAGCTACTCCGCCATCAGATACAATTTGGGAGCATGTAGCATTTTGAAGTTCACCTACTATCATGTTGCCTCCTCCCATCTGCTAAGCAATGGTCCATAGTGTTACTCTCTTTGAGCCTGAGCAATTGCTTTGCGAAGGAAAATGTAGCAGTTGTATGCTGAATAAACCATCTGGGCTGGATAAGATGTTTGGTTGTATCAGAAATGGCACAGGATGTCTGACAATTCTGCCTGTTTCCCTGGATCTACATCCAGGCAAACCATCTCACAGGACAGTGTAAAAGCTGACAAGAAGAACTTGCAAGATAGACCTTTTTTAACTCTAATTAGAATGTGTATATTCCAATATTGCATGGATAACAAATGGATTTAAAAATGGCATGAGTGGATGCTTTTATCCAGAATTGGAAATAATTAGGCATGCAACATGCATTTCTCACATTCACAGCAGTTGCAATAATACTCTCCCAGGTGACGAAGGAGAAGGTGAAAATTGTTTTCATCTCTTCTGGAAATGTTCGCAGATTTTGCAATCCTTCTTCTGAGGTAGGTAATTTTCCAGTATCTTCACCCACTCATTATCAAAGGAACACTGAGCCTGACCACATGGGATGGATTCTTGCCATTGTAGGGTAACCCCAGCCTTTCGTAAGAAGCTGCCCTAGTAATGAGTGAATCATGACTCCAGGGAACATGCCCTCGTTGATGCATGATATGGAAACTTCACTCAGTTTCCAACCATATAGTGCATCATTTGAAATTGTGTCATAACATACTATAATAAGTAAGGCAATCAGCATGGCGAGTTACTGGTTTTGTTTGGGCACAAGTACACCATATGGGCCAAAGTGTGGGAGCGTTCTCTAGCCTGAAGTCTTCTCATGGAATTACAGTTGGAGAGTCTCCCTTACCACGGTAATCAGCTCCCTGGGACCTTACTGACAGTTTAAAATCACTGCAGGCCTGTAAGATAAATAATGGCTTTATCTGAGGGCATACACATTTACACATGTGAGTTGGGCATGTTATTATGGGTAATACCTTGCAAGAGGTTATCTACGTGGAGAGCCCAGCACATATTGACTAGAACATTTTCTCTTTGAAGAAGTGACCTCTGTTATTTCTAGAGGAACATAGATCAATAATGGACCGCCATTATTTCTAGATGATCATAGATCGATAAAGGAATGGTTTCCATTCTGGGATCCTCAAACATCCCAGGCTGTGTGTATTACACAGTCTCAATCCTTAAGAAGAAAGGAACATAGAATTATGATAAGCTCCCTCAGATCAATTGCTGGTTTTCATCAAGAAGCTTCACAGCCTATTTTCCTTAATTACTTTGTCTTGAAGTAGCATTATTAAATGTATATAGTATATTGATCATAATGGCAGCCATTTTTAGTACAGTCTCAGGTCTTCCACATAGAATGTTTCTGCATATTAGACAGCCTTTTGCAAATGTTGTTTCAGTGCAGAACTCTCCATGCTCCACAACCCAAGACGTCTAGCTCTTCGCTGTTTGGACAGATGGTTTATGCAATGCCCTTCTATTTTATATTTGAGGGTGGTTGGCACTGGTCCTACAGGTTTTCGGGGTAAATGTCCTTTGCAGAGATACTAATACTCTCTGAGTTAACCGCCCAGTGTTTCTTTTCTGGGAGGGGCCCTTTCTCTATTTTCAATTATTTCTTTGTGCCCTTTATTCCAATATGTACAAGCATTTACAAAAAAATGAATTCTAGAATTTTAACTTTCCCCAAAATCTTTATTTGGGAAATTGATGATGAATAATGTTTTTTCAAGTACATTCGGCCTGCAACAATAATCAATACATTGAGAAAGATAAATACAATATAACCTTTTCAGCTTATTTGGCTCTGTTTATATTCAGTGAGCATTAGGTTCGAAAGGCATTTTGTACTGTACCCTCTGAAATGGGGCTGCCTTAGTAACACCTTTCAAGAATCTCTCAGATTCAACATTCTGCATGTTCTACATCCTCGATAATCCACTAAAACCGCACATGAGGGCTTATTAGAAGTACTGGCAAGTCTCTTGACTTGTTCAACAGTTTTTCAACACAGCTACTTCAATAGCAGAGGCAGAGTGGTTATGCTTTGAAGTTCTGTAAGATATTGGAGTATTATTTGTGGTGGGCGACTACCCACCACAATGGTAATCACAACCCTTGTCAGAGTTAATCCTCAAAGTCACTAAATTAACCTGAGCTCACCCTCAGTAGTTATGGCAGAAAGTGGACAGGCTTCAGCTAGTGAAATGTTTAAAGTATTTATGCTGTACCAAAAGAGTTCTAAAGTTGAAAAGTAAAAGAATAACGTTCCCAAATATAATTAGAAAAAATAGAGTACCAAATAATAAATGAAATGACACCAGAATGACAAAAATGTAAAACGGACAACCGGAGTAAAGAATCTGTGAAGTCTTTTAAGTAGAAATAGCATCAAAAAGTACAAAATGCCAATGATAGTCAATGGTCCTGGTAGACCAGGACCTAGTTGCAATTTGAGGGTGACCACAATGGAGCCCGGGTCGGATACACAAATCAAGTTTGTCCTGGTCAAAGATTTTACCTTCTGACTTAGGGTCTGATCTAACTCTTGGCAGTAAGGATACTCCACCGTAAAGACATGGAGTATCCTTACCACCAAGAATGTGGTCTGCCTGCCATATTTAGATGCTGGAGGACCATTGGTTTAATCACGGTGGAGACTACTCCGTCTCTGCTGTGATTAAACCCCTAAAACAGCCTTGTGTAGTAAGGGCCGTCTTAAGCAGACCTCTACTTATACCCTCCTAATTTAGATAGGTGGAATTAGAGGTCAGTTTACACTGCCCATCACCGCCAGGAAAGCCCTGTCAGTAAGCGGCAGTTAAAACTGCTAAATGCTCCCCTCGCCATTGGAGACGACTCTTATGGTGAGAGGAACATTTTATTTTTTATTTTCTAAAAGAAAAATCCTACTTTGATATTTTCTTTTTGAAAATAAAAAAGAAACCAGTATGGTGGAAGGCTCTATCACATTGAAGATGCTGCGCCTCAAACTTCAAAAAGCATTGATAGGAACTGCTGTGATGGCAGTTCCAGGCAATGCTTTATTAAAAATGACTGCCAGCTTGGCGATCATTTCATAATTTGGTAGGCAGAGGTGCAGCTGAGGGAGTAAATTTCTCTGTTGCCCTGACTGTCAAACCTCTGTTTGCCAAGTTATAAATCAGGCCCCAAGTCTTTTAAGTCCCAACCCTGTAGTGTGGTTTGTGGCCTCGTGGTCGACATTGCTAAGTTAGCTTAGGCCTAGCTGCCATGATGCCTCTTTTGCACACGTTACTCCGTGACTTTGTTTTTCCAGACTCTGCTTGTGCCCGTTTTCATTAGAACTGTCTGCATTTCTGCCTTTCACCTTTTCTGATGTTCTCTGTGGTTTTCGTCTGCACACAATGTACAAGGTCGAAAAACAACGTCCCTTGTTGTTGCTGTTCTGGTCAGCCCCTCGCACTTAGACATAACATGAAACACAGCTGCACTGGAGAAATTCGGGTGCCTTTAATATTGTGATCTTCCTGTTGGAGACGCACTTGGAGAAAAACCTTTCCAGGGAGAAGAGCTGTGCTTGTCCGATGATGTAAACCTTGCATCTAGTTCTTGAGGTATGGGGGTCCCCCTGACAAAGCCCAGAGGTCTTCTATTTTTATAATAAACTAGTTATTAGAACGGGGAGGGTGGCAAGGCCTTATAGTCCTTTACCACTGTCTTTATAAAATGCTGTCCCCGTTTGTATTCTATGGAATTGTAACAATGCTTACTGTTTTGTCTTTATGTATTATGCTGCTAGTACTGGCACGTGTACTGTGTCTTAGAGCACGTTAGTTGAAATAAACATTTTAAACTATACTGTGTCTCCTAATACGCACGTTGTGGACAAGTATGAGTGAGTTATGAAAGAGTGTTCTTGCTCCCGCGATTCCTGAAAGAGTCCGTGTTCGGGATGACTAATCATTGGTAGCTTCGCGGTAGTACAGAGAACGAATGAGACACTATAGCTAGTCGGATTGGGATTTTGGGCACTAAGGTGGATGGTTGGTACACCACTATACACCGAGGTCCTGTTTTCCTGCGCATAGTTCTGTATATGTGCAGAATCCCCGCAACATGGCGCCCAACATTTGCTCAGTTTCTTATCTGCGAGACGCTTGAGTAGTGATTGTGCTTGTCCACAATACCCCTCACTTCTGTTTCCGGTAACAGATCTGTGGGTGTAACCTCCTATATTGATGTTTTTTTATAGGTTCTTTCAAGCTTGAAGTTATTAAAAGGTATTGTTTTTATTATTACCCTATATTGCGCTGCCACGCACTAGGTTGTTCTTCATTCTTAGTCTTGATGGCTGTGAATATAAATATCCCCGCACATAGCCGCGCCGCCCTCCGTGCTCATTTAACAGCCTATGGAGTGCTTGACGCGGGTGTCGCCCTCATCTTTGTGGTACAAGCTGATCCGGCTTACCACTTTGAGGTATTTTACTCATGGGTCACTTTTCCGGCAGTGGAAGGAGCGGATAATTTGTTCAACGTTTACGCTCCCACGGCCCTTCCCAATGTTTATCGGACTTATCAGGCTCTTGAAGTTCCGCTCACGGCATGGCAACACCGTGTTTGGTTTAATGGCGCCCTCCCACACCCGGTCACCCCGATTCGTTTAGGCCCTTTATCGATAGAGGGGGCCGCTTGGCCTGTTTTGGCCGGGTATACCCCGCATCCACGTTATTTAGCGGTTCCAGTAGATGAACTGCGCGTGATGCATATGTCTTTGGTCCGTGTGCACAGAGCCTTAGTACAGTATGTCACAGGTAACGTCCAGATGGCCCCTCCTGGAGTTGCGGCGCATCCAGCTGGACTTGGCGGTGTGACTATAAGTCACGTCATGGTTAATTCGGTGATGGGCAAACGCCCACAGAATAAGGATGATTTGCCTTATTAGCTTGCTGAAAAATTTGACCAGCTGGAGGCGATGTTTCCGAATTCCTCTCCTGTGGAAAAACACAGGATTTTGACTATAAGTTTGCCAAAAGACTTAATTCCCGAGTTGACAGAATGCAACAACTGGGGTAAGGTATTTGCGGCGGTGTATGCGAAGTGTTTCGGCACTCCATCCATGAAGGTCCTCCCTGCCGTGATTAAGCGTGTTCAAGAGGAACATGGCCCTGAAGCGGCTGTAGAATTGGGGATGAGACTAGTGGGAGTGTTCGATGTTGTGGCTGATCTGATCCTTGCGAATGTCAAGGGTGATGCAGTTAACTTTCAAGTGGCTAATGCTTTGGCTTTAGTCCCAGAACTGGACAAACCTTTCAAATTACCAAAAATTATTGCACAGGCTTATAAAACCATTGGCCGCAATAGTTTGGGAGTTAAACCTTTTGCTAAAACGCAAACTCAACCACAATCACAACAAATATCTCAGTCTGGTAAAGACGAGAAACCATTCTTTTCTAAAAAAAGAACTGGAAGTTAAGGAAACAGGGTAAGCAACAACCAAAACCAGGGTCGCGTGCTGCGTCACCGGTTTCCGTATCTTCTGAACGCACATATGATTTGCGCGACTGAGCGAGAATTAAGTCTCCTGATAGATTTCAGGTCCCTGACCAGCGATCTCCTCATTCTTCACAGGCACCATCGACCTCACAGGCTGGTGGAGGAGATCGCCAGGAAAGAGGCAGGGGTCATGACGCCCCACAAGGACGGGACCAACCCCGACAACCTGGAAAAGGGAAACAAGAAGAGTTTCCACATTCTCGCCCACAGTTTCAGAAGAAAAAGGTTGCAGCTTTAACAGCGAGATATGCCACAGACGGTGAGAACGAGACTCCTGAATTGGACGTGGGCAGTGACACTGCTAGACAGCGCCGCGGAAGTTACCATAGTGCGGGAGGCACTACGTCCTCATGTGGAGGCGACAGCAACTGACACTTTCATTACTGTCCAGACAGCTGACACCTGAGTGGCACCCCCTGACAGACTATTTAATATAGTCCTTCAAATTGAACGTGACATTGAGCATGTTATTAAAGGGATTTTTGGGGAAAATCTGACCTCTTCTTACGACATTTTATTGGCGGAGGCAGATTGGCCGCCCCCATTTGTTCTCGCTGCTCCTAGAGGGGAGGAAGTAATCCTTCCGAGCTTTTCTCGTCATGTCCCCAAGGACAAAGCGGAGGCTTTCGCGGCGGAATAGGCAGTAGCACAGGCACCGGCACTGTACCGTATTCACGTGGGCTGGAATGAGGATTCTCCCCCCATGAAATACCATTGCGGTCTCTGCCACAGCCTCAACCCCAATATCCCCTCCGGCGGGAAGCTAAGGGTCCCGTTTCCGACATTCTGACGCAGGTAGAATATCAAGGAGTAATTGAAACATGCGTGTCACCAATGAATAATCCCCTTTTTGCGGTTTCTAAACCCGATGGGTCTTACCGTTTAGTTTTAGATTTCCGGCATTTGAACTCTCATTGTCGAACCTTTGCGGTACAGAATACCCATAGTTTTGCGCTAGTAGACAGTCTTGTTCGTAAAAAATATAAAACGACACTTGACCTTTCCAATGGATTTTGCACACACAATGTGTCCCCGGACGGCAGTCAATGGACCGCGTTCAGTTCCGGTGGAAAACAAATAAAATTCCGGCGTTTGCCAATGGGCTATAGGAACAGCCCGGGGGTCTTCGCCGCCCGTGTTGTCTCTTTGTTGGACAGCATAGACCCAGATGCGTATTCGTACGTGGATGATATATATCTGACAGACGACGAACTATGGCTGCATCTTTCCCGAGTAGACCGCATTATTCTTGAGTTTGCGGTCTTAGGTTACAAATTTAATTTTGCCAAATCTCACATCGCAGACTACACTGTGTTGTTTTTGGGCTACGAGTTCAACAATGAAGGTAGGGGCTTAGCTCCCCACTTCCTGGAGAAGTGCGCACTTCTGCGCCCTCCGACGACCCTGAAAAAACTTCAGTCTTTGCTGGAATGTTTGAATTTTGGGTCTTCTTACATTCCCGAATATGCCCAGCGTATCAAGCCTCTCTATGCCATGATACAACCAACCTTTTCCAAGTCATGCTGGCTTCCTGAACATTCGCTTATTCTGCAATCTTTGCAGTCTGATCTACTTGAATCTAAGTTCTTGTTGACTCGTGATAACCACACGAACCTGGTGATTAGAATTGTGTCAGGCACAGTGGGTTTCACGTACTTGACGTTTAATGAAGGTGACATAGTACCTATTGCCTACAAGTCGCATCTTTACACTTCTGCCGAGTTGCGCTTTTCAACTGTGGAAAAAGTTTTGACTGCAGTGCAAATGGCGATTCTTAAAGAACGCGCACTGGCACAGGGAAAACGCATCTTGGTAGTAACACCCTATCCTGCCCTAGAGGCAGTGACAAAGGCAAGTGTACCAAACTCTAAGGCTTTGCACCCCCGTTGGATACAATGGGCTACTTCTTTGACGTCTCCGGATGTCACCTTTATCTTTGATTCCTCTCTTCAGACACAGGAGTTCTTGCAGTATGAATTTGTTCATCCTCCTCCTCTGTCTTTGCTGCCGCTTGAGGAGTACAAATGTATCATTTACACAGATGGTTCGGCGCAACCGGCCACGGGTTCTAAGCATGCTTATTCAGTAGCATGTGCTATTGTGGCAGGTACTATGGTGAACGGTGAGTGCAAATCGAGTGTTGTGCACACGCAGGCACTGGGAGACAGTACCGCCCAATTGGCCGAGCTGCGTGCTTTGGTGCTTGTGCTTGAGTTTGCAGACCCGGATGTGACTACACTTATTGTATGCGATTCTTACTACTGTGTTCAGTCTTTTAATGACAACTTATTCTTTTGGTCTCAGAACGACTATAGAGATTCTAAAGGCAGCGCAATTAAGCATAAAATGCTTTGGGTTCGAGTAGCAGATCTTAAACAACGTCTGCCTCTCACACAGGTGATTCACACTCTTGGCCACCAGCGTGTGGGCACACACGCGGTCGGTAACAATTTGGCGGACGAGGCTGCCCAATCAGCAGTAGCCACGTGCTCAGTAGCAGCCGTTACAAGATCCATGACAAAAATAGATAATGAGATTTTGGCAGCTATTGCTGCAACTAGGATGGTTCTAATTACCCACAGGGTTTCCCTTCCAAGTACTCATATCACTTAAGTCCTGACCAGGTTCCTTATGTAAGAATTACGAACGTTGGTGATCGGCTGATTCCCAACGCGGACCGCAGAAATTCTTTGATAACAGCCGCACAACAAGGCTTGGCTTCGGCCCATGCTGGCGTGTCTGCTACTGTTTCACTCTTGCAGCAGCGTTATTGGTGGCGTGGTTTATACAAACAGACCCGTACTTATGTCCTTTCTTGTGACATCTATCAGCAAATTAAGCCCTCTACAGTTACACGTCCGCCACAAACACAACTCTGCATTTCTAATAAACCTTTTGGTTGTGTATATCTTGATCACTGCAGTCCATTTTCTTCTGATACTGCATATAAATACATCTTAGTTGCAGTTGATTCGTGCACACGTTTCATCTGGGTTTGGCCACAACGCAGTGCTGATGCTCAAAATGTCATCAGGGATTTGCGTGCCTTTGTGGGAATTTTTGCCTGTGGCACCTTCCATTCCGACCGAGGTCCAGCGTTCACCTCTAAGGCGTACAAGGACGCGATGAGGTCTATGGGGGTGCTGGTGCAATTTTCGTCTCCATACAGGCCTGAGGGCAACTCAATTGTGGAGCGAATAAACTGTGACTTAAAGCAATCCTTGACAGCTAGAGTCTTAGGTACTGGCAGGAACTGGCTGGCCCACTTGTATGGCGTGCAACGTGCACTTAATAATCTCCCTAGAAGATCTCTGGGTGGGCGGACCCCATACGAAATGCTCTTTGGCATACAGATGTTTGTGCCAGACCTTGATGGTCTAGACATGGCGGCGACTACCGCAATCTTTGACGTAGATAATCATTCTACTATGTTACAGGACTTACAAGAGACCCGTGCCAGACTTGCAAATGAACACTTACCCTTAGCCACAGACGCAGCGCTGCAGATTCCGGTTGCCGGCTGGCTTCCAAAGATTGGAGATTTGGTCCGAGAGAAGGTGGAGAACAAAAAAGAATTTGGCCCCTCTTATTGTGCACCGGTTCCAGTTCTTGGCTTGAAGGGTACTCGTACAGTCATCTTACCACCGCTTCCTGGTCGCAAAGACAACAGATACATCTCCGTGGACAATGTCAAGCTACAACATCTGGCCGATTCTGAATAGTGTAACACCTGCTGTATCATGTCCATCAATTTCCAGAAATCCTGTTTGTGGCCCTCCGGTCTCCACAAGTGCCGATGTTACCATTGGGATGGTCGCTTTGCCAGATCGCCTGCTCAACCTCCCGGCTTCCTCCTGCAACAAGGAAACTGAGTATACTTACCCCGCAAGTGAGTCAGTGGCTCATTTGCCTACAACACCACTGAACCCGTCTCGTTTTTCCTTTGATTCGTCTTCCACCTCATCATTTGTCCCAACCAAATTCAGTATTTTGGTATCCTGGTTCAGAGACAATTTTTTGGTCCCTCCATGGACATACATCTGGTTGGTGCTATTTCTGATTTTCCTATTCATGTCCATTGGCTTTGTGACAGTTTTTTTCTTGCTCATCAATGGTCACTACTTGCCAGAACGCTCTGCGGTGAACTCTGTGGCTGGAACTTTGGCTCCACATTTTTCTTCACACATCATGAAGCGTGACTACACATTTGTGAACATTTCCGCCTTTCCAGTTGCAGATGGCATCGTATGGGATGCAGTGAAGCTCCAAATTCATGGACCGACAGAAATTATTAATGTCCCAAATGTGCTTCGTGTTTCCTTGGGTGATGTGGTAAAAAGGAATATTCATTCAGATGATTGGGATGTGCATGCAATTGAATCCCAGGGCCTTAGGAGAGGTACATAGATATTTACAGAGTGTCAGGCAGAGGGGAACAGCAGGGTCCAGTCCAGGCCCAGTTGCCACTGGTCAGTTGGGTACTTCCAGGAAAATACCTCTTGTAGCTTGTTGTGTAGCCACACAGGAGGCCAACCAACTGACCCCTGGAGTCTACTTCTTTGTCCTGAGTACAAGCAGGAGTAGGTCCAGTCCTTTAGGGCTCCACTCAGGTCATAAACAGCAGGTCTGACTAAGGAATGCTAACCTCAAATAAGGCGCAGTGCTAGGAGGGAAGGGGGTCGGGGCAAAATAATAAAAGAGACAAGGAGTTGCGCTCTCTGAGTGGTGTCTAGCTTGCTATCTTGCTCGGGAACACCCCAAGTGTCTTCCTCTTTCAGGGTGCATCTTCTAGGGGTGTAGAGGAGAGTAACTAAGAGGAAGAAACACACAAACTATATTAGCATTGATACACATTTACATAGTTAGTTCAAATAACATTTAAACAATGGAAGTACTTACACTCAATGATGGGTTTTTTTAAGATAGAAAGATCTGCTTTATTAATATCCCCAAAACCTTACATCTTATTCTTATTTTTCTTTTTTTTCTTTTTAGATACACAGAGTTTTTAACTCCAATATTTAGAAAACATGTACATATATGGCATTATGTTCATGCGCAATATTGAAACTCATGACCAGCAAAATAATGGAAAAAAGCAAAGGCGCATTGGAAAAAACCCACAAAGATAGAAAAGAAAGATGATCAAAATGGAATTTACTTTAATGTTTCTATTTTTTTTAACTCTTATCGAGTCCTTGCAAGCACAGCTCATCCTGAATTCATTTCCCAAAGTGGCATACAAAAGGGATCCGATTGGTATTGCATTCACTTGGAAGCCAAAGACTAGCATTGTCTTTAGGGTTGCGATTAACGGGTAGCAAGTGCTCCAGCATTTGGTCGTCTTCTCCTGCCCCTGAGCAGCGTCAACGTGTTGCAAACGTCTTTCCCATTATAGTTTTCATCTTCTACTTCTCAGCATCTAGACGAGCGCCGTTCAACACCTTCAGGAAGTCGGATGTCTCTGCCCTCATCCGTGTATGGATATAAGTCTTTGAACACTTGATGTGGTAGTGCAGGTAGTCTCAAAACTTGTGGATCAGGTTAATGGTATTCTCCTTGGCATTGGTGTTGGTGTGGCAGGAAAACAGAAAAAAGGTGATGTACCCAATGCTGTAACCCACTGCAGCATCTGTGTCATTCAGCTATAGTGGTGGTTCTCTGTGGTTGAATAGAACCTGTGGCGCTTTGTGGCTGGCCCGTCAACCTTCTTTAAATTTCTGCATGAAGACCTTTCCAATCACCACATCGTCGTCATCCTTAAACACTGTGCTGAAAACCACTGTGACTCGATCCTTTCTAGCCTCCACATACATTGTTCCGTCATCTCTATAATGGATGACTGCTCTCTTCTCACCATCCTTCCCCTCTTCTTGGAACTTGAAATACTTTTCAAACACAGATGCAAAACAGGTGAGCTTCAGCATTATCGCTTGGTGGATTGCTGCATCCTTATTTGTGGGAACGTTTTCTAGGTCATAGACCAAGGAGACATTGTATCCTGGTTCAGGGGAAACTAAGAAATTGCCGTACACATTCTTCAGTACCTCGTCAGCGCCATGCTCCTGGTGTTCCTTATAGAACTTCAGAGATATGCTGATCATGACTTTCATTTTGTCTCTGTTGGAATTGGAAATGTGATAAAGGACTCCATCGAAGTCTGCAAATGTGACTTCAACAGCTTCTGGCTTGTTCCCTGCCTGCGCGCTCTCCAGCTTTAGGCTGAGGGTCTCCTCGATGATGTGGTTATTCACCTCCAGCAGGATCATGGTGGGGCAGTGGGGGCGCAACAGGGTATCCCAGATGCGGTGTGGAAGAATATGGGAAAACTTGGAGACGCCCTGAGCGGGAAAGGAGTCCTGCCTGGAGGGGGACGGAGGGGGCACTCTGGCCTTCTGTCCTTTCGGGATGTCACTTCACAGCCTCCGTTCCCCTCCCAAGTTCAGCAGCCACTCGCTTCCGCTCTCGCTGTCACAGGCAGCCCGCAGGCGCAGAACGTTCGCAGCCACCACTTCCTCTGCAGCGCGCAGGCGCAGAACGTCCGCAGCCACCACTTTCGCTTCCTCAGAAATATTTTTAACAACACAAAAAAATGCGTAGTCTTTTTGTTCTTGTGGGATAAAATTACCCACTCCTTTTGTGATCTTCAAGCACTTCACAGATTTCACCTTGACAGCATATAAAGTCATATGCTTTTGTTATGTGACTGTTCTTCCTTTTTTGAATTCTCCTTTTTTCTTTTTTAAACGTTCGCAAATAGTCTCTTGAACTTCCAGCAGATAGCGTGGGGTTCTTATGTCGAGATTATTCACAAGTCTTGAAGTTTTTAATTTGTAGAATTGTAACGTGTGAGTTTTTGAAAAGAAATAAAGAATTGTGCACTATCCTTATTTTCTCTTCTTTTGCTTGTTCTTCCTTTCATTGCAGGTTAAGCCGCCACAACTCGGGGATGACGAATGGGCCGGCTCCTAAATAGCTGCAGACGCGGAGAGGATTCACCGCTGTCACTCAATGGTAGGTCTTTTCTGGAATGTGGGGATCGGAGCAGTCCGATGAGCCACTCAGGGATGTCTCCGGGACCACAGATCTCACAGGGCCAGACAATGAAGCTTGGATCGGGGAGGAGAGGGTGTGATGATCCAGGAGAGTGGGATGGAGGAGAAGAATTCTCTTTTGAGGAAATAAAGCCAAACAGCCAACTGGGGTTTAGCTGAGTATTTATAGGTGGGCTGTTCTTTCTAGAAGGGCACATGTTTATTTATCATTCAATGGTTCTGGGAAGTCCCTGACTGCAGGCACATGGATAATTCCCAACACGGTATAATTGGTAGCACATAAATCACTCTGAAAAGTACCTGAATAGAAATTCTCTGACTACAGGCACATGGAAAATTATCAAGCATGTGAATAATTACAGCATCTGAAAAAAGGTCATCAGTGAAGCAAGGCTTATATAAACATGTGGAACAAAAACATGAGGCCTTTTAGTCAAATCTAGGGATAATTACAAGCACATGGAACATTGTAAATATGAAGATAATCTAAAGGTTTGGTATAGGCAACAGTGATACCACACTTGGCAAAAATAATTAGTCTAATGTGTGTGAGATTGAGGAGCGACTACATTATTGATAAAGTGATGGGTTGTTGAACAAATGGTACATGCTTGGGTCCAGGAATTAATGATCGTAACCCTTGCCAAGCAGGATTTGACACTGCTTCTGTAGAAAGAAGGTCTGCAGCCACCACCCTGCATATTCTGTTAAGTTCAGAGAAGCAATCTCTGCCCACTCAGGTCACACCATTGTTTGCTCCAGGGGCCTATCACACCTTCTTCACACCTATTAAAGGCTAATCACTGGTTGGGAGAAACTGGATAGACAATGCAAATTAACCCCCAGGAACCACAGGCAGGGAAAAGGTAACTTTCTTAAAGTTATGTTTCCTTAATAATTATTAAAAATCCAACTTCACCAATGAGGTATAAAAATAGTTTATTTAATATTTCTTCCCAGTGTTTCTCTATGGCCCAGCCAGTCTTCCTGCAGTGTTAATTGCTTTTGGGTTCAACATTCAATTTCTACATGTCCTACTTGTAAATACCAAGAACCCTGCCTTGCAGGCTACAAGGCCTACATAGAAGAGACTTCTTAAGACTTAAAAGAGAGGTTTTGACCTGTTAAAAGGATTTATTTTAACAGGTCGAATTACAGTTTTCACACCGCTACAGCCAGGCTAAGGTGCAAGTCCTGAAGCCATGTTTGCACTGCCACAATAGGCGCTGCAGTCCACTAGTGGCATTTAATTTCCAGGCCTTGGGTACACTTTGTATCATATATTAGGAGTTTAAAAACAAGATAAACATGCCAATTAGGACTATTCCTATTACACCATGTTAAAAAGGGGATCACAAGCACTTTACTGCTGGTTAGCAGGGGTAAAGCGCATGGAGTTATAAATCAAGCAACAAAAATAGGGTCCAGCAAGTGCACAAATTCCAGGGTGATCATGCAGAAAATACAGATTTCCTAGTGGTTCCTTCAACACCCTCCCCTAGAGAAATCACTCTGCCCTGGCAGACACCAGAGAAATAGTTGACACACTTCCAATGAGCCTTGGGTTCAGTCTGTCTCTCCTCACAATAGAGGTACCAATTAAAGCTGGTTTCCACACTTCGAAAGAATATTTTTGGGTGGGGACCATGGTTTCCATTTTGTATGTTCCTGAGATAAAAATGAAAAAAGTTTTAAAATGTGTTTACTACTTGCTATTGATTGTGTCAATGTCTTATACTTTCTCACTTTTTTCAACCTTAGCTAATTCTGAAAAAATTTAACAAAAATGTTTTGTTTCCTGTGATAGTGCCCTACCTTCCTTTTCTACCGATTCTCCCTCAGTTTTTTTCATAGCAATCTGTAGAGTATTTAAAGTCAATAGATGTATTCACTTATAAAAGTTCCCCGTGATCTAAAAAAGATAGAGCTTTATTTAGAGCTTGGCAGACAAGATACTCCATCAAAACATGACGGATATTTCATTATCCGTATTACAGGTGCCAAAGGCGATAATGCACTTGAAATGGACAAGACATTCGCCACATTTGTGATGGAGCATTCTGTCTGCCAAACTCTAAATAAGGCCCTTGGTCTTGAAATGTTGACTATTTGCGTGTAAATTATAAAAATTATTAATGTTATTATTTTTATTTTCAACATTTATGTTTTGTAACATTCTTGTTTTCCAATCGAGAGCCATCATAAAATGGTTTTTTAGTGCTTTTTCCTTTTATTTAAAAGAAAACAATATTTAAGATATAGGGCCTCATTTACAAACCCATTGCGCCGCAGTTGCCTCACTTTTTTAGGTGCAACAGCGGCGCAGTGTGCCTGGCCATATTTACAAGGCCACGTAAAGTCACCCTGTGTGACTTTTTTCACAATGTATTGTAAATAAGGGCCCCTTTCACACATTACTCTGCGTTAAAGGGGTGTTACATGGTTGTTGCTGTGGGTATTCCCACACAACATCCATGGAACCTGACACATTTCCAGATTTAATACGTGCCGTAACCCTGGGAAGCGTCAGAATCATACGCCTCCCAAGAGGAGGTGTAGAAGAGGCGTAATGAAGAGAAATACTTTTATTTCTCCTTGTTTTTGGATCTTTCTATGTGTGCTGCATTTTGCAGCACACATAGAAGGAGCAAATTGCCTTAAGTGATTGTCTATGTGCAGGAAGGTGCCCCTTCCTGCACCTAAACAATCATCCCTGCAAAGCAGGCACCCTTGCACCATGGCGCAAAGGTGTCTGCATTAGTGCACGGCTACTGTTTGTGCGCCGGCGCAAGGGAGAAGGACAGAGATGCGCCGTATCTTGTAGATACAGCACAATAATGCCCTTTTATTTTAACGCACGGCAGCGCAGCAGGAAGGCTTGCTGCGCTGCTGTGCATCAAACTATAGTAAATGAGGCCCTTAGTCCTTACCTGATTTGCTTGTATTTTCTTTTTGTTTTCTGGGTGGGTTTCAGAATAATATTTATTAGAATCTTGTATTTAATCTGCTCAGGAGCCTTGATTTGTTTCTCACTGATTCTCAATTTCACCTCAGTGAATCTGTATGTTGGTGTCAAGAAAAGAATAGAAATTAAAAAAAAAATATTATCTATTTTCTTTCTTTCTTTCTGTTGGTAGTTTTAGTAACCTCATTCTCGCTCTAGGCCCCATAGGTCTGATTGACAAAGGTAATCTACACTTTTGAGTTGTTTACCCTCTTGAGTAAGTTTCTTACTTTTTGGCTATTCACAAAATATGAGTGTAAGTTACTACTAACAAACAACAGCTGTAAGTCAAGTACCACACAGGGCCAAACACTGGTAGAACAACACCCTCTTACAGAAAATAATGGTGATAGGTAATTAAAATACCATCCGATATTAAATAATGTTAAATTAAATTATTTAAAATAGTTAACTTATGTTTGTAATAAGTATTAGCATTGATAACACATGTATACGTTCTCAAAATAATGATGTAAACATGATAAAGACATCAGTAACTGAATGTATGTCAATAAAATCTGTTATTAAAAAAATAGTTAACTTATAAATAAATATAATTTAATGTTAAAAATATATAAAAATAGCACATATTTATTTTTTCAATCAATCATATAAATCTTTATTTATTATTTAAATACAAAAATATTTTTATACCCTATTTTGAATGTATAAATGAATGTAACAATACTTTTAGATCACATCAAATTAAATTAATGTTAATTAATTCTGTATATCACTTAAATAACTATTAATGTATACGAAAACATTATTATTTTTTTCTAGGTGAAAATTAATTTTTTTTATTTGAACTTCAGAAAAATAATTGTAACCTAATTTAATATATTTACATCTATAAAAGTTTTGATTAAAAATTAAGAGCCTCTTTACGATGCGAGTCGGACCGTGTTTCACGGTCCTGTCGGAGGCGGTTGGATCGCCAAAGGTCTCGTCGGAAGGGGTCGGCCTGCTGTATTACAATGCATGTTAATAGGCACTTTTTCGACCACCACGGTCCCTCTGTTAGGAAATCACGACTGCGGTGGTGTCGGAAAGGACCAATGGAGGGCGTCGAACAGCGGAACGTCTCAAAATCCGCCCGCCAAATTACGATGTGCCATTCTGACGATGATATCTTGGCGGTCCAACTGGCTCATCAGAGTTGGCGGAAAGGGAGGAAGGAGAGGGCCAAAGCCACCTGTACACAGCTCCACACATTCTGTGCCACCATGGAGCCTATCGCACACGTCCTGCTGCTGCTCTACCTGCTCAAATCTGTTCCAATTACACACCGTTGTGAAGCAACCGCCGGTAAGTCTCACAATTACCTCTGTACAGTCGGTCCAAAGTCAAGCGATGTACCGCCATGAACAAACAGGGGCAGAGCTTGCACAGTATGGGTGGGGGGTTGTGTGAGTAACATGTCCCCAAGTCAACATGCGGGGGGAAATGTTGCCAATACATTTTGTATGAGAAGCATGATGTTAGGGGGCCTGTTGAGTAGTGAGAGTAGCATAGCAAGGCTTGAAGTGGTTGGGGGTCTGCCGGTGGTTACTATCTGCAGGCCAAAAAATCTGATGCAGACATGCCTCCCATCAGACTCTTCATATTTGCCTTCACCCTCAGTGCGCTGCATTAAATCAACTCAGCAGCAGAATTTTTACGGCAGATGTAACTGCAAAAACACTTGCAATACACCATTCCCAGTGTTGGCTGCTCAATACCGAGGCAGTATTATAACATAATGCAATGATGACACAGTAGACATCCATAATAAGTAATACTACTAACAACCATTGGCAAATCCAACAGTCCTGGCTACATGTATGGGCAATGCAGCTCCTAGTATCACATATCTAAATGTTTTGCTATGTCAGTAGGAGGACAAATTGCTGATCATCTCTGAAGCTTGTGTGCTGATGTGTGCATTAAATAGAGTCACTAAACATCCCCTCCACATCAATGATATAGGAATCAACTTCTGTGACACCCTCACATTGCTATTAAGCTAGGTACTGTTGTCATATCGAACTGACATCAGTATGGATGTCTCAGGAACCTAAAACACCCCTTCACTGCTAAAGTATCGCAATAGGCCGTCACACATTATCTACATTAAAAAGGAAAGGCTGGGAAATGGAATGCACACAGCCCACAGTGGCAAACATTTGAAGTCCACAATGCAAAGACTCCCTGCAGAAATGGGTTACTCAAACCAGGGGCATTCATGGCAGGTGAAGAGCCAAGGCCACAGTTCATATTGCATCTGCCTCACAGTCTCCATGCTCCCAGGACCAGTGGCATAAGGTTAAGCAGGGATACAAAATATTTTCACAAAGTGGCCTGCACATGTAGCTATTGTGTAAGTGCAAGTTCTTTTAAAAATAACTTAGCAGCAACAGTAGTTGTCAGACATCCACTAAACATATTTTGACACAACACACATGTAAATGGTTATATGTGCATCCTAAGTACCACATAGGTATGGCAATACAACACCCCCCATGTGTGGAGAAACAAGTACCAACTTGGCACACATCAAACACATATCCACCGTACAGCTAAGGTGTCACAGTAAGCCCAAACACCTTGACAATGGCCAAGGCAAGCTTCAATACTTACCATAGCAGATACCACACAATGCATTGTCTGCCTCAATAGGAACTCTACCCACATATGTATCCATTGAACCTGGACCCTCGGCCTCTGTAACTCCATAGCTTGTCCCAGTTCTGACTATACTAACCACTGCAAATGGATCAGCTATCATGGTCAAACAAACACACCTGTAGACACACATTCTAAAATATACAAATGCAGCGATTGGTATCAGTAGCAATGGCAGGACACAGGGCTTCAACTCAAAAAAGTTTTTATTTCAGACAAGAAAGTTCAGCTGTAAAACAAAGCCCAATGGCCAGTCCATTTTCATAAGTGCGGTCCAGCACACTGCTGTGCCACAAACCTGCCTTCATCAGCACTGACAGGGAAACCTGTCCAGGGAAAGGCATCAAGTGGGCAGGTCAGGCACCCCAATAAATGTCACTCAGGTGGGCTGGGGTTGGGATTGGGAAGGCTAGGTTGGTCTGTGGAAGGGTGGGTATCAGGTTGGAGAGGACCGGGTTGGGCAGTGGGAGGGTGGGTATCGGGATGGGGAGTGCTGGTTTGGGCTGTGGGAGGCCTTGAAGGTAAGTATGGTGTAAGGAGGGAGGGAGCAGCAGTTTTTTCCCTTTTTTCCCTTTTTGAAGATTTGCTGTGGGGTGGGGAAGGGGTCCTTTGTGTTCCAGGCAGGGGTGGGACAGTTCGGGGACATTGACCCCTCTTCTTACTCTCACTTTTTGCAGGGATAGAAGTGAGAGGGAAGGGTAACGTGGGAAACCAGACCTGGGTTTGGGAGGGGGCTGGTCAGCTGTGGCAGGGAAGAGGTCAAGGGCAGTAAGGCAGACTTCTTGGGGGGAAGTGTGAGGAGGTGACACAAGGGGTGGGCTTTTGGAGGTAGAGGGATTCGAGATCTGAGGTGTGGCTGTGTCTGCTTTTGTATCAATGTATGATGTGCATGTTGCTGCTGGTGTTGTTGTAGTGTCTGGGTGTGTGATGTGGGTAGTAACAGTGTTGGGTGGTGTGATGTCTTGCTGCATGGATGTAGTGTCTACTGGTGTGGTGTCTTGCTGCATGGATGTAGTGTCTGCTAGTGTGGTGTGTGAATGCATGGGTGTAGTGTCTGCTTGTTGTATTCCGCTTTAGGTGTCCGTATATAGGTTTTCCTGAAACATGTCCTTATATAGGCACAATTCGCATTGCCCTTATATAGGTATAGAATCCCAGTCCTTATTTAGGCATTAGCCATGCACTCCAAATACAGGCATGGTCACCGACATCCGTCCACCCTAACGTCACAATGAGTTCTTAGAAACCAGACCCTTAAGCTCTCAGGAGTTCCCCTAGCACAGGATTATTGATTTCTCCAAGAACTCATCTATTATGTATGAACCGTTATACCTTAGGGGTTCATTCCTGACGTCTTCCTCTGTCCGACTTCACGTCAATGCTAACATTCCAGTACCACGTATAAATATACCTTCCCTTGCCCAAGCAAGTTAGAGGAGACCTCGACTTCAGAGGAGCCCGTATCCCGGCCTGACGCACTGAGAAGACGCTGTCATTCCTGCTCGCAGAAGAATCCAGCTTACAGTGTTCTGACTCCCTTCGCGGGGTGTTAGAGTTCCAGATCCGGCAAGAGATTCCCACCTCTCTCATTCTCAAGGTATGGAGCTGACTAGAACCTAGAGGGACTCTTGGCATACTAGACTTAACTTACTCTTAGTATACCATACTAGAGAATACTCCACCTACTTCTTACCTTTCCCTACACCTAGACTAGGTTAGGTACATTGGGGTAGAACTAGCTTAGAGACGCATCGTATGAGTACTCGCATTTTTAGCTCATGTTATTTATGTACGTGAATATATGCTAAAAGATAATGCTAGCGCAGTAATATTTATTTCTACTGCTTACGCTGTACATTATTTATCTTGCATACTGTCTTGTGATCATAACAGCACATATCTCTTACACGAGAAACAAGACTGTTCAATAAAACCTTTTTATTGAAACGCCCATCTTTTCTTTCTGTGTAACTCTGCGGAAACTAAGCATGCACGATTGACTGAGTGAAACTGTTATCCATTGTTTCCACGATTCTGAGACGTGTTCCGATTCTAAAGGGAAACAAAGTAGTCATGTTTATGCGGTTGCCAGACACTACTCCCTTCTTGTTCTCAATGAGTTTCTAGTGGCCTCTGAGCTAGCTGGCACAAAAGTAATTAAGTTTAATATACTCGATAGGGACATACCGACCTCAGTCCTATGTCAAGCCTATAGGGTATATTATTCCAATGCGCAGAGCCTATTAGGGAAATAGGAACTACACTAAATGGCGCCCAAATGTTTGGTAAGGCAGTAATTTAACGCTAGATACTGAGTAACTCAGTCGTGCTTTTCCGCCAAAACTAAATAGGACAAAAAACCCTATATATTAGTTGTTTGGTTTGTTCAACGTTGAAGGATACAGTGTTCCAAAATATTGTGCACCTTATCTTTTGTTTCCTTGAAACTTGTTCTACATTTTTCAAAAAACAAATGTCCGAACACGGGGACAATAACACCGGGAACGATGTATCTGCGGCTGACCTAGTCATAGCTGCTTTTAACTTTACAGGTTTAAATGAAACCGAGGAGGGTGTTATAGACATCCATCCAAACTTAAGAAGAGCCATCACTCTAAAACTTATAAAACACGGCCTACCACCAGGAGGCGGTAGAGCAGTTTTCGTGATAGAGGCACACGAATCCTTTCAGACAGAGGTATTCTATTCATGGATAGTATTCCCTGAATCAAATCCAGTAACAAAACTGTTTCACTTCTACAAAGAAGATGAACCACCAGAGGAATATATTCCTTTCGAGGATATTGAAATTCCACTAACATACCAGGAGCATCAGCTCTGGTTTAAAGGCGCCCTAAAACATCACAGAAACCTTACCAGGCTCGGTCCACTAGGTAGACCAGGAGCAACATGGCCGATTCTAGCCGGCTACACTCTCATCCTGACCTCGATATAATGTCAGACGAGGAATTACTTACTCAACTTACAGAGTTAATAAAAATCTACAGACAATTAGTCCAATATGTAATGCGGACTTTCACAGTCCAACCACCATTGACCATTCCAAATCAAACCCCTCAACAGGGGAATACACTAAAAATCACACCACAATTGGAAGGCTGCACCACTTGGGGCTCAGTCTTTGCTGCCATCTATACTAAAACACATGGTGTTCCGTCAATTGCAGTAATACCAGATGTCCTGAAACAAATTCAAAACGAATACGGGGCAGAGCCTGCTCTGAATTTAGGTATGAAATTACTGAAAAACTTTGACCAGGTCTCAACAATAATATTATCTAATATTAAAGGAGAGGCAGCAGCAGTGGCGATCCGCCAACGATTAAGGGAATTTGATGTAACAGAACATCAAACTGAACTACCCAGAATAATAGAACAATCAAATGCAGAATTAGGCAGAGATAGTTTGGGTGGAAGACCATTGAAGCCAAAACTATCTGAAAGTCCTGAGAAGGACTCCATTAAACAAACTCCTACATCTTCTAAAAAGAAGTGGGAAACTAACAAACAAAATTCAAACAAGAAACGTTCTCAATCCCGAGGTAGGTCCCCTCACAAGGAGCCCTCTGAAAGGAGGTATAACCTCAGGAATAGGGATAATTTAAAAAAGCCTGACAGGTATCAAGATACTGATACACGTTCCTCTCGTACCTTTCAGATATCGTCACAGACATCGGAAAGAAGAGGACGGTCAGAACATAGAGAAGAACGCGTGAAATCGAAAGACGACAAACACGTTCCGAAAAATAAATCAAACCCTCAATTCTCAAAAAAGAAGGTAGCAGGTCTGAAGATCAGACATGCCGAGGATACTGAGAACTCAACTCAAGAACGGAGAATGGGCTCAGACAATGCTGGACAGTGCGGCAGAAGTCACAATAGCTCGCCAGAACCTGAAGGAACTTCTGGAGACAGTGGACTTGAATGAGTACATCACAGTTGAGACTGTAAACACCAGGGTTAGTACTCCACAAAAGTTATATGAAATAACACTCCGAATGGAGGGAGACATACCAAGAAAGGTGAAAACACTCTTTTGGGAGAAACTTTCATGGGGTTATGACATACTTCTAGCAGAAAAAGACTGGCCACCACAATTTGTCAGGGAGTGCCCACATGGTGAGGACATTATTATGCCTGCCTTCTCCAACCATATACCAATTCACATAAAATATACTTATGCCAGGAAATGGGCAGTTGCCCAGGCCCCAGCATTATACAAAAATCATGTAGGATGGGATGAGGACTCACCTCACCACAAAATACATCTAAAAAATGAACCTACTGCACAAAGGCAGTACCCAATAAAGCAAGAAGCTAAAAAACAGGTCAGGGAGATCTTAGATCAACTTGAATACCAAGGGGTGATTGAAACATGCACCTCCTCAATGAACAGTCCTTTGTTTCCGGTCTCCAAACCAGACAATACATATCATCTAGTTTTGGATTACAGACACTTAAACACTTGTTCAAAAACATTTGCAGTGCAAAATGCACATAGTACAGCATTAATGAATAACATTGTGCGTAAAAAATATAAAACCACATTGGATATCTCAAATGGTTTCTTTTGTCAAAACATAGCACCTGAAAGCAGGTACTTAACAGCTTTCTCAATAAGGGGGACCCAGCGTCATTTTTGTCGACTCCCACAAGGGTTCAAGAACAGCCCGGGGTTATTCTCAGCAAGGGTAACAGAGTTACTACAAATTTATGATAATGAGGCATTGTCATATGTCGATGACATCTATCTGACAGACGATGACCTAGATAGGCACTTGAACAGGGTGAGCACCATTATATTGGGCTTCGCCTCTGAGGGCTATAAGTTCAACTTTAAAAAATCCAGAATTGCCCATCTCAATGTACTTTTTCTAGGATATGAGCTTTCAAGTGAAGGAAAGAGCTTGGCAGCCAACTTTTTAGAAAGGTGTGCGCTGCTCCAACCTCCAAAAACGCTGAAAAATTTACAATCCATCCTGGGTTTCCTAAATTTTGGAAGAACTTACATTCTAAATTACGCAGAAAGGGTTAAACCTCTCTACGCATTAATCAAACCTGATTTTTCAATCAAAAATTGGACACATGAACACACAGAAATCTTGCGTTCACTCCAAGCTAACATGTTAGCAACAAATCACTTACAAACTCGCGTAAGTCAACGCAACTTAGTGATCCGAATAATTTCGGGTCAATGCGGATTCAACTACTTAACATTTAATGAGAGTGAAAAAGTACCAATAGCATACAAATCACATTTGTATACACAAGCAGAAATGCGCTTCACTTCAACTGAAAAAATACTGACAGCAGTTCAAACTGCAGTAGCAAAAGAAAGAGCTCTAGCCCAAGGGAAACGCATTATTGTCGTAACCCCAGTACCGGCCTTAGAGGTGGTAACTAAAGCGAGCATTCCAAATGCTAAAGCATTACATCCTAGATGGATACAATGGGTTAATTCTCTTGCTGCAACAGATGTTGAATATGTTTTTGATCCTGTTTTAAAAACACAAGCGTTCCTGCAATATGAACATGAATGTCCTCTGCCCACTGAAATTCTGCCTCTCGATCAGTATGAATTTATAATTTACACTGACAGATCCGCACAACCCGGTACAGGGAGTAAGCAAGCTTACAGTGCAGCGTGCGCAATCGTTAAAGGTCGCATGCGCGATGGTAACTTCAGACCAATGGTCACTAAAACTCAATCTCTAGGAGATTGTACAGCTCAGCGAGCTGAACTACAAGAATTCAAACTGGCACTTGAAAGTACAGATCGCGAATTCCCCACACTAATAGTGTGCGATTCTTTCTACTGTGTGCAGTCATATAATGAATATATACAAAATTGGCTTGAAAATGGATTCAAAGATGCAAAAGGTGGCACAATAAAGCATAAAACGCTTTGGGAACAAGTAGTTCAGTTAAAAAACGAACTACCAAAGGCTCACGTGATTCACACACTGAGTCATCAACGTGATGGCGTTCACGTTGCAGGGAATTCATTGGCTGACGACGCCGCAAAGGGGGCTGTTCAGACGGCTTCCGTAGCTGCGATCACTCGTTCAAAAACGAGAATAGACAGTGAGATACTGTTGGCTGTCAATGCTACAAGCAAAGGCAGTGGTGCAGCGTTACCTAAAAAATTTCCACTCAAGTACGCTTATGTAATTGATGCGAACAACGTTCCTTTTGCTCGAATCCCTGGAGTGGGGGATAGGGTAATTCCAAACATGGAACGTAGAGCAGCTTTGATTTATGAAGCACATCTGTGGGAGGGTCTGTCACATCAAGGGATCTCTAAAACAATATTGACTTTAAAAGAGATGTACTGGTGGCCTGGAATGAATACACAGATTCACATCTTCATCGATGACTGCATAGACTGTAAGGTACAGCGTGATGCAGAACGCCACCAGACACCATGCTACGAAGTAGCCTGCCCAGTACAGACACCATTGTTAGACAGCATTAGACTATCTACGCGCAGGCGTCCTTTTGGACAAATGCAATCCCACAAATACTAAGTCAAGGTTCCTATGGATATGGCCTCAGCGCTCAGCTGACGCTCGAACTGTTATAAAAGATTTGCAAGTCTTTATCGTCACATACACAAAAGTTACGCTACATTCTGACAAGGGCCCTGCATTTAGCTCTCGGGCTTTCAAAGAAGCCATGGCCAGTCTGGGCGTTGCATTGCGGTACTCCTCTCCGTTTCATCCTGAGGAAAATTCTGTTGTGGAAAGGAAAAACCGGGACATAAAGCAGTCTATAACAGCTAGGGTATTAGGTTCGGGTGATGGGTGGGTCAAACATCTTTATGGGGTCCAACGCTCATTAAATAATTTGCCAAGAAGTTCTCTAGGGGGGGTCACTGCATATGAGGTCCTATTTGGGACAAGAATGTGGGTTCCTGATCTCGAATGTAAAGGCACAGTGGTGGAAAATAAACCCTTTGATATCAAAGATCGTTTGGCTGTTTTACAGGATCTAAATGAACTAAGATCGAAACAAAGCAACGTGTTCCTGCAGCCAACCACCACTGGGGAGAAACGAGCAGTCCCAGCAAGGCCTGTCTTGATTCCAAAAGTTGGGGATCTAGTCAGAGAGAAGATTGCAGACAAGAAGGAATTTGGACCTTCTTACAGACAACCAGTACCTGTCCTGGCCATACACGGAACAAGAACAGCACTTCTGCCGCCCCTTGCTGGAAAAAAGGAGAAGAGATTTGTGTCAATCGACCTCATCAAACCACAGTATGTGGCCAATACTAAATAGTAGGCCTTGTGGACTCTGACCTAGTAGCAGACGCACTCCTCTCACTACTATCCAAGAGGTTCAGACTGAAAGACTGATAACCATCGAGTATTCAGCAGTAACAGATGAAGGACTAAGCAACAATGCTATGGAACTCATCCCTCTTGAAACTCAAGTAACAGTTCGTCCAAATACACCTGTCTACACCAATGTAGCAAGTGATCAACTGGTTCCAGCAATTTTGACAAATCCTGATGCAATTCCAACAATTGACAGAACTGCTTCTGGCTATTTCATTAACTTTGATACGTTTTCTGAGGATCTGAGTGAGCCTGAAACGACGCCAGCATCAAAAACTTTTAAACAGCAAGTACAAGACTTTTTTCATTTCCTGAGAAAGACTTATCTGGTTTCACCATGGATTGAACTGTGGATTATTTCTGGAATATTTTTCTTTCTGCTTTGGCTAGCTTTGGTTATGACTATGAGCGTGCTTATAAATGGCAGATACATCCATTTGGACATTGAAAGTAAAGATGTGAACTTACTTTTAAAACCACACAAATCATCCCATCGTGAAGCAAGAGACTTGTCAGCAGTGAACGTCACAGCCGTTCCTATACAGGATGGTATAGTGTGGGACAAAACAGATTTCGATATCTTTGGCCCTACAGAACTTTTGAACATTCCACATTTATTTAAGATTTCACTAAGTGATTTTATTTCATCCAGTACCTATTCTGATGATTGGGACTTTGAAACTGTGAATGATATGATGTTTGATCTAGAAAGGTCTGCTGCATTTTCTAATAATGAATATTTAGAGGGTTCATCAGACTATGAACAGCTGTATTGCTATAACCACTATGGTCATCATTTTTTGCATAAATCTGCAACACCTAGAAATGTGTTTATGTTTAACCAATGGGAGCATTGTCCTACACCACCAAAAGGTAGTTCAAAAACGTTTGCTAAAAAGTTTCCATATTTTTCAGGATACAATACATCTGATCCAAAAACATTTTACTATAAAAATGTAAACAAAACAGGACTGAAAACTATGTTAACTAATACAAAACAGATTTACTCTGCAGCATTTATTGCCCAACTGTCTAGACATGGTTTCGACTTGTGGAAAGACACAATAGACACAAAATCTGTCTGGGGTTCTAAAGATTGGCAAGTGCAGGGGATAGAAGCTTTGTTTAGAGCATGTATCATCCCTCAGCAAATAATGTTTTTGAATGACACTGTGCAACAAACGTCTTGCCTTGGTTTAGCCAAGATCAAAGACATGAAAACACCTTCTGTACCAACACCTGCCAGTAATAACAATACACAGGCAGCGGTTACAGTTGACACAATACTACAACTCAACAGAACAAATCCTGATTGGAGAAAATGGTTGATCTGGCCCACAGACACAAACATCTGTCAAGCAAGATTCCTGAATAAAACACAGGGGTTTACTATCCATAGGCCAGACCCACTATACGTCCAAAGACAACATTTGGGGGATAGTAACAACATACAGTGAAGGAAAATTATGCCTCGATTGGCTGCAAAAATCTAAACTTAAGGATGTGAAACAACACTTATCTTTACTTAAAGAAGACGCAGACCTTAGGGAATTCTTGCTTGGACCAAGAAAACCTCGTCAAAAACGTTTCATATATGCCGGCATCTATGCTGCTTATAATGAAGCATGGAAGGTTTCACAGGCAGAGGCCGCAGAACGAATGCGTGAACTTGATCGTATTAACTTAGAGAAAACTCTCAATGTGGTCGACAATGGGTTAACAACTTTGTCATCCAGAATTTATTCATTGGACAACATTGTATCCACTGCTATTGACATACTGGAACAAGATTTAGCCATGTTATAACAAGGCCAATCTCAGTTACGTTCTATTATGTTATTAAGCTGGACGCTGCAATCTTTGCGTGCGGGCTATGTGCCTTGGCGTTTTATCAACACGTCGGCTCTGTTTGCAGAATACAATCTAACTGATAAACAGATCAAACTGGCACAAAGAGGAGCGAAGTATACAGTGCTGAGCATTGAAAAACTGGAGAAATTACCATTCACAGTGGCAGAAAAACCAGCTACAGAATGGCTTATTCATGGCAAAATCACTCTGCCTGTCACTACTTTTCAGTTTCAGTATTGCCTCAAACAAATGCAAGAAGGAAAATATGAAAGGTTGGGTAAAGAATACATTAAGACATCCTGGACTTTACCTTACGAATATAGATGTTGGAGTGGGGATCGTGAAGTGTTTCTAAGCAGTACACACTGTGAAAATGCACTAAGCGGTTCGCTCATTTGTCAGGACATCTCTTTACACGGGGCTTGTAATGGTTCTGTGGCAAATTTGTCCTGCCACCAGCAGGGTACACCAGCTACTATGATTAATCCAACGTTTGGCCAACTTTCTAACGGGAGTTACCTCATGTTGAATGATCAGAGTTGCTGTGGCATGTTGCCAGGCATCCCATATCTAGTAACGGTGGACTCCAGGGTCACTTGCTGTATGCAAGTATTGTTCCCCCAATAGACACAGTCAGGGAGTCGCCTTTATGGCCTTCATTGAATGTTTCTTTTATACGATTTGATACTTTAAGCAGAATGAAAGCCATGCTTATACAACAAACAGTGCCTCTGACCTCGGCCAAAGAAATCTATGATTTACAAGTTGCAAGGACTTCGGCTGAGATACAGGCTTTAATTCGTACAAACTGCCCTATACATTTCGTAGAAATGATGGGACGTATCTTTAACATGTCTGATACGAGCGGAATTGTACATGTATTTAAGACCATCTGCTCAGGACTGTTAGCACCCTTCCAAGCAGTCCTCGGAATCCTCCCAAACTTCGCAAATTCGGCGTTTGGTGGTGTGCCGTTAATTCTAGCACTTGTTGCAGGAATCCTATTTCTATTCCTACTACTACGCTATGGCAAGCCTATTCGCCAACATCACTGCGAGCGATGTGGAGAAAGCTCTCCTTGAACGGAAGTGCCGTGAGCGAGTAGTACAGCTTTTGGGCATGCCTCATCTACGGGAACTTAATACAATGTGGTTCCTGTCATTCAGACCAATCTGGCAAGATTGCATCTTACCTGTTCTACGCTGCCTGCTTTGCGGTGAAGAATGCGTGCTAGACACCTGTCTGACACTCCCATCAGTCATGCCAACGGATGTCGTTACTCTGCTGGACCCGATAACGGCCCATGCTCTGTGTTGTCCCCAGAGGCTACCAATCCTGATGACGGCATTCATTGAGATCTCACAGACGCTTCCTGCAGCTGCTGAGGTACGAGATGGATCAACAGGCACACAGGTAACAACGGACGCGAACATTGCATCTTCTGCTGAAGGCGATGTTTCTCATCTCTGTGCAATTAACCTTCTGAACGAGGTGTTCCAAATGTCACCAACTTCGGTGGACGATATTTTGGCTACGAAAATAGATGATCTCATGTTTACACCAGACCCATACACTGACTTTGATTCAGCTCACAGTGTACCAGGGAAGCAATGAAATTTGGCCTTCATATTTTCGAAACTTGGAACTTTTCCCAGAATTGAACTTTTTCTTTTTAAATTTTTGAAAATACATGGCAAAACAATCTGCTTACAGTAGAACTAGTCTTATAAAACGGACTTCTTTGAACTCTTCCAGGGACACATTGTCACCTTACTTGTCTAACATTTCATTTAATACCATGATATGCAATGGCTTTGATTTTTGAAAACTTGTCAACCATTTCATCATATGCATATATTTCTGTTTATTCATTCATGTTGCATATATTTCAATTATATGCTTAGAATGAAAACGATGCTTTAAATGTACAGTACCTATTGCATTCAACAGTTTATTTTAAACTTCTTTTAAAATGCTTTTAGAAATGTTTTTAGCAACATGTAGTACTCAATTTAATGTTTAGCATTTAATGTTTAGCATTTAGTATTATCGTTCATTCGAAAGTGGAGTGGGTGTTGTATTCCGCTTTAGGTGTCCGTATATAGGTTTTCCTGAAACATGTCCTTATATAGGCACAATTCGCATTGCCCTTATATAGGCATAGAATCCCAGTCCTTATTTAGGCATTAGCCGTGCACTCCAAATACAGGCATGGTCACCGACATCCGTCCACCCTAACGTCACAACGAGTTATTAGAAACCAGACCCTTAAGCTCTCGGGAGTTGCCCTAGCACAGGATTATTGATTTCTCCAAGAACTCATCTATTATGTATGAACCGTTATACCTTAAGGGTTCATTCCTGACGTCTTCCTCTGTCCGACTTCACGTCAATGCTAACATTCCAAGACACCTACCAGGTATAAATATACCTTCCCTTGCCCAAGCAAGTTAGAGGAGACCTCGACTTCAGAGGAGCCCGTATCCCGGCCTGACGTACTGAAAAGACGCTGTCATTCCTGCTCGCAGAAGAATCCAGCTTCCAGTGTTCTGACTCCCTTCGCGGGGTGTTAGAGTTCCAGATCCGGCAAGAGATTCCCACCTCTCTCATTCTCAAGGTATGGAGCTGACTAGAACCTAGAGGGACTCTTGGCATACTAGACTTCACTTACTCTTAGTATACCATACTAGAGAATACTCCACCTACTTCTTACCTTTCCCTACACCTAGACTAGGTTAGGTAAATTGGGGTAGAACTAGCTTAGAGATGCATCGTATGAGTACTCGCATTTTTAGCTCATGTTATTTATGTACGTGAATATATGCTAAAAGATAATGCTAGCGCAGTATTATTTATTTCTACTGCTTACGCTGTACATTATTTATCTTGCATAGTGTCTTGTGATCATAACATCACATATCTCTTACACGAGAAACAAGACTGTTCAATAAAACCTTTTTATAGAAACGCCCGTCTTTTCTTTCTGTGTAACTCTGTGGAAACTAAGCATGCACGATTGACTGAGTGAAACTGTTATCTATTGTTTCCACGATTCTGAGTCGTGTTCCGATTCTAAAGGGAAACAAAGTAGTCATGTTTATGCGGTTGCCAGAAACTACTCCCTTCTTGTTCTCGAGGAGTTTCTAGTGGCCTCTGAGCTAGCTGGCACAAAAGTAATTAAGTTTAATATACTTGATAGGGACATACCGACCTCAGTCCTTTGTCAAGCCTATAGGGTATATTATTTCAATGCGCAGAGCCTATTAGGGAAATAGAAACTACACTACATGCTGATGTGGTGTCTGGATGCATGCCAGTGGATGCGGTGGTGAGGAGAGCAAGTGCCTTGGGAGTGAGTGTGTGCCTGTGTTTTTCTTTATGTTTGTGTTTGTGTGTGCTGTGTGGGGATGTTGACATGGATGCATGCTTATGTGTACGCATGCTTTGGGCAGGTTTGGGAGTAGGAATTTTGGATGGGGAGGAGGATGGAGGTGGGGTGGAAAATTGGAAATGGTGGAAGCTGCTGTGAGTGTGGAAGCCACAGCCTTAAAAAATCTATGTAGTGCAGAGATGTCAGCGAGACCATCGCTGTCAGCTGTGTGCCCTGCACCTGTATTGCATTTAGCACTGCACTCAGACCCACAGAGATGTGCCTCAGTATGTCAATGGCTTCCACACTCAGGGCAGCAGGCACGACCGAGGCAGGAGGTGAGGTGTCTGTAGAGAAGGAGACTCCCCTCCTCTTGAGGGAGCAGGCATGGACAGCTTGTTGGGGAGCAGCACTGAGGGTGGCAGAGGGTGGAGATGGAAGGGGGCTGGTGGACATGGCTGGAGTGAATGGAATCTCTGGCTGGTTCACCACCACCACGGATTGCACACTGGAGGACGACTCTGAAGTTGTAGAAGCATTGTCTGAAGGCTCCTCCAGGGTACTCTCACTACCATCCATGCCACTGGTTCCATCGGTGTCACTCCTGCGACTGGACCCAGTCTGGCCTACTGCTTCCCCAACTCTCACTGCCCTGTCTCCTTCGCTGTCCTGGGTTGATGCTGCAAAAATAGTAGGAGTCGGTTAATTGCTATTGCGTGAACACACTGGGCAAACAGATCCTAACGCAAAACATTACACAATTTCACAGATCACACCAACAAGGATGACTACATTGGCACAAACAATGGCACAAACACATGCATGATTGCTACATGACCTGTGCACACTTACACATAATGGTATAATTACCACTGTCAGTTCAATCTGCATGTGTGACATTTTTAAAATCAAGCAACATTTGTAGTAGGAAATCACACCAGCCTGTAAACCTAGGCCCTTGTAGCATACCATAGGTACCTGATGTCATCAAATGGGATGTCCAAATGCAAACCATCTCTTCCTATCCACACAAGGCCCTGCAGTCAGCAAATGGTCATGTCTCCCTAACCTACAACATAGAGAACTGCTGAGCACCTGCTACCGCTCTGTCACAGCAATGTGTGACTACCACGGTTGAGGTGACATGGAAGTGCACACTCTATACTGTTCACACTTCTCAAGTGACATGTACACATCTGACCACTGCCAGATGACGCTGTTGTAAGCTGCACATGAGTGGGTTAGCTAGGTGTCACATGTAGTCCCAAAGAGTAGAATGGAGACATTGTGACTCCAAGCGGTGTGAGATATCAGCACAATTCAGCATTATACACGAGTATGGCTAGGAACATCCCCAGTCTATGATGTCCCATATCAGAAGACCTTATGAACTTTGTAAATGTCAATGCCATCACGACACTGAAAGTACATGAGGATTAGGAAATATTCTGTCCACAAAATGGTCGCACTTGAGTTCCAAAGGGAAGGGATTTCACTTTACCTTTCTAGCCTCCAAACACACATACCAATATTGTAGTTAGTGCTGACACACGCATATGGCCCCAACATGTCAGCATGTCTCCCCCCACTGCAGAGCCTGTGTGTGCAGTTTACACTGCCATGTCGACTTGGCATTTAAAATCCCTTGCCAAACCTTAAACTCCCCTTTCATTACATATAAGTCGCCCCCAACGGTAGGCCCTAGGTTGCCCATAGGACAAAATACTATTTAATTAAAAGGTAGGACATGTACTTTTAAGTTTTACATGTCCTGGTAGTAAAAAACTTCCAAATTCATTTTCACTACTGTGAGGCCTACCCCTCTCTTAGGTTAACATTGGGAATTCCTTTCATATCATTGGAATGTTAAATATAAATACTATTTACTGGTAAAGATGAATTCATCACTACCCTTTTAAAAAGGCCACTTTTAGAAAGATCGATACCAAAGGGGATGATGGACGGAGCGCTAGAGCAAATCAAACACTCACCCCCAGTCAACTGATCTGGGTTTAATCCATCATCATTCTTTAGCTCACTCCACCACCCCAGTTCAGACATGGCCATATGCAAATCAGTCTGACCCTGTGCCTCATGGGAACAGTCCAGCCCGAACTGCCAAGCCATGTCTTCCCTGGACCGGAAACAAGCATCCTGGGACCGGTTTCGGGTTCAAAACCCTCATCAGCCAGGCTATCTTGAATCCAGTGGCAAAGTGAGCAAGGGACCCACGTCTGGGCATACCCTGCCAACTTAGGGCGAACAAAGCGATACCAAAGGGGATGATGGACGGAGAGCTAGAGCAAATCAAACACTCACCCCCAGTCAACTGATCTGGGTTTAATCCATCATCATTCTTTAGCTCACTCCACCACCCCAGTTCAGACATGGCCATATGCAAATCAGTCTGACCCTGTGCCTCATGGGAACAGTCCAGCCCGAACTGCCAAGCCATGTCTTCCCTGGACCGGAAACAAGCATCCTGGGACCGGTTTCGGGTTCAAAACCCTCATCAGCCAGGCTATCTTGAATCCAGTGGCAAAGTGAGCAAGGGACCCACGTCTGGGCATACCCTGCCAACTTAGGGCGAACAAAGCGATACCAAAGGGGATGATGGACGGAGCGCTAGAGCAAATCAAACACTCACCCCCAGTCAACTGATCTGGGTTTAATCCATCATCATTCTTTAGCTCACTCCACCACCCCAGTTCAGACATGGCCATATGCAAATCAGTCTGACCCTGTGCCTCATGGGAACAGTCCAGCCCGAACTGCCAAGCCATGTCTTCCCTGGACCGGAAACAAGCATCCTGGGACCGGTTTCGGGTTCAAAACCCTCATCAGCCAGGCTATCTTGAATCCAGTGGCAAAGTGAGCAAGGGACCCACGTCTGGGCATACCCTGCCAACTTAGGGCGAACAAAGCGATACCAAAGGGGATGATGGACGGAGCGCTAGAGCAAATCAAACACTCACCCCCAGTCAACTGATCTGGGTTTAATCCATCATCATTCTTTAGCTCACTCCACCACCCCAGTTCAGACATGGCCATATGCAAATCAGTCTGACCCTGTGCCTCATGGGAACAGTCCAGCCCGAACTGCCAAGCCATGTCTTCCCTGGACCGGAAACAAGCATCCTGGGACCGGTTTCGGGTTCAAAACCCTCATCAGCCAGGCTATCTTGAATCCAGTGGCAAAGTGAGCAAGGGACCCACGTCTGGGCATACCCTGCCAACTTAGGGCGAACAAAGCGACACCAAAGGGGATGTTGGACGGAGCGCTAGAGCAAATCAAACACTCACCCCCAGTCAACTGATCTGGGTTTAATCCATCATCATTCTTTAGCTCACTCCACCACCCCAGTTCAGATATGGCCATATGCAAATCAGTCTGACCCTGTGCCTCATGGGAACAGTCCAGCCCGAACTGCCAAGCCATGTCTTCCCTGGACCGGAAACAAGCATCCTGGGACCGGTTTCGGGTTCAAAACCCTCATCAGCCAGGCTATCTTGAATCCAGTGGCAAAGTGAGCAAGGGACCCACGTCTGGGCATACCCTGCCAACTTAGGGCGAACAAAGCGATACCAAAGGGGATGATGGACGGAGCGCTAGAGCAAATCAAACACTCACCCCCAGCCATGTCTGAACTGGGGTGGTGGAGTGAGCTAAAGAATGATGATGGATTAAACCCAGATCAGTTGCCTGGGGGTGAGTGTTTGATTTGCTCAAACGCTCCGTCCATCATCCCCTTTGGTATCACTTTTAGAAAGATGGCATTTTTCAGCTCTGGGTGCCTGCAGCCTAGCTCCAATACCCTCCTGGGGTGGGTGACAGCTGGACTTTGTGCATTCCCTCTAGACAGCAACACACAAAGGGAGCTGATGTGTGACTGATGGGCCATCCACATCCTGATGGGTCATCCTGGGCAGGATGGGAGGGAGGAGCAGACATATATACCTGAATAAGCTGTGCCCTGTCCCACACAAAGGGCTGCATACCCCCTGTAGTGAGTCGGGAGCCAGAGCTGGGAGAGAGGACCTCTATGCACCTCAAAGCCCCTCTTTGAAGTCACCTCCACTTGAAAGGCACAACTGGGTATAAGTACTGGGTCTCTGACCCCACCAAATCAGACACTACTGGACCTGTTAAGAACTCACAGAAGGAAGGACTGCTGTGCTGCTACAAGGACTGCCGCTCTGCTGGAATGCTTCTCTGGAAGAACTGCTTTCTGCTGTGCTGCCCTACTGCCTGATACCCTCTTCCCTGCTGATGAAGAACTGGACTCTTTGATTTGAACCCAGAGTGATCTCCAAGGACATGCTGACTTGCCTCCTGTTTAAGACTCACGGATATCAAAATCTTACCCCCTGCTTATGTGCCTGGTCCATTGGATGTGAATCCAGGTGCTTGCTCCAGTGGAACCGACGCATTCTCTGCTGCGTAATCAGAATTGACTCATTGCTGCTGTTCCAGGAACAGAACCGGTGCATCGCACTTGGAACCAGTGCATAACCATCGGAACTGATGCATCAGAACCACTGCATCGCCACCGCTGCAGTTAGAGATGATTGACGCATCTCCTTATCTGCGAGGACAACCCCTAGTATCTACTTCAGAACACACTCATCACTGACCTGGCACTTCATCTTCAAAACCGGCGCATCGCCATCGTTGCTTGAAAAAAATAAATGGATCAACTCGACTGCAAGATCGACACCGACACATCACTCGGCTGGACCCGCATCTCGCTGTTGCGACCAGGATCAAGGTACTTTTATTCAGCAAGCCTTGACTTTGCCATGGGCCTGCCCGACCAGATAACCCCATAGGCACCTATTGCTTCTAGCGCTTTTTTCACTTTTATTCTTCACAAATTCATATCTCGACTTCCACTTATTGGATTGTTGTTGTTTTGGTCTTGTTCTATTTATAATATCATAATCTATTTTTCTAAACTGGTGTGTAGTTTTTTAGTGGTGTTTTTACTGTTGCCCAGTCAGCGATAGGAGAGTCTGGCCCCGGTATCTCGCCGCGACCGACTCCTACCCAGCCGGGCATCGGGCACAGCTCCCCTCTCATCTCCGCTGCTCATCTTCCTCCTCCCCGCCTTTTCTCTGAATTCCCTGGCGACCAGCGTTCGGCGGAACCCATCGCAGCGTTGCCAATGCCTCTTTGATTTCTCCGGATGGCCGCAGAGGAGCTGGGCGGAGGTTCTCCCCTCCTGACTCTCCCCCTGCCTCAGGATTCGACTGCCGCTGCCTTTCCTTACAGCTAGCCTGCCTGCCTCGCCTCCCACAAGACGACTGGGATGATTTGGGTGTTTAGCTGAGGCAAGAATTTCGGCACTGCTTTAAGTGGCTCTCTAAGCCTGGCATTCTTCCGTCCGTGCCGGAGAGGCGCCCCCTCCGGTTTCAACTTTTCTGCCTCCCGTTCTCTGGACTACTGCCCTGGCCCCTGTAACAGTCTTCCCTCGACCTGTGTCACGGATCGGACACTGCTGCCCCCGCTGCCCAGAACTAGTGCGCGTGGACGGCACAGATGTGACTCGGAAATCGACTGCCCTCCCCCTCCCCTGACTCTCTGGCTCCTTTCCCCATCTAGTTCCTCTCCGTGAAATCAGCTCTTGGTTTTTTGGACTTAGCCCCCTTGGCTTTTGGACTTGGACTCATATGCTCCCCGCCATTTTGGGACTATCTTCTATTGACACTCTGGTCCTTGATCCGCCATCTTAGCGATCTTAGTCTTTTCTTCCGTCCCCGCTGGTCTCCAGCTGGGCGACCTTTTGATCGTCTCTCTTTTTCCACGGACCTGCTCCTCGTTTTCAATTTTGTTGATATCTCTGGTACCATTTCCGTTTTGTTTCCCTCTCACTTTTCTGTCCTTATCTGCTTTCCTTACCCTCTCCTTCCTGTTCACCCCCTTTTCCTTCCCTTGCCCCTTAGGTTGTTTTTATCTCTGCTTATCTTCCGCTTTTATTGTTATACCACTGTTTTACGTTGCCTCATCATGCGTCCTTTTTGCCATCCTCGAGTATTCTCATGTCCTTAACGCTTGTTTTTACTGTATAACACTGTGTAATGTATTGTAACTCTGTGTAACTTGCTTCTTGCTGATACTCTTGTAAAGTGCTCTGATACCTCCGGGTCTAGCCAGCGCTATATAAAACTCAACAAATAAAAAATAAATAAATACTGCGTTACTGTTTGAAGTGTTGCACAAATACTTTACACACTGCCTCTTAAGTTAAGCCTGCCTGCTGTATGCCAAGCTACCAGAGGGTGAGCACAGGTTAATTTATGGTGTGAATCTGACTTATATGGAAGGAAGGGTATGCAGTTCCTAGTAAAGATAGTGGGGGAAATGAATAACAGGTTGGTGCTACCCTGGGAATCAGCGGGGAGCGTGACTCTTCAGGAGCAAGTGCCCTCACACACCCAGATGGGTGTCATGCTTCATCATTGGGCGTGCTCAACATCGGGCCGGTGCTGCAATACATGATGGGCACCCACACAGGGGCTCTTTACCGGAGATCTTTTCTTTGTGCTGTATATGAAGCCTGGGTTTGGGGCTAAAGGTGTAGATTGGTGTGATTAATGTGTGTTTGAATGAAAACATTTGCAAGTTAAAATAAGTAAAGCAGTCCTCAAAAAAAGTTTTAATGAGTGAGTCCACTTTCCTAGATTAAAAATGTGGTCACTATCATCAGAAATGATGGTGTATGATAGCTGGTGGGTCAACATGTTTCATGCCCTAATCAGTCTCAAGGATCTGGTGGCAATTCGTCAAGACCAGTTCCTCCTAATCTACATTACACTGTGGTTGGAATCTTGTGAAGACATGTATAATAGATGACCAACCACAGAGTATCTATCTGGGTTACTATAGCTACCTTCAAAGGCGAGGCTAAAAACCGACCAGTAATGTAAAGTAATGAATCACATTATAAATGTTCAAATGGTTATATTTAAAAATCATTTAGTGTGGCATGCATAGCACTGCAAAACATGGCACTCATGAAGTGATTGCACGCAAAGTGTGGTGCGAAAACACAGACAATGAACATAAACGTGACATACAAAAACAAAGATTTCATACACTGTGTCGGTTGGGTTAACTCACCAAATTAAGGTAGCAGTTTGACTCCCACGAGTTAGAGCAGAGCCGCAAGCTAAAAATGCGTGCTGAAAAACAAAGCGATCATGACTCAGAAAGTATGGGGATCCGCTGGGAAATGCAATTAGAACACGTTGCGCAATAATTACACTCCACGCTGTTACTTGAAGCGTAAAAGGTCATTTATTAGGACAAGGTTGTAACATAACATTAACATTAACCCAAACATCATTAACTGTAACATTTTCCTTCATCCTTCCCTTCATTCACTCTCTCCATCCTCAAACCATCACACCTGTTGCACTCATCCCATTTCCATCTACGACCTCCTCCATCTCTCCATTCTCATATTCACCTTTCCTCCAACATCCTCTCTTGGATTTCGCGCCGTCGCTCTCTTGCATCCCGCACCCCCCTCATCAATTACCTGATTTCCCCTCCGAGGGGTGGATGCGCCCGTATGTGAGTCACCACCCCTCTAAAGTACTGCCAACCCCAAAACAACGCCCCACAACCTGTCCTAAATTGGCAAGCTCCTCACCCCTCTCCCTTACCCTGAAAACTTGTAGGGTGAGTGGGTGGACTAATCTATTTTCTAACCCTTCCCTGGTGGTGCCAAGGTGCAGGAAGAAGCTGAGACCGCCACTCCTGTACCTTTATACCCCACCCCCCAACCCCTCCCCTTGACCCCTTCCCCCAGGATGTCCTTCCGCCTCATCGCGCGAAGACCCTGGGGAAGACTGGTCTGCGACCCTACTTCCCCCAGGGGCCGACATCACGCAATAATTACACTCCACGATGTTACTTGAAGCGTAAAAGGCAATTTATTAGGACAAGGTTGTAACATAACATTAACAATAACCCAAACATCATTAACTGTAACATTTTCCTTCATCCTTCCCTTCATTCACTCTCTCCATCCTCAAACCATCACAGCTGTTGCACTCCTCCCATTTCCATCTACGACCTCCTCCATCTCTCCATTCTCGTATTCACCTTTCTTCCAACATCCTCTCTTGGATTTCGTGCCATCGCTCTCTTGCATCCTGCATCCCCCCCATCAATCACCTGTTTCCCCCTCCGAGGGATGGATGCACCCGTATGTGACTCACCACCCCTCCAAAGTACTGCCAACCAGGAAACCCCCGTAGGGCGGTTACCTGCCCCCACCTTCACTCATGTGCACCTTTCGCCTCACTCTCTGTCTTCCCTTCGACACCAAATGGATTAGTTCCACAAGCTATTATCACATCCCGCATCTCCATCATGTAGTAGGCATTTCCTAGCTGAAAAAGGTGCACCCCATCGTCCCTGAACAACAGCGGCTCTTCCACTTTGAGCCCCACATGGGCAACACCTGAATGCCCTTGGCTTGACAGAAAACCCTCATCGCCCTATTCAGCTTTCTTCTGGCCTTTTCAACTGCTGCGTGCGTAATGGCCCCTTTCCATACTTTGCACGTCACAAACTCGGACCGTACAAAGCATGTTCCTGCCAAATTGCTCTTTATCACGTCCAAGTCCCTCTCCATGTGTTACAAAATTGCTAATCCTGATAGCCGTATCAAGTCATTTTCCCCCAAGTGTAGGACTAACATATCGGGGCAGCCCCTTTGAGACACCATTTTTGTCAGCCATAGCAATAAAGCCCCCCATCTCATCCCTTCTTTGCCCCACCAGTGCACTTCATGGTGGCTGCTCCTCAGATCCAGGTTACGACCATAGACCTGTCGATCTACGTACTTCGCCGCCCAATGTACAAATGAATGTCCCATGATCCAGGTAACCGTCTTGGTCCCTGGGCCGCCCACGCAACCTGCGACAAAAAAGAATATATTAGTGCAACAGCTCTTTCCCCTCTGTCCCCTACTTCCTCCTCCCAACCTCGTGACTCTTTGTCATTTACTTCGAATAACCCTCTACTTGCGCACATATCTCTCGCAGCATCTAGTCCTCCATCTCCCAATCTGTCGTATTCTGTCCCAGGACCAGCCTAATGCGCTGCCACCGTAGCTGCGCCAATGTGGAAGGAATGTGTGCCATATCTGGCCGGATCTTTTCCCAAATGCCTCAACGCCATGCACAGCACCACCAGCAGCCGGAACGCTGTCAGCCTGTCCCCTGACGCATGACAAAAGATTTCTCTCAATGGCCTCCCTGCTCTTGCTAAGAAATCCCGCCATTCCTGCACCGGGCAAACACCCTTGCATCCGCTCTCATTCAGCCACACCCATTTACCCCTACCCGTCTGGTCTGTCTTGGAATGACCCAGCCAAATCCCCAGCCACCCTTGATCGAGTCTCACCTCCTCATAAGTTTGCCCTGCTCGTTTACCCGTACCCAGCAATTACGAAACACGAAAAGCCCCAAAAAACACCAATACCATGCACAAACAAAATACAGACACCTCAAAAATATCATAGCAACAACTTGGCAACACCCCCAGTAAACTTTGCAACAGTTCAAAAGTTATGGCCTCCCTCAGGGCTCCCTCTCCCCCACACCCCCGTTCATGCCCCCACCCTTTCAACATCCTACTCATAATCTCATCCCTTGAAGGGTCAAAACCCAGGTACAGCTTACTATAGAATGAGATCCCTGCCAATTTCCCAGCTATTGTTGTCTGAGACAAGCCCTTATCAATACAACTCAAAACAAAATGCATTCCTCCCTGCTCAATGTCCTGTCTTGTCCTGTGCCACGCTTCTACAGTCTGTCCCATGAAACTTTCAAATTCAGCCCACGCCAGCCTCTAAGTCTGCCTTGTAGTTTCTGCTAAAGATTTCTCGACCAGGCCTATCACTCTCACTCCCCCCCAGGCCCAGATTGTGTCCGGCAGCTTCGTCTTGCATGCGTCTGCTCCAGGAGCCAGTCGTCGGAATCGTCGCCACTGCGAACGAGACAAAGCTTCTGCAATGTTGTTACTTGCCCCTGGAACGTGTTTCGCACGAAATACCACATTCAGACTCAAGCAATTCAACATGAACCTTCGCAAAAGCCACAAGACCCTCAAGTCCCTTGCTCTCTGCCTGTTCACTAGCTCCACCACCATCATGTTGTCAGCATGGAACAACACCGTCCTATTCTGTTGTTCCGTGCCCCACACTGCCAGTGCTACCAACAATGGAAAAAACTCCAGGAAAGCTTCCTTTTTCAATTTTGCCTCTACTACCTCTGGCAGTTCTTTAGCTGATTTCAAATTCTCTGCCCACCTTCGCTCTCTGGGACCTTGGTAACCCACCCGAAAACCTTCAATAAATCCCCATTGAATCCTCAATGCCACCTCTCTATCGGGGTAAATCGAGAGCCACGGGCCCATGGCCTCGATCCTAACTGGAGTAGGAGCCCTTTGGCCCAGACTGTCCTCGGCCCTTAGTGGCCCTCCATTGCTCCGCTGGGGTGGACAGTGTAAAACACTGGGTGAGCGGGTGTCGGCCCCCGCACTTAGAGCACTCATGCTTAAACTTGCAAGGGTGTCTTGAACAGAAGCCCTTGTTGAAATTCCAATATGCCCCGTGGTGCCTCTGCCTTGCTTTGGCATCGGACCTGCATTCCCTGCGTTGAAATTAGACCCTCCCGCCCCTGCTTGGGCGGGACGCGCTGGAAAGGACTTCTACGTCACTGGTAGGCTGCTAGCCGTATGGGTAGATGCCGATGACTGTGTAGATGACATTCATTGCATCCACAGCTCCTGATCTACTTCCCCCCATGGCTTGTCTGAGTTCATGCTGATTCTGGCCCTAAACTCCTCATCATAACTCAACCATGCGAAACCCCCGAAGTGCATCTGTGCTTTTTGTATGATATCCATATATTTTAGCAATGCGGTCGCCCTATCTAGATGCTTCTCGCAGTAAATACAGGCGTATATGAGGAAAGCTGAGGTCCAGTTCTCCAACGCAAGTGTCCAGACGGACAAAGTAGAAGGGAGTAAAGGGAAGGAGGACAATGGGGAGGACAAGCACCACAAGAATCTGCCATATATGTGCCTGGCAATGCCTTTGGGGTCCCACCTGTCTGACAGAATGAGAAATAGGATATGGAAGCACAAATACGTCGACGTATTCAAGTTGCTGCATAGGGAAATACAAGCAAAGGAAGGGTCGAAGGAAGAAGAGTGGGAACTGATCTTGGGCCGTTTTGCACCCCACTGGCACCAACCCACTTCTACCGGCCTCAATAGCTGGTTTGCGCCCCCCCCCCCCCTCTGGTGGCTCCAACCTGAGGGGGCCCCGGCACCACCAGGTCTCTCTGCCGTCCTGGCTGTCCCTGAGCTAGGCCCCGGCTGCGGCGTCTCCTCTACCCACACCCACCTACCCCTTTTCCCTGTTGTCTCTGTGTCCTGCTCTGGTGTTTCCTCCTCATCCTACATCAGGGGGTGACCCCCCACCTGTGGCATCCAGCCCCCTGCCTTCCCTGGCAGCACACAGTGACTCCCATTTGCTCTCAGTTTCTTGGATTATTCTCCTCTGCTCCCGGATTTTGGACTCTAAATCCAGGCCCTCCCACCTGGGCAAAATGGTGGGGGGGCTCACTCCCCTGCCACCTGCCTCCTTATGCCCCCTTGCAAATCTAACTTAGTCTCCCTGGGCCCCCACCCCTCCCAGGGCCCCTAACTTTATTAAAGGCATCCTGCCCTCCTCCCCACCTTCCCTACTCTCAGTGAGAGGCCTCCACGTTAGGTTCAGTGGTGCCACCTCTCCCTGGAGCCCCTCATCAATCTGCCTTCCACCGGCTCCAGCAGGCTGCTGGGCCAGCCCCACATTGCCCAGAACATAGCCAGGGCCGCTCACTTCCCATGGCCTCAAACCGGCTCCAGCGTGCTGTTGGGCCAGTTCTTCCCCACTTGGCCCCGCCCCCTGGCATGTCAGCGCTGGAGTCGACGTCCTGCAACCGCATGGGAAGGCCCTGCCTTCGGCCTCTGTGCTTGGGTTGCTGCTGCTTGGGCTGACCCCGCCCCTTGGGACCTGCTCCTTTCTTAGGCGGTGGCGGCTCCTCTTGGCATGCCATCACCACTGCCGCAATGCCCGCTGAGGCATTTCGCGGGGGCCAGACCATGCGGACCCACGCCTGCTCAAAGACTCCGGGCCGCAGCAGATCCGTGCGGCCCGCTTGCCCCAGCACCCGCAGTGCAGCCCGCACCGCTTCATGATCGGGCTCAGCCATGGCCACTGCCGCAGGTAACTTCTATTTATTCTGGTCATCTGAAACTAGCTCTGCGGTCTCCCCACAACACTCGACTGAGTGCTGATGGCCTAACTGCACTACGCTAATCCCTGAAATATTACCCACTAATCTATTTTCTAACCCTCCCCTGGTGGTGCCAAGGTGTAGGAAGAGGCTGAGACCTCCCCTCCTGCACCTTTATACCCCAACCCCCTAACCCCCCCTTGACCCCTTCCCCCAGCATGTCCTTCTGCCTCATCGCGCGAAGACCCCGGGGGAAGACTGGTCTGCGACCCTACTTCCCCCGGGGGCCGATATAGTCAGGAGCGGCTACTGAATTCAAAGTAATACTGAAACTGGCCAATGCCAAAATGTGCCGGATCACCTACCCAGGCTCAGCTCCCTCGGAAGTGGGGAGGTGAGCCTGCTGTCTGCTAATAAATATTGGCACACTGATGTTCAATTGGAGCCAAGTTCTGAGTCGTGTGAGTAGATGGTCTGTGAAACACTACACCGTCAGCTCACAAAGCAGCTGTCAAAAAGCAGGTGCCACCTTCCGCTCCGGAGTTAAGCGGGAATCACTCGCTAGTAAAAAATAATGTAATCCACTCTGCTGGGCCCTATGTCAGGGCAAATGTTTTTTAAAAGTGTATGGTGGATGAAAAGGGGAAACAGCAACAAGGGAGTTCAGTTAGTAAATCCTGTGGGGACCATAGCAGTAAGGAGGTATGGAGACTAGACCTCTTAGTGTCTCCATGTGTCAACAATGGGGGCCATATTGCTTATGTCAAAATACGCATAGAAAATATATTGTGACACAAGTAAGGAAGAATAAATAATATTAACATGAAACCACGTTTGTCCCAAACTGCGGGACATAGATGGTGGAATAAAAATAGTTGTGTCTCCTCGGGTGGCACACTCAAAATCTGGACCAAAGCAGAAAGCATGAGCAAAGACATGATCTTAGTAAAATATATGGGGAAGATGCGTAACTTGAATGGTGGACAAACCTGTTGTGTCTAGGTGCAGGTGTAAACTCATCAGAAGTTGCTTAATGAGGTGTAGAGGTGTGGTATCCAGGTCTCTTCTAGCAAGCTATTAACAAAATTGGGGCATCCCTACGTAAAATGCTAGCGAGGAGATTACGTTGGTGGGTCGCATCTAGTCGGATGCAAGATGAACATGTCATGAATTGAAAGTCATGATTAAAAAGAGGGGGGAGGTTGCATTTCGCATTACGGCGTATTTGTAAAAACTGTCTGTAACGTAAATTGTAAGTGAGAGATTTTGGGTTGTGACTCCCAATCGGCAGTAAGCAGTCTGTCGGTTTGTTATAGGTACTTATCTGTAGTTTCCAACCCGGTTGATCATAAGATCAAGGAAAGGGAGCCCTTTTTCCAAAATGTTCTTGGAGAATCTCAGATAGGGATTAAGGGTATTTGTCCAATCACAGAATTTCTCACAGGTAGTGTTATCTCCCTTCCAAAAGATAAGAACATCGTCTACGTACCTGCACCATAGAAAGATATTAGCCCTAGAAGGGTTATTGGGGCAGAAGTAATTCCGTTCTTCAATACTTGCCATGTAAAGGAATGCCAAGCTCGGGGCAAAGGTACTCCCCATCGAAGTACCCTGGGTCTGATGGTAAAGTTGCTCCCCATATTGGAAAACATTTTCTGTGAGAGCTATGGTAGCACATTCCATGATGAAGCTGACAGGGGTTATTGATGTCCACTCCTCTGCAAGCAGAGCACTCTCTATCGCTTCAAGGGTGGCACCCTGAGGGATATTAGTATAGTGAGACTCCACATCAAGAGTGACCAACAGGTCTATCTGTTGAGTGTCATTCATTGCACCAATTGAATTTAGAACATCCCTGGTGTATTGTACAAATGAAGGTGTCTTATGTACCATGGGCTGTAGAAAGTGATCACAGAACCTAGACATTGGTTCAAAAAGTGAGTTGATTCCTGAAAGCACTGCTTTGTGAATTTTCAGGAGGATGTAGAAATAAGGGATCTTGGGCTGCCAGTTAACCCAAAAATAATTTTCATTTTTGGAGATCCATCCTTGTGTCTCTGCAGTGGATACAACCGAGGTGATCTGTGTGTTAAGGCGCCCTGTGGGATCTTGAACAATAGGGGTGTAGCATTTCCAATCTGACAAATGAAGGCAGCATTCAGCATCATAATCAATAATAGACATGATCACAATCGCTCCGCCTTTGTCTGCTTGTTTGATCATGATTTGTTTATCTGCAGCGAGGGTGTTTACTGCTTCTAATTCCAATGTGGACATATTATGAAAGCTCCGATCAGAGCAGCTATTCTCTATTTCATTGAGGACTGCTTGTTCAAAGGTAAGAAGCTAATGAGGTACTATACTGGCAATGGGTGTAAACGTAGATGGGTTACGTAGCCCAGAATCAGCTTGTTCTGGTTTCCCATGGAAAAAAGCCTTCAGGCATATCTTGCCAAAGAAATTGTGCAATTCGCAATTCCTCTGAAATCTGTCAGTCCTTGGGGTAGGAACAAAGCCCAAACCTTTTTGTAACACTTTGGTCTCTGTCTCAGTGAGTGTCCTTGATTATAGATTGACCCCCAGTCTTTCTTCCCTGATTGGCTCCTGAGTAGCATCTGTTGTGGGGGTGGCTCCTGCCATTGGACTCTTTTCTGCTGTCCTCTTCTTCTTCGTCTCCCTCTGCCCCAACCTCTGCCTAAAAAAGTGGGGTAATATGGTTGTGGGAAAGGCTGCCGTGGACCATTGGGAAACATTGGATATTGCCACATTGGTGAACACTGAAAAGGTGTCATCCCATACCCAAACATAGGTGGTATGGGGACTCTTCTGTCATTATTGCTGTTCCAGCTGTCAGAGCACAAGCCGCTGTTAAAAGAGCTTTTTCTTCTGCTGGAAGATTGACTCTCGTCAGATGAGGTGCCACCTATTGTTATCTAGTAGTCCTCTCTAAGGTAAGGATAATTCTTCCCTTTTCAAATTTTTTAATATTCTTTTGCAATTTGACTATCTTCTGTTTCATCAGATGGTCCTTATTTTCAATTATCTCAGTCCTGATTTCAACCAATTTGGTTTTGTAGGCCGAGATAAGAATACTTGTCTTTAGTGCACTTTCTGTTATGTTTTCCTGATGGTTAAGGTCTCTGCCAGTCACTTGGTTGTATTAATAATGGGGGCCAACCAGTCCCTGGTACATTTCCATGCCATCTGGGACCATTGCTTTTTTTAAATTGTGTCTTCAAGGAAGATGCGTGGCACGTTAGTGAATACCATTCAATTCGGGCAGATATTAACCCTGGGGTATTCAGTCAAGATCGCACCGTGAAGTGTGATTCTAACCAACTGTCTTTTCATGACAGTCATTGAGTTCCAATCATCTGTCTGGCTCCTGGACGGAGTCGTCTCGCCAGCTCCGAGTAGAGATGGTGTTCTCAAGATGTCAGTGACCATATCCTCTCCAAAAATAAGGCCCTCATTTTCATCCATATTAAGGTCGAGAACTGTCATATATGGTCCAATAAGAAGTATTGACGTAAGACTAAGACTAAATACAGGTTGAAAAGAAGAAGGCGTGTCAATGATCACACCTATCAAGGTGGAGCATACATGCTCCTAAATGAATTGAATATGAAAGAAAGGGTATGCATTTCCTAGTAAAGATAGTGGGGTAAATGAATAACAGGTCAGTGCTACCCTGGGGAGTCAGCGGGGAGTGTGACTCTTCAGGAGCAAGTGCCCTCACACACCCAGATGGGTGTCATTCTTCATCATCGGGCGTGCTCCATGTCGGGCCAGCGCTGCAATGCCCGACGGGCACCCACAAGGGGGCTTTTTAATGTGGATCTGACTTAGCCTGAGTAGGAATGTGGTTTCTGTTTGGACAGAGTACACAACTCTGAGCAACCAGAAACCCAATTTCTAACACACTTTATCTGGTTTCAGTTCACTGTATCTCACTGTGTACTAGCCAGCAGGTTTACAGCTGAACTCTGAGCAGTGTCTCAGGGCAGAGCAAGGAGCACCTCTATGATTTGATCCTCCTTTAGGAAGAGTGGGACAGAGCTTTGCTGTCTAAAAGCTCAGGTATCATGAACTTAGCAACAGAGCTCACTGTTCTTATGATTGCCTCCAGAGTCAATGTCCTTCCATAAAACTCTCCACCTAACACTCCTGTTCTTATGTTTACATTGTGATGGTTTTAATATGCACCCCTTCATATAGATAGATCAGGGGCAATATCATGAACATTTTCAGTGCCCATGAGCTGGGTTTGGAGAAACTGTGCTGCTTTTAGTGCATACAATACCTTAGAAAATGTATGAGTTACTATATAAACAGTAGACAGTACAGCTAGTAGTTCCCTAGAATGTGCTGCAGATGGTGCAGACTAAGCAAAAACATGTGCATGGATCAATTATGAGCCTGCACACTGATGTAGCTACAGTGCCAGGATCACCAAGTACATCTTTCTACTGCCTCCATGTCAAAAAGAACTTAAGTGCCGAAACAAAGCTTGACACTTGGCAACATCATCTGTACTAAACACTTATCACAATTAAAGGAAACATTTTAAGCTGCACTCCTTCTTTCACTCAAGATGGAAACCACAGCACACTGCATGTAATACAAAGGTAAAGTGCCTTATGCAGCTGTCACAAGTGACCTGTGAAAACAAAGTTCCCACACGGCTTTTGAAAAACAAAGACCTACCCATATGCTTGGTAAAACTCAATGCCTAGTTGTCCTCAAATAAACACCAAATACTACTGACAAGGCCTAGCAATGTAAAATAAACTTTCTTTTAATTGGCAACTGAACATGAAAATGACCCAAAGCATGCTGTAGGTGACGAGGCGTCTTTTCTGCCTTGGCTGCTTCTTCATACAGCAGCACAGTTTGTTGTCCGCAAAAGAACCTATAGCTAACAGTATGCGTATAATAATTTCTTAGCAAGCTCCTCCTATGTGACAAGGTAGAGCAGGAGCAGACCCAGATCATACAATAGAAATCCAGTAGCTCAGTACTTTCTTGTTATCTGAAGACAAAGAGCAGACCATAATGACACTGGCTTGCCACAACTGAGTACAGAACACCCTATTATATACATCTTGTGGTCTAAGTAGAAAATCTTCATTCAGCACATTTTTGCCATGTGTCTGAAATACAAAGAAGCAAAAGGTGTGTTAAATACCTACCATTACCTTTTATCAGCTACAATAAAATGTTAGAGCCTGATTTTATTTAGCAAAAGACACACAGATGATGAACGGAATGTAGAGCAAATCAAACATTCACACCCAGTCAATAGATCTAGGTTAAATCCATTGTTCTTTTGCTCACTATGCCACCCCAGTTTAGACCTAGCCATATGCAAATCAGTCTTGACCCTGTGCCTCATGGGAACAGTCCAGACCGAACTGCCAAGCCAGGTCCTCCCTGGACCGGAAACATGCATCCTGGGACAGATTTTAGGGCATCACCCCTCATCAGCCAAGCTAGCTTGGATCCAGTGGCACAGTGAGCCCGGGACCAACGTCTGGGCATACCCGGCGCACTTAGGGTGAGAAAGCAAAAGACACACAGATGATGGACGGAATGCAGAGCAAATCAAACATTCACTCCCAGTCAATAGATCTGGGTTAAATCCATTGTTCTTTTGCTCACCATGCCAACTCAGTTTAGACCCAGCCGTATAAAAATCAGTCTTGACCTTGTGCCTCTTGGGAACAGTCCACACCTAACTGCCCAACGAGGTCCTCCCTGGACCGGAAATAAGCATCCTGGGACTGATTTTGGGGCATCACACCTCATCAGCAAGGCTAGCTTGAATCCATTGGTACAGTGAGCCCGGGACCTACGTCTGTGCATACCCAGCACACTTAGGGTGAGAAAGCAAAAGACACACAGATGATGGCCGGAATGCAGAGCAAATCAAACATTCACCCCCAGTCAATAGATCTGGGTTAAATCCATCGTTCTTTTGCTCATCATGCCACCCCAGTTTAGACCCAGCCATATGCAAATCAGTCTTGACCCTGCGCCTCATGGGAACAGTCCAGACTGAACTGCCAAGCCAGGTCCTCCCTGGACCAGAAACAAGCATCCTGGGACCGGTTTCGGGGCATCACCCCTCATCAGCCAGGCTAGCATGATTCCAGTGGCGCCGTGAGCCCGGGACCTACGTCTGGGCATACCCAGAGCACTTAGTGCGAGAAAGCAAAAGACACACATATGATGCACAGAATGCAGAGCAAATCAAACATTCACCCCCAGTCAATAGATCTGGTTTAAATGCATTGTTCTTTTGCTCACCATGCCACCCCAGTTTAGACCCAGCCATATGCAAATCAGTCTTGATCCTGTGCCTCATGGGAACAGTCCAGACCGAACTGCCAAGCCAGGTCCTCCCTGGACCGGAAATAAGCATTCTGGGACCGGTTTCGGGGCATCACCCCATATCAGCCAGGCTAGCTTGAATCTAGTGGCACAGTGAGCCCGGGACCTATGTCTGGGCATACCCGGCGGACTTAGGGCGAGAAAGCAAAAGACACGCAGATGATGGACGGAATGCAGAGCAAATCAAACATTCACCCCCAGTCAATAGATCTGGGTTAAATCCATCATTATTTTGCTCACCATGCCACCCCAGTTTAGACCCAGCCATATGCGAAACAGTCTTGACCCTGTGCCTCATGGGAACAGTCCAGACCGAATCGCCAAGCGAGGTCCTCCCTGGACCGGAAACAAGCATCCTGGGACCGGTTTCGGGGCATCACCCCTCATCAGCCAGGCTAGCTTGAAATGATTTATATTTAGGCGGGCGGCCCATTTCTCCACCGGGGCGATGGAGTAAATTGCTCCATCGCCATGACAGGGATGCCGCACACCTGCTTTATAAATGACCGCCAAGCTGCCAATCATTTATAAAGCATTGGCAGGATCCATCATCATGGCAGTTCCCGTCAAAGCTTTTTGCAGTTTGGTGGAGAGCCATGTCCTTTAGGGTACCATTCACATGATGGAGCCCTACATCAAACTGTTTTCTTTTTATATTTTCAAAAAGAAAATCTTGAAGTGGGATTTTCTTTTTGAAAATAAAAAAGAAAATACTCCCCTCTCGATGGAGTCTAAATTAGGTGGGCGGAATTAGAGGTCTGCCTCCAACGGCCCTTACCTCAGAGGGCTGTCGGATTCGTTTGGCTACTGCTGCGGGGGAGTAGGCACAGCCAAGGCCAAACTTAAGAACTGCCTGCATTTAAATAGGATGAGCGGACTACTATGTTGGCGGGGAGGGAATGCATTTGCAATGGAGTTGACACTCGGTCAATATATAAACCGGACCCTTAATGGGATTCAAATAAATATCCATTCATGCACATTCTTGACATTAGAAGGACTGGACAGCTAGAAAGATGGATTTGAGTACTGCGAAATTAGACAGCCAGGAGGTTGACAGAAATAATGCAAAATAACTTGTAAGCTCAAAAAAGGGTACAAAGAAAGGAGTTAGAAGTAGGAAAAAACATAGAAATATTTAGGAATAGTAGACAATAGGAACAAATAAATGAAGGAAAGAAATAAAACCAAATGTCTTTAGAAGCACTGCAAAAACACCATTCCTGTGATGATATATGGAGCAAAAAAGAATAAGCGCTGACAAACACAGCTTTTTTTATAATTTTTTAATAAATTGGAAAACACAGAAAAACATGTTAATGTCAGTTATTGTGTATTTATAACCTCATATGCAGCTAAAGTTGTCTGACCACCCTCCAGCAATCGGCCCACTTAGGGTGATACACTAAAGTATACATAACTGTTCCCATTGAAGTAGGGTCAAAACTGGCTTGCATACGGCTGGGTCCAAACTGAGGTGACATGATGTGCAAAATTACAATTCCCTGGGATGTGGCCCCGAGTAATTACATGTGGCTGAGATTAATTCAAGCAATCCACCCATCAATTCTTTGTCTACTTTAGTATATCGCCCTTAGTGGGATGGGTATGCCTTGACGTGGCTCCCATGCACACTGTGACTCTGCAACCAAGCTATACCTGGCTGATGAGCCCTAACTAGATCAAAACTGGTCCTAGGTTGCTGAAGTTCCGGCTCAGGGAGGATGTGGCCTAGCAGTTCGGGCTGGACTGTTCCGATTGGGGAAGGGTGAAGACTGATTTGCATATGGCTGAGTCCAAACTGAGGTGGCATGGTGTGGAAAATAATGATGGACTGGGAAGCAGTCCAAGTAACTTCTCGTGGTTGAGATTAATTCCAGCAATCCACCCATCACCGTTTTGTATACTTTAGTGTGTCACCCTGAGTGGGACGGGTATGCCCAGACGTGGGTTCCATGCACACAGTGTCACTGGAACCAAGCTATACCTGGCTAAAGAGCCCTAACTAGCGGAAACCAGTCCTAGGTCGCTTGTGTTCTGGTTCAGGGAGGACATGGCCTGGCAGTTTGGACTGGACTGTTCCCATTGAAGCAGGGTCAAGACTGATTTGCATATGGCTTAGTCCAAACTGAGGAGGCATGGTATGCAAAACAATGATAGACTGGGATGCAGACCCTAGTAATTACCAGTGGCTAAGATTAATTCAAGCAATCCGCATGCATATTTTAGGGTAGCACAAAAACCAGACCCAGCTACTTATTCCCAAGGTGATGGTTTTCCAGGGGAAGGAGTACCATCAGGATACAGACACCGAGTTACTTAAAGGGGAGGAAAGGCTGTAAGTTGTGGAAAGCTGCACAATGGAGAGTGAGCTCATGCAAGCACCAGACCATACAACACAGCCTCAGAAGACATATCCACTTTTGAGCACTTCAGTAGTAGGAGCGGGAGAGTTTGTACTTAAAGCCTTTTCTAACATGGAGTAGATACCTGAAACATATTGTGTTGTTGCTGTGGCTTTTCTTGATTCTCATCAGTTCTGCTATCCGTCCACCTTTATTCTTTTCTCCCTTACTGGTCCCTCACGGTTAGGATTCTCCCTTGTTTCATCTCATTATACCTTTTGGTCATTGCCTTCTTTCCCTTGTGTTTCTCAGTTTACAACTTTGATTGCTCAGCCTGTGACCTGGTGGTGTTTTGGTGCCCTGGGGGTCCTGCCTGGTCCCTCCATCTGACAGGAGCTCATCACAGCACAATCTGCTATTGATTGTCCAGTCTTCTTCTGCCCTTCGGCTTTACCTTTTTGGCTCTGGTGATACTATATTCTTGATTGTCCTGTTTTACATGCTTCATAAATGGTCATTACCCACTCGAAGTCCTTGGAATCTCCTATTAGAAGTCTTCAGAAGCCTCTACTGAATGAGATGAATCCATTCTAGTTCAGGATCTCTCTTTACACTTTTCCCTGTTTTTCTCCAGATTGATCTGTCAGGCGTACCATTTCTGAGATACCTCTGACAGGATTTAGAGACAGCAGGGTCTCCGACAGGTTTGAAGACACAGAACCTGAGTGTGCCTATATGTATGCTCGGATTATGTGCGAGTGCCAGTGTGAGTGTTGTCCATGCCTTGGATTTGTTCCTATATGTGTATGTTTATGCACTATGGAGCAAGCAGACCTCTTGCCTATTGTTTTTTATAATTTAGTTACATTTTATTAATGGTAACAGTATGCATATATACTGAATTTAAATTGTATAAAAGTTATCCAAAGCTACGAAACACTATTAAGCACTTACGGAATTCTTTGTTATCTGAAGCATGCTTCTAGTTCTGGCATATATGCAATGCTTGGGCTCAAGGCTTTTCTAAGGCGCCTCCCACTGGGGCTATTGAACGCGAGATTGACAAATAAGAAAAGCTGCCACCTCTTAATACCACCTTATGCCTCGTTCTTCCACCACCTACACGTCTTGTCTCTTAATCTAACATTTACAGATTACCTGCCTCCCCGCATTCTCCGTTTGTCACTATTTTCCTAATTTTTCATTTCCTTCTTCCTTTTCCCTTTTTTTGACTTTCATTGGCCCTGAGGCAAAGTCTGATGAGAAAGATTACATTCTGGTCACTAAAAATGAGATATGTTGTTGCCCACCACCTACAAACACACGCTAAGCAAGTCTATGATGTAACGACATTCCCTGCATAATGTTATTGCTTCTAATAGAATTGAACAACTAGTTAAAAAGTCTGTCAGCAGAGGGCATCAGAAAGGTCACTCAAGCTTCCTTTCTCCCAGCACTCTTGTATGGGCATCAAGCATTTCCGGGCGCTTGTTCGGAAATCCTAGAGCGGGCTCAATGTGTGGCCTATAAAAAAAAAATCAACCCCCAAAACACCTCTCCAGGGCGAGACTTAGGTTGGAGCTTGGGTTGGTCAAACAATCACTAACCCTTGAGGCCGACTTTCTAAAATATTATATTAGAATCATAAAATCTCCGGGGGAATCCTCAGAGACACATTTGAAAAAATTGACTCCCCGTGGAATAAGCAGCGTATGAGAGCCATGGGTTTCACTGAAATAAACAAACCAGCACTTGCTCTGCCTTGCATGTCATACGCCACCTGGAAAACGCGTATTAATAAACAAGTCCAACTAGTTTCGTTCCAGCAAGACCAGGCAACATTAAAAACATTATCCTTCCTGATCTCCCTGAATGACTCATATTTAGTAAATAAACCTCAGCCCTACCTTACCACCCCTCTTAACCCTAAAGCCAGAATAGAGATTATGTACATGCGATTGCTGCCACTTCCAATTACGGATTTCAGCCGGGCCTGGGCAAACCAAAACACGGGAGGAGCATGTTGACTGTGTGAATACAAACGAGAATCATGGCTGCACCTCCTGTGCTGTTGCCCGACCTTAGCAACTGTAAGGAGAGAAAAAGTAACCACCTGCCATGAGGCCTCTGCAGTATGTTTCATACAAAAAGAACCTTATATCCTGGCTCGCTGCGGAAGATTTGTACAATCTATCAGGGGCGCTATGCACCCCGGCAAGGCCTCCTGACCTAGTTCTCGTAATGTCCAAACGTTGATACTGGATTATTTTAAACACAGGACCTCGAAAGAACACTCTCCTATACAGTCGCAAAGCACAAGCACTTTACAAGAGAAAGAGTACCAGCGAGAAGAATGGTAACAAAATTAGTCCTGGTGATTTGAGGAGCTAGTCGGGCGATATTCTCCTACAGGACCGGCCAAAAAGCAACGGCCAACTGCAAACATGATAAGAAGCCCTGAGTCAAACGTTGGCACTTAACTATTGCACCTTACCAGAACTTTTAACCTTTATGAACTGCGATGTCTCTTTTTTTATTTTAATGCTTTTATTCTAATGCAATGGTTTTAATTAACTTATGCAAATAAATAAATAAATTACAAATTCTAGAGATTTCGCTTGTCTGCAAATGTTTAACAAAACTATGAATTTCTACATATTTTCCCAATGAGCAGTGCTGCAAATTCACAAGTTTGATATTACTTTACCCAAAAGCATAAAAATACCTCAGTACTTAGTGTAGTCGTGCAATTGTACTCGTGGTACCAACTTTGGAAGGATGATAGTCGTAGTGGGTCTGACGTGTGTCAAGCCTTTGGAGGGCAAGTTGTGCACAGATCTCAAACCGCACACTTATTACCTCCTTACCGATATGAAGATTAGATACATTTGTTGGGGAAATGGAAGACTAGGTCGGAGTGAAAACAAGTGTGGCAATGAAACAATCTGCAGAACTAAAATACTCTTTGTTCAATTCAATAATATTTCTAAAAAAGCGCGTGAGACATCTTTTTTCAGTGCACACAGGAGGAAGTTTAGGGCTACATAAGAAAGATAAAGAAAATGTTCATGAAAAGCGTTAGGAGCCGAGAGCAGACCACGAGCACTGTAGATGAAACCGAAACAAAAGAACTGAAGCAACTGCGAACAAAGACAGAAACTATGGATTTTATTTAAAATTATGGAATTTTGTGAAAGTCGTCACACATAAGGAGGCTCTGAGTAGCATGCGAGGTGCGAATTCAGGAGGCCTCCTTTCACACAGTTTATAGAGAACTTGGAATCTGAAATGGGTTGCACGATCTGATCGCTCTCTTGAATTTGAGGAATGGAGCGTCATTGTACAACTTGAACATGTTATGTCACGTTCCTCTTTGTAACCAGGTGACCAAGGGAGCCTTTCAAACATACCAAGGTGACAACGACTGACAATGGATGTTATTTATGGGCCACGCGGGGCATAGAAAGCTATGATTGCAAGGCCACGGTTGTAATGTAATATTACGAAGCAGCTATACAAAGCCCTATTTTAATCCGGTTTAACAAAGTGTTTTGTACGGAAGATGCGCACCTCAAGGAAGTAACCTTGATAAAGCCCATTGCCGTTGCATGTTCACAGCAGGATGCAGGTCAGTGTTTGTTTGCTGTTCTCCAAACTTGCCTCTCCATCGCAACCCTTCCCTCATTCCAATGTCCCCGAGGTGCAGAGTTCAGTTCATCCTTCCTGGTCTGCACATTCTCTCACTCTGACCCCTGTCCGCAGTCCTGGGCCTCGTCAAGTATTTGAGGTCCTGCAAACATAGCGGCCTCTACAAATGGTGGACACCGTCCACCCCTGAACCGCTTGAGGCGCACAGACTACTCTACTCTCTGAAATCATCCCTGATCTGACCAGACCTCCCACCTCTAAACACTCATCTCCTTCTTCCAAAGCCGTCTCCAGCAGCCCCCCAAGAAACTAAAATCTCTGTTATTTCCACCCTGCATGTGAATCTGGCAATCCAGAGTAGTGGAAGGTTACTTTGAAATTTTTCATGAATCGTGATATAAAATCTCATAACATTCCTAACCTCTTTCAATAGGCTCTATCCTCGTTGCCTCTCTCATCCCACTCATGCACGGTGGGCTCACCCCGTGCGTATGTACCTTCCTTTCTGCTTCTCGATTCATTCCTGTACCCCAACAGACCCAAAATCTTTTCAACCCAAATCTTTAAAAGCTCCTCGCCTTGTAGTAGACCCCAAATTTTAGTATAAGCACCCAGGGGGACAGCCACGAAGTGACATAAAATATTGGTACAATATCACCCCCCTTCAATGCCACTCATTCATTACACGCTCATACTTTTCCACTTCTGCAGTAAGCCTCAGAATTAAGAAGCCAACCTTTCAAATATGGGCTGATCTCTCTGCTTCACTTCTTTTTCAAAACCCCTAGCAAGCCAAACGTTTAACAAACTCGCACACTACCTCTTCACCAACAAATGATGCAACGGCGTGACTGAAATCTCCCAGACTTGGACAGCACCAACACATATCTGACTTCATAAGCAGTTTCCACCATAACCGCTTATCCCACCGACTTCTTTTTTCACCTCTCCTTTTTTGCAGATGATCATATGGTATGGTTATCCACCAGGTCTTAGGTAGGCCTCACTGGTCCTGTGCACTCCTACTACTCTTTGTGTTAGTGCTGATCCAGCTCCATCTTCTCCTCTCCACTAGTGGACAGTCCGTAAAGCCCTATCTCTGGGATGCTTTTATTCTACCTATGCACAACGTCTCTCAATTACATCATCCCCTTGGTGGGTTTTCCACGCTGCGTCACATAACCAAAAGCTTCACCTCCATCCTGTTGCTCACTCCATAACTCCAAGATGTGCGTGCCTCACTATTTCTCAGTTTTCAGAACTGGAAGTCTATGTACTGGCTATTCTAAGTCTTGTATTATCTAATTTTGCTCAAACATTGCACATATTCTTCCCTTCATACTCCAATTTTCCCAGCACCTTTTCAGCTGCATTTTAGATTCATTTTCTCCCTTCATTGCTTAAACTCTGCCTGTCACTACGATGCGCCTCACAGTTCCAAGACAAGCGAAGACTCAATTTCTATTCTACCACAACTACAATTAATCCATCAGCCTCGGCTTCCCAACTCCTAGAGCAGTCTCCAGTTGTAAGGGAGTAGCCAGAAAATTAAAATACCCCCCACTTCAAACCAAAGTTTTTACTGGACCACGCAAATAAAACAAGTCATCACGACCCTCCCTAGAAGAGCTGTCTTGTCTCTTTCATCAAAGAATCTATCCATTCATCTTTCCATCCATCTGCTGATATCCACAATTTCACCTTTAAATTCTGTCAACCATTCATTCTTTCATCTATCATTCAGTCTTTCACCAGTCCCTCCACCCATCCGTATCCAAACCTATCATCCATCCTTTCACTTATCCATCTCTCCATCCACCCTTTCACTTATCCATCTCTCCATCCATCCTTTCACTCATCCATCCATTCACCCTTTCATCTATCGATCCTCCCCTTTATTCATCCATTCTTTCACTTATCTGTTCACCATTTCATCCATTCTTCCTCCCTTTCATTCCATCCATCTATCCACTCTTTCACTCGACCCATCGACCCTTTCTCATCATCCATTCACCCTTTCACTCATCATTCATTCACCCATTCACTCATCATCCATTCACCCTTTCACTCATCATCCACCCTTTCACTCACCCATCCACCATTTCACTCACATACCTATCCATCCATCCTTTCACTCACTGAACCAACCAACCATCCACTCTTTCACATTACGTATGAGCCTCTGTCTGCCGAATTGCAGAGAGAAGAGGCCCATCAAGAATTCCACCCCCGCTGTAGCTGCTAAAGCAGGGGTGTTCACCACGGCCCTGGTGGTAAGTAATTTAAACATGAACATGAATGTGAAAACTTGCAGTAAGCAGGCTTACAGCACATGCTCATAAAAGGCTAAATCAGGGGTAACACCACTGAGCCCAACAGAGTAACTTAATTAAACAGTGTCATAAGAGCCTTAGAACTTTAAAAAGTACAGTTAGCACTAATGTGAAAAATGATGAAAAGCTATCGCTCTGTTTTCCTCCTTGCATAGAAGAGAATGTAGTACAGCTTTTGTTACAGTTCAAAGTACCTATAAATACTTGAAAACCTGTGACAAAAAGTGAAACAAATTGAAGGTTTGTATTCTTACAGGTAAAATTTTACATGAAGCAGAATCAATTTGCCTATTTTCTTATTTTAAATGCAGTATAACTGGTAGTAAATCATTTGTTTCATTCTTTTAAAAAAATGCCCATCATGTATTAGGGTTTATATTAATCAAAAATGGATTAAATATGTTTGATTATTCATAGGCCAACAATGTGATACATTGTGTAAAGTTCTTTCTGAGCAGATTTACTGTAGTGTTATTCATTAGATTTATACAAGATTCGAATGGGCCCCTTCAACAGCTTAGCTAAAATGTGCAGCTAAAAACTGCTGCTCTGGAGGTCAGACAGCCAATATTGAGTGACCTATAACCCAGGTACCAAGGGGCTCATTATGATGGCGGGCGGAGGCACAACCGTGGTGCTGGTGGAAAATGACCTTTTCCGCACTCCAGCAGCGGTCTTCGCGCCCGCCATATTACAATGGGCAAACATAGCCCATTTCCCGTCCGCCACGGAGCGACGTGAACATCCAGAAATATGCGCACGCCACCGCGGCGGAGGGAGCCAATAGAGACCCACCGCCATGCGGAATGATGTCCCATCCGCCGTACAAATCACGATGCCCCAAACAGCCCATCACACCGCAGTGGAGAATCCACCCAACCATAGACGGCGGAAGCACTACTGCGGAGCGCGAAACCAGACTCCCGGTCCCCTCCACCCGGGCCGGACCGCAATGGATCCAGCTCTTCAAGCCATTGCGGTGCTGTACCTCAACCACTACCAGCAAATAATGGACCGTCGCGGACAACGCCGCAGGTACGCAATTACACAACTCCGCACACAACCACAACACACAACTCCTGTGCTGATATACGGTTCCTGTCTACATCAGACACTCTGGTGGGGACAGGAACACACACCCAAGTGTACCCACACATGTCCTACCTGTAAGAAAATCACCCCTCCGCATCCGGGTCACCCATCAACCGCGAAATCACTGCAATGTCCCGGTCACGTCACCGCAGCGGTGAAGACGGGGGAAAACCTGCGCACAATGTAGTAGGCAGGGCCGGCGCCAGGCATGGGCAGTCCACAAAGATTTACAGGGCTCCACCTCCACCCTTCACACACTATGCTTCCCACACCCATTTGGGGACATGTTGTGTGCTCCTCCTGTGCCCCCCCTGCACAATTCATCTGCCAGGTGTAGCCAGACCGTGCACCTCACACACCAAACAACCAGGGAGCCTGTCTTGGAAGGTGGGGGTGAAGAGGAACACCCTGCACAGAAGCTCAGGGGCTGGACAACCCTCCTCTTCACACCTACCTTCCACTCATGTGAAGCAAACTGAGTCTAATTATAAAATGAAGACTCACACTGCATGTGAACATCCACTTAACTGTCCACACTGCCTGTCAAGTCACTCAGACACACCCCACACTGACACACAGCCACATACACATACCATAGGTCAGCAGCAATGGAGGACAATAAATGGGCCAGCCAAAAGTGAAGTGGACAGTGTTGGAAAACCACGGAGCAAGCCACATAGCATCTGTACATCACATGCAAGAGAAGGAACATATCACAACACCCTTAGGCCATCAAATCAGACATGGGTGGCACAGTGAGTGAAATTAAACCAAAGTGACTTCTGTGCAACAACTCAGGGAGACATTAACGCAAGCCATGCATAGGCACAGGAAGGATAGGAAGTGTCTGAAGTCATACAGTGACCAGCCACACATCTGTCTCAACTTACTTGACATGTGTATGTCATCAGCACAACACACATGGCTCATTGTCACACTCCCTGACTGTCAAACACAAGTAGTACCTTCACACATACCCCTCCTCTACCCACCTCACACCTGCAACACTGTGAGAATCACACATAATGGTCAAAATGATGTCCTGTGAGTTCACTGACAACCAATCACACTCCCTCAGGTGCATCCACAAACATCACACTCAGGGATGTCTGAACCAATGCTGACACCAAAACAATAGCCAAACACAAACCTCACAAACAACATACACAGAAGTACAACAAGCCCACACATGGGCAGCCAAACAGTGGAAAGACAATGTGACCCTAGACAGAACAGGAATACACAACATTGTCACTCAGGGTCAATGCACAGACACCATACCTCAACACAAACAAGAGGTGCATCATCAAAAATCAACCATAAACACTAACTGGGATCAATGGGACAATCAGCTAACACAGACAGAGACACCACACCACTCATCAAGTGGACAAGGTGCCGTATTGGACCAGAAGCATGCACATGCACAATCCTGAAAAGTGACAGGTCAAAAATAGGAGGACAAACCACCAATGTGCACTGAAAACAAGCCCAGCAACAAGAATCCACCTTGCTGCATGTGACAGACACACAAGTAATGCACACCACACCTGCAACACACATCTGAATGTATCACACAGCAACAACCACTCACACACAACGTCATGCAAATAGAACATCACACACACAGCATCTGTCAGTAGAAAGAGCCAACACAGGCCAAACACTGCATACATCCACAACAAAAACACAACAGATGCACAGACCAATCCATCACATTGCAAACTCAGCTGGACATCAGGGGGATGCACACCAGGTAAGTACAAGGCAACATATACTGACAACACTGCATGCACACCAAGCAGTGTGTGCACACCAACCAAATTTGGCAATGTTAAAGTGGCATACAGAGCATTTGTCACATGCAACCATACCCATAAGAAAACACTTTTATTTAGCAAGGACACTGACAAATCAGACAACAGGAGTAACTGTCTTTATTACATATCACCAAGATAGGCATGAAAAGTAGAAAACAGCAAGGCCATTGGCCAGTTCATAGTTCAAAGGAGGGACATGTGTGCATGAGAGCCTGCACAGGGAATGGGCATCCAAAGTGACAAACAGCAAGGCCATTGGCCAGTCCATAGTTCAAAGTATGTACATGTGTGCATGAGAACCTGCATAGGGGATGGGCATCCAAAGTGACAAACAGCAAGGCCATTGGCCAGTCCATAGTTCAAAGTATGTACATGTGTGCATGAGAACCTGCACAGGGAATGGGCATCCAAAGTTACAAACAGCAAGGCCATTGGCCAGTCCATAGTTCAAAGGAGGGACATGTGTGCATGAGAACCTGCACAGGGAATGGGCATCCAAAGTTACAAACAGCAAGGCCAGTGGCCAGTCCATAGTTCAAAGGAGGGAAATGTGTGCATGAGAACCTGCACAGGGAATGGGCATCCAAAGTTACAAACAGCAAGGCCAGTGGCCAGTCCATAGTTCAAAGGAGGGACATGTGTGCATGAGTACCTGCTCAGGGAATGGGCATCCAAAGTTACAAACAGCAAGGCCAGTGGCCAGTCCATGGTTCAAAGGAGGGACATGTGTGCATGAGAACCTGCACAGGGAATGGGTAACACCGTACACTGCCATGGGAATCACCACAGCTCTGGGGATACAGATGGGCAGTCCAGGCACCGCTGTGGGAGAGATGGCTTTGGGAGGGGGACTTTGCCTCAGACCTGGCTGTCAGTTGAACTGGGAGGTGGCTGATTGTCGGGGACCGTCGGAGGACTGGACCTGGGAGAGGGAGGACCAGCTGAGGTAGAGGCATCAGTGGCTTTGGTAGCCGGAGGGCTTCTTCGTCCGGGTGGCATGGTGGCACGGGGAGGCGGAGACATGCTGCCGTGAGACACAGTGTGTGAGGGAGAATGTGGAGGGCTGCCTTTCCACTTCTTGGGGATTCGATAGGTAAGAATTGTCTTGACTCACTTGTCTTGAGCCTCACTCTCCACCAAAGGTGCATCAGGCGCAGGTGGTGGCCCTCCCTCTGGTGATCTGCTGGATCTGGTGATACGCTTGGCCTGGCCTGGCCTTCTCCCCTCCATCCCCTGTTGACCAGGTGAACCCCCCACAGTGCCCTCCTGTCCCAGCTTCACAGGGGTGTGGGTGGGAGTTGAGGTTGTGGGTGAATCTGCCTTAGAGAGCCGTTTCTGCAGACTCTTTGCAGGCACCAGCTTCACAGCAGGCACGGCAACTGTTTACCTGTCTTTGGGAGCAGGTTTTGGGATGGGAGTGTCCTTGGATGGGGCTGATTTGGATGCATGTGAGCCTGAGGCCTGCTTCTTGGCTTGGTGCCCCAGAGTGTCACCTGAAGGGCTTTTGCCTTTGCGCTCCTGTGTGACTTTTGTTTGTTTTGGGGATGGTGTTTGCGCTCTGGGCCGCTTGGAGCGCTGCTGTTTTGTGCTGCGTGTGGAGTACTTTGAGCCTGAGGGCTGTGGTGTGTGGTCACTCTCGTCAGATGTTGCCACTGGCAGGGTGGTTGCCGAAGGGACTGGAGCTGGACTCTAAGTCTGACAGCTGAATGGCTGCCGTCACTGTGGAGGACAAAGACTGGACAATCCTCTGTAGCCCACCGACGTCAGAATGAATGCCCTCCACGAAGGCAACTACCTGTGCCAACTTCTTGTCATGATCCTGGAAGGCATTCAGGAGAGTAGCCTGACCCACACACTGCTGGCGCAAAAGGTCGACTGCCTCAACACTGAGGGCAGCAGGGGAGACAGGGTCAGGGGCAGCGGTGCCTGGGGGGAAGGACACTCTACCCTTCTTACTGCTGCAGGCACGGGCAGCACTAGTGGAAGTAGCCGGGAGGGTGGGCACTGGACGATGTGTGCTGGAAGAAGAGGCAGATTTCCCACTCCCTGTGCCCGCCAACCTCGAGGAGTCACCGCTGGCGTCAGATGACGTTGAGGTTGGTGTCTCTGGGCGTGATTCTTCAAGGGCACTCCTGTCCCCCTTCGAGGCGCTGGTCACATCAGTGTCAGTGAGATCATGTGTAGCAGCAGTGCCAGAAGCTTCACCACTGGTGTCCGTCCCCTGTCCTTCTATGCCCTCGGTAGATGCTGCAAGAGACAGAGACGTAGGTTCAGTTTAGCGCCATACTCCCAAACATCATATGCAAACAAAGCACAAAACAAGATGATGATACCCCCATCTTGCACACCCCCCTGTGCAGTCTGCATGTGCAACCTTAATGCAAAATTCAAAAGATGCATGGTAAAATGCATACTTGGCATTAATGACCCATGGGATGTTCAAACAGCCAAATAGCTTGCCCGTGCCGCCATGTAACCTGACATACAGATCCATGTAAGCATACCTACGTGCCTGTAGGTGAAAAAGATGTACATCTCAACTTGTTGTTACAGTCACATATGGAGTCACTTTAAGGGGACAACACAGATACAGACTCCCAAATGTCCTTTTGCAATGGCCATAAGCTCCTGCTAATCACCATGTTGTCCTTTGAAGCACAACTACAGTTGCCCATTGGTGTCAGATGTGTAGTTCTCACAATTTCGAGGTCAGGCACTGCACACATCGACGAAAGCACACTAAGATGAGGCACACTGCCGTTCACTGCCCAGTGATGTCCATGACTCCCCTAATGCTGCAGATGCCATAAGGCCACATCTCAGCATGCAATGTCAAGGGCCATTACTTTAAACACATGAGAAAGTACATGTGGCGTCAATGCATGACAGCTGCACTCAACACAGAGGCCACTTACAAGCCATAGCATCACACTATAAACATCACAGAGCTCTGCACTGTCTCAGGGTTGGGATACATGCAGTCACTCATACCCAAATTCACACTTCGCAGAATACTCACCCCCAACTTGCTGCTGATGGGCCCTCAAACGTCCATCCAGCTCTGGCTGTGTTACTGCCAAGATGCGGGCCATTAGTGGTGTCATGCTCCTACGCGCCAACCTGCCAGTCCGAGGGAGCAGCCCCAGCGTCATCTCTGCCACGTTTTTGCTCAGCCGGCAGATGTCATCCCACCTCTTGTGACAGTGTGTGTGCCGTCGGTTGGAGACACCCAGAGCCCGCACCTTGCATGCAATGGCCCTTCATAAGGCATTACGCTGGTGGACTTTAAGCTGCAGGCATGGGAGACAAGAGGAGGAAATATCAGTAACAATGGGTTATGTACCACTGTGTCTCAGTACAGGAGCATGCACAAACTTAGCACAGCTATTCAGACATGTTTAGCAGGGGCCATACAGCATGACACGTAGTACATTAGCATAAGACAGTCGTACCCAAATGCATGCAGGTATGAGGATGGACACAGTACCTGGCCATCTCATGCACATGCAGAATGCCAGCACAGAGAGCAATGTGAAGAAGGCCCACATCTGCAATGCAGTTTGTGAGGGAGCAAGACATACATCACATTGTAAATGATGTTTCGGGGCTGAATCACTGTGTCCAACAATGCACACCCCTCAATGTCCTTGGGCTGTGAATGGCTCACTGTGTCATGGAGGTCACATTTAGGGACATGATCTTACATTATCACACCCTTCTCACAAGGTCTGTCTTGTGCAATCCACAGGCCTAAGGCAGCTCATTGATGAATAGGGTAGCAGACAACACATATGTCTCACTCTGTCCATTCAGTGATGGCTCCCTGTCAAATTGGGCAGTAACTGTGCAGGCCAGGGTGGCTCACACTGAGGTGTAATGTGGGCCATCAGAACTGTCACATGCATGTACAATATGAGAGGGCAAACAGTGCCTACACATGCGAGTCAGTACACATAATGAAAATAATGGAAGGGGGATGTTTCTGAAGTACAACAATCTGCTGTGTCATATGGGAATTTCAACCAGGAGTGTCACCCTCAGGCAGTTCACTCTTGTGCATACTGCTCACAGATCCATGGTGGCAATACAAAGTCAAAAACACTTCCATCAGTACCCTCTGGACGGAAAGTCTTTGTAATGTCACAAAGGAGCCTGTGAAAACCTCATGGACCCAAACATCCATTAGCACAGGCAATGTCTGTCCTGACTCCCACTTTCCAAACTTGCAGTGTCACTGTATGGCTGCAAAAACACTGCATGTCCCTCCCATCCTGAAATGCAGCCCGGGAAATGTGTGAAATAGGCTACAAACCCCATTTTCCTGAAGTCAGCATGCTAGGCAGTGTATCACACAAACCCACACTCTCAGGCACATACTGCAGCAGATCAACTTCATGTGTGCACTCCCTGCACTCTCACTTACACTCTGAAACACTTACCATGACATCTGGAGCACCATATAGCCTCCCATACTGTGAGAGCACCTCGTCCACAAGGACCTTCAGCTCCTCTGTGGTGAAGAGACAGGCCCTGATGTTCTCAGTTCTCGCCATCACTGAGTCCAGGAGACAGGAACAGCAGCAGTTGGTGGTGAAGAGTGTCAGTCAGCAGTGTCTGGAAGCAGTGAAAATGTGTGGCTCTCTCCCACACATATATAGCCCCCTGGGGTTGTTTCAGTGGTACTCAGCTGCTGCAATTGGTGTTCCAGGTCAGCTTTTTTCAAATGCATCCAATGACCGGCCCCGCGGTAGCAGAGCACGCCTACCGCGATTTTCAAATGTGTATATAACTACCGCAATTGCGGTTCCAATTGGCTGTAAGGGCATGGGCATTGGGGGTGACACACCGCAGGGGCCAGGCGGTCGCTACCGCGATTTGGCTGCTTGACATTGGTGCCTATGGCCATGATTGTGGTGGCGGAGCACGCCAACCCCCATTTTCCAATGTGTATATCACTACCGCGATTGCGGATCCCATTTCCTGTAAGGGCATGGGCATTGGCGGTGTCACACTGCAGTGCCCAGGCGGTCGCTACCACGATTTGGCCGCTTGACATTGGTGCCTATGGCCGTGATTGTGGTGGCGGAGCACGCCAACCGCCATTTTCCATTGTGTATATCACTAACGCGATTGCGGATCCCTTTGGCTGTAAGGGCATGGGCATTGGCGGTGTCACACCACGGGGCCCAGGCGGTCGCTACCGCGATTTGGCCGCTTGACATTGGTGCCTATGGCCGTGATTGCGGTGGCGGTGCACGCTTATGGCACCTATGGACACATCATGCTGTAGCAGTGGCAATGGCCAGTTCTCCACATTGAACAGTAGACACTTACTATGAATCATGCCACCAGATAGTGCAAACCAATGCTGGTGTTTCATTAAACTCACTGATGACTACACAGGCCATGTCAGTGCACAGGATTACATGCATTGGCATGTACTCCCTCACATGTCACTTATGATATTGTTGTGCATGTACACAGATCTGTGGTGTGATGGACTCTGAAATATGTACACATGTCAATGTGTGAGATGGCTAAGCAACACACAGTAATGAAAGTCTGACTACATAATGTGCCTATTTCACTGTGTACATTGCTGAGCTCCTGTACATACTTGATCTTTGTGCACAAACTGTGCTCATTGTGTTGTTAATGTGTGCCCTGTCCGACTTACGCAAGAAGGTGTGGCAGGTACAGCAGCTACGTAGAAGCCAGCAGTGTTGCTGTTTCACACATGTGCTGTGTCAACTACTCTCAGGGCTGGTGACACAAGATGTTGAAATGTACCTTTTGGCATAGACATAGTCTGAATCTGTTTTTGGGGTACTCACTGTGTGAATACTGGACAAGTGTACAACTAGTTTGGATCAAGGTGTCCCTACATGTTACTTGTGGTGAAAGCTGTAGTTTCATGCCAGTCATTGTTGGTGCTGTCAGTCAAAACATAAGATGTTGTACCCATCTCAGAGGGGAATTGAATTGACATGTGTCCCCTTTCATCTCACCTAGGAGGCGACCAAATGGGCATCGTCCATTCACAGTGCTTGTGGACATGGAGGATGAGGACATCATACAGAAATTCCGTTTGGATCGACCTACCCTTCAAGACCTATGTGCTCTGTTGGAGCCCCATCTGAGGCCTCGCAGAACCTATCCGACTGCTTTGACACCAACGTCTAAGGTGATGGCGGTCCTGCATTTCTTTGCAACAGGTTCGTTCCAGTACACGGTGTCCAGCGCAGGAGGGATGTCTCAACCAATGTTCAGCATGGTGCTACGTGATGTCCTGTCCACTATGATGACCTACAAGGACAGATACATCCATTTCCCCAGGAGGCATGAATTGGCGGCTGTGAAGGGTGATTTTTATGACCTTGGCCACATCCCTAATGTTGTTGGTGCCATTGACTGCACACATGTTGGCCTGGTTCCACCACAGGCACGTGAGCACATCTACAGGAATAGGAAGCATTTCCATTCCATCAATGTGCAAGTGGTATGCCAGGCGGATATGATAATCTCACATGTCTGTGCCAAATATCCAGGATCAGCCCATGACTCCTACATCCTGCGTAACAGCATCGTACCACAGCTGATGGCAAATCTGCATCCAGAGCGTGCATGGATTGTGGGTGAGTACGCAGAGTCAAGTAGCATGCTGTATGTGTGACATGCTGTCCTCTGTCACAGTTATATAACAAAATTGCTCTGTGTATCTCACACCTAGGTGACTCTGCATATCCCAACCGGCCTTGGTTGCTGAGCCCACTGAGGAATCCCAGGACCCCAAGTGAAGTCCGCTACAATGATGCCCATGGGAGGACACGTCGTGTGGTGAAGCGTACTTTTGGTCTCCTGAAGTCTCGATTCCGGTGCCTGGACAGGACCGGAGGTGCACTGATGTACTCTCCCCAAAAGGTGTGTCAGATCGTAGTTGCATGCTGCATGCTCCACAACCTGGCCTTGCGCAAAGGGATCCCCCTGCTCCTGGATGATGATGATCAGCCGAGGCCCCCGCCTGCAAACCCACACATGTCCAGTGACGAGGATAGTGGAGAGGAGGAAGGTGTCGACCTGCGTCAACAGCTCATCAACCGCTACTTCCCTTGAAGGTGAGTGACATTGTACAACGGTGCCATTGTCTGCTGTTTTTGTTGTTGTTGAAAAGGCCTAGGGGAGCTTTGTGACTGCTGCCTGTTGTTGGATCTGTGCTGAGGGCTAATGTTTCTGGGACAGGGTAGTTATGCACAGCTACATGATGTCTATGTCGATATTGTTGCTCATTGTAATGTGTGCATGTTTGAGTGCACTGATAACAAGTGTTGTGTGATGGGTGTGATGCCATCACCTGACAAGTGAATGTTGTTCTCTTGTGTTTTCCTAGGTCCCTTCAGCCTCTCAATGCCTCAAAACAATCAGTGCTCCTGGTACATTGTAATCAGAGTCAACATTGTACATCCTGTGATAAAAATGGAGCTGACACGAAAAAATAGGTGTGTAAAGAGTGTTTATTTACAATAAGTATATGTGACAGGGAAGTGATCATTTACAAAAAGGTGCAAAGTGAATCAATGAGTTGTCAGTGATGGTAGACGAGACAATAGAGTAGTCACCACATTGATGTGGTGACACAGTCCAACAGACGTCTGCCATGAACATGGCAGTGTGGGTAAGGATAGTCAACAAAGTCAATGGCAAGGTGAAGAGAGGTGCCATCATGGCTGGCTCTTTGACTGGCGTTTGGCTGGTGCTTTTCCATGTGAACCTCCCTTGTTTTTCCTCGGACGGCCCCTTGAGCGTTTGGCAGGGGGACCTCTGCTGCGGGCTCAGAGGTGTCTGAGGACTCATCCTGTTCCAGCTCACCCGTCTCTGTGGCCGCAGGTGAGGTGGTGGGACTGTCATCCTGCGGGCCACTGGAGGGAGGTTGAGCTGTCCTTTGGGCCGTAGGCCTGTCCCTCAGAACACCCACAAGCTGGCCCAAGAGGTCTACGATTTGGCCCATACGCGTGTCTATGGACCTCAGCAGCAGGCAGAGCTCACGCGATTCTTCCAGAGCCTGGCCCGTGTGTCCCTGGGCTTGTTCGTATGCCCCAAGGACTCTGGCGATGTTGGCAGGGCTTCGGTCCCAGTGTCCTGTTGATTTTGTCGCCCAGCTGCCCTCCCACCTGCCCTGCTGTCCCGGACCTGTGGTGCCACCACTCGACGCACCCACTGACTCTCTCTGCCCTCCTCAGATTGTGGGGTGGTGTGGGTTTCCTCTGAGGCAGGGACAGTGTTGCAGGCAGCACTGGTGGTGGTGGAGGCCGCACAGGTCGTTACAGCAGGGGTCAGTGCAGTGGTTGTTGCTGAGGTGGTGGTGGTGGGGACAGTGGGGGCCTGGGAACTGGTGCGCCCTGGCAGGCCTGATGGGCCAGGTTCTGTGTCCGCATCCGAGGAATTTAGGGAGTCTGCATCCAAGAGTCCATGTTCCGGGGGGGGGGAGACTGGCTCTGCAGGTTGGTGTTGTCATCTGCAGCAGTCAATTCTTGGTCACGTGCAGAACAGAGAAGAAATGGTCATTGAAGTGCACCCCACAAGCTTGGTGTTTGATGTTTGGATGTAAGTAAGTAAAGTAGATTTATAGAGCGCACGGCTGCCCCAGCAAAGGGGCGTCCCGGCGCTAAAAGCAACGGAAGGGCAGCAGACGGCAGAAAGGGACCAGAAGTAAAGAACGAGAAACTAAGAGCAAAAACAAAAACACACATGGCAGACAAAAAGAAAGTGAACAGCAGAAAGAGGCCTATAGTGAAGGAAAGAGGTGGGTCTTGATAGCCTTGCAAAAAGCCAAATAATTATCAATGCTTTGGATGTTTACAGGGAGAGAGTTCCATAATTTAGCTGCCAATGTGCGGAAGGAGCGCCCACCGGCACGTACCCTCCTAACCCGGGGAACGACCGCCAGGTGATGGCGAATCGAGCGGAGTTGGCGAGTGGGGTTATATGATGAAAGCAGGTTGGCCAAGTTGCCAGGAGAGGAAGATTTCAGGATCTTGAAGGCAATACAGAGGGACTTAAACTCCACTCGTCTAGCCATCGGCAGCCAATGCAGCTGACGAATCGCACTTGAGGTGGAACAGATTCTGGGAAGGCCAAGGAGAGTTCTGGCAGCTGCATTTTGGACCCTCTGCAGTCTCATTATCTCCTTCTTATTAGCCCCCAGGTAGAGCGAGCTGGCATAGTCTAGTCTCGACAGAACGGAGGCCTGGACGATCACCTGCCTGATGGATGGATCGAAAAAACCCAACAGCGGTTTGAGCCCCCGTAATATACCGAAACACATCGCTGCCACTTTCTTAGTTTGGGTCTGAAAGCTGAGAGCCGAATCGACCCAGACACCTAGGTTTTTCACCACCTGTTTGGGGGCAGGTGCACAGCCCAGAGTAGCAGGCCACCAGTGTTCACACCACAGCTCAGGATCTTTCCCTACCAGCAAGACCTCAGACTTACTGGCATTGAGCTGGAGGCAGTTGGCAGTCATCCACTCCACGACAGCAGCCAGACCGCTCCGAAACTTATGAGCGTCATGCAGACAGTCGTCGGAGAGGGCGACTACCAACTGCATATCATCTGCATACGACACTAATGTCAGCCCTCACATTGAGATCATTTGTATGGCTGCACGGTACTGAGCATCATGACATGATGTGTAGGTACCTACATTACTTGTCCATGGTGTGACATGTCAATAGATACCATGCTCCACGTACAGATTGTGTGATTACAAGAACATGTCGTCATCTAACAACTAGCAGCACAACAACTTTATGTGAAGCGTCTTTGTTGTTTACTCTGCATGGAAGAGCTTCATTCTGAGCATGTACTAGCCATTGTTATCTCATGCATCCCTCTGTCATATCAGGTTCTTTGCTTTATTTTTAAAACTGACCATGCTTGTTTTGTTTTCATATAGGCCTTGATGCTCTGCCCCCATGGCACTTACACATAGCATTCACTGCTGTGCATGATTGTGCCCTGAATTTCTTCGACATGTGATTTGGTGAGTCAATCAATCAATCATAGTTTATTGTATATGATTACTTAAAATCGTTACAATTTACAATATATAAAAAATATCATGACATACACAAATGATAAAAGCACCAAAGCTAAGTCGCGACCCAATAACAAAAAGAACATGCAATTTTTAAAATCCGAACAGCATTGATGATGCGCATGAGATGTTAACTAAAGTGCAAGTGCTAAGCCACCGGCATGTGTTGTTTTAATTTAAATGATAGTTACGTTTCCTGGACAACCACGATAGATCTTCCGAGTGACAAATACTGTTATATGGGTTCAGAACAGAAACCATCTGTGTTCACTGTTTTAAGGGAACTAAAGCGGCTGAGTTTATCAAAAGATGTTAAGTTAACTAGCCATGTTGAAGTAAAATGTGCCTGGAAAAACAACGGCTTTACAATAAAGAAATGCAAAGCTTTACATTAAAATTTCAAACAATCTTAAAAAATTCTACTGTTCAAGTTGACCCGTAATGGGTTAAGCATTTAGTCCGCTTGTTACATAGGCTTGTGAGGTGCTGCAGTGATTGAACTGAACCCATGCCAGCATTGTTCATACTTTTTTATTTTCCTCTAAATCGACTTGCCGTAAAAGTTTCCTTGCCAAATATTTTACACCCCGGCAGGACAGGATTATGGAGGACCCCCCATTCCAGCGTATCACGGCTTGCCTGCATGTGCGAATGTTCAATTCATTAAAAATGGGTTTTAAAAGCAGCCTCCTCAAATCCTTGACTGCAGGACATGCACATAGCAGGTGAGTTAATGTTTCATTAAAAAAGCCACATAATCGACAGTGCGCTGCTTGTTGATTGCTTTTCCAAGATGGCTGTAGATCTTTCGAATCGTGCATACCCAACCAGTAATCTATAAAGCTCTTTTTTAACTCAATGCTGAAATGGGATACTAAGTAAGCTTGAGGCTTTATGGATGTGTAGGAGTTTATCACTGTCCACCCATGACGGCGTTTGGAAATTGCTTTTTTATCTTCCAAAAAGGATTTCTTCTTTGCTGCATCATTAACAGATTTACTGAAATTTGCCCGGTCTGCCGTGCTGTCCCATGCTAATTGTATTTCAAGCTCAGCCAAAGATTTTCTCAGGTGCGTTCCCATGAATTAGGTATTTCTTGATCCATCTGGTTTTTAATCTCTTCCCAGCATAGACTATTCAATGAGCCAGGCTCGGATGAACGAAATTTATGACATAGCTTCACGAAGCTGTTCATGCCCCGGAATTTCTGATTCTGGAGGCCGAATTCCAGCCGAACCTGGGCTGGGGAGGCAGACTTTGGTAGGTTGAAAACGGCCTTGTAAACCTTCGTCTGGAGCTCGTTTAACAGTTCAGCCTCCTTACCGCACCAGATAACTAGGCCATATGACAGGGAAGGGGAGAATTTGAGCTGCCATCACTTTTAAGAGGTGGTTGTGGTTCGGGCAGCCCAATTTTTTGTTCAGTAATCTATATGCGAAGATTAACGATTGCGCTTTTGCTCTTAGGTGCATTTTGTGTTCCTTGTATGTTGATCCCCGCCTCAGTTTTATGCCGAGGTATTTATAGGACGCTTGCTCTTCTACTATTGCCCCTTTTACGAGCCATTTGAACTTTGTTTTTTTAGTGTCCACTAGGCGTACAACCTTGGTTTTCTCTTTGTTTAGTTCCAGGTTTTCCTGGTCCAAATAAGTTGCTAAGTTGTTTATCGCTCTTTGTAATCCAATGGGGCTTTGGCTCAACACCACAATGTCATCTGCGTACTGTAAGAAGGGAATTGGCTCTTTGGCCAAGTTTGGCGGATGGCAATCGGCTGCGTGCATGTATTTGACGATATCTGCGAGGAACAAGTTAAATAGGCTCGGAGCCAGGACGCAGCCTTGTTTTAGGCCTTGCTGAGTGTGGATACTAGCAGTTGCACTACACCCATCGCCTAATTTCACTCTTGCCCAAGTTTCACTGTGTAGGGCGATTATTGCGTCCAATAATTTGCTCGGTAACCCCCAGGATTTTAGTTTTTCCCAGAGACAATTTCTGCTCACTCTGTCGAACGCTGATTTCAGGTCGACGAAACATGCATACAACCGAGTTTTCTTTTTTGCCGCTTTTTCAGCTAAAAGTGCCAGAATAGCCATATTTGTTGTAGTGCCCATCCCTGGCCTAAACCCCGTTTGAAACTTAGGGATTATGTTCTTTTCGTCCATCCAATCTCGAAGTTGAACTAGGAGACATGATGCGTAGAGTTTGGCCTCTACGTCAATCAAGGATATCAATCTGTAGTTTCCAGGCTTTCTATAATCTCTTTGTTTGAATATTGGATGGATTATGTTCCCTTTCCAGGATTTGGGGACCTTGTTCTGGCTATAAATGTGATTAAAAAGAGGCGTACGATAATCTGCCCAGAAATCTGGAGCGTATTTAAAGAGCGCATTTGGAAGCCCGTTTGGACCTGCTACCCCCTCCTTTTTAGTTTTTTTATTATTCCTCTTAATTGTTTGGTGTCAATTAGGTTATTTGATTCATTGCTGCTTGTCTCTAGTCCTAGTTCTTTACGTTCTGCCTGGGGCTGAGTAGTGATTTTTCCTACATCGAGCTGCTGTTCTTGAGATGTTTCTAAGGCCGTTGTCGCTGTAGCTCGCTTTTCGTGCTCCGTGCTGTTATACATGTTTTGCACATGTTGAATCCAGATCTCTTCTCCGATTCCTGCTTCTTGTTGGAGTCTTGAACCCTTTGTCAGTTTATTTATGATGCCCCAGAATTCCCTGCTATTTGGCAGTTTACTTGCCCACAGTAGTTTTGTCCAGATTGTTTCTTTATACTCTGTTTTCACTTCCCTCAGCGTCTTCTTGTAATTATTCCGTATTTCCTTCAAATTACCATTGTCTATTTTCCTACCCATTCTTGCCGCCACGGCTTGTAATCGCACCTCTCTTGCGATCCTTCTCTTTTGGTCCCGCAATTCGATATTGAACCATGGCTCCCTACTGGTGTCTATTCTTTTTTGACTTCCGTGAGTGGCTGGGAATTTTCGAATGAGAACGAGGCCCAAGTGTTCCCAGCTTTTTACACTATCCTCTTTTATCGGGGTCCCAATTTGACTCATGTATTCCTTAAGTGTGTCCAGTATGATCTTCATGTCCAATCCTCGCCACTTCAATTTCCGAAGGTTAAACTTTTCTGCATGTTGTACTACAGAGTTTATTTTTTGGACCTGAGCGAGAGTGATGTTGATGTTCGTAATATGCGGGAAGTGATCACTTTCTATGCGTGGGCAGACTTGAAATGAGTCTATGCTTGGGACAAGATTGCTGCTGGTAATGGTGAAGTCAATAGTTGATTGACATTTTCCGCTCAAATGTGTTATGACCGCTGGTATATCTCCGGTTACGTAACCGTTCAGGATGGTCAGACCGTGGGTTTCCAACTCACGCGTAATTATTTGGAATCCCCAGTCCTCCTGCCTCTTTCTTTTGTTCAGTTTATTATTTATAAGATTACTATTAAAATCTCCTGAGATGATCAAAGGGCATTGTTCATATGATCTTTGCAGCGCATTAATCAGGTTCATTAATGTTAAAAAAATTTCCTTCTGTTTCTTTTTCTCAGGGTGGATATAGACATTGACTAATATTAGTTGCCAGCTTGACTTTGTTAAAATGAAGCTTACCGGTAAGTTTTATAACTTGCAACCAGTTTACCCCGGCATCTAGTTCTTCTGTTAGCCATCCGTGTTTTTGTGATGCGTATATTGATAGACCTCCTCTCGGATGTCCAAAGATTGAGAATCTTTCTGCAAGGCTATGATGTTCTATGTAACCCGCAATTGAAACTGGGTTCATGTTCCACGTTTCTTGAAGCAAGATTAGGTCTTGTTTCTGAAAAAAAGTCAGAGTTTCATGGTCATGGCCCATGTCTCTAAAGTTGTGGACATTCCGTGATCAAATCTTGATTATGTCCTGGCTCACTTCTCCGAAGTCACGGTCATTCCTCGTACCTTCCTTAAATTCGTGCCCATTGGTCCGGCCTAGCTCCCCCCACCTTTTGTCGTCCAAACTTAACCTTGGATGTTCGTTAGGTACGCTTGTTACTCAGTGCCTTTGGCACCCAGGACCAGTCCAAGCTATCACCTGTTTGGCGTTCGAAATTTACTGGACTCGCTGTTACATTGACCTGGATTGAATTGGTTGGCCTTGGTGGCGTGGTGGTTCGGGCGCCGCATAGACATGTTTTTTGACTTTTCCCAGATGTATTTTCCATTTTTTGATTTGTATGGCTTTTTAGGAGGGGGTATGGGTACTTTGGACATTTATGGGGCCTCAACGTAATTCCCCAGGCTTCAAACGTTGATCTGGTTGCGTATATCCTGTCCACTAGTTCCTTTGAGGACCAAGTTGTCAAAGACTCTTCAGTGTCTGGGGTGGATGTTATATGTTGGAATTCCACGGCTAATAGATCTTGTGAGGATATTCCCTTTAGTTCTGGAATTTCTTGGAACAGCCTTAGCAGGTTCCCTCGATTCAATAAGTCTTGCCTTCCTTTGGTGGGATATTCTGGCACGAATGTCAGTTTTGATGTAATCTCCGTGGTGTTATTTTGAGAGCTGGTGGCATTTTTTAAAATTTGATTTTTTTCTACTTGAGAATTTCGAGTGTCTGATGTTTCATAACCAACATGGGTTTCTTGACCCGTTAGTTCTTCGATGACCTTTTCGTGTGATGTGGCCGGAATGCTTACTTCCTTTATATCTTGCTCTGATTTTCCAGATTTTTTAAGTATTGATGGCCATGTTGACTCAGTTTTTGGTTCGGTGAGGGAAAGCCTGCAGGTTCGACCCTTTCTATTTATTGTGACTTTTATTGGTTTTTCGATGCTTTGACCCTTGTTATTTATTTTATCGTGCGCCTTATTGCCTGGTGTTTCTTCCATGCTTACTGGTTTGTTCCGTATTTGGACCTCTTCTTTCAGGCTGGGTGTTTGCCCCCTTTATTAGGACTTGTACCTCTGTGGCCCTGGGGTGTATTTCTTACTTGGACCTGCGTTGTTTTTGCTGCCCCTTCTCCATTCTCGATTGATTGAATTTGATCTGATCTCGACTTTTCAGGTCTAGGGATTTGTGCAGCTTCTTTTGCCGACAGGTGGCTAGTTGTTATACGGGGAACCTGGTTCGTGTTCTCTTGGATAATGGGGACAAGAGGGTTCAAGGCTTCTTGATTTGTGTTAGATCCGTTAGAGTCTATTGTGTGATTCGATTGGTCTGAGACTGCTATTGAAACATCCGGTGTGACTTCTTTCAGTAATCTATTTTTTTTCCCTTGTGTGGTTTGGTTTGTGAATATTGAGAAGATTTTCTCAGAACCTAAGGTTGGTTGATTATTATATTTAAACCTGGCCTCCTGGCGCGTTTTCTTTGCCGTTTTGTGGGTTTTGAAATTGGCAAAGTATTGATGGTGCTCTGTGTTACTTCGATTTGGTGGTCCCTTATATCAGGCCGTTCCTCTGTTTCCTCTTTCTCTGCTTCCCCTTTATCATTGCTGCTTGTCACTTTTATTGATTTTTTGACTTTTGATGGCACCTTTTTCTCAGCATCCTTTTGGGTTCCCATTGTTAATTTGGCCTTGCTTGTTGATTGAACTGCCCCTAAGATAGCCATTAATATTTCGGGTAGATTTGCCAATTTATCAATTATTTTACCGCAGCCGCAATTGAGCTGCTGTTGGAAATTGCTTGTTTGTGGCTCCAAATTTCCCCTGCTTGTTAGAAGGGACATGATTAGGTCCAGCTTAGGGGCCGATTCCGATCTCGGTCGGAGGCGCACCCAATACCATTCGGTCGGGAAAAAGCCATGCGAAAGCCTGTTTCCCGACCGAACCGTACGCGGGTCCGGCCGAGCGAGTACGATGCGGGTCGCCGACCGACTCGTCCGGGCGTCCCGACAGCTCCGACCGACTCGCTCGGACTCGAACCGCTCCGACCGACTCGCTCGGACCCGGTCGCACCGCGCAATGGAGACGTTTTCCGGCCGGGTAAGTACGATGCGCACCTCGACCGCTCCGACCGACTCGCGCCGTCCGACTCGAACTCGCTGTCGGAGCCGTACTTTGGGGGTCCGTGTCGGACCCCCAGTACGCGTACCCGTGCGAGCGCACACAGGGGGACCCAGGGTCCCCCTACCTGTGCGTGTACGCCGCGAGCGCTCGCGGCGTACTCGCTGTAGAGGCGCCCTTGTCCGCCTCGCACCCATTGAGGCAATGGGAGCCCGCGTACGCGTTGTACGACCGGCTCCCATTGAGTTCAATGGGAGTCCGACCGACTCGTGTCCGATAACATACGGACGCATCGTACTCGTTCGGTCGGACTGCACGGGTCCGATTCGGTCGGAAATCTCTCCGGGTCCGGCTCGGTCGGAGAGATTTCCGGCCCGAATCGGAATCGACCCCTTAGTATTTATACCTGAGATATGTCCGGCAATTAAGTTTATAAGGTCTATCTGTACCTCCATTTTGTCCGATTGGAAGTTCAGTACCCTGATAGCTTGTTCCAATGTACCTAACAAAGTTTTACTCCATGGTGCGGTTGGAAAATCTTCGAGGGACTTTCCTGAAGCCCCCAACCCATGATCAATCCTACTGACAGATGAAATTGTTGTTGGAGATGACAGGCTTATTTGATTTATTTTCGTTAAAAACTTCCTTCTTCTGGTACGTTCTCCTGTTGGTCGTTTCTATGGGTCGGGTTTAATGGAGTGGATGCCCCCACCCCCGCTCCGCCCTGCGCTCTTCCCGTTGGGGTGACAAGTGACGAGGTTTTCCCTTGGGTTGCTTCTTTCGGTGTCGCCTGTTTTTGTGTGTTGATTTCCAAAATTTGTAGAAGGTTAGCGTCGTTGGATAAGGAAAATGAGCTTGACCAGGCTTCATCCGGAAGGGCTACCTGTTCAACTGAGTTGTCTGTTTTATCTTCCATGTGCTCGTTTTTATTGCCCTCAGTTGAACCTCTTCCGATTACTTTATTTTGGTTTGTTGTGGGACTGATCTGATGCACCTGGGCCGTTACAGTTACCAGCCTTCTTTCTGGGATTTCTGTAATTGATTTCTGTAAGGCTGAATTCACTTTTGGAGCTTTATTGATATTTGACTGTGTAGAGGGGAACTTGTTTTAACGGAAATAGAGGTGCACTTGTGGATCACTGACAAAATATCGAGGAGGAAAATATCGACCTGCCAAAATATCGAGTAAAAAATATAGAATGCCAAAATATCGAATCCCTATCTACAAACAGGTAAGTACAAAAATATCGAATCAAAAATATTGTTGTAAAAAATATAGTTAGTCAAAATATCGAATTTTTTAAATTTCTTAAAAGTAATGTAAAATTAATGAAATAATCTATATAATTAAGTAAAACATACTTAAAAATACTTAAATAACTTTAAAATTAATAAATAATTAATGTAAGTAAAAATAAAAATAAACATACATTTTTATTTTTTAATACATATATATATTAACGTAATATTAATAAAAAATATTCAATATTTTTAGCGTAGGATAGCGGGAGGGTAAAATTTACTATTACCACTCCAGTGAGTGCAACAGTAGGGAAAGCGTTGGATAGCGGGAGGGTAAAAATTACTATTCCCACTCCAGTGAGTGCAACAGTAGGGAAAGCGTTGGATAGCGGGAGGGTAAAAATTACTATTCCCACTCCAGAGAGTGCAACAGTAGGGAAAGCGTTGGATAGCGGGAGAGTAAAAATTACTATTCCCACTCCAGAGAGTGCAACAGTAGGGAAAGCGTTGGGTAGCGTAGGGGTAAAATTACTATTCCCACTCCAGAGAGTGCAACAGTAGGGAAAGCGTTGGATAGCGTAGGGGTAAAAATTACTATTCCCACTCCAGAGAGTGCAACAGTAGGGAAAGCGTTGGATAGCGGGAGGGTAAAAATTACTATTCCCACTCCAGTGAGTGCAACAGTAGGTAAAACGTTGGATAGCAGGAGGGTAAAAATTACTATTCCCACTCCAGAGAGTGCAACAGTAGGGAAAGCGTTGGATAGCGTAGGGGTAAAAATTACTATTCCCACTCCAGAGAGTGCAACAGTAGGGAAAGCGTTGAATTGTGTAGGGGTAAAAATTACTATTCCCACTCCAGAGAGTGCAACAGTAGGGAAAGCGTTGGATAGCGGGAGGGTAAAAATTACTATTCCCACTCCAGAGAGTGCAACAGTAGGGAAAGCGTTGGATAGCGTAGGGGTAAAAATTACTATTCCCACTCCAGAGAGTGCAACAGTAGGGAAAGTAATTATTTAATATTTTAATAAAAATAAATGAATTATCAATACCAATAAAAAATTAATTAAAATTAATTACCAATTACAAAATATTTAATAATTAATTCTAAATACCAATAGATATTATTTATTAAAAATTAATTACCTATTAATAATTAATTAACAAACAATGTATTTTCAATACCAAGAATTAATAAATAATAAAAAACATACCAATTAATAATTAATTGACAGTAAATTAATTATCAATACACAAAAATATTTTCATCAATTAATTAATTACAATTAAATTAGTTCCCACCCTATTCCCCTATAAACCCACAACCCGCTACGAAGAATAAATTAATACAATTAACATAATTATCAATTAATCAATTATTAAAAATTAATTACCAATTAATAAAAATTAATTACCAATTAATAATTAATTAACAATAATTTAATTATCAATGCCAAGATTTTTTTTTTTTTACTTAATTACAATTAAATTACTTCCCACACCTTTCCCCTATAAACCCACAACCCGCTACAGAACTAAAACGCAAAATTAAATTAAAAATAATTAATAAATCCTAAAAATTACTATTTAATTTACTATAATTAAATTACTTCCCACCCTATTCCCCTATAAACCCACAACCCGCTACGGAAATAAATTACGCAATAATTAAATAACATAAAATTCATTAATTTAAAAAAAATAAACATACATTACAAAAACTAATATACACTTTTAACACATATACTAACATACAAAACACTTAAAAAATTCGATATTATTAAAAATTCGATATATTTTAATGCCTATATTATGTACTTCGATATTGTGACAGTCGATATTACTTACCTGCATTTCAATATTATTAACAACTATATTATGTCCATTCGATATTTTGTCCATTCTATATTTTGTACTCGATATTATGTCCATTCTATATATTTTTTTCGATATTGTGTCTAGTTACCGCACTTGTCTTGTTGGTCAGACGTTCCTGAATTGAAATGTCCTTTTTTGACCCTTGTGTCTGGAATTATTGGGCTCGGCAGCCGGGCTGTCTCTACTATTGGTGCGTAGATAGCGGCCATTGGGTCCTATAAAAAGAAAAATTTCTGTATCCCAGTGTAACTGCCAGGACTGAGAAATGTTGATTCGGGCGTCGGAGCCGAAACTAGCCTCTCTCTCAGTCTAGGAGCCTTTCTTTTTTGGCTTGATGGAGGACCTTGTTCTATGAGTTTTTTATTTTTGTTTTTATTTTTACCTGTTGTTGCCTGACAAATTTTCCCCGATCTCATGTTCCTTATTTAGGTTGTTTGGGTTATTTTCCCTTGGGGGGCACAGAGAGCAGGGCACACTGGTGAGCCGCAAACTATGCCCAGCCTAGTTGGACCGCTTCCGCGGACTCGCCGGGCCACACTTAGCGGCCGCCGCTAATGGCTGCTGCGCTCTATTGCTAGCGCTTACACACTGCTGTTGCTGCTGTCCTCTGCTGTCCTGTGATGGTCCACAACCTAGCACTTGCCGACAGCTCCTGCCACTCCCACTGCCGGTGCCGTTGAGCTGTGTTGTGCTGTGCTGGGACTTGCTGGGGTGGCTGGGGTTTAAGTTGTGAATTACACGTTGACCCCTGTCTGGGGACCTCGCCGCTGCATAATACCGCTTGTTACCGTGTCTCGCGGCTCGCTGTTCTTGTGGAGCTCGTGTTTGACCGTTCTGACCGTTCTGACCTCAGCAGAGTGAAACCAATGCTGTGAGGCAAGGCAGGGCAGGGCGAGGAAGCGCAGGCGGTGTTTGACCGCGAGTCTAATCACAAGTCTAATCGCGGCTCGTCTCGTCTCGACTCACGGCTCTCGGCGGCTCGGTTCTCTCCCACAAAGCCGAGTCTACGGTCTCAAGGTCTCCGTGCTCCGTGCCGCCGCGCCGTGCTTCAAGCCAATTCAAGCCGCCGAGCCCTCCCTCCTCCTCTTCCTCCTCCTCCTCCTCCTCCTCCTCCTCTCCTCCTGCTGCTTGCGCTATGAATCGCCGTGAATCGCTGCTCAGCTGCTAAAAACAACTCACTTCCTGGTCGCCTTCTGGTGACGTTTTTTCGAGCCCGATGCATTTCAGTACTGTGAGGTCCCTTCCTCATGGTCATATCTGCCTTTCCTCTCTTGCTCTGGGGGTGAAGGCTGGTGATGAGAAATACGCCCCGGACCAAAAAAGAGTGGCAGCGCTAAGCGCCCACTGCCTGCAACTACCGGACCAAATTAAGCGCTATAGATAGTTCATCCGATTCTTGTTTGAGGTGTGCTCTCTGGTAATTAATTTTCATTGGGTGAGTCAAACTTCAATTTCTGTGACAGTTACATACGCTAAGCTGTCTGCACACTGGAAGTGGCTATTGGATCTATGCCAAGTTGGGTGGGATGTGAGGGCTGGTGTGGTCATATGACTCCATGCTTTTTGAGAGGAATGGCAGGGTGCATGCACTGTCTACCTACCTGTTCTGTGACACAGTTGAGGGGAATTGCTGACACATGTTTCTGGGTGTGGGGGGAGTACTCCATCCTGCTGAGCTGTGGGACAAGGGTGCCTGGTGGGAGTTGTAGTGCTGGCTGCCTATCCACACACCCCCCTCCCTGTTGAGATGGCTGCCTCCCTGTGAAGTGGAGCAGAGGAAGGGAATAGGCTACACATGGCTCTTGGATGGGGGAGTGTTCCAACCTGCTCAGGGGTGGGACAGGAGAGCATAAGATGGCTACCTACCTGTAAGTTTGAAGAGTGACATACAATGTCTGCCCCATGGTTGTGGGTGGGGGGTGGAGTGTACCATCCGGCTCAGCTTTGGGACAGGGGGGCCTGGTGGGAGTTGTAGTGCTGGCTGCCTATCCACAAACACCCCTCCCTGTTAAGATGGCTACCTACCTGTAAATTTGGTTGGTGAGATACAATGGCTTCCAAGTGCTTCTGGGTGTGGGGGAGTGCTCCATCTTGCTCAGCTGTGGGACAAGGGGGTCTGGTGGGAGTTGTAGTGCTGCCTTGCCACCCACAAACACCCCTCCCTGTTAAGATGGCTACCTACCTGTAAGTTTGGTTGGTGAGATACAATGGCTGCCACATGCTTCTGGGTGTGGGGGGGAGTGCTCCATCTTGCAGAGCAGTGGGACAAGGAGGCCTGGTGGGAGGTGTAGTGCTTCCTTGCCACCCCCAAACACCCCTCCCTGTGAAAATGGCTACCTACCTGTTAGGTGAAGGTGAACAATGCAATGGCTGACACATGCTTCTGGGTGTGGGGGAGTGCTCCATCTTGCAGAGCAGTGGGACAAGGAGGCCTGGTGGGAGTTGTAGTGCTGCCTTGCCACCCCCAAACACCCCTCCCTGTGAAAATGGCTATCTACCTGTTAGGTGAAGGTGAACAATGCAATGGCTGACACATGCTTCTGGGTGTGGGGGGAGTGCTCCATCTTGCTCAGCTGTGGGACAAGGGGGCCTGGTGGGAGTTGTAGTGCTGCCTTGCCACCCACAAACACCCCTCCCTGTTAAGATGGCTACCTACCTGTTAGGTGAAGATGAACAATGCAATGGCTGCCACATGCTTCTGGGTGTGGGGGGAGTGCTCCATCTTGCAGAGCAGTGGGACAAGGAGGCCTGGTGGGAGTTGTAGTGCTGCCTTGCCACCCACAAACACCCCTCCCTGTTAAGATGGCTACCTACCTGTAAGTTTGATGAGTGAAATACAATGGATGCTACATGGTTGTGGGTGTGTGGAGTGCTCCATCTTGCAGAGCAGTGGGACAAGGGGGAGTGGTGGGAGTTGTAGTGCTGCCTTGCCACCCCAAACACCCCTCTCTGTGAAAATGGCTACCTACCTGTTAGGTGAAGGTGGACAATGCAATGGCTGCCACATGCTTCTGGGTGTGGGGGGGAGTGCTCCATCTTGCAGAGCAGTGGGACAAGGGAGCCTGGTGGGAGTTGTAGTGCTGCCTTGCCCCCCTAAACACCCCTCCCTGTGAAAATGGCTACCTACCTGTTAGGTGAAGGTGAACAATGCAATGGCTGACACATGCTTCTGGGTGTGGGGGGAGTGCTCCATCTTGCTCAGCTTTGGGACTGGGGTGCCTGGTGGGAGTTGTAGTGCTGGCTGCCTGTACACATGCAACCCTGGGAATGTTGCTAGCTACCGTTGGGGCGATTCAGAGGGAGTGAATGTTACATCTGTGAGACATGTGTTGGGGAGTGTGTGGTGCACATGAATGCATTTGGGCCTAGGAGGTGTAGCTTTGTAGTTGTGCAAGACAGTACATAGCAGTGTGATGGTAGGCATTTGTGGTTACTTACCAGCCTCCACTCCCCCGGCTATTCCTGGTAGGCTCTCTGGATGCAGTATGCCAAGCACCTTCTCCTCCCATGCAGAGAATGTTCTTAGTGGAATGGGAGGGCCACCGCCAGTCATCTGAGCCAGCTTGAGGTTCTTGTTAATCTTCTCTTTCACCTTGCTCTTGAGGTCATGCCACCGCTTCCCGATCTCCTTCTTGGTGCATGGGACAGTCCCTACTGCATTGTCCTTGTTGACTATCCTTCCCCACATTTGTGTTCTGGTGGCTAATGGTGTCTGTTGGACCAGGTTTCCAAACAATTGTGGTTCTACTCTGATTACCTCATCTACCATGACTGACAACTCATTGTCTGTGAATTTTGGCATTTTCTTCTGTGCCATGGTGTGTGATGTGCAAATGGGTTAAAGGTGCAGGAGTGAGAGTGGCGGTGGTGATGTAAGTGGTGTGTGTGTGTTGTTGTGCTGGTGAGATGTGTGGTGGTTTGCCTCTCCTTTGTGCTGTAGGGTTGGTTCCTTCAGGGGTGGAGTATTGCAAAGGATTCTGGTCAGGGAAGGGGCTGGTTATATATTCAAATATGTGGGTGTGTCAAAATGGAGTGTTCCTGTCAGGTGTATTGTGTGGGTTGACCTGGGATTTGTATTTTTTTAGTTGCCATGGGCATGTGTCATTGGGGTGTGTTAGGTGTTTTTTGAGGCTCAGCCAGTTTGATGGGTACACTTGGTGGGCATGTTGTGTGTTTTTTTTGTCGACCGCCATAATTGTTCCGGAGCGGCCGCGGCAGTGGGTATACAACCGCCCTTCCGCCGGCTCTCCCATTCATCACTGGTTGCGATCGCGGCGGTCGGAAACAGCGGATCGTTCCGCTGTCACCTCAATGGTATCCTAATTTCACGTGCGGTCAATCCGCTGGCCATGCGGCGGTTTTGGCTTTTTCCCCAGCGAATCCGACCGCCGCGGAAGGATTTTCACCTGCTCCACACGCTACCGGCGGTCTTTCGTGGCATTGTTCCGCCGAGGTTTGATTTTTCTGGCGGTTGATCCTAATCGGACCGCCGGTTTTGCCGCGGTACATGCAGACGGTTCATTTCCGCGGCGGTCGGAATGGTTTTCCGACCGCCATCCTAATCAACCCCCAAGTGCGAACAGCAATACATTACTTATCTGGTTTCCTTCAAAGTGTCAGAGACTTGCATTGAAGCTTTCACTGTTCTCTGCAGCCAATCGGAATCTGCAATACATCGTGGCACCCAATGCCATGTGCTTAGGAAAGGAGCCCTGGGGGTTGCAGTCCATAGGCCACTCACAAATAGCAAAAATAAGCCTGTAGACTACAGCCCCCAAGAAGCAACTGTGTCTCGTGCATACAGTTACGAGACAACACAGCCAGTGCTGTGTATCGGAGCCACATTTAAATCGCACTGGTGAGTTTGACTCCATGCGAACTAATCTCTTTTTCCCTAAAAGAGCCCACCAACACCGCGCCCACTCCAGTGGACAAAGTGGGTGGTTGGCGACTCCGCTGTCCAGTTGTGTTCTTTTTTTGCCCTCCTTACTATCAATGCAAAGCTTCGAAAAAGCCTTTAGTGTGCCACTGTTACACTTCACAGGTCAGTCAAGTAGACAGCAGGCAAGCTGGCTTATGATTCCCAAAAGGACTCTATACACGTTTTACTGGTCAAATTGTTCCAATACCTCATTCCAGATACCTTATCTAGTTCCTCTCCTTTCTTATCCCAGCTCACTCTTCGATTGCACAGTCATTATCACTTTACAACTCCCAAACATGCCTGTGCTACTTCAGGATTCAGATAATATCCCGCTTGTAAAATCCCACTGGACCAGCAGCGTTTTCAATCCAATATCTTCACGCCACAAACATCATCAAAGTGGCTCTTAAAGGTATTGTCTCATAAATGTGTTTCACACCATCTCCATCTCCATCACCTCACCATCATTATGCCTACAGTCAGCCTTTTTAGGAAAAATATATTTATTTATTTGTGAGCGGTCTTTAATAACAGAGCTAGCACATAAAGTGGGCTTTACAAGTAACCAGGTAGATACAATGTCAAAGAGAAGAATATTAGTAGGAGGCAAGGGAAGGGAGACTGTCAGGCATATTGAACGGAGTTAGTTGAGGTCAGTTGAGGTGCATATAGACCATATGGTATTTAGAAGTATCCTGAAAGTGAGACAGCCAGATTGAGTTCTGATGGAGTTAGGAAGGAAGTTCCAGAGACTGGAAGTGGCTCTTGAGAATTACTGTTTTAGTGCTAAGGAAGTGCTGAAGGCCAGAGATTGCAAGAGGAAAGAATTCTTCCTCTAATGTCTTCCCTCTCCACCAGAGATGATATGAAGAGCTATCAAACACCAATGGCGGACCTGTTGACTGCACTTCACATACAGTTCCAACCATTTAAAGCCCAGTGCACTTTATTTCCAGTACCAGCTGTTGTGTGATACCACTGACAAGCAGAGCCAAATTTAGAAAAAAGTGGAATGGTGCACCCAGAAATAACAGTCCACAAATCTTAAGTTTTGTTAAAAAAGTATTCTTCCTTTATTTCATTTGACATGTAAAAATCTACTAAACGAACATCCAGCCAACGCGTTTCATTCAAACAAACATTTGAACTTCATCAGGGCTGTAAATAATGTACAAAAAGATATATAAGAAACAATTACGCAAACAATAATTCATACACAAGACAGAGCAATACTTAAAGAATGATAAAGTTAAACAATAATAAACAATTTTATACAATAACACGCAACAGAACAATAATCACAACACATTTAATCCATGATCAAAAGACAAAATATCATTAAACCCATGTAGGAGCTTGTGTGCAAGGAAACACCACCAAAGAAGGGGAACTGCACGGTTGCTTCGTACATTCCTTAAAAACCAGTAAACATAGAAGAGGCCAATCAGAACAGATACAAATTATACAGTACTTTGCTGGTATGTACCATAATTAATGTAATAATATCATGTTTGTGCCATTCCCTCAATATTTCCAAGATATATATCGTAACCTTTCATTTTCCTTTAATTGCCTAGCAATTCCTACATTGCATTTGTTTCCCCCATATATAGATTAAAATAGACATATCTTTAGTACCTGGGTAGCTCTCACACATTACATCTCTTTATTCCTTATGATTGTTTGGCGATTCCAACGTTATATTTACCTGCTCCCATAAATGGATTGTGATGAACATACCGTTAGTGTCTTAATGCTCATTTGACTCCTTGTTCGAAAATTGATAATAGCAATATCCAAGTTCATTGTCAAATCAGACAAACTCTGATTAAATGATCTCCATATTCCTGAGCCAAGTTTGGCAAGAATATACAGCGGATTCAATATCAGATGGGGAAATAGTGACCCCCAGATGATACCTGAAGAGATTAATTTGAATTAATTAAAATTTGCTACTGAATATATCTAAAGGATTTTTGTTAAAGTCCTTAACATTCCAGGAACGTGATATCTGAAATCCCCATGTGATGTGTCAATTTTGCCTCAGTTGTGCCAAAAATGTATAAATCCACCGATCACATATGCATATCTATCAACCAAAACAGCCAATGGGGCGTGGCCTATCATCATGGCCAGCTAGTCGTGAATCGTCGGAGCTCCTGCCCCAGATGAAATAATCCTCCCTAAATCCTGGCGGACCGGACAACAACTCCAAGAAAAAACGGCGACGGAATACTCCCTGCGCAGAAAGAGTAAGATACGGGGCCGCCGGAGCCGGCCACAGAGAAAAAATGAGCGCAAATCCTGAGGCGGGGCGGCCTGCCTGACTCCAAAATGGCGGCGCCTGATCCTCCCTCGAAGTGCTTCTGAGCCTGTGGGGGCTTGAGCGACGAGGAAGCCTGGACCGCGGGCCCTGTGGAGAGTGGTGCCCCCCGATCGCGAAGCAATCTAACAGAAAAATAGGCCACAGAGTGGCCGTGACGCCTCCGGAGCCCACCCGGAACGAGTGCGGACTAAGCCCTGAATGTCACTGCGAGTCCCGGTAGAGCTGAGGGTGGAGAACCCCGGGCCCCGACGGAATGAATTGACTGCGAGGGACGTGGGAGCAGCTTTACTCACGCCCGCATCGCAGAGGGCCCAATAAATAAATAAATCAGCCTACTACGAATAATAACAGCACAGGGCCCGGAGGAGCTGGGAGGTGGTCCCCTGGGCCCTGAATACAGGAAAGTACGCGCAGGAATCAATTGGAGGAGAACCCATCTCTGCCCATAACGCCCGTTGGGAGCGGAGAAGGCTGTGGTGTGGGGGGCCCCCACGGGCCGAGATTGGACATTCTTATATGCCTAGTGTGTGTAATACATTTCGGGGGCACTAAAGCCTGCTGTGTATTCGGCTGTATCGTGGTGCCCACCACAAAGTGGAACAAAGAGATAAAGGCAGATTCCCCACGGACCTGGGAGAAAAGAGATAAGACCCCAATGGGAGATACCCACTCAATAAAATACCTGGAGGAGCATTTAGCTGCAGGCCGGACCTGAGAGGGCAGGTGGTCTCGCTTCGCGGAGGCCAGGCTTGGGGGAAGAGTCTCTCCGGGGAAGTTATAGAAGACTATTGACAGAGGTAAGAAGCACCAGAAAAGTATAAAACAAAAGGGGAGGAAAACAAAATATATAAAGGACGGCCGTTGATGCCCCCCTGCTGGGGGCCCTGGCTAACCCTGTCCCAGGGTCGGAGAGAGGGTCGAGAGATAAAAGACACGACTGAGACTGTCTGGTACGGCCGGACTATGGGCAATGATAAACCAACAAGGGGAGCGCAGGCTAACAAGATAATGCAATACATAGTCCCAGGCCCGACGACATCCGAACACAACAGAAGAGACCCTGAGCAGGTGGCCCATCACGGTACTATGGCGCAGGATAAAACAGAGATTTTAGACGCCATTAGAGATTCCCGGGTAGCACTTGAAGCAAAAATGGACACTATGGCAATGGATATTAACCACCTGCACCTAGACTTGCGAAAGGTGGCAGCTCGAGTCACAAGCACAGAAGGAGAATTAGGTACACTGCGAGAAGAAGTCCAGAGGCTACGCACGATGGTGACCTCGCTCCAAGAGCAGTCTACCCGCTTGGAAGATAGAGCAGAAGACGCAGGGGGAGGTCGAGAAGAAATAACCTCAGATTTCTCGGATTTCTGGAGAAAGCGGAGGGTCCGGCAGCGGATCTTTTCCTCGAGCAATGGATAGGGTTGGCTTTCACAAATATCGGACTCTCCAAAATGTTTGCCATAGAAAGGGCCCACCGAGCCCTGGGGCCCCCTCCGAGACCGGGAGCACCACCTAGAGCCATAATTGCCAGCTTATTCTATTTTAGAGATATAGTACTGCAATATGTACGTATTCATGGCCCTCCCAAGTTTGAAGATTGAGACATTCATATTTACCCTGACTATACTAAGAAGGTACAAGACCTTAAAAATGACTTCCCGGGGGCCAAACGATGACTCAGAGACCTTAACATTAAATACAGCCTGATGTTTCCGGACGGGCTTCGAATACAGCATGAAGGCAGGGTTTATTTTTACACCACACCACAGGAGGCCACGGACTGGATGGACTCGATAGGCCTCGCTGGGCAAGATCAAAATCAAGGCTGGCGAGAGCAACGAAGGAGAAGTGGACAACAGAGAGGTCAGCGTCGTAACATCGAGGAACACGGACCTACACCCCAGCACGCACCTGCGGTGGGACATATATTGGTGGGCCCAGAAAGCACCCTGCGGACCGAACTGGAGGGGATATCAACACACAACCAGTTCTCCCCACTCTGCCTGGTACAAGAGACCCAATCACAGGAGGAGGGTCAACCCAGTTAAACCGAAAATACCCCAGAGGTATAGTGAAACTGTAAAGGGGGTGATGATGAAGATCGGTATGGACACTGGAACTGTAAGTACAGTAATTAGCAGTAAGGGAGGGTGGACTGCGATAATGGTTAGAAAGACAGGAGGGTATTACCGAAAGATTGCGAGATAAAGACTGGGATTTCGGAGTTGGGACACAGTTCCGCCACAATCCAGTTTAGGATGTTTCAGCTCTGGTGCACTGGAGTTGCCTTGCTATGCCTTGGGTTGGGTGGGGCGGCATGGTGCCTGACAGTCTGGCCGAAATTCAGGAACTAGACTTTTCTTTGAATTCTTTTACTGTATTTGTTGATTGCAATGTTGGGGAATGGGATGCAAGATGGGCGGAATTCAATATGGGGCGGAGTCCCAACTCCTTAGACGAAGGTTGTGCTATGGGGATCAGTTACTACTGCCTGAGGGAGGGGGTGGGGGGTCATTCCAGATTGTACAGTTTTGTTAAAAAGTTCAATACCGGTGGTGCGCAGAGAAGATATCCTTCAAAATCTATGGGTCTAAAAGGGGCATGTGCCTGTGCTGATAGGATTGTCTCTCCCCCACGAGACAATGAGAAGCTACACCACTATACAATGCAGACATGAAAGAAGACGGACAGAAATACAAGGTCATAACATGGAATGTTAGATTGCTAAATAACATGATCAAAAGGATCCGGGTGGCTATGTATCTAAAGCAATACAAAGTGGACATAGCTTTCTTTCAAGAAACACACTTGTGGAGGGATTGCCTTAAATATGTCCAAAGTAGGTGGAGGGGTCAGTTTCTTGCGACATCCTACTCAGGATATGCCAGGGGGGCACTGGTATGGGTGGCACCGGGAGTCCCATTTAAAGTAGAAAAATCCAACCCAGATCCATTAGGAAGATATGTGATAGTGGAGGGAACACTAGATGGGTGAAAGTTTGCCTGATAAATATACACGCCCCAAATAGTGATGATGGAGAGTTCTTGGGGTCAGTTATGCGACAGATAGATCTTGCTCCAGATGTACAACTGATTGTTGTGGGCGACCACAACAGTGCCTTAGATGGAACTCTAGACAGGCATCCTCTGAGACCAGCGGCTAAACCTAAAACCAGAGAAGCTATGCGTCAGATGTTAATAAATTACAACTTAGTGGATATCTGGCGGCACCGCAACACCCACCTCAAAGTGTACTCATGTCACACACCCGCTACTAATACAAATAGCAGATTTGATTACTTTTTCATACAGAAAGGAGTAGCTAATAGATTTGAGGAGGCACAATACCTGGCTTGATATTTATCAGATCACTCCCCTCTACTTATAGAGTACACTATGGGCAGGCCAAGATCTAAGATCCCGCTTTGGAGAATAAATATCGAAGCACTAACTGATCCAGTCTATAAGGCTACAATTGGCAGGGAGCTACAGGGATATTTTGAGGTAAACTGGAACACTGCCAGTGCCAAAGCCATGGAATGGGACGCCATGAAAGGGGTCCTAAGGGGGGCATGTATGTCTACTGACACCGGGGTTAAAAAAGTGCTGGAGCGGGATCTAAAATGCCAGGAACAACAGCTGGCTGTCTTAGAAAAAGCACCTAATAAATGGACAGCACAAAGACAAAAGATAGGGGATCTATGAGATACACTAGACAAATATAATAGAAATAAGAGCAGGAGTAGATGGTATACGGAAGGAGATAAAGCTGGCCATCTGTTGGCACGTCTAATTAATATGGAGACACAACCCCAATCGATCCTGGCAATTAAAAATGACCGGCAAAAAATGGTCTATACACAGCATGAGATCAACAAGACATTTGCAATCCATTTAACTACAATATACTCTGAGTCCCAAGACCTCACACATAGCCAGACCATACAAACATACCTGGCAGGTATGGAAGTGCCCAGCCTGGACTCTGAGGCTCAGGAAACACTGGGGGGCCCTATTAGAGAAGAGGAAATAAAAGCGGCAATAACCCATTTGAGAACGGCTAAATCTCCAGGTATGGATGGACTGATGGCTGAATTTTATAAAGAATTTGCTGGGCTGGTGACTCCCAGATTGTTAAAGGTCATTGAAGAAGCAAAGGAGAGGGGTGAACTGCCAGGTTCAATGCGGGAAGCATTAATAGTGATGATTCCTAAACAAGGGAAGGACCCGTCGATTCCAAGCTCATATAGACCCATCTCTATGCTAAATGTAGACCATAAACTTATCAGTCAGGTGCTGGCAAGTAGACTGCTCCCTTATCTCCCCCAGTTGGTACATGTGGATCAGTCAGGGTTTATACCTGGTAGGAATACGCTGAGGAATATTCGCCGTTTGGCACATGTAATGCAGACTCTTGGGGAAAAAGCAGAAGAAAGCGCACTGGCGCTTTTGGATATTGAACAAGCGTTCGACTCGGTCCGATTGGAATATCTTTGGCAGGTCCTCCTAAAAATGGGACTGGGCTCCGGGTTCGTGAATTGGGTCAAATTATTTTATGTGAGACCCATGGCGAGGGTCCGAACAGGATGGTTTGTATCGGATGCTATGCTGCTACAAAGGGACACGCGACAGGGATGTCGGCTGTCCCCCTTGCTATTTGCCCTCACCATGGAGCCATTGGCATGTCGCCTCCGGACGGAGCTGCAAGGTCATGGCATTAGGATAGGCCAAACGGAACATATAGTGTCACTGTACGCGGGTGAGGCATAGGTCTATTTGCGACACCCGACCCATTCGGTTTCAATATTGCTCCATGCATTAGAGAGGTTTGTGGGGGCCTCCGGCTTACGCATTAATAAACAAAAATCGCAAATATATCCGATAGGGAAGACAGAAGAGAGAGTAGAATACCAGCCCTCTCGGTTGGTACTCCCATGGAAACTGGATTCCGTGCAATATCTTGGGATACGAGTAGCCAGAGAGAAAGACGCCTTCTATGAATACAATATGGGCAGGATAATAAAGGGCCTACAGGGGGGTATAGAGTTCTGGAATACCCTAAAATTATCCCTGATGAGAAAAATTGCTCTAACTAAAATGGTGATACTACCCAGATGTTTGTACACAATGCAAGGATCTTTATTTGAAATTCCACATAGAATATTCAAGGAATTAGACGTACTTCTCACACAGCTGTTGTGGAATGGAAAGAGATGTAGGGTAAGCTTGGAGGTGATGAAAAGACAATGGGGCAAGGGAGGTCTCGAAATCCCGGACCTAGAGTTATATTATCTGGCGTCCCAATAGCAACACGCAAAAGCATGGCTTGACACGGATCCCTCCTGGGAGCGAGCCCTGTTAGAGGGTACCTATCGTAGACAACAGCTGGGAGCGCTACTCTGGACAAAAAGGATGCATCCGGAAAAATACCCTCCACTAATTGGGCTAATGGCCAAAATATGGGATAGAACAACCAAGAGACTTCTGAAAGGTGTCCCTTATGCACCAGAGGCAGACATTGGGTCATGCCACAGTTCTCTCAAATAGAACGAGCCATGTCAATTGAAAAATGGAAGGTAGGGGGTTGTCTGATGATCTCGGACCTATACCCAGAGAATAGGTTCATTACCTACCAAGACGTGGTTGACACATTTGAATTAGGGGCGGGACAATTCCTACAATATGCTAAGTTAGCAGCTACAGCCCGACACCTTTGGCCGACCCCTTCCTGATGCCCCAGAGCCTGCACGTACACTGGTCAGTATAATTGCAATGGCGGGTGGTCGAAAACTTGTTTCCCATTTATACAGGGCACTGAGACAGGATAAAAAGACTAAGCCCCTGAAAGTAGAAGTTAAGTGGCAAGAGATAAGTGAACACATGATAATGGCAAAAGACTGGGAAAAGATTCATGAAAGTGTCCGCAAAGTATCAATATGCAATAGATTTAAACAAATACAATATAATATAGTCCATATGACTTACCTTTCACCCAGGAGGCTTCATGCTATCAATACGTCCCAAAACCCCAAATGCCCTCGGTGTCAACATACACAAGCAGATTTTGTACATATGGTTTGGCATTGCCAAGTAATACAAATATACTGGGCTGAGGTTCTGAAACAACTGAATAGAATCACGGGATGGAAGACAGCCTCGGAGATAAAGACATGCCTTCTTGGCTTGATCCCTAAAAAGCCCAAGTGTAAAACTACCAGACGATTCTTGATACTGGGACTTATGATAGCCAAGAGGAGAATAGCAATCCACTGGCTGACTCCGCAGGGCCCACTGGTGGAAAAATGGAAGAATGATCTAAAAGAATGGGCAATGGCTGAGGAAGACCATATGAGGAAGACTAGGAAGGATGATAAGCTCCTGGAGGTATTGATGGCATAGGGGGTAATGGTACAGGAGATAGAAGAGACGGCCTCGCAGACTCAATCTGAATCGCTGGAGGAGGAACGCCACAATATGACTGCTACACATAGTCAGGAAACAAGGGCAATAGACACCTAAAAGACTAAACTAGATATGGAAATGGGGTATCAATCTGACAGGAACCGGTAGGGGGCAAGGGGGGAGTTTTTGGGGATTGACAAGATCATTAGTCAATGTAATGGGTTCAGAGATTGTAACTCCGAAAGAAGGAACTGTAACCGGAATATATTTCTGCTGCTGATATAGATTAAAGCTTTAAAAAAAGGGGGTGTTTCTTTCTTCCTCTAAATGCTGTAGTATTGGAACCATAATGAAACGAAACAGATAAATACTGTAACATGTATATTGACTATGTCCTTTTTGAAATAAAGAAATGTTTTAAAAAATAAAATTAAAAAAACAGCCAAAACAAGCCACATCCGCAAATCTCCACCTTTTGTCATCTAAAATGTTCACAAAATATGCATAATGTGAGCACAAGTAACAAAACACGATCATAAATGTTAATATACATATCACGCAGCACCACTCCCAGATGGGTGTGCTGGCTGTCAGTAATAATGCCAATTATAGAGTCCTGTTTTAACAACAGGGTAATGGGGCACATTCCCAGGAGGCAAAAGTCCCCTCTCTCCTCCAGCCACAGCTCATCAATATGCAGAAGACCCTGAGTGCAGAGTCCTATTTTAACAGCACAGTAACGTGGCGCATTCCCGGGAGGCCAAATCCCCCCCTCCCACTGTGAGTCATAAATATGCAAGAACCCCCACATCTTTGATCAGCATAACCAAACTCACCCATGCTTGAATGGCAATGATCCTCAGTGTCAAACGCTGGCTGACTGCTCCAGTAAAATCTGTAGGCAGCAGTCACCCTAGTCAAAGATTTGATAGATGTCGTAAAGCAACGTAAATGCAGCTGGCATCATGGTGAAAGCAAATCTGAAGCCAGATTAGTATGTAGTGAGGAGATTGTTCTCATTCTCATATTTGGCCTCCATATGGAGACACATTCTTTATGGGCTTTGCCAAGCCAAGGTGGTTTGTGATTGACCTGTAATTGTAAGGACTACATGTATTCAGATTAGGTTTTTTAGGATGGTAGTGATTTGTCCATTTGTGAGACAATTAGAGAAGAGACCTTGCAAAAGGGAAGAGTTAATAATGATAAGTGAAGTTTTTTTAGAGGTGGAAGTTGGATTTGATGATACAGATCAGGATGATGTCCTGATGAAAGTAGTTTGTGGGTTTCGGGATTCCATATAGAGATTATCTGAGGATAGGAGGGAGAAGGAATTCCATACAGTAGTATATTCGGGAGGTGGAATTAAATTCATGTTTAGAGATGTTTCGAATTTTGTCAAGTATAACATACTTGTGCAAAAGTAAAGTTTATCAGTCCAACCAACCGGATGGATGCAAATACTCAGACCCTCATTCTGTCATCTAATTTCATGCACAATATAAGCTGAACCTTACTCCAAGAAGAGCATTCAATTTTAAGAAGGTCATTTTTAGGTTTGGGTAGAGACAGCTCACATTAACCTCACAGACAAATATACAGAGTAGACCATGGCTCAAACCCCTCCTTCAGCCATTAAATATTTGAGTCAGCCCCCTTGATCCATTACTTATTTAAAGTGTCTTTCATATTTTGTATCAGCCCACAAGAGTATTGCTCATTTATACATTTTGCAATAGTGATTCAAAAGATGTCAATGTCCAACATCACCTACAGGATGCAAAGTGAAACTTGGTAGCAGTTGAGCATTTTCATATTTAAAATGCTGTTTTAAAATGTTTAAATTAAAGATGGCAACGAGAATAGAAGCCAAGCTACCCATGTATTTTTCCTGTCTACTCACATCTTTGAGATAGTCCGTTTCTGAGACAAGACGACAGAAGCGGAAGAAAATAGCATCACTGTGTCATCCTTGCCAAGTAATCATGAGCATGCAAAAGAATCCTGAAATTGCTGCTTACCAGAAAGTGGCATTAAGAGAAATAACATGAAGATCGGCGTTCTCACGCCAGTGGAATGTTCAGCATATGGGACAGCTGTAAAATGCCTCACAAGTGTGAAGGGGCTGAGTTCCCTGTGCCCAATCCGCTTAGGAACGCTCGGTCAATGGACCGTTGGTACCTGCTAGGAAGTGTAGAGGGGAGAAAATACTCCTTTCTCCCCTCATCGGGTTCAGAACACAATGATTTTTGGACTCCTAAGAATCACAGACTACAGATTCTAAGTTAGTGGGTTTATTACAAAGCCAAAAATAACTGGACATACAAACACCTCAAGATGAGGTTGTAGAAGTACATTGGGACTACGAGCGAAGTTGAAGCGCTGGAGCATATAAAGAATGGCGAATTCCAACACAAGAACACAGGCAATAAGTGCCCCCACATCAAGATCTGACTTCATTGGGTGTTCGTAAGTAAGAAGCATTAGTCTGTCCCTACACTACCACTAAAGTAACATCCCTACTTAGCATTTCCCAGGCAAGTCAGGTAAAGGTGTCAGTGCGTGAAGACGTCCTAAGAAGTACACTCATGTTGTATGGGCGTCTTGCTCCGCCTTTCAGATAATACAGAATCTCCCACACGGTGGCTCAAACACGGCGAAGCAAAACATAAAACACAACAATACCTAGAAAAGGGTTTTATTTTACAAAATGCAATGACTCTCTTTTTAGAATAAGGCTTGGGGTTTTATTTATGCAATGCTCTCTAACAGAAAGGCTTTCCCAGATGTCAAATGAACCACATTGAAATGTATTTAGAGATATATATTTATATGCAAGCAATAATAACACACTTGGTAAATGCAACAGTTAAATGCATAAATAATACTAATGAATAAACAAGCAGCAAATAATATGAGATAACACTCAAGAAAATATACTGGACGTCCTGCAGAAAGATATATACACTAAATACATCAAATGATTACTTTGGATGTGCACCTCACTCATTCACACATCACAAAGAAAACACCTCAAATGACCACAGCCACTGGAACCACGCATCACAATGGCACTAGTCAGAAACAAATCACCTCACCCGATTGTTCACTCGACATCCTTGCCAATTCAAGCTGGGGGGCCCGTTCACAGTTGGGCTTGGACTCTCGACCGGGACTCAGGTTCCGTTCGTCTTACAGCAGTACATCTACTCTGTAAGTGAGCTCCCACCCTAGCTGTCAACAACTCTCAGCTTTATAGCCTCAAAACACACACTAGAAGGTTTGAGAGTCTTCCCCTCTGTGCCAAGGAAACTTACTGGAACTGGCCAGCTTCCAGGCAAGCATTCCATGGCAGGAAGGAGTTCTCACGGTCCCTCTACATTCTCGCATGTTCGAGCCTTTATCTTAATGAAGCTTACGAAAGCCTTCCAGGGTACATTAAACAATCTCTCAGAAAACAATCCTTGAACGTGATTAACCCAAACAACTTGCAAGCCTGTCTGTGCGCACAAAAAGGCTCAAGCAAGGCAGAGTCAAAATTCAGGATGACATGAAGCCATGTCAAAGCCAATAGTAAGAACTTAATAATTCTTGCCAGTGTACAACACAATGCACATTTGTGCACCACTGCCTATAGCATCACATACTTCATCTCTCAATGTACAATACAGTGCACATTTGTGCACTACTGCTCATAACACTGCACTTCGAGACCAAAAAGTACATTCCACACCTCTCTCTCTCTCTCTCATGCTTTTAAATGCACATCCCACACGTTATGTTCTTGGCAAGGCTGTTCTACTGTGACAGCTCCCACTGTAAGACTGCAAGATAACAAGAACAAAACCTTCAATAGAAACAAGGCATATGCAGGACGTCGTACATTCATGTTAGGATAAAATAACACACCAAAGTCAATTAAAATGATGGTAGTCAAAGGTCATCACGTGGTGTCAGACCACAAGATTGCCTCTAGCACTACATTCAACCCAATGACCTTTGACTATCATATCATAACATATATATAAAAAAATAAACTGAACTTCTTAACTGAAAGCACACATATAATTGAAGCACACTTCAGAACAGTGACATTATAAACTCATGTGCTTAACTGAATGCACAAATATAAATGAAACACATGTTAAAACAGTGACATTATAAATTTGTGTGCTGAACTGAAAGCACAAATATAATTGAAGCACATGTTAAAACAGTGAAATCATAAAAGCATGTAACAATCATTTTAAAAAGCTCATGCATATCTGAATATTCAGCAACAAGAATAAATGTATGATGGGTTCACAAAATAAATGCACAAATAGAATCAAGCATATGAACTCATTAATGGTCCTAATGTCACAAATGTCTAATTCTGGAACTTCTAGTATTGAAGCAGCCAAGCTTATATATTTTGGGCTTAAAAATAAAGGCAACATCATCATCTTTAAACTAAACAGCATCTTCTTCAATTTCAATTTCACAACATATATATATTTTTTTCAAACTGAACAGCATTTCCAGAACAAACAATGTCCTTTTGTGTGAAAGACACACAGCCTTCTTGCATTTAAAATTATAACTGTGAACATTTCACTTAATTTTCATACAATCAGTTTGTTATCACTGGCTAGACAAGTCTATTTTGGTGATTTAGTCAAAGGATGTCAGCAACAGTGTTGGTTTACGTTGTCCGGTGATCACTCCAGGGTTGGGGGGGGACCGGGTGACCCACACCTTCACGGGCCCACTCAGACAAAGGCACCCACTCACAGGACAGGGACATCAGGTACACCAACATGTTGAAGTATAATCTGGAAAAGAAACAAGCATCACTCTTCTTGCAAAATATAATTTTCAAAAAGCGCACGTTCGCCTTTCTATGTTTTGGATATGATGGCATTGTATTGTCATTTCTGTCTGCACGGTTCTCTGCTGGCTCTGGGGAATTATCTGAGAATTCTACCCACACTATGGCCTCTGAATTCTTGGTATTGGAGTGAAACTCTCCTTCTCCCTGCACAGTAAGAAGGGGTGGGGCAGTCTCCTTCCTGACTATTTTTCCACTCACTGCTGAATACTTGCACCCTTGATCATTTGGCATGAGCCCAAGGCAATTCATCTACCCTATCTGCTCTGGTAATTTTCCTTTCTTCAACTGGCCCCTCACCTTCTGTGAGACTGGTCTGCGCTGTGCATACTGACACAGGAATCACAGTTCTAAGTAAGTCTAGGGCAATATGCATCCCTTCATTCTCTGCCCACCTGTTAGTATGGTCTTTCTCTCCGTGGTGCCCGCACTTAGTCATGCACACCAAATCAGAATTGTGTGTCACCACCTCTGTCTCCAAGATTTTTGCCTTTTCATCTGTAAGGGAATTAAAGGTTCTGTCTAGTGAATGTATAGGACCATGAGCATCTACATGATACACAGTAGCTGCGCTTTGCAGTAAAATCTGCCACTTCTCTGGGGAATCCTGTGTCTCAGGCACCTCAAACACCACCCGTGGACTTTCTATTGGGACCTGCACCAACTGTTCATGCAAAACTGCAGTTTCTGTCTGTATGTAACATTTGATCATTAGAGAAATCTCAAAAGTCAAAATCACATTATTTCTTATTGTCATCTGCCCAGGGTCTGTCAGTGTGCAAAAGCACAAAAGCATCTGTGTCTATCCTGTATCTGTCACAGTACAGAAACACACAGATAATTGTGTTTGCATAGTGTCTGTCAGAACACAACTCAAAATCAACAGTGTCTGTCCTGTATCTATCAGAGCACAACTGAAAATCAGCTGTGTATGCCCTGTATCTGTCACAGTGAAAGCAAAACATTCTCCAGCATTTGAAAATGTTTCAGTCCAAAAGTCTAAAAGCACGCTCTTCTTTCCTTGTTTTTCGCACATACTCAAAGTGGCAGACTGCCCCTGAACTGTCACATGTAATTCAATGTCTCTTTTCTGTATTGGCCACACGTTTAAAACACATTGCATAATCTCTTTTGCAGATTCAAAAGCACATTGCTGCTCTTCTTCAAATCTAAACTCAGAGTCAAGTTTAAAAATCAAATTTTCTGTCATTTCTTTTTTCAAAAAAGCGTCTCTCCATGTAAAGCAAGGTTTGTCATTCACTGACATGTCTGATTTATAACTGCAACCAACGATCGCTAATTCTAACAAGCTGGTTTGTTTATCTTCCTGCACGTTTACATTTTCTCGGTTCAACGTTACTTGGAAGCTTCAAATTCAATCAAGATAACATTCATTTCTGGCTGAGGAACGTCCTCAAAAGAATTAATTAAAACCTCCTGTGAACACCGTAAATTAACGTGCAGCTTCTCTGCATCCACATTTTTCATAAATGAATCACTCTGGCTATCTGAACAGCCTGGCACAATAAACAGCTTTGGTGCTTGGTACATGTTCAACTTTCGTTTCAAAGATTTATTTTCAAACTGAGCGTCAGCTAACTCTCTTTGTAACTTATTACGTTCTTTTTCCAACTGTTCAAACTTTTGACACATGCTGAGCAATGCATTCAAAATGACACCACTATTTATATCTGAAATACCAAGTTGTTTTCCCTCTTTAAGAGAAAAATCATGTACACATTTAAATATCTGTTCTTGCCCCTCATATTTTAAACATGCATTAGAGGCAATCCCCCACTCAAATAACTCAGTTGGCATCTGGGAATCTGCAACTGAAAACATGGGCATCTTAGAGAGCATTCTCCCCTATTAAAATTGCACTTTTTCGTAAATCCTACAAGTGACGCCAAATGTCTTGCTCCGCCTTTCAGATAATACAGAATCTCCCACATGGTGGCTCAAACACGGCGAAGCAAAACATAAAACGCAACAATACCTAGAAAAGGGTTTTATTTTACAAAATACAAAGACACTCTTTTTAGAATAAGGCTTGGGGCTTTATTTATGCAACGCTCTCTAACAGAAAGGCTTTCCCAGATGCCAAATGAACCACATTGAAATGTATATAGAGATATATATTTATATGCAAGCAATAATAACACACTTGGTAAATGCAACAGTTAAATGCATGAATAATACTAATGAATAAACAAGCAGCAAATATTGAGATAACACTCAAGAAAATATACTGGATGTCCTGCAGAAAGATATATACACTAAATACGTCAAATGATTACTTTGGATGTGCACCTCACTCATTCACACATCACAAAGAAAACACCTCAAATGACCACAGCCACTGGAACCACGCATCACAATGGCACTAGTCAGAAACAAATCACCTCACCCAATCGTTCACTCGACATCCTTGCCAACTCAAGCTGGGGGGCCCATTCACAGCTGGGCTTGGACTCTCGACTGGGACTCAGGTTCCGTTCATCTTACAGCAGTATGTCTACTCTGTTAGTGAGCTCCCACCCTAGCTGTCAACAGCCCTCAGCTTTATAGCCTCAAAACACACACTAGAAGGTTCGAGAGTCTTCCCCTCTGCACCAAGGAAACTTACTGGAACTGGCCAGCTTTCAGGCAAGCTTTCCACGGCAGGAAGGAGTTCCCACGTTCCCTCTACATTCTTGCATGTTCCAGCCTTCATCTTAATGAAGCTTACGAAAGCCTTCCAGGGTACAATAAATAATCTCTCACAAAACAATCCTTGAAAGTGATTAACCCAAACAACTTGCAAGCCTGTCTGTGTGCACAAAAAAGCTCAAGCAAGGCAGAGTCAGAATTCAGGATGACATGTTGCCATGTCAAAGCCAATAGTAAGAACTTAATAATTCTTGCCAATGTATAACACAATGCACATTTGTGCACCACTGCCTATAGCATCACATACTTCATCTCTCAATGTACAACACAGTGCACATTTGTGCACTACTGCTCATAACACTGCACTTCGAGAACAAAAAGTACATTCCACACCTCTCTCTCTCATGCTTTCAAATGCACATCCCGCACGTTCTGTTCTTGGCAAGGCTGTTCTACTGTGACAGCACCCACTGTAAGACTGCAAGATTACAAGAACAAAACCTTCAATAGAAACAAGGCATAGGAAGGACGTCGTACATTCATGCTAGGATAAAATAACACACCAAAGTCAATTAAAATGATGGTAGTCAAAGGTCATCACGTGGTGTCAGACCACAAGAGTGCCTCTAGCACTACAATGGGTCAAGTAGCCAAAGGCTACAGAGCTCGTTCTAAGATACTCCTTCCTCACCATCGATCTCCTCTCCTCCCTTGACTCAACCCCCGGGGCACTGTCCCTAATTCAAACACCAAAATCTCAGATCACGCCCACTGCTCATCTTCCGATCACCTCATCCAGCTGAGCACTCCTCATAGGTGATTTTCCATTAATGGTTTCGATACTCCCAGCTCCGGTAACAATGACCTTGATTCCCAGGCCTTCTCCAGTGAGAAAGAACACTGTCTCCCATTATCAGCATTTCTTGTGTGATTGTATTCTTTCCTACCCTGAGCCTAACCCCTAAAACAAAAGCGTTATTTTAACTAACAAAGACGAGTTTCTCCACCTGCAACAGAAACATGAGAAAAGAACAAATCCAACATGCACATGAAATTTAGACATTAATTCCACCAAGTGAGAGAATCAGAGAGACTGCATTTCAGGCCTACAGAAAATCAGCCAACATAGGAGAATAGCACATAGGCCTCATGAATTTACATATAAATGAACTCTTCTATTGATTGTCTCTAAATCAACACAAATGTGTGAATAAGTGCATAGGCTATGTTCTTGCCCCAAGGTTGAAGAAAAGCATCTATTGCTGTAGCCCGGTGGTCCGGCTTCCAGCTGAAATAGGTTGGAACCTGAAAGTTCAATCTGCTCGCAAATTTCATGCACGTTAATGTTTTCAGTTAAACACACATATACCGCACCTTTAAATTCTGCACGTTTAAAAAAATAGACCTAACACATCACTTTTCACATTATTACAGCACATTTCTACTGTTCCATGTTAATACGACAAAAGAATAAATGTAGGTGTGAACTACTCATGATTATAATGCACCCCTACAAATGAAAGAGCACCATCGCACTCTATCAAGTGGTTGGTTGCAGCTTGAATACAGCTCTACTGAAGTCACTTCTGAAAGACAAAAATGTGTCAGTGACATTTTTCATATGTTGATGCAGTACATATTGCTTCAGATTTGTTACAACGAGCAGTCATTTCATGTTGCAGACATTTCAGCACCATGCACACCTTAAAGGGTTTGCTTTCAATACAACTGTAGAGAAACACTCATTTGAAACATAAATACAGCCAGCTCTATAGCCACCAATTAGTTAAACAGTAAACCTTTCTTTGTGCAAGGATTTTGGATCTTTCTATATCAAAAGGCATTAAATAAATAATAACCCTTTTTCACTTCCACACAAAGTGCAATTGAATCCAGGAAAACACAGTATACAACTCTTTCTTCCTAATAATTGGTGGCACAATAAACTGCCATACTAACAGCAACGACAGAGTGAGTTGATCTCATAAAGTACACCCACACTTGGGAAAGCACTTTACTCATACTATCCAGCACAAAGATCAGTAAAGGCTTTTTTTCTATTGTAAAAAAAAATGAACTGGAAGACTTCTTATGCAAAACGATTGTGATATGTAGATGTATTAAAAGGATTGTCAGCAGTATGTAGAGACCTGATCCTGTCTACACTTGTCCCTGCTCATATCTGCCACACCCCCTCTGTACTATCATATTACTATTTATCTAAACGCATCCCTATTCTTGCACACAATTGTTCTTGCAGTGCATCTGGGTGCATGCATTTGTTCTTTCATTCTTATAAGTATATTGTAAAGTGTACAAGAATGCATACGTAAATTACTTGAAACACATGCTGAGGCCCTGAACACTGCATTTGTCAGACCATTGAGCCCAACATCCTCAGGTACCTGCTGTAGGGCGCTCTTGACACAACTTGTTCTATTAATTCTTTCCTTACAAGAAAGACTTCTTGGGGCACGGATTTCTATAAAATTTTACAAAATGAGAGGCAACAAAAAAATAGCAAATTGCATTGTTATTTTCTTGATGTGGAGTAGAGGAGAGTTCTGACCACACTGACAAGTTGGCATGTGGTAACTGGTTATGGGACTACACCCTTCTGAGGATTTGAGGGGGACATTTAGTAATGGCCTGAAGCCCTTCTCCTTTTCTGATGGCTTTAAAGTGATCGACAAAAGAGATATGCTGTTCCTCAGGGATGAGAGTCAATGAACAGAGAAAATAAACCAACCTGACCGGAGTGGTTCAGGGTTGGGAATCCATTTATTGGATTATAATGCCCTCACACATCCTGTCGGGTGTCATGCTTCATCATCGGGCTGCTCCTCGTCGGGTCGGCGGTGCAATACCCGACGGGCTCCCTATAGTAGGGGCACTTTAACTGAGATCTTTTTCCAACAGCCGTATGGTGAAGTGGGGGTGAGGGGCCTAGTGTGTGTAGATGAATGTGTGTTGATGAATTTAGAGTGAATGTAAAATAGGGTTGGGAGTACCTGCGAAAACAACTTTAATCAAGGGGTCTCCTACCCTAAGTAAAAACAAAAAGTATAAGGTGCTAAGCTAAGGTTATGTCTCAGGTTGTGGCGCTCTTATACGTGGTCGGTCAACATGTTTCTCGCCAATTGAATAATCTTCGGGCGATTCATCAGGACCAAAGCGAGGGGCCTACACCTTCCTTTTTAATATATACAACTCACACCTAAGGTAGGCCCAAACACCCATTAGGGCATCATGCAGTCCATTTAAAAAGTTGGACATGTTCTTTTGAATATTACATGTTTTCACTACTACAAGGCCTGCTTCTCCCTTAGGATACCATTGGGTTATCTTATTACATTTACTAAGTGTTAACTAATTTTGGAAACAGGTATAAATTAAATGTTTTCTCTCTAAAGAATTGTAATTTAAAAACCTCTATAGTGGTAAAGTCAGATTTTAGTCACAATTCTGATAAAGTCATTTTTAGAAAGTTGGTATTTTCTTCTCGTAACCATTTGGTGTCTGCGGCCTGTATACCAGGTCACATGACATGGCGTAGTTGGCAGTTGGCCTTTGTGTATTCCTCCCAGACAGTGTCACAAAGGGGAAATGAGTGTTGGCAGGATGGGCCATTCCAGCAGGATGGGAGGGACGGAGCTCAGCACAGCCCCACTTACACTTCAAAGGAGCTGCCTCAGCACACACACAAAGAACTTTGCACTAGCCTTTTGTGACTCTAGACATACTAGACCAGGGCAGGGAGGCAGGAAATTCCAAAAACATCTTTTGGGGCAAAACTCCCAAAGTTTCTTCCACTTCAAAGCTTGCACAAGGTATAGAAATTGGGCCCTCAGTTCCACTCCTTAGTGCACTTCTGGACCTGCGGAGGACTTTCAGAGGACTGCCCTGCTATCCGAAGCCTGCTGTGTACTTTGGAGGACTGCCCTGCTGCTCAAAGAGGAATGCTGTGCTGCCTGAGGCCTGTCCTGTGCCCTCAGAGGACTGCTCTGCTGCTTGAGACCTGCTTTTCTGCTTCAACCTGGCACTATCAGAGTGACTCCAAGGGCTAGTTGGCTGGCCTCGTGTTCGGAGCCACAGGAACAGAAAAGGCTCCAACCATCCTGAACCTGCACCTGGACCCAGCCTGAGCAAGTCCTAACTCTCCAAGTGGTGCCCACCCAGTCCTGGACCCTTGGAAGTGGTGGTAAATGTGCTCAAACAGCCAACAAGCAAAACTTGGGGCAAATTTTTAGGTCAAAACTGCTCTGAGAACTAACAGGAGTACAGGACCTACCTGCTCACCAATCCGCGCAAGGTGCATCGCTGGTTGGACTGACTTCTCAGAAGCTTCCGCCTCCGTTTTCTATGCATCAGCAAATCTTGTTCAATGGCTCAGCCAGAAGGGGCATTCAGCCTCATGAAACTCTTGACTTCCAAAAAAAGAGTAAGCCAGAACAAAGAAATGTTCACGGCAACCTTGTTCATGGTACCCCAATGATGACACCTCCTCTTCGGACTCCTGCTACCTTGCCCCACTGAACTTTACCTTCTCAGACTTTTTTCTCAAAAATTCTTCTAAGTCTGGAAGTAAGCCAAGACCAGGCCCAATCCACTTCATGTAGCCGAACTGGGCTCCATGGCAGCCGGCCTTAACTTTCCACTTTGCCCAGTCTCTCTTGACGAAATACTTGTGGTTGGTGCTTTGTTCTTTTTGGTGCAATTCTTTGCTTTAAATGATAAAGATTCATAACTCCAGTTCCACAGATTGGATTTTTGTCATTTTGGTGTCATTTTATTTATTTAATTGTACTCTATTGTTCTAAATTGGTATGCGAATCATCTTGTCTTGTGTGTAGACTTTATTACTATTTGAGTGCTTTGTGTTGTACATACATACTTTACACATTGTCTCTAAGTTAAGCTTGATTATTTTTGTGCTAAACTACCAGAGGGTTAACCACAGGTTAGTTTAGTGACTACTGTGGTTCACACTGGCAAGGATTGTGGCTGTTGCTTGAGAAGGGCTCACACCCTCATAATCACATAATGACGGTGGAGCCAGCTTCAGTTCTGCCGTCGGGATTATGATGTCACTTTCACACAGCATTTCCATGTCGGCCTTCCTGACATGGAAAGCTGTCTGAAAGTGACTTTGGAGCCCCTAGCAGGGACCCCGTTCCTTCGCAGCCTCCACTATGAGGCTTCAGGGGCACCTTTGGTGCCCCCACAAACATCTCTGCACCTAGTGGCAGGCACCACACGGTGCCTGCCACACATTGCAAGGATGTTTCCAAACATCCATTTTGCAACGGCAGCTTGTGCTGCAGGCCTTTTCAGCCCGCCGCACAAGCTACCATTGCAAAATTGATGTTTCCAACCCGCCTATGGGTGGTCACATTCAAATTGTGTGATCGGAACTGCGGACCTATGGTGTTGGGCGAACGCAAGTCCCCCCGACATCGTAATGAAGCCCTGGATTTAAAACATGACATAGTGATTGCAGTAGTCTATACTAATAAGAATTTATCACTACCCAAATGAGCCCTTTTAGCTAACCTTAAAAAATGAATGATTCAGAAAATAACAGTAAGGTTCTAAAGCTATGCCTTTCAGTTTGCATGCAGCTCTTTGATGTCAGTTCATAGCACACAGTGCTATATTAGAAGGATTGTAACTTATAACCTACAAGTAACAAAATATGTGAAAAAACAGTAACCCATTAAGTTATCTACATAAAATACCAGTATGTGATCTGCATGTTACACTTTACAGCAGCCACATTAACTCTCTGTGCTACTTAACTTAATGATGAGTCAAAATTGTGACTAGACTAGATAAAACACAGACTCTCTGGATAGTACATTAACCACCAGAGTTATCTTAACATTATTACCCCCGAAAATTGCATGTCACATCTATGCAGGCATTTGTTAATTCACCTGTTGTGACCTGATCTGTCTGCTCTCACCTCCCCTCCTGTCATTGCATGAATGCCCCTATCATCCCCCCACTACCCCACCACCCTCAGGCATCAGTGCTCGGTGTAGTGGCACCGTTCACACCACCTTAAAGATGACAGTGCATACAAAAGAAATCTGACTGTGAAAGGCTCCCCTGGGAAATAAAAAATGTGTATTCTATTGCCTCCTGCAGCTGCTTGCATACCTATGTCTGAAGCTCTGCTTTCCCAAAATTATGAGGTGACTGGGGTGTGGAGTGTCTTATGCGAGACCTTTGCACCATGTCACTTCTTGTGGGGGGCAGCATCTCCAAGTGATGACACAGTGAAATGCACGTGTCGACTTTTGGTTTGCCTCTGCCACCAGAAGATGTGCAGAGCCCTTTTTTGGTGATTTGGGGTACCTCGTGCTTAGGCTTCCATAACTTTTTTCCACATAAAGTATCTATGCCAAATTTGCGCCCTTTTTCCCAACATCGTGAGGATTCTAAAGGTACCCAGGGTTTGTGGAGTCCAATGGAGGGGACCAAGGAAATAGGCTAAATATAGCTACATTTTGAGTTTTTGGGAAAAATTGGAAAAAAGTGCTCTGCAAAAAAAGTGTCTGGGGTTTTCTTCCTGAAAATGGCATCAACAAAAGGTTTGCTGTGCTAAAGTCCCCATCTATCCAGCTTTCTGGAACATGCAGAGTTGAATCAAAAAATCTAATTTTCTTACCACAGTTTTGGCATTTTTCAAAGAGGTGGCCCATTTTTCCTAATTTTTATGCTTTCAGTCTACTTCCAGTTTGTAGTGGAAAACAATGGTGATCCCAGAAAGCTATACATTTCTGAAAAGCAGACAACATTCTGAATCCCACAAGGGGTCATTTCTATAGACCCCTCAAGGGTTTCCTAAAGAAACTAACTGTTGAAATAAAAAGAAATATTGAAAATGAGTAGGGATTTGATACAATATTTTCATCTGTAACTTCTTGTATTGAAGGCTGATTTACAAAAGCAATATACTATTATGTTTGCTAGACTCTTCTAGTTGCGGGGCTATATAAGGTTTGTATATAGGGTTTGTGGGTTGTCCAAGAACCCGAGGAACCCAGAGCCAACAACTGAACTGCACCTTACAATGGTTTTTTTATTGTGTATTGAGAATAAAGAAATTCATATGGTAAAATATAAAGAGTGAAAAATGGGTATGAAGGAAATCTATGCATTTCTGAAATGTATACCTGATACTGAATTTGTGGGTACTGTTATGTGGTCACTTAGGTCCCGGGCAAGAACACCACCATTTTACATGCTCACATTTAAAGTTGACATCTTTCTTGAACATTGACACTTGACACACATTTGCTTGCGTGCCCGTATTGGATAATATTCTCTGAAATGGCTTTGCTTACATTTGAATTTCTTTGAAGGCATATTATCAGAGCCTTGAACATTCTGTACGAGGACTACGTTCACTGCACAAAATGTTAATGTTTGTTGTTAACTGCACAATGACAGCTCTGCAAGGATAGAATCAATAATGGTGTCCTCACTGGAGCTTCGGCATGGCAACATGGGTAAAGTTTATTATATAAACAACATCACTCCTTTGTTTAGACAGAGGAACATTTCGCTGACATTGTCAAGGTCGCCCCAAGCTGGAATTCCAGCCCACTGAATCCTGTTTACCTCCTGAGAAGGATGGTGCCCAGCTCTACAAGATGGGCTCCCAGCTGAAACATACCCACTGGTAACTTGGGAGTTAGATCTCCCTAAGGGAATCTCGCAGATTCAGCCACTCTAGGCACACTTGGATAGGGAATGGTAGGTAGGAGCATAACTATAATTATATGCATGCATATTATCCATGTAAGAGCACAATGATTGACCTTTTCATTTTCTTTACCATTCTTGTGATGCTGATTACTCCGTTTTGTTTCCTTCTATTAATCATTGTAGTACACGTATTTTACACAAGAATCTTATTGCTTCAATTATTGTTTGAAACGCCAAGTTGAATATTACTTGTGTCTACCTTTGTGCCTGCAAGAATTAATAAACGAAAGGGTTTAGAACTGTTTTCGCGATTTCCTTGGGGAGTTAGGGTTGTCTTGTTCTAAGGTTGCACATGCCACCTTTACCTTGCAAGATTAGGGGTTCATGTGGTGCACTGTGAGCTAGCCAGGACGAAGGCCAACATGTCCTGATGGTGCGGGTGGACTCAGTCTCGCACAGTTTTGATGTTTATGTTGTCCAAACGCACAGTCTTACTGAGAAAGTACGAAGAGTACAACATGGTGCCCCCAACGTTCCAGCTTAGGTAATTATTTAGTGGGTCTCCCAAGTAGTTTTCTTTTGTGTGCCCAGAGACCCAACTCACCAATTAACCAGAGACAGCCATGGTGTTATGGAAAAATCCTCCTCAACTAAGTAGGGAACCCCTATTTCTGGCTGTTGGTTGTTCAAGCTTGAACCTTTTAAAGGATCACCCCACAGAAGTGCCCACTCTGAATTCCAAATACTTCAATGGCTAATCCAGGACAGGTGTCTCTGCCACTAAATTTCAAACATGCACTAGCACAAATGTTATTACAACAAGGACTCACCCTGATGGGTGGGGACGTTACCTTCATGGTAGAGGCCCACAAAGTGTATAGAACAGAGGTATTCTATTCATGGGTCACACTCTTGGCAGCAAATGCCAACACAGGGAATTTTCACACAAGTAGCAGTACCAAATTAGCATAGGGCATACGTGGATTTAGAAATGTCATTGACATATCAGGAACACATGAATTGGTTCCTAGGTGCCCTCCCACATGCAGTAGAAAATGTCAGACTTGGTCCCCTCAGTAATGAGGGAGCAACAAGGCCAGTCTTAGCCAGTTATACACCTTATCCAGATATAGCAACCCTCACAGCTCCAGAGCTTGGTATACTATATACAGATCTAGTTATACTAGATAGATGTCCATTACAATTTGTTATGTGAACCATAATGGCGATCCCACAAAGAGCTGTTCAAGCTGCACAACCACAATTGGCAACACCTGAAATTTGTCCAGTGACCATTAATGCAATAATGGGTTAGGTTCCCATCAGGCAGGATGAGATTGCATTCTGGATTGCACAAATGACAAATCAGCTTGAAACAGTGTTTCCCCATACTTTCCCCAAGAAAAACATAGAATTCTCACAGTATGCCTGGCATTGGGGATGGTTCCAGTCGTGGAAGACTTCACCACATGGGACACAGTCTTTGCTACAGTCTATACCCTTAACGCATGGTACACCATTACTAGCAATTTTGCCAGAGGGGCTTAAACAGATTAAAAATGACTACGAATTTGGGGATGAAACTAATGGCCAATTTTGCTACAGTATCCACAGTCATATTAAGTAATATTAAAGGGGAAGCAGCCCTGGCAGTACACCAGCGGCTCGCGCAGGTTGCTCCAGTTAACCCGGAGCGTGAACTACCAAAAATTATTGCAGAAACCTATACATCCATAGTAGAGATAATTTGGGAGCCAGATTTAATAAACCACAACTTAAGGGTAGTTCTGAAAAGGATAACTCAGAACAGGCACCTGAGAATTTAAAAAAATGCTGGGATAATAAGAAAAATAAAGAAAAGACTCCTCAACAGGAGTCCACTGAAAAGAGCTATAGGCGCTAAAAGTGCTAAAACGTGATACAACTAAACAGCCTGATAGATATCAGGATACTGTCAGCGAATCTTTTTGGAAGATGCTTGGACAATGAACATTGGAACACATTCTTCTCTGCATTATGTCTGAGGATGTTTTAAAATGACAGTAACACATAAACTTATAGTGTGATTCTAATGATCCACACATACACACACTTGCAAGATCACACAGAATAGCCACATACCAGGATATGACTCTTGACGACTTAACACCTGCTCAACTAGGGCTTGGGGGCGTTACCAAGGCCTCTTCCGGTTGAGCCTATTTTAAATCACAAAACATGAAGCGCACTGTAGGCGCAAATAATAGTACAATATCACCCATGAAATACACGCCGAAAATTCGGCTCAGCAGTGGAATCGTAACAAAGGTATGACAAAAATGCAAGACACATGGTAAAGAAGACCAATATGTCTCCTAAGCAAAAAATGGTCCAAGAGTCAAGTACTGCTGCCCAGTCAAAGAAAACCGTAAAGAAAGATCTTCTGCACCAACTGGGCACGGGGACTTATCTGAGGTGAAGCAGAAATCTCAGAAGTCCAGGAATCCTGATGTTGAAAACCACCAGAGGAGCGCGAAGCGCCACCAGTCTGCACCGGCAGGCAGACTCAATACGAAGCACGGTGACGTGCCGAGCCAGGGAATAAATACAGGCTGAAACCCAAGATAGCTCCCGAGAGTACAGTGGCTCCCGCGAGAGAGCCCCAGCCACAGAGGGCCATCCATGCAGCAGCTCGAATGGGCACAGCCCCATCCACTTCAGGACCATCGCGGCAGAACAAGGGAGCACAGCCCCAGCTGCCACAGTGCCTGTCTTCACTCGGTGCTTTGTTCCTCTGGATTCTGCGGCCTCTGGGGAAAAATGGATAAGGAAAACACAACAGCATGACAGGTCACACATATGACAAGCGGGAGAAAGCCCTCATAGGTGGGACACATACAGAATAATGTGTGTCATGTGCTGAGTGTGCCTACTAAGTATTAGAATTGTGCTTAAGAAGGGAAAACCTGCTGGTGGCCAAAACGGACTTTCTAGGGAGGAGATACGTAACCCGTAGAGGAGACACCCGGACGATGGCGAGAGAATGTAACCCAACCCTATTGGAGCGTTAAGAGGGTTGAGTAGCCCGGAAGATCCTGACAGATACTGATACAAGTCCTTCTCGTTCGTTTCGGGATTCATCCAAAAAATGCTTGGAGAGAGGAGGACGATCAGAGCACAGATCAGAGGAGTATGTGAACCAAAGAAGAACTCACAACACTCTTCTGACTTAATAATACAAAAGTAAGAAAAACTTAAACAGTTAAAGCCTCAATTAGAAAGTAGAAAGTGGCTGGGATTAAAGCAAAATATGCCATGAATATTGAGGACTCTGCTTCTGAATGGAGAGTGGGATCTGACTCTGCTGGACAGCAAAGCAAAAGTCACAATCGTTTGCCAGAATCTTATGGCGTGTCTGGTTTCAGTAGCAATAAGTGACTACGTTCAAGTGGAAACTCAGGACCAGAGACTGAGTGTCCCAAGTCAAACATACATACGCCAAGGAGTGGGCCTTAGCACAAGCCCCAGCATTATACCGCAACCATGTGTGTTAGGATGAAGGATCCCCTTACCACATCATACCCATGAGGTCCAGCCCACAACCACAATACCCCATTAAATATGAGGCCAAAAAATAAGTTAGAGAAATACTCACATCATTTGAATATCAAGGTGTAATAGAGAGTTGCACCTCACCAATGTATAATCTTTTGTTTCTAGTAATGAAACCAGATCATTAATTTTGCTTGGTCTTAAACTACAGATAATTGAGTAGTGCTACACGCTCATTGGCAGTACAAAACGCGCATGGCGCAGCACTAATGAACAATATAGTGTGCAAAAAATATGAAACCACATTAGACATCTCAAATGGGTTTTACTGCCAAAACATAGCACCTGAGAGCAGGTATTTGACTGCATTTAGAACTTTAGGCTCTCAAAAATAATTCTGTCAATTACCACAAGGGTATAAGAATAGCCACAGTCTGTTCTTAGTCCTTGTAACAGTACTGTTACAAGATTTTGATGAGCAAGCTTTGTCCTATGTCAAAGACATATACTTAATGAATACTGGCTTAACAACACACCTGGCCAAAGTAGATCACATAATTTCAGGATTTGCTCACCTGGGCTATAAATTCAATTAAAAACAAAACGAACATTGCCTATCTCAGTGTCTTGTTCTTGGGATACGAGTTGGTAAGTGAAAACAAAAGTCTTGTGGCACATGTCCTAGAGAAATGTGCACTTTTACAACCTCCAAACACATTGCAAAACTCCAATCAATATTGGGTCTTCTAAATTTCAGCAGAACATACATACCATATTATGCACAACTGCATAAAGCGTTTTCTAACTTAATACAACCAGACTTTTCAAGCACACATTGGACACATGAACGCACACAGATTTTACATTCAGCGAAAGCTGACATGTTAGCTTCAAAACACTTACACACACATGTCAACTCCACAAATTTAGTAATCCGCATAATTTCGGGAACCTCAAGATACACATATATCAAAATCAATGAAGGTGACACTGTACCAATTGCATATAAATCACATATATACACAAATGGAGAAATGCGTTTTGCACCGACAGAAAAAATACTGATGGCAAGACAAACAGCTGTAGTGAAAGAAAGATCATTGGCTCAGAAAAAATGAATAATTGTCGTGACTCTGGTTCCAGCCTTGGAGGTTGTCGCAAAGACTAACATTCCCAACGCGAAAGCTTTTTATCTGAGATGGATACAGTGGGCCAACTCACTCACAGCAACACATCATGTCTTTGACTCTATATTACAAACACAAGTATACCTCCAAAATGAACACGAATATCCTCTGCCCAGTGAAATAATGCCTATAGGTCAGTTTGGTTTTATAATCTATACTGATGGTTCTGCCCAGCCTGCAGTAGGGAAAAAACACCAATACTCAGCTGCTTGCGCAGCAATTAAGGGTAAGATGAGGAGTGGAGAATTCCAGCTTATAAAACATTCACAGAGTCACTAGATGATTGCACTGCATTGCTGGCTGAACTAAAAGCTCTAATTCTGGCACTTGAGAATACAGATCCTGAATTACCCACATATATAGTGTACAGTTTGCATTATTGTGGCCAGTCTTACAATGAGTATTTACGCCACTGGAGCCAGAATGGATTCTTAGGCTCAAAAGGGTACACTATCCATCAATAAATCAATCAATCAATCAGTACCTGTTAAGCGCTGCTACTCACCCGTGAGGGTCTCAAGGTGCTGGTAGGGTTGGAGGGGGGTTGCAGGTCCGACTGGGTGCTGTGGTTCATTCAAAGAGCCCGGTCTTGAGATCCTTCCTGAATTTTGTCAGAGACGGAGATAGCCTGAGATGGAGAGGCATGGCGTTCCAGGATTTGGCAGCCAGGTAGGAGAAGGATTTTCCTCCGGTCGTAGTCTTGCGGATCTGAGGGATGGTGGCAAGGGCCAGTTGGGCAGAGCAGAGATGTCTGGTGGGTGTGTGGAATGAAAGGCGGTGGTTTAGGTATGCTGGTCCATCGTGGAGGGCTTTGCAGGCATGTGTGAGGAGCTTGAAGGTGACTCTATTGTCGACTGAGAGCCAGTGGAGTTCCCATAGGTGTTCAGAGATGTGACTGCGGCAGGGGATGTTGAGGACCAGTCTGGCTGTGGCGTTCTACACGTTCTGAAGTTTCTTGAGGAGTTTCTGGGAGGCGCCTGCATAGAGTGCATTGCTTCGGGGACAAGTGGGCAAACTTATAGCGAGTTTGCAACAGGCGCATGTTATTCACACACTGAGCCACCATCTTGTATGAATACACCATGCAGGAAATTCATTGGCTGATGAAGGTGTAAAAGCAGCAGTGCAAACTGCTGCAGTGGCTGCAGTGACTCATTCTAGCATGAGAATAAATAGAGACAGTGGCACTCTCTTACCGAAAGTTTTTCTAACAAAATACTCCCACCAGTTAAGCACGCAAAACATTCCATTTGGTCATCTTCCTGGAGTGGGGGATAGAGTGATACCTAATTCAGATTGCAGGTTAGCACTAACCCTAGCACATGAGTGTACAGCATCTGCTCATGCAGGGGTGGCAGCTACAATTTTACTATTGCAGTGACGCTATTGGTGGCCAGGTCTATACAAGCAGGCTAAAGACTATGTCCATCAATGTGACATGTGTCAGCAAATAAAGGTTTCACCACAGCTCACCCACCACAGACACCTCTATTATTCTCAAACAAGCCTCTCGCTTGTGTTTATTTGGACCATTGTGGATGCTTACACTAAGGGGCCGATTCCGATCCGGGTCGGACAGCCCTCTGAGAGCTGTCCGTAGCGTTTTCTTCCGACCTACTCGTTCCGGGGGCCGGTCCGTCTGGACGAGGAAGTACGATGCGCAAATGTGCCCAAATCCCAAACGCCACGTACACACCGAAACAAGCAACATTTTACGTACGAGCCGGAACCAGAAACGCAGAAATGGAGTAGTCCGGAAGCATTTAAACAGCAGTTTCCGGCCGGGCAAGTACGATGCGTACTTCCTACCCGCCGAACTGGTCGCCACTTACAGCACGTCTCAGCATCCGAAACAGCAGTATCTCCGCGTCGAATCGTGCAACAACACGATCCACGGCTACGAGACGAACAAACCATGTATCCGTTCGCGCATGTCATCCCTGTACTGTACGTCTATGACTGAAACAACAGCAGGAATCGACGCGTACCCCGCAGACGGTAAGTTCGACACCCATAGGCTGTAGATAGCTATAATTGCCAGCAGTCTCAACCTACAGGGTGGTGGGTGTCTATCACTACCAGCATTACCTAACCCATAGGGTGTGGGTGGCTATCACTACCAGCATCATTAACCCATAGGGGGGTGTATGCCTATCACTACCAGCAGTCTCAAACTATAGGGGGGTGGATGCCTAACACTACAAGCATTGCACACCCCATAGGGGGGTGTATGCCTATCACTACCAGCATCATTAACCCATAGGGGGGTGTATGCCTATCACTACCAGCAGTCTCAAACTATAGGAGGGTGGATGCCTATCACTACAAGCATTGCACACCCCATAGGGGGGTGGATGCCAATCACTAACAGCAGTCTCAAACTATAGGGGGTGGATGCCTATCACTACCAGCAGTCCCATACTATAGGGAGGTGTATGCCTATCACTACCAGCATCATTAACACATAGGGGGGTGTATGCCTATCACTACCAGCAGTCCCATACCATAGGGGGGTGTATGCCTATCACTACCAGCAGTCTCATACCATAGGGGGGTGTATGCCTATCACTACCAGCATCATTAACCCATAGGGGGGTATATGCCTATCACTACCAGCAGTCCCAAACTATAGGAGGGTGGATGCCTATCACTACAAGCATTGCACACCCCATAGGGGGGTGTATGCCTATCACTACCAGCATCATTAACCCATAGGGGGGTGTATGCCTATCACTACCAGCAGTCTCAAACTATAGGGAGGTGGATGCCTATCACTACCAGCAGTCTCATACCGTAGGGGGTGTATGCCTATCACTACCAGCAGTCTCAAACTATAGGGGGGTGGATGCCTATCACTACCAGCAGTCCCATACTATAGGGAGGTGGATGCCTATCACTACCAGCATCATTAACCCATAGGGGGGTGTATGCCTATCACTACCAGCAGTCTCAAACTATAGGGATGTGGATGCCTATCACTACCAGCATCATTAACCCTTAGGGGGGTGTATGCCTATCACTACCAGCAGTCTCATACCATAGGGGGGTGTATGCCTATCACTGCCAGCAGTCTCATACCATAGGGGGGGTATGCCTATCACTACCAGCATCATTAACCCATAGGGGGGTGTATGCCTATCACTACCAGCAGTCTCAAACTATAGGAGGGTGGATGCCTTTCACTACAAGCATTGCACACCCCAGAGGGGGGTGTATGCCTATCACTACCAGCATCATTAACCCATAGGGGGGTGTATGCCTATCACTACCAGCAGTCTCAAACTATAGGGGGATGGATGCCTATCACTACCAGCAGTCCCAAACTATAGGGAGGTGGATGCCTATCACTACAAGCATTGCACACCCCATAGGGGGGTGTATGCCTATCACTACCAGCATCATTAACCCATTGGGGGGCTGTATGCCTATCACTACCAGCAGTCTCAAACTATAGGGGGGTGGATGCCTATCACTACCAGCAGTCTCATACCATAGGGGGGTGGATGCCTATCACTACAAGCATTGCACACCCCATAGGGGGGTGTATGCCTATCACTATCAGCATCATTAACCCATAGGGGGGTGTATGCCTATCACTACCAGCAGTCTCAAACTATAGGGTGGTGGATGCCTATCACTACCAGCAGTCTCATACCATAGGGGGTGTATGCCTATCACTACCAGCAGTCTCAAACTATAGGGGGGTGGATGCCTATCACTACCAGCAGTCCCATACTATAGGGAGGTGGATGCCTATCACTACCAGCATCATTAACCCATAGGGGGGTGTATGCCTATCACTACCAGCAGTCTCAAACTATAGGGGGTGGATGCCTATTACTACCAGCAGTCTCAAACTATAGGGGGGTGTATGCCTATCACTACCAGTAGTCCCTACGCATAGGGTGGGGGATGGCTAACACTACCAGTCATCCCCACCCATAGGGGATATATGTCCACCACTCCCAGCATTGTCCAGCCCATAGGGGGCTTGATGGCTAGCACTGCCAGCAGTCCCACTCATAGGGGGGGTTACCAACACTACCAGCAGTCCCTACTTCTAGGGGGTGATGGCTAACACCACTAGCATTCCCACCCATAGGGGTTGTAGGCCAAACACACCCCTCCTACCATCATGGAAAGATTGTGTATTTTTGTGGGAACTGCCTGCAACAGTGACACTGAAAGGGAACACATACTGTAACTCCCATCACAGTTGTGACCAGAAGGTGAATGTGGGGCCCAAACACCAAGCATGTTGAGTAAAAGTGTGTCAATGTGGTTTAACCCCCACGCACTCCAGTGACTAAAATGTGAGTCTGTGGCCCAAAACACCAGCCTAACATGAACATTGTGGTAATGGTGTTTAATCCCCCCCACTCCAGTGACCAAAAGCTCAGTGTGGGCTCCAAAACTCCAGCAAATCAGGATCATTGTCACAATGGGCTTAAACCCCACCTCACCACATTGAGCAATCGGTGATTGCGGACAGAAATTCCCCCACAACTGAAAGCCACCATGTATGATTCCTGGTCGTAACACCACAAGCAATGTAGTGGCAAAGTAGTGTTTGGGTTGCAAACAAACATCGATCGGTTGAGTGTAAGATGTGTGTCGACTAAACATCCTCTGCCATGTGCAGAGAAGCCTTGCACATGGGGGTTGACAATGGCTCCAATGGCCAATTACACCATGTAAGTAGTGACCATCAAAATGCATTCACACATATGCACAACAACAGACACACATACGAAGGATTCCTATGTAGACTTCAGCTTTTTGGTCTTCAAGACCCATACCATGGCAGCAATGGGACACACAAACCATGATGAATGTGCAGACTGATGAGGTAGGAGTCCCAGGGACAGCATGAAAAAACATACACCCAACTCCCTGCCAATGGACCACAAAAGCTATACCAATGCATGTGTGCAGATGTACAAGCACAACCAGTCTGCCTCACACTGTATATCAAACACAACTTGTGTGTGTGTATCTCCGTGTACCCAGGCTAGTATGATACACATGATGTGGGACTGATCTCCAATGAGACATATGTGTACACAGTGCAACCCAGAAGTTTGACAGGAATTGGGTACCTCTGTGGGCAATCAGGCATTGTCAGATGAGTGGGTTCACAACAGACTCATGTGACTTTAGCTGCCTGGAACAGCAACCAACACAGCAAGAGACAGACCCACTCCATGAGTACCCACAAGGACCCTACATTGTGATGACAGTAGCTTGTATGATAATCCCTCTGTGATGACTGATTTCGATGTAACCCATACTGTGGAGCACAGTCACATGTGCGCACCTTGTCATGTCGTGACAGACCAACTTACATCACACACACACACAGAAAACTCCCTGGCCATGGCCTGTAATTCAAGGTCACTATGTAGGCAGGGGCCTAGACATGAGAGAACTCACATATGCCCACTCTCAACATCACACACCTTGATCTGCAACAATGTGCATCAGCTAAGCCCACATGGACTGGTGACATTGCACATGCACCTATGACAATACCAGGGGTGGAGGGAGGATCCAAGGTGTACAAACACATCACACATGGCCAGTCAACAACCCTTGTGAATGATTTCCACACTGCATAGTATGAGTTACATGTGCATGACGTGCAAGTTTTCAGACACATCGGGATCCCTGTCACAGTCCCAGACCAATGAAGAGCCCTAGGAGACCCACAAAGAACCCATTGTGAGAAGTTGGCCTGGTATATGCTGTCCACTAATTATAGTGGGCACCTTGCACCAGTCCAAACAACCCCTTATTGGAGATAGGTTAAAGACAACCTTTATTGAAAGCTATCCTAGTGGTAGCTATGGAGAGCAGCCTTCAGGCTAAGTCTTGAAGGAATGTAAAGCAGCTTGTTTTACCAGTCTATAATCTCTTGAGTGACCAAATGAAAGAGGACCACACCAGGTATATATTTAAAATATATGTATTTAGTCTTAAACACACCCCTCTAGTCTCTTTATGAGGCTAGAGTTTGAAGTACATAAGTTACAAGTCAGTTATCAACAGTAATAGCACAAATACACGTTTGAGCCCCAGGTGCGTACCAAACCATATACCAATAAAGTGGTATAAGAACCACGACTGAGCTAGACACAGGGCCTAGAGCCTGTAGAAGTGCTTGGCCCTCAAGGAACCACCCAAGGTAGTGACACAGGGGACCCACGGGGGACGCGTGCAGTGTGAGAACACAGCCGCGAGCCGCCGTTGACTTGTATGGGGAATGTCGCAGTTGGAGTTTTAAAGAAAAAGGACACTTAGAGGAGGACTTGGAGCAAACCCCTTTAGAACTAGGTTGTTCTAGAGTCTATACCCACGGGAGCACCGGAGTACTCGAGTTACCTCACCCAGGGAAGCCGGGTGCATAGGTGTCTTTCGGGGTCGGGTTTCGTCGTCGTTTTCAATGGCGATCTGCTGCAAAGTGCTGCTGGCGACCAAGTCGAAAGTGTTCGGGTGGATCCAAAGGTGGATCGAAGATCTGAAGAACCTGAAAGCAGAGGGGACAGAGTCTGGGTCACTAGCCAGTGACCAGGAAGACGATGAGCAGATGCCCACCGATGTCGGGTGAATCAGGTAGGTTGACAGTCATCTTGACTCTTCAGCCACGAGGTCCAGGAGGCGTCGACAACAACCAGGAGCTGGATTCGAGCTGTCCCACGATGTCTGTCGATTGCAGGGGTGTCGGCGACCGGATTGGATCCAACAAGCCTTGGCAGCGGCAAGTCTCGTGGAAATAGAAAAAGGACGGTGGTACAGACCAGCAAGGTCTGAGGGACTCACCCAGCGAAGGTAAGTCAGGGCACGTCTGGAGCAACCAGGGAAGCCCAATCAGAAGAAGAGTTGCCTTCGGGAGGGCCCACTAGCCAATGGACTAGCGACCGCAAAGGAGCCTCGAGTGGACGCACTTGGAGCGGGCTCACAGGACACTCGTGGAGTGGAGGCCAGTGATCTTTGGTGCAGTAGGTGCTGGAGGCAGGGGCTACTCGGAGCCCAAAGCACAACTTCGTGGGAGCCCAGGAAGAGGATGCACTTGCAAAAGTTCTCGGTGTCCAGGGGTCACGGTTTCACGTTACCCAAGACAGCTACGGGCCTCAGCTTTGCTGGGGACTCAGGGCAGCCTCGGGGAAGTCTGGAAATCCACCTCTGGTGATGCAAAGACTTCGGCGTCCAGCGGGAGCTTCAGCGATGCAGACTGGACAATTGCTACTTCGGTGCCTGCCAAGCAGGGGAGTCACTCCTTGACCCCAAGGGAGATTCTTCAGTCCTCTAATCTTAAAATAGAGCGTCGAAGGTCCAGGATTCTGTATCAGAGTTTCGTCCAGGTAAATCTAAAGTCCTAAGGACTGGGGTCCCATACTTATACTAAGTTAGGGGGTTGGACATACTCTGGGGACCCACCTATGGGAGGGTCAGGGAAGAGGGGTGGTTACACCCATTCCCTTTGTCCAGTTTTGCACCAGAGCAGGGGCAGGTAGCCCCTGCATCCGGTTTGAACTGGCATATGCACAGGGACACCAAGTGTGCCCCCAGTGCAGGACTTCTGAGCACCAGAGAGTGCTTCCGCCCAGCCCCAATACACATTATCCTGTCTGGGGAGGTGGTTACACCTCCCTACGACAGGAAACCTATTGTCCAGGCCTCCCCTGCCGGAGTTTCAGTCAGCAGCAGGAGGCCAGACCCGTGTCTGTGACAGCGGCATCCATTTTGTGATGCCAGGGCTCTGGAAAGAAGTTACCGGGTAGCCCGGTGTGTACATGTCTCTCCCTCTAGAAGGGTGGAATGCTACCCCCGCCACCAGGACTGGCCGGGGGTAGTATTCCAAGATGTTTGACACCAAACACGACATGTTTTGGTGCAGCCAGTCCAAAGCTAGCATTGTACCGCGAGGATATAATGCACTTAAGAGTATATGGTCAGGCTGTACCACAAACAGCATCAGAGGAGGGACTCCGAACGCTGTAGAGGGGCTCTGCTCATGCAGGGGCACCCTCTCACATAAGAACCAAGCACTCTGCCTTCAGGATTGGTAAGGCCTGCCATAGGAGTGACTTATAGGTTTATATGTGTGTGCAATGGTAGTGATATGGGTAGCCTATACCACAGTAAGGGGTGCATGCACCACCTTACCCAGGCTGCAGTAGCAGACCTGTGGTGTCATTTTGGATGGCCTTCCAGGGGTGGCACAATACATGTTGCAGCCCCTGGTAGGCCTCTGAGGTACCTATGCCCTGGGTACATAGTATACCATATACTAGGGACTTATAAGGGCACTCCAGATTCCAATCAGAGATGTGCCTAAGGCACATGGAAACCATTTTAGAGAGGAAGCAGCTAGGCTGGGGTTCTGATTAGCAGGGCCCCAGCCAGACTAAAGTCGAAAAACAGTGAAGCATCAGAAAAAAGTGGGGGTACCCATATGAAGCAGATCCTACTCTCCTACACCCATGTTAACATCATACGACATTGAAGGCTAGGATCTGATGACTGTGAGCAGTCACACACACACATACAAGTGACCCTGTCACATAAAGACACCACAAAGTGAAAACAACCTGATGTGTGAAACACAAATGTGCCGTTGTGAATCCTGAATATGTCCCATGTGTGTATGCCCACATTCCAGGCCCTTACATCAAGATGACCCACGGATTACACCCAAATGACCAGTAGTCCACCATGCACCTACATCCCAGAAAACATACTCCAAAGGCGTTGGATAAACACAGGACAAATCAGCAAGCATCACAAACAGGAACATCTGCAGGGAATATAGGCCGTGTAGAAACAGGGAAGGGTACCCACAGAGACATGCTCACATAACACACCACATGGGCACAGTCAATGTCACGGAATAACAAACTGCCATGAGGTGACTCCACTCATGTGTAAGGTCAGCTCTGTCAAACGTTGTCTGTGCAGGGCTAAGTCATGTCAGCATTAAACCTTGTCACTGAGACACCAATTACGACAGCCAGAAAGCTCTGGTCACATCAGCCTGTGCACAGGAGTGACTCCTAAGTCATCTGCACAACATCAGAACACATGTCTAGCATGTTGCACTGAAGAAACACATCACTTGTCCAGCATTGAAGTGACAATCTGCATGTCCAGTGTAGATGGTCCCACAGTCTGCAAAAAAGTACAATGGGCACAAATCTCAGCCCAACATATGCGCAACAGTGGAAGCCAAAGACGTGAAGTTGTGAAAAGAAGGTGACACTCATTGTGCCAAGTACTTGGGATCATGACTACCTCAATCCTCAGCAAAGGATGACATGGCTACATACTGTAATAGGACACATATACCATGGACCACATGCAGTCGATCACATCACCAAATCACTTATTTACAATTAAAAATCTAGCAACAGCAACTGAATGACACTCATCAGCAACATCATGTACATTAAATGCAAAACTTGAGAAAAAAAGAACTTTAGCTTTATTCAGCTTCCGAAAAATGATCAGTTTCATCCGATGAACAATGCAAAGGCCAATGGCCAGTCCATTGCAAATCTTTGTTTTTGTGTGACATAGGACTACTCCTCATACAATGCTTGCCTGCACTGCTACAGCCATGGGACATCTCCCCTTGGAGGGGCATACATAGGGGCAGTCCAGGCACCACAGGGACAGGATCAGGGCATAGCAGTAGGGGGCAGGGTGGGTGTGGTGGGTGCAGGAGTGTCAGTGGCCACTGCAGGGGATGTGTCTAATTCAGTGGGCACCATCGCCACTGCAGTGCCCAAGTCAGACGGAGTGGAAGGGGTCTCCACTGCAGTGTCAATGTCCAAAGGTGTTGTCTGTGGCTCAGAGGAAGTGTGAGCGTCAGATGGGGGGGACACGGTCTCCACAGCAGTCGTAGAAACAGGCTGAGGGGGTGAGGTTGGGGTGGAAGTGCATGTGGAAGGGGGGAGGGCCTAATCAACTTGGAGATGGTGTACCTGTGTGTGGGCGAACCGGGGGCAGGGTGTGGCGTGTGAACCCAAGGAGTTGTGGCCTGGGTGCTGGATGACGGAGACCGTGTGGTGGGAGTGCGGGATTGTGGTGGGGTCTTGCTCTTCCTGGTCCTGGGTGATTTGCGGGTGGGGGCCTCAGTGTCCCTGCTCTTGGGGGAGGATGTGCGGGGGTGGGTGGGTCTACCCTCTGTCTGTGTTGGCTTCCTCTTCCCCTTGTGAGTTGGACCTGATATATCTGTGGGGAAGAGGCCAAGCTCACAGAGGAAGAGCTTCTGGGAAGGGGGGGTTGCAGGTGAGTCAAGGGAAGGGGTTTTGGAGGGAGAGGTATCGAAGGACTGCGGAGTGGTCGTGGATGCCTGTCTGTGTGTCTGTACCCTATCCCCTGTGTGTGTGCCATCAGTCCCCTGCGTGTGCGTGCTTGTGCGTTTCTGCTTTGGCTGACCTTGCTGTGTGCTGCTTGTGTCTGTTGTTGTGCCTGCAGGTGCCTGTGTGAGTGTGCGTTTTTCCGGTAGGGTAGTGGTGATTGTGGATGGGGCAGAGGTAGGTGGGGTGATGGACTGTTGGAGGAGGGACACTGCTGCCGTCAGTGAGGAGGCCATGGACTGACTGATCCGGTGTTGGGCAGACATGGTTGCTGAGATGCCCTCCATGAATGACACCAATTGGGTCAATAGACCAGTGTGAGCATGGAGTACACTCAGCATCGATGTCTGACCCACATGGAGTTGCTTCAGCAAGTCCACAGACTCCACACTCAGGGCAGCAGGGGAGACAGGGGCAGGGGGTGCGGTGCCTGGACTGAAGGAGACAAGCTCCCTAACACGGGAGGCTCCACGGGCATCAGGGATGGGGGCAACTGGGAGGGTAGAGATGGTGGTGGTGGCGGGGACAGACTCGCTATCTGTGGTCTGTGGTGTTGTGACACCTGCCTCCACAAGGGAGTCCTCACTGGAGCTGGAGCGGTCTTCAGCTGAGGTACTGGCTGCTGACTGGCCCTCAGTGTGTCTCCCCTCACCCTCCGTGCCACTGTGTCCCTCCGAATCCTCCACATTGGAACCAGCCCGGCTCTGCGCCTCCTCTCGGTCCGTGGAGCTGTCCCCTGCAGTATCTGCTGATGATGCTGTGAACAAGTAGGAGAAACATATACACATCAGTCACCTGTATTCACTGGACACATGATCTTAAATGCAACACATCACTGAGCAAGCCCTGGCATCATTTAAAAGCCACATCTAAATTGAATACACAATAGTGAACCTGGCACTTATCAGTCTGCCAGTAAACCATGCTTCGCGTACACATGCTGGCACTGGACCCATCACTCCCTAGTCTGTATGATGTCAGTCATCACATGGGCAGCCATTCCCTGATTACCCAGTTGTCTGATCTGCAATGATCGTTACTGTCATGTGTTATTACACACATGTCTCATCTCAGGACACTGACTCTGCATTTGGGACAGCATTTGTGATGGTCTAACTCATTGTTGATATGATGAACATACTTCCATTCCCAGACACCATGATGGCCTCATGTCTTGAAACGCAAAGCTGCAACAGTGTGGCTGCAGGACAACAGCCAAGTCACCAAACTGCATGCTCCAGATTTCATTGTGAAACACAAGGCCACAGCCCTGTCTGGCCAATCAGTCAGTACTGACTCCTGTCCCAGGGGCAGTGCATGCGGACTCCACAGTCAGCACCGTGCCACACTCATGTTTGCACTGTGATTGGAACTTCGGTAGTGGTCATGTGTACATGATCACCACATGCTACACCCATGTAAGAGAATCTGATGATGCCACGTAATAAAATTGACATGTTACTGTTTGTGAGTCAACAACTCGGTCTACCTGTACACATAAGGGCCACACAGGATCATAGTAAGGCTGCTTACACATATCTGTTCAATCCACCATTATGCACAGTCGAGTGTCTACACACATATGTTTTGCCCGGTGTGCAGATCCACTAGCCCCATGTCAGATGTCTGTCCATGAGAAACATATAGCTGACTTCTGAAATACAAAAAACTATGCCAGTCCACCATGACACAGAGTCAGACACATGATAAATACGTTCACAATGGGCAAAGTGTCGGATCACAACAAAGATTAGGAGGCCAGAGTGTCTCAGATGACCGGAGTAGGCATACCTGTCCATGGGCCATGTGATACATGGGATTACCAGGAGCACTATGCAGGTGACTATGCATTTCTTACACTCATACACATCGTTTGTCTGAGGCCTCAACATTGGTCATGGCTGCTGCATGTGTGTGTAGTCAATACCTCACAGTCCTATGATGACCCACAACAGCAATTTGTGCATATATGTGGACCAGACACAGAGCACAGGTCAGTTATCAGTCAATGTGCTGATACATGTCACACAATAGCCTCACACATGATGCTAAATTTAATGCACCTGTTGCAGATGTGGCTCTCAACATTCCCTTGGACAACAGCAAATACACACAACCCAAGTGACACATATCAAAGAGGGGAAGGGACACACCTGGTCATCAGATGAGAATAGTGCATCACCAAATTCAGCCACATGGTACTTGTCTGAGCAGACAGACAAACTGTGGGAGTGTAACAAGTCTGAAGGAGTGCAAACTGCAGGTCATACACAATACACCAAAATACCATGGACTAACCCCCTCCTTGCTGCTGTCTGCCCTTCAACTGCCCATCCAGGTCTGGGAAGACCACCGCCAGAATCCGGAGCATGTGGGGGGTCAGGGTCCGGCTTCCGCCCCATCTGCGTGGAGGCGACAGCTTCAGCTGGACTCTGGCTATCCTCCTGGTCCAGTCACGAAGGTCCTGTCACCTCTTCTGGCAGTGGCGGATGCGGCGTCTGTAGACCCCCACCGATCTTACTGCCCGGACGATGGTCTGCCAAATTTCATTTTTCTCATGGGCAGTAACCTGTGAGGATGACAAAGTGAGACACCATTACTACACATGCACCATGTTTCTCAATCACACAGTTGGACATACATGTTGAAATTAGCAGTGCATATGATGTATACAGGTAGTGCAACTATGGTCATGGGCAGTTGTCCTGTGTGCAAGGCTGCATTCACAACATGATACAGTGCCTTGAAAATCAAAGCTTGCAAAAAGTACACTGATTCATCACTGTACAAGTACAGTACATGCATCTACACACTCTGAGACTTAAACTTGCTGAGTGTGCATGCTTGCCCTTTGTGATCACAATGCTAGTAGTCCCAGTCAGTTAACATGTACAATTGAAAAGGCAGTGGACTCTACACTCACCTGCTCCCCTGCTTTCCCATACAGCTTGCAGTACTGTGGAAGGAGGCCGTCCAGCAGGGCCTGGTTCTCCTCCTCTGTGAATGATGGTGCTCTCTCCACAGTACGTACCATTGCAGGACACAGGGGATGCAGAGACAGCAGCAGTGGTTTTCTGAGTTCCAATCCTGTAGCATGTAGTGCAGGCAAGTGGAGTCTCTGGGGAACAGAAATCCTTATATCTGTGCTGCTGAGGCAGAATCTGTTTGATGCTGACAAAGAGATAGGTCAGAGTCGTTCGCATTTTCAGAAATTGCCCAATCCATGCCATTGAACGCATCGGACACGCCTTCCGCATTGTTCAAATATTCTGCTGCATCACACCATTGACTTTGAAACATTGTTGCAGAGAGCCAACGGAATCTGTGTGCACACGAGTCGTAAACGTAGCAAACACGCGTTCGTCTCCATGACAGTCAATAGTCAATGGGTGCGCACGCCTTGGTCCCTAGGTGTCCGACGCGTCTTTTGAAAACCCACCCGCGTATGTCGCCATTACATTCAGGGTCCAAGGCGTGCGCACGCCTTGGTCCCTAGGTGTCCGACACGTCTTTTGAAAACCCACCCGCGTATGTCGCCATTACATTCAGGGTCCAAGGCGTGCGCACGACTTGGTCCCTAGGTGTCCGACACGTCTTTTGAAAACCCACCCGCGTATATCGCCATTACATTCAGGGTCCAAGGCGTGCGCACGCCTTGGTCCCTAGGTGTCCGACACGTCTTTTGAAAACCCACCCGCGTATGTCACCATTCCAGTCAATGGCCACAGGATGCCACCAAAAAGAATTTTGACAGGGACTCAGGTGCTCTACAACACACTGACAGCCTGTCACACAGTACATGTAAGCACATTTCATGCTTCATTACATGTGTGGGTACATGTCCACACATTTCATATTGGATGTTGCACATTGTGGCACACACTACCAGGATGTGACATGTTACATGGTGACAAAAAGACATTCTGTCTGATGCACCTCACTACTGTCAGTTAGAACTCTGCTGATCAACACACGTGGCCTGGGCACAGTGACTGGGGCACATAGTCTCATGACATGTTACATACACCCTAAATTGCACATGATATGTACTGTGTGTTACAGGGTGTTCCTGAGATGGCACTGTGGGGTACATCATGAGGATTTGCATATTGTGCTACGCACATGGACCTAATTGTATTTGGGAGATTTGAATCCTCTCCAATATCCATCAGTTTGTGCATGTGAGTTGCTGTTGTGTCTGTGTGTCACAGACATCCATGTCTGCCCTACAAACAAGCCTGTTAGCACATCATGGGTGTTCAATAGTTGTGTTGGTACATGTACATCAGACGGTACATAATGACTGTGTCCATGTGGCAATACATGATCCCTGTGTGTGTGACTTACAAACACCTGTCACCTTGACAACACATCTATCCTCACTAGTCACTGAGGTGTGTGTTTGGTATATGACATTTGTTCAGATGTACTGTGACAGAGCCCATAGATTGACAACAGCATAGCATAGCACTTGTTGTGTCACCATATGGAGCAGAAATGTTATGTGAGGGGCACATGGCTGGCATATGTGTCCATGATGAATAGCACACACCTTACTCAGCTGTGTCTTGATATGATGTTGCATGTGCCATTTTGCATGGTCATTACCACATATGTAGGGGAACTGACAATCTTTCTTTGATTCCCTATATACTGCAGGAGGGCAAATGTCCACAGACCCTTCCCAGACCTTGCAACCATGCATGAACGTGACTGCATCCGATGTTACCGCTTCACAGGACCACTGATTGAGGATTTGGCAGAGCAGTTGGCCCCACATTTACAACCTGGACGGGTGTATCCTACTGCGCTGACACCCAAGGTGAAGGTGATGGCAGCCCTACATTTCTTTGCCACGGGAACCTTCCAATACACTGTGGCTGGTGATGGTGGGATGTCACAGACCATGTTCAGCCGTGTGCTACGTGATGTTTTGGAGGCAATGTTGTATCATCTGGACAGATACATCAAATTTCCAAATCAACAACAAATGCATAGCATAAAGGCTGACTTCTATGCACTGGGAAGGATGCCACATGTTATAGGCTCAATTGATGGTACACATGTGGCTTTGGTACCACCACACGCACATGAGCAGACATACAGAAACAGGAAACATTTCCACTCCATTAATGCCCTGGTGGTATGTCTTCCGGACATGACAATATCACATGTCTGTGCCCGTTTCCCTGGTTCTGCACACGATGCCTACATCATGAGGAATAGCAGGATCCCACTGATGATGTCACAGCTGCAGAACCAGCGTGCCTGGCTTGTCGGTGTGTAATCTCTGTTCACCTTGTGATTTTATTGTTATTTTGAAATTTAACGCTCTTTCCTGACCCATGACATGTTTGTTTGTTTGTATGTAGGTGACTCTGGATACCCCAACATGCCGTGGTTGCTGACACCTCTTAGAAACCCAGTCACACCAGCACAGCTACGTTACAATGAAGCACATGGGCGGAACAGGCGAGTGATACAGCGCACATTTGGACTCCTGAAAAGCAGATTCCGCTGCCTGGACAAGATAGGAGGGGCCCTCCAATATGCACCTGAAAAGGTGTGCAAGATATTTATTGTGTGTTGCATGCTGCACAACATGGCAGTGAGGGAGGAGGTGCCTCTCATCGAAGATGATGACGACCATCAACCGCCAGCAGGGGTGGATCCAGGCCTGGGTCATGTAGCGAATGACGATGAGGGTGAGAGGGATGTCCGGACTCAGCTCATCACCAACTTTTTCTCATAATTGTGACTATGCAGTGATGAGTTGTCTACGTTTTTACCTTGCCTGATATGTGTTTTTGTGGTGCAATGTGGGTACATACGTGTGTCTGGATGCTACTTGACATGATAGGTTTTTTTCACAAATCTTAAGAATTGTGTATGTAATGTGTATTGTAGATGTATGCAGTCATTTTGTGGTAACAATACTGTTGTATGTCTGTCCTTCACAGGGTCCTTTGGCTGTTGTCTGGTGACATGTGACCTCCAAAAATACACAATCCAGTTACAGAGTGCAACCTTTCATGGAACCCGGATGCATCATCCCACACAAGCCAGTCCTGGCATGTCTGGCCCTCTGGGTTACTTTGTGCTCACTGTCATGTGAGGATACCTTGCATCTGTCAGTCAGTTCAATTGTTGTGTATGTGTAATAAAGGTGTGCACCACTTTGTGATGTGCTTCCTCTGTATCCACACATCTGACAATCTTTGGCATACTATACCAGTGGCCTGATTGCCACAGCCTCTGTATTTCTGTGTATTTTCAGTTCACAATGTTGGAGGCAATGAGTATGATGGGCATAGTGAATTAGTGTTGTGTTGACCTAGTAGTGTCTATCTCTCATATGTCTCACATCAACATGAGTCACAGAACTATGTTGACATTGCTGTAGTAGTTTCCATGCACAGTCTTTCTTTAGCATTGCGTCATCTCTATGTGACAAACCCAGTTTAATTTACAACAGAGGCAAGTATTGTGTGTTTAACAATTTATTTACATACATGTGTGTGAATGGTATACGTGGTAGAAAGTGCTGTACAGTGCAATAGAAATCCAAAGATCACAGAGGAGTTGGTAGTGTTGGTAGATGAATTTTCCAGAAGGAAGTCCACAGTCATTTGAATCATTGATCCAACTTAGCCCCTCCATCACATGTGGGAGAGTTGGGTGACAGTCAACAAGGTGAATGGTTTGCACACAATGGGTGATATCAGGAGCTGGTGTTCACTTCCTGGGGGATGTGCATGGCCAGCTGGCTCTCACTTGTCCTTCTTTGGACGACCCCTCTTCTTCTTTTTAGGGGGACCCTCAGGTGCAGGCTGCGGCGGTTCTGTGGACTCTCCGCCAGAGTCCTCATCCCTCCCTGTGGCAGTTGCAGATGTTGTGGCAACAGATGTAGTGGGCACACAGGGAGGTGTGGACCTGTTGGTTGCAATCTGACGGAGGCATGTCAGTATGTCCCTATGCACCGCTGTGACATCATCCAATTTGTCAATTTTGGACTCCATGGGGGACATGTGTGTCTCCACCCGGGACATGTGGGAGTCCAATCTGGCATGATGTTCAGCCTGCTGTTGTTTGATGTCCCTGAGGATCCCCACTACCTGGCCAAAGTCTCCGGTGCTTCCTGATAGGCTTGTATGATGCGTCCCAACTGTGGATCATCTTGCGGTGCAGCACCATGTTCAGGCCGTGGCCTCAACCTGCCCCCACTCCCACCAGCCCTACCCACATGAACATGACCTGCCGTTGCAGGCACAGACGACACTGGGCCTCCTTCTGTGTTGTGCCTGGTGGTATTGCCCACCACCTCCAGGGTGCCCTATGTTGCTGTGCCCTCGGTGTTATGTAGAGTTGGTGTGTCCGTGTTGGTAGGGGTCATCTGGGTGTTCGCAGATGTAGCAGGAGTGGTGGCAGGGGGTGCTGATGTTACAACTGCTTGTGCTGCACGCTGATCCACACCGGAGGGACCAGGTCGTTCGTCGTCATCAGAAGAGGACTGAGAGGCACCAACACCAGATAGCTCATTGTCAACCAGAGTCTGTGACTGGGATTCTTCTTCTTCTATACGTGCAGTTTCCACATCTGCCCCTGTGGGTGGGAGAGACACACAATGTATGTTGTGGTTCAGCACACATCAACGTATCACACACATTAAAGTTGCTTCTGTGCTTCATGATGGGTGTATGTGCATTGCATTGTCCTCAATTGTCACAGACAGATGCCAATGGTGGTTTTGAACATTGTCATAAACACCTGATGGGTTTTTGTGTGCACGTAGAGCTATGTGCATGAACAGCTCATGTATTGGTTACTTGAGTTACATGAAGAATGCGACGCAGGTGCACTCCCGTGCCTGACACAGGTGTGTTGTTTGTTGTTGTCGGGAGGGGTGTGTGTGACAGAGCCTGCTGGTAGATGTAGTTTGAGGTGACACTCCTCCTCCCCCATGGAGCAGATAGACCACCACGGCCCATGCTTCCATGACAGTAAGTCAAAGTTTATTTTCAAGTTGTCTGACAGTGGTGTCCTGTTTGTTGGAGCCCAAGTCCCAGAAGGGCCTTGTGCTCCCCACAGCAGAGCCCAGTGTCAGCCATCTTGGCAGTACTTTTCCACTCCCTGTGAGGTGAGCATGGTGCATGTGGGTATTCCTGGGCCGTGTGGGATGAGGACTATTGTCTGTGACTACAACTCCCATCATGCTTTTGGTTACACCCACCTTCCTAGCAAACCAAACCTTCCTTCCTGGGACTCTGATTCCCTGGGAGTGGGTGATGCAGTGCTGGCAAGACGGCTGACGGTGGTGTCCGTTTGTTTGTTGGAGCCCAAGTCCCAACAGGGCCTTGTGCTCCCCACAGCAGAGCCCAGTGTCAGCCATCTTGGCAGTACTTTTCCACTCCCTGTGAGGTGAGCATGGTGCATGGGGGTATTCCTGGGCCATGTGGGATGAGGACTATTGGCTGTGACTAAAACTCCCATCATGCTTTTGGCTACACCCACCTTCCCAGCAAACTCGAGCTTCCTTTCTGTGACTCAGCTTTCCTGGTGGTGAATTTGGGCAGACAAGATGGCTGCTGCATGTGATTGGTGTTTGGATCCCATTGCCTTGCTGTGAGTTTGTGCTGAGTTTAGTGACATTTGTGAATGGTGATCTTTCCTGTTACATTGCAGGTATGTTGTTAGTTGCATTCTGCATTTGGACACAGATCCCACCATGGATTGGTGCTCCTCACCCCAGGACCCAGTGTCAGGCATCTTGGAAGTGGATTTACCTTGAGTCTCAGGTTGGTCTTAGTCCCAGGTGTGGTGTTTTGTGTTGGTGGGAGGGGTGTGTGTGTGACAGGGCTTGCTGGTGTATGTGGTTGGAGCTAGCACTCCTCCTCCCCCACAGCCCAGATAGGCCATCATGAACCATGGTCTATTACAGTGTCAGGCTTCACATTCAAGGAGTCAGACAGTGGTGTCCTGTTGTTTGTTGGAGCCCAAGTCCCAGCAGGGCCTTGTGCTCCCCACAGCAGAGCCCGGTGTCAGCCATCTAGGCAGTACTTTTCCACTCCCTGTGAGGTGAGCATGGTGCATGGGGGTGTTTATGGGCCATGTGGGATGAGGACTATTGGCTGTGACTACAACTCCCATCATGCTTTTGGCTACACCCACCTTCCCAGCAAACCAAACGTTCCTTCCTGGAACTCTGCTTCCCTGGGAGTGAGTGTAACTGTGCTAGTAAGATGGTTGACAGTGTTTGTGTTTTTTTTAGGGCCAAATCCTTGCTGTGTTTGTCAGTACGTTTGTACATGTATTGGCATAGTTACATGTTACTGAAACATTACATGTATTGTGTTTATGTAATTGGCATACACATCACAGGATATTTAGCTTTGGGTTGATGTGGCTTGATGACAGTGAATGGTTTCACTGACCCCATGACATTGATGTCTGTGGGTGTGGATTGCTATTGCCTCACAATTTAGATTTGTTGTTTGGGTACTCACCAGGCTCTGGTATTCCGGATAATCCATGGATGCCCACCGGTGGGAGGATGGCCCGCACCTTCTCCTCCCAGGAAGTGAAATGCACAGGTTTGGCAGGAGGGCCACCGCCAGTACGCTGGCTCAGGGCATGGTCTTTGCCAATGAGCTTCTTGACCCTCCTGCGTATGTCGTACCACCTATTCCTGATGTCGTCCATTGTGCGCAGGCAAGCTGCTTGTGCGTTCACCTTGTCCACAATCCTCTCCCACATCTTGGTTTTCTGGGACAGGGGGTCTGTTGGACCAATGCGCCAAATAACTGTGGCTCTACTCTGATGATTTCATCAACCATCACTTCCAACTCACTATTTGTGAACTTTGGATTCTTCTTTGGGGGCATGGTGGTGGGTGGTGTTGGAGATGGATGTGTGAATGAGTGTGGAAGTGAGGGTGAGTGAGTGGGCGTGCAGCTGGGTATTTGTGAGTGTGCTTCTTGAGAGGTGCTAGGGGTGTGAAGGTTGTGTAGTGGGTGGGTTGTGGATGTATGTCTCAGTGCAGTGTAGTGGTGTTCTCTGCTGGCAAGTCTGTTGAATTTGCAAAGGATCATGGTATGGATTTTGGCCCTGTATATAGGTGGAGTTGTGGGTGTGTCTTAGTTTGAATTTTTTTATTGCAGTTGGAATTTTTTTTTGCATTTGGGCAGAGCTTGATTGGCCTTTTTCTGTCTTTTTTTGTTGATTTATTTTGAGCATGACGGAGACGTTCAGTTGACGGGAACGGACGCGTGTTGCGTCAATTGCGGGGTGATCCAAGTCGGTCACACTCACATTGTGCTATGTTGCATCGTTCGCGTACGCGTCGGTCGCGACAGGCTCTTTTCATTGCTATTCTCTATGTTCCGTACGCTTCGGTTTTACGTCTTGCTCTCCGTGCGAGTCGGTTTAATTTCACACGCATTGCATCGTACTTCGCAGGTCGTGCGGTGCCTGTTCGTGTCGGTCGGAACTATTCCCGATCCGTGTCGGTAGGAAGGGTTCCGGGGCCGTTTACGGGCGAGTCGAAGTTTTATGTACGTTTCGGTCAAATTGAATGTTCTCCGTACGGGCGTTTGTATTTTGTGGATGACGCATCGTACTTCGCCGGTCGTACGGCGCATGTACGCGTCGGTCAGAATTCTGTCCGGATCCGTGTCGGTCGGTACGGTTTACGACCCGGATCGGAATCGGCCCCTTAGATGGGTCTTATAAATACATCAAGTTGGCAGTGGATTCCTTCTCTTGATTCCTATGGGTATGGCCACACCGATCAGATGACCCTTGAACAGTTATAAAGGACTTGCAAGTCTTCATCTGCGCATATACTGTAGCCACATTCCATTCAGACTACGGCCCAGCATTTGCCTCTAGGACTTACAGAGACACCATAGGAACATTGGGTGTGACTGTGCACTACTCCTATCCTATCATCTTGAGGAAAATGTGATTGTGGAGAAGAAAAACCATGACTTAAAGCAGTCTTTAACAGCTAGAGTATTAGGTTCAGGTCGCAGTTGGGTCTACCACCTGTATGGGGTACAGAGAGCCTTAAACAATCTGCCAAGAAGATCCTTGGGTGGTTGGACTCCCTATGAGGTACTGTTCATGGTTAAAATGTGGGTTCCAGACATTTACAGACCCAGCAAAGTGTAGGCAGAAACACCTTTTGATATCAGTGAACATTTGTCTGTCTTAAAGGAACTCAACAACTTCTGAGATGATCAAAACAGCGTCTAACTGAAATGTTCTAACACTGGTGAAGTGAAGGAAGCACCAGCAACTCCTGGTTGGAGCTTCTTTGTTCCTTTATTTCTTTTCCTCTGGTTCTTCATAAACAGATCTTAGCCAACACGTGTTTTGTCACCTCAGTTAATATGTACATGCGACTTTTTCAAGGCTCCACTGTCTCGAGGATTCGGCGTTTTGGCGGAGGACGATTGCGGTTAGAGAAATACGTGAGTGAACCATATTAATTGATGACCGAGAGACGCTGTACTAGAAATTTTGCCGCCATTACTTTTCCCACGCCGGAGGATTGTGTGGGTTGGAATTATCACCACACATGAAATTTTACAAATTGAAGACAGTGGAGCCTTGAAAAAGTTGCATGTACATATTAACTGAGGTGACGAAACACATGTTGGCTAAGATCTGTTTATGAAGAACCAGAGGAAAAGAAATAAAGGAACAAAGAAGCTACTCTGATTTCTGTTTACATTTGCTTGGAAGTACAATAGCTACTGCTGTCATTTTTTCTGTTTATTTAAACGTGTGCTGGGGATTGTAATTACGTTTGTTTGTAGCTTAGACTACAGGTTAAGGGAGGCTGGTGGTTCTCTCTACCTTACAGCACCGTGATAGCTAGTGTTAGAAATAGATACGGAGTGAACGCACCATTTTAGGCACCATTTCCCTGTGAATCATACCACCTTTTTTGTGTATCAACTCCTGGTTGCATTCCAAAGATCAGTGATCTATTGTGGGAGATAATAGTGGAGAGGAAGGAGTTTGGGCCTTCTTGCAGAGTGCCTGTGTCTGTCCTGGCTGTTGAAGGTATCAGAACAGTACTTTTACTGCCTCTTGCTGGTAGCAAACAGAAGAGATTTGTTTCTACTGATCTCATCAAACCACATAATGTGGCTGGTTCTAAAGAGTAGGCCAAAAGGGCTCCTGGGCGGTTACCTGCTTCCTCTCACTACCTTACAGGCAATCACACTACAAGTTTTAACCAACAATGAAGTTTCTTCTCCCCGGCTGGGGACAGCTAACACTGAAGTTTCACTGTTTTCAGTTGCGTGTGCAAACATCATACAATCATCAGGCATGACTACACAGATTTCAACACAACAAGCAAACAATTAAGTTGTTCATACCATCCCACCATAGGAGATATCTCTACCAGTTCTATGCAGCTCCATAAGCCTCCTATGTTTGCACAAACAGCCTCAGGCAACTTTGTCGACATTGATGACTTTTTGGGGATTTGTCGGACCCATCTCCACAGCTTGGAATGCGAGAATTTTTGATTTGGCTCAAACAGACATACTTTATCCTACCGTGGATATACATTTGGATTGCAAGTTTATTACTTTTCCTCTTCTTTTGGATTGGTTTTGTGACAGTCTTTGTCTTGCTTCTGAATGGACACTATCTCCCAGAGCGCTCTGCTGTTAAACTGGTAAACGAGGTATTGATGCCTTATTCTTCATCACACAAAGTGCGAAGAGACCTTTCCCATGTGAACATTTCAGCGGCTCCGGTTTCTGATGGCATTGTTTGGGATAAGGTACCCAATGATATATTTGGACCAACAGAAACTTTACAAGTGTCCTTATGTTTTTTGTATTTCTTTAAAGGATTTTGTTACCCCTGGCAGCATCTTGGATGATTGGGACATTCGCACAGTAAAACAAATGCTTGATGATTTAGAGCATTATACTGTATTTGAAAGGGAAGAAATGTATGATGGTACATCTAATTATGATGAAATTTTTGTTGTCACCATTATGGTCACCATTATTTATGTAAAACAAGTACTCCACGTGCATTATTTAATTCACCACAATGGGAACACTGCTCTACACCACCCATGGGTGGCTCAAAGACATTTTCACAGTCATAATTCACTAGAACCACAGTCCTATTATTATAAACTTTCACCTTTCCGGGCGAAGATGAACGAAACATTCAACAGCCTGCTTAGAAATGGTACATACAAGCGCTAGAGGGCAGACTTGCAAGATTGCCGCAGTGTAGTGAGGCTCCTGCAGCCCAGGAATAAAATGCATTAAAATCCTGCGCCTGGACAGGCCACGTTGGTGTAGAACGCACCACAAAGAGAACGGATGAGGTGAGGGAACTGCCAAATTGCCCAAAAGAAATTAACGATGATGGGATCCACCGCTGCAAAGCTGCAGCGTCCCGAGAGCGTAGGATCCCCGTGTGGGCCACCAGAGACAAAGGGGCCAAGCAGGTAAGAGCAGAGGGACATCCTCACACAGACATACTCCCGAGGTGAGAGGGGCAGATATCGGACAGCTCGCTGCCAACAAATCGGCTGAAATCTGTGTGCCTGCTATGAGCCCTGCTGTGACGTGTGAGGTGCGGAGCAGGACACGGTAAGCGAGGGCGGCTGCTAAGCCACCATGAGTGGCATAAATATACGGAGGACCCCTACCAGCGGAAGAACTGAACTCCAAGAGCGCCTCCACTTGCGATTCAAAAAGATAAAACGGGTATTGAACAATGCTGCAAGAAATGCGTTAAGGGAGCTCTGAACGGACGGGGCCACCATCTTGCTTCCTTTTGAAAGGCCTAGAGGAGGTCTAGTTGGATGGCCTGAGTCAGAACTGGCACAGTGCACAGTGAATGCACTGTGCCAGTTCTGTGCAGAGAATTCGCCATCACACAGCCGTGATCATATGTGGGCACACTGGCGGCACATAGAAAAATGCAATGATCTCTGCTGAAGCCTTCGCAATTATTGACCCCCCGAACACTGAGAGCCAGTGTGGCATAAGATGCATTGGGTAATTGGCAAAAGAGACCTGGGGAGAAACAGCTATAGAGGCCCTAGGGAGTCGTGAAAGATGGTCTTTATTGCAGACGCAGTGCACATCTATAGTGCGCGCTTTAGACACCGAAATCGCTAAGGGGACCAACAATGGGTGTTGCATGGGATTTGTGTGCATAACGGCCTGCTGAAGATGCCAGATTGCGTCCCCCCTACTGCTCACGAACAAGCCCCTGCAAACTAAACAGCGGGTGATATTTAACGCGCCACGCACTGTTTCACCATATTCACACAGAGGACAATGGGCAAAACTGATGGTAAAGAGTCCAAGCTGCCTTTCGAGACCCGCAAGACGACCAGAGAGCATAATCAAGACGTAGATACGAACACGTCCGAAAGCACAGACATGACCCAAAAAAGCAGACGATGAAGACCTGAAATCATTACTGGTTACCATGAAACGAAGCCTATCTTCCATCGAGGCAAAGAGGGACAGAATGTGTACAAGAATGGACTTTATAACGCAATAGCTCAAGAAACAAGATGGCAGGCCGGGAGAGGCGGAGAATAGAATCTCGGAACTCGAAGACGACAATACTCAGTGCAAGGATCAAGTCAATGGACAGATTGCTTAAAATAATTGCAGCAAAGAACGAAGACCTGGAAGCGAGATCCAGGAGAAATAACATCCGCATTCTTGGTATTTCAGAATCTACAAACACGGGAAAATAGAGGAATATGTGGAAAATATGCTCATTACCTGCTTTGGCAGAAAATAATTTTCCTCCTTGCTGGTGGTGGAAAGAGCACACAGGACACTAGCACCAAAGCCCCCACCTGGTGCTCCGTCGAGACCCATTGCCGCAAAACTTCTGAATTATAGGGGTCGCGATACAGCCCTGCGAAAGGCCAGAGAGGCACAGATGGTAATGTTCGAAAATCACAGCATCTCACTGTACCCTGATTTTACCCTTGCAGTCCAGGAAGCAAGGAAAAAGTTTCTGCCCGTCAAGAAGAAACTGAACAGGCAGGTGTTACCTATACTATGCTTTATCCTGCTCAACTATGTCGAACATATCAGGGTAAACAGCACCTCTGTGCTTCTCCACAGCAGGCCATGGAGTTCGTCAGATCACTCCCGCGACGTCCCAAACACGCAAACAGCTCACCATCAGCCAGCAGAGGGTCGTCGCCTCAACATGAAGAGGAATAGGGCATACGAAACATACAACCCCGCCCGTCTACTACCAAACCCGGAGGAGACATTCACAGAATGATCCGAAAACTACATACCCCCAGTCACTGCAGGTGCCTACGGAACTGTACAAAAGTGCGAGACAGTCGGATTCTAAATGTGATACATTGAAAGTCCCCTTGATAGTCCAGAGTTCCCACCACGTAAATGTAGCCAAAGGACTATACGGCAAAAAAAATATAAAAGGCTACGTTTGTCAGATGCTCGACTACTCTGTCCCGTGCAACCTCCTACATGGTGACCAGCCGAGTAGGAGGTCAAGCTTCGCCCCCTAGAAGGCACGTCCCATAAGGAGATCCCTTTTCCTTACCCCATGGGGGGGAAAAGAATATCATTTAATTCTTTTTCCTATGTTAATTGTTTTCTTTTTGCCGTGTTTCTTTTCTACTCTTTAACTGAAGAGGCCGAACTTTTTGCCCACAAGGCGGCTGTTGATCTAGCCCACCACAAGTATCCTTTTGAAAATAAGAGAGATGTGTACAAAGGACTGGGCATTGTCTACTATATAGGTATAGGCTATTCTGTTATGCTACATATATGTTTGTTTTTTAGGGGTAAATGGAGGAGGGAGTGTTCGCTACATGGCAAGTTGGGAAGGCCGTTGTGGGTGGGGGGAAACGGGGTCTATAGAGCAAGTGGCAGACATGGAACAGACAAAGACACGCAGGGCACACGATATCTGCTTCAGAGTATACACATTATTACTCCAAATGATTACATTTGACCACTACAATGACACAGAACACGAGCAGGGATGAACACCTAGAGGGAATAAGCCTAATGGCATGGAATGTTAGAGGCCTGGGAGATCCTCGTAAGAAAAGGCATCTACTTGTATATATGGACAGACATCATACAAATATTGCTATGCTTCAAGAGACACATACTGTTCCATCACATACGCTACGTTTGCAACGAAATGGGCATCACATAGGTATTTTTCCTCCTATTCGTCCTATTCCAGGGGTACAGCTATCCTCATTAAAAGGAATACCCCCTATATTGCAGAGGGAGTGCTCAGTGATCCACAGGGTAGATATTGCATAGCGTGGTGGAGGCTAGCATCACAATCCATCACATTAGTAAATTGCTATGGTCCGAATATCAATGATGAATTTTTTTCCACCAAACTCTGGGGGTTGGTCGTGAATATAGGGTCCTCACACATAATATGGGGAGGAGACTTTAATCTTACAGGACATCCTACACAAGACCGGGCCCGATTCACAGAACTAACTTAAGACAAAATCCTAAACTTACTACCATTTTGGTATTCACAGAAGGCACTTACTCATTTTGGTATTCACAGAAGGCACTTACTTACTCATTTTGAGTAACTTACTCATTTTGTGTAACTTACTCATTTTGTGTAACTTACTCATTTTGTGTAACTTACTCATTTTGGTATTCACAGAAGGCACTTACTCATTGATGAGTAAGTGCCTTCTGTGAATACCAAAATAGTAAGTTACACAAAATGAGTAAGTTACACAAAATGAGTAAGTTACTCATTTTGGTATTCACAGAAGGCACTTACTCATTTATGAGTAAGTGCCTTCTGTGAATACTAAAATGAGTAAGTTACACAAAATGAGTAAGTTACACAAAATGAGTAAGTTACTCAAAATGAGTAAGTAAGTGCCTTCTGTGAATACCAAAATGAGTAAGTGCCTTCTGTGAATACCAAAATGGTAGTAAGTTTAGGATTTTGTCTTAAGTTAGTTCTGTGAATCGGGCCCACCGTTCGCATCCCCAGGCGCAACACTATACCAAAGCACAACGTCAAATACAACAAATCATCACTGAATATCAATTAGTTGATGCATGGTACAATTCCCACCTGAAGCTAAAGGAAGGCACATTTCACTCTGCAGTACATAACAGCTGGTCCAGACTGGATATTTGGTTGGTCTTTAAGGGCATTGCATCATGGATCACCCACACTCAACATCTTGCACAAACATATTTAGATCACTCCCCAGTATGTATGCGATTACTCCCTCCGGGAAACAGCAATAGATACATTGCATGGCGACTACCTGCCAATGCACTGCTAGATCCTGTCTTTAAGACGGAACTAGGCCAGGAAATAGAAGACTTCCTCAAAAACAATATAGACTCAGTACCCTCTCTCGCAACAGTTTGGGAGGCATTAAAGGTTACTATGAGAGGGGTATGCATGGCCAAAGGGGGCGGCATACTTAAAGACATTAGGAGAACCCTAACCCAGCTAGAGTAAAAAATTAAAAGCTCTGGAAAGGCATAGACAAACGAAAATAACAGAGTCCCCACTGGCAAGCATCAGAGAAACACTTTCTGAGTACCAAGAAACGGCAGAAAGGGAATGCCTGTTCCGCGGGAAATATTATGAAGCTAGGAAATATGGAGAGGGGGAAAGACCAGGTAAGGCACTGGCTGAATTGATGCGCCCCCCTAAATGCACTAACTACATAATAGAAATTATAGATGGCAGCGACACACCTTATAAGGGCACAGAGACAATCCTACACACATTTAGCACACATTACTCGGTACTGTACACCTCGCGTGAATCCAAACAATCTGAAACAGGCGCATATCTAGAGGAGATAGAATTAGCCTGGTTAAGCAATTCACACAGTGAGTTCTTGGCAGCTGATTTGGAGGAGGACGAAATTAGGACAGCCATTATGCAAATGGGAAATGGCAAGGCTCCTGGCCCTGACAGCCTACCGGCCGAGTTTTACAAGACATACATAGATATATTGGGCCCTATCCTGAAGCAAGTGTATGAAGAGGCAGCACAATCGGGGATGCTGCCACAATCGATGCATGAGGCCCTCATCATCTCACTCCTAAAACCGGGCAAAATGCCCAACCAAATGGATTTATAAAGACAACTGATTGAGTCTTTTAATGGAAAAACTGGTCCGCCTAGATCAGGCGGGTTTCGTGCCAGGTAGAGCCACATCACATAATCTGCACACATTGTTCTCCATTATTCAAGAAATAGATCCAGAATTAAGTGCTGTGGCAGTCTTTTTAGACGCCACAAAAGCTTTTGATTCTCTTGAATGAGAATACTTGATGTCTTAACTGACGCACGTGGGGTTCCCACCAGGATATTTGGCATGGGTTAAGTTGTTGTAACACAAACCGAAGGCTAAGCTACTAATTAACGGAGTGCATTCCGCAGCATTTGAAATAACCAGGGGAACTAGACAGGGCTGCCCTCTCTCGCCCCTATTATTAGGTGCTCGCAATAGAACCATTGGCGGCCACCCTCCGACAACACCACAAAGAGTATGCATTATAATATCCAACCCGACCCATATTAGTTTCACTGTATGCGGACGATATAACGCTCTATGTGAGAAATCCGGAGACAGACATTAATGACATTATCCGTGAAATCATTAAATTCGGCGCTTATTCAGGTATCACAATAAACTGGGATGAATCCCAGATTCTCCCTCTCACCCAAAACACCCCCAATAGCACACTGGACTACCCGTTAAAATAGTGCGACACAGAGCTTAAATATCTAAAATTATAATTACAAAAGACAGGGAAGAACTGTTAAGAGCCAATTATGGCAGAGCCCTTAACTCAATTGAAGAGGCAATAACTAGATTGATGGCGATGCCTCTATCATTGGCTGGCCATATTGCACTGATGAAGATGCTGATATTGCCTAAACTTTTATATTTGTTCACAAATATTCCATATCCGCCTGGACGCCCCTTCTTCCTCAGGTTAAAAAGCCAATTAATTAGGCTGGATTGGGGGGGCAAACAGCCTAGAATAAAATGGAACACGCTCACACTGCCCTTCGCCCAGGGAGGATTTGAAGCACCAGACCCTGAACTCTACTAACTAAGCGCACAAGCTCACTATGCTGTATATTGGTTTAAACCTCCACCCTTCATGACACATCTTGCGGTGGAGCAGGGTTATATGTTGCCTATACCGCTAGCCGGATTTATGGGAACAAGTAGCCAGGAAGCCGGGGATAGGGACTCAGCTGTTACATGTACCAACCTAGCCTGGAAAAACATTGCCAAAAAACTGCAGGCGCCTATGTTATATTCCCCATCACTCCCATTAACATATCAACACTCTCTTCCAGTCACGCATGAAGGGATATGCAGACAAATGCTGCTAAGATATGGGATAAATACCTAGGGGGCATTATACGCAGACTGGAAGTTCAAACAAAAAGAGGCCTTCTTCGAGGGACAAACTCCCACATCCATGGATCTCTTTTTATACATTAGTCTTAGACAAGATGTTAAAAAAGCAACACCGCAGTTCCCTGAGGAGCCTCCTACGTTACTGCCACTTCACATTTTACTGCAGGAGGATGGCCCAACCCATGCAGTATCACGTATTTATAAAACTGCTCTTGGGCTACAGATAGGAGACTGTTGGCGCGCAGCAGCAGGCTGGGAAGAAGAGTTGGCATTCTCACTGGAAGATGATATATGGTCCTACTGCTGTCAACAAACAGAAAGAATCACAGCAAGTAGTAGGTTGAGGATCATACACTTCAAGTTTCTGCATTAAATGTATTACTCCTGAGCGCGAATGTATAGGTATAAATTAAAGGATAATGACAACTGTGAGAGATGTGGGCTGAGGGGAGCTGATTTTATGCACTTAGCCTGGTCTTGCAAAGCAATATCTAAGTACTGGGAGGAAGTAGGAGAAGCCTTAAACAAAATGGTGGAGGCACGAATTGATCTGGACCCGCTGGTAGGACTGTTGGGCTACACTAATAAAATTGCACTGCCATTTAGACGATTTGTTTTGCTAGGTCTGCTAATGGCAAAACGCAGGGTTGCTTGCAGGTGGGGAAGAGCGAGGGCTCGCAATTTCAAGGAGTGCATTAAAGATATGGCATATTGTCAAGAACAAAACAGCATATATGCTGAATTACTCCTGCCTAGTTCCAGACCCCGTGACATATGGGAGCCTCTCACGAACTACCTTCTTCTGACTTCATAGATGAGGGAGGGGGAGTGAATATTCTTCATAAAAATGGTAATCAGTCATAATGATATGTACCCCTTGAACAGGACATCTGACCTGAGGAACAGTGATAGACCTTCCCGAAATGAACACTTTCAAATGTATGTATGTAATGATCTATGAAAAGATATAAAGCAAGTAAGTTTAACCCCTTCGCTGCTAGGCCTTTCCCCCCCGCCGCCCTGTGCTAAGCCTTTTTTTGGCTATTTGGGGTAGTTCGCGCTTAGGCCCCTGTAACTTTTTAACCACATAAGGTATCCACATCAAATTTGCGTCCTTTTTTTAAAACATCATGGGGATTTTAAAGGTACCTAGGGTTTGTTGATTCCCCTAGAGGGGACCCAGAAATTAGCCAAAATACAGCTAAATTTTGTTTTGTTTTTAAAAATGGGAAAAAAGGGCTACAGATGAAAACGTCTGGTTTTTTCCCTGCAAATGATATCAACAAAGGGGTTGTGGTGCTAAAATCACCATCTTCCCAGATTTCAGGGACAAGCAGACTTTTGTCATAAAACCAAACTTTTTTTACACAGTTTTGGCATTTTTCTGGGACATAGACAATTTTTGCTATTTTTTGTGCTTTCAACCTCCTTCCAGCTAATGGTAAAAATGGGTATGAAAGCAATGATGTATCCTGGAAAGCTATACATTTCTGAAAAGTAGACAACATTTTAAATTCAGCAAGGGATCATTTGTGTAGATCCTTCATGGTTTTTGTATAGAAACTAACAGGGGAAAATAGACAAAAATTGAAAATGAGTTAAAAAAACAGCCATTTGTGCCAACGTTTTCACCTGTAACTTCTACTAAGTATGACAGATGTTTGAAAGCAATATACCGATACATCCGCTGGACCCTTCTGGTTGTGAAGATATATAGGACTTGTAGGTTCACCAAGAACCAGAGGAAGCCAGAGCCAATAACTGAGCAGCATCTTGCAATGGTTTTTTATTGTGTACCGGGTATATAGCAATTCATTTGGAAAAATATAAACAGGGAAAAATCGGTATGAAAGTCACTTATGTATTCCTGAAATGGGAACAAAATATAGAGTTTAGAAACAGTAGCTATTTGCACATCTCCAAAATTGTGGGTACCCATACCAACATGTGAATTATAGGTCATTTTCAAAGTGACTTCTTTTTACACATTGTCTTACATTTGGAAGACAGAAATGCATTGAAAGTCAATAGGTAATAACAGTTGCTCTACAATTTTGTGTTCCCCTAAGTCTCCTGATAAAAATGATACCTCACTAGTGTGGGTAGGTGTAGTGGCCGCGACAGGAAACGGCCCAAAACGCAACGTGGACACACCACATTTTCAAAGTGAAAACGGACCCTTTTTTTGCAAAGTGCCTAGCTGTAGATTTTGAAACCTAGCTCTGCCGGCACCTAGGGAAACCTAGCAAACCTATACATTTTTGAAAACTTGACAACCAGGGGAATCCAGGATGGGGTGTCTTGTCTGGCTCTTACCAGGTTCTGTTACCCAGAATCCCTTGCAAACCTCAAAATTTGTCAACAAAAACACATTTTCCTCACATTTCTGTGGTGGAAAGTTCTGGAATCTGCGTGGATCCACAATATTCTACCCACCCCGCATTCCTCAAAGTCTTACGAGAAAAATGGTACCTCACTTGTGTGGGTAGGCCTAGTGCCCTCAACAGGAAACGGCCCATAACGCAACGAGGACACACCACATTTTCACAGTGAAAACGGACCCTTTTTTTGCAAAAGTGCCTAGCTGTAGATTTTGAACCCTAGCTCTGCCGGCACCTAGGGAAACCTAGCAAACCTATACATTTTTAAAACTAGACACCCAGGGAAATCCAGGATGGGGTGACTTGTCTGGCACTCATCAGGTTCTGTTACCCAGAATCCCTTGCAAACCTCAAAATTTGTCAAAATAAACACATTTTCCTCACATTTCTGGTGTGGAAAGTTCTGGAATCTGCATGGATCCACAAAGTCCACCGACCCCGCATTCCCCAAAGTCTTACAAGAAAAATAGTACCTCACTTGTGTGGGTAGGCCTAGTGCCCGCAACAGGAAACAGCCCAAAACGCAACGTGGACACACCATATTTTCACAGTGAAAACGGACTCTTTTTTACAAAAGTGCCTAGCTGTAGATTTTGAACCCTAGCTCTGCCGGCACCTAGGGAAACCTAGCAAACCTATAAATTTTTTAAAACTAGACACCCAGGGGAATCCAGGATGGGGTGACTTGTCTGGCGCTCACCAGGTTCTGTTACCCAGAATCCCTTGCAAACCTCAAACTTTGTCAAACAAAACACATTTTCCTCAAATTTCTGTGGTGGAAAGTTCTGGAATCTGTGTGGATCCACAATATTCTACCCACCCGCATTCCTCAAAGTCTTACGAGAAAAATGGTACCTCACTTGTGTGGGTAGGCCTAGTGCCCTCAACAGGAAACGGCCCAAAACGCAACAAGGACACACCACATTTTCACAGTGAAAACGGACCCTTTTTTTGCAAAAGTGCCTAGCTGTAGATTTTGAACCCTAGCTCTGCCGGCACCTAGGGAAACCTAGCAAACCTATACATTTTTAAAACTAGACACCCAGGGAAATCCAGGATGGGGTGACTTGTCTGGCACTCATCAGGTTCTGTTACCCAGAATCCCTTGCAAACCTCAAAATTTGTCAAAATAAACACATTTTCCTCACATTTCTGGTGTGGAAAGTTCTGGAATCTGCATGGATCCACAAAAGTCCACCAACCCCGCATTCCCCAAAGTCTTACAAGAAAAATAGTACCTCACTTGTGTGGGTAGGCCTAGTGCCCGCAACAGGAAACAGCCCAAAACGCAACGTGGACACACCATATTTTCACAGTGAAAACGGACTCTTTTTTACAAAAGTGCCTAGCTGTAGATTTTGAACCCTAGCTCTGCCGGCACCTAGGGAAACCTAGCAAACCTATACATTTTTTAAAACTAGACACCCAGGGGAATCCAGGATGGGGTGACTTGTCTGGCGCTCACCAGGTTCTGTTACCCAGAATCCCTTGCAAACCTCAAACTTTGTCAAACAAAACACATTTTCCTCAAATTTCTGTGGTGGAAAGTTCTGGAATCTGCGTGGATCCACAATATTCTACCCACCCCGCATTCCTCAAAGTCTTACGAGAAAAATGGTACCTCACTTGTGTGGGTAGGCCTAGTGCCCTCAACAGGAAACGGCCCAAAACGCAACAAGGACACACCACATTTTCACAGTGAAAACGGACCCTTTTTTGCAAAAGTGCCTAGCTGTAGATTTTGAACCCTAGCTCTGCCGGCACCTAGGGAAACCTAGCAAACCTATACATTTTTAAAACTAGACACCCAGGGAAATCCAGGATGGGGTGACTTGTCTGGCACTCATCAGGTTCTGTTACCCAGAATCCCTTGCAAACCTCAAAATTTGTCAAAATAAACACATTTTCCTCACATTTCTGGTGTGGAAAGTTCTGGAATCTGCATGGATCCACAAAAGTCCACCAACCCCGCATTCCCCAAAGTCTTACAAGAAAAATAGTACCTCACTTGTGTGGGTAGGCCTAGTGCCCGCAACAGGAAACAGCCCAAAACGCAACGTGGACACACCATATTTTCACAGTGAAAACGGACTCTTTTTTACAAAAGTGCCTAGCTGTAGATTTTGAACCCTAGCTCTGCCGGCACCTAGGGAAACCTAGCAAACCTATACATTTTTAAAACTAGACACCCAGGGGAATCCAGGATGGGGTGACTTGTCTGGCGCTCACCAGGTTCTGTTACCCAGAATCCCTTGCAAACCTCAAACTTTGTCAAACAAAACACATTTTCCTCAAATTTCTGTGGTGGAAAGTTCTGGAATCTGCGTGGATCCACAATATTCTACCCACCCCGCATTCCTCAAAGTCTTACGAGAAAAATGGTACCTCACTTGTGTGGGTAGGCCTAGTGCCCTCAACAGGAAACGGCCCAAAACGCAACAAGGACACACCACATTTTCACAGTGAAAACGGACCCTTTTTTTGCAAAAGTGCCTAGCTGTAGATTTTGAACCCTAGCTCTGCCGGCACCTAGGGAAACCTAGCAAACCTATACATTTTTTAAAACTAGACACCCAGGGAAATCCAGGATGGGGTGACTTGTCTGGCACTCATCAGGTTCTGTTACCCAGAATCCCTTGCAAACCTCAAAATTTGTCAAAATAAACACATTTTCCTCACATTTCTGGTGTGGAAAGTTCTGGAATCTGCATGGATCCACAAAAGTCCACCAACCCCGCATTCCCCAAAGTCTTACAAGAAAAATAGTACCTCACTTGTGTGGGTAGGCCTAGTGCCCGCAACAGGAAACAGCCCAAAACGCAACGTGGACACACCATATTTTCACAGTGAAAACGGACTCTTTTTTACAAAAGTGCCTAGCTGTAGATTTTGAACCCTAGCTCTGCCGGCACCTAGGGAAACCTAGCAAACCTATACATTTTTTAAAACTAGACACCCAGGGGAATCCAGGATGGGGTGACTTGTCTGGCGCTCACCAGGTTCTGTTACCCAGAATCCCTTGCAAACCTCAAACTTTGTCAAACAAAACACATTTTCCTCAAATTTCTGTGGTGGAAAGTTCTGGAATCTGCGTGGATCCACAAAATTCCACCCACCCCGCATTCCCTAAAGTCTTACACGAAAAATAGTACCTCACTTGTGTGGGTAGGCCTAGTGCCCGTGTCAGGAAACGACCCAAAACGCAACGTGGAAACAACCACATTTTCACAGTGAAAACAGACCTTTTTTTTGCAAAAGTGCCTAGCTGTAGATTTTGAACCCTGGCTCTGCCGGCACCTAGGGAAACCTAGCAAACCTATACATTTTTTTAAACTAGACACCTAGGGGAATCCAGGATGGGGTGACTTGTCTGGCACTCATCAGGTTCTGATACCCAGAATCCCTTGCAAACCTCAAAATGTGTCCAAAAAAACACATTTTCCTCACATTTCTGTGGTGGAAAGTTCTGGAATCTGCGTGGATCCACAAAATTCTACCCACCCCGCATTCCCCAAAGTCCTCTGAGAAAAATGGTATCTCACTTGTGTGGGTAGGCCTAGTGCCCGCGGCAGGAAACGGCCCAAAACGCAACGTGGACACACCACATTTTGACAGTGAAAACGGACCCTGTTTTTTGCAAAGTGCATAGCTGTAGGTTTTGAACCCTAGCTCTGCCGGCACCTAGGGAAACCTAGAAAACCTATACATTTTTTACAACTAGACACCCATGGGAATCTAGGATGGGGTGACTTGTCTGGCTCTCACCAGGTTCTGTTACCCCCCTTGCAAAACCAGGTTGTTTTGTGATAGGTAATTTTGATGTCTCCTCACTACTTTTTGGGCCCTTGCCTGTCGCGGGTACTTGACCCACCCACGCGAGTGAGGTACCATTTTTATCGGGAGACCTGGGGGAATGCTGGGTGGTAGAAAATATGTGGATCCATGGAGATTCCAGAACTTTCCCTCACAGAAATTTGAGAAAAATTTGATTTTTTCACCTGAATTTGAGGTTTGCAGGGGATTCTGGGTAGGAAAACATTGGGGGGTCCATGCAAGCCATACCTCGCTGGACTCCCCCGGGTCTCTAGTATTCAGAAATGTGTGGGTTTGGTAGTTTCCCAAGATGGCCGCCGAGCCCGGGGCCAAAAACCCAGGTGACCCCCCTTGCAAAACCAGGTTGTTTTGTGATAGGTAATTTTGATGTCTCCTTAATACGTTTTGGGTCCTTGCCTGTCGCGGGTACTTGACCCACCCACGCGAGTGAGGTACCATTTTTATCGGGAGACCGGGGGGAACACTGGGTGGTAGGAAATTTGTGGATCCATGCAGATTCCTGAACCTTCCCACACAGAAATTTGAGAAAAATTTGATTTTTTTCAGCAAAATTTGAGGTTTGCAGGGGATTCTGGGTTGGAAGACGTTGGGGGGTCCACGCAAGCCATACATCGCTGGACTCCCCCGGGTGTCTAGTTTTCAGAAATGTGTGGGCTGGTAGGTTTCCCAAGATGGCCGCCGAGCCTGGAGCCAAAAACTCATGGAACCCCCCTTGCAAAACCAGGTTGTTTTTGTGATAGGTAATTTTGATGTCTCCTCAATACGTTTTGGGCCCTTGCCTGTTGCAGGTACTTGACCCACCCACACAAGTGAGGTACAATGTTTCTCAGAAGACTTTGGGGAATGCGGGGTGAGTGGCTTGTTGTGGATCCACGCAGATTCCAGAACTTTCCACCACAGAAATGTGAGGAAAATTTGTTTTTGTGGACAAATTTTGAGGTTTGCAAGGGATTCTGGGTAACAGAACCTGGTGAGAGCCAGACAAGTCACCCCATCCTGGATTCCCCTGGGTGTCTAGTTTTCAAAAATGTATAGGTTTGCTAGGTTTCCCTAGGTGCCGGCAGAGCTAGGGTTCAAAACCTACAGCTAGGCACTTTGCAAAAAAAGGGTCCGTTTTCACTGTCAAAATGTGGTGTGTCCACGTTGCGTTTTGGGCCGTTTTCTGTCACGGGCACTAGGCCTACCCACACAAGTGAGGTACCATTTTTCTCGCAAGACTTTGGGGAATGCAGGGTGGGTGGAATTTTGTGGATCCACGCAGATTCCAGAACTTTCCACCACAGAAATATGAGGAAAATGTGTTTTGTTTTACAAAGTTTGAGGTTTGCAAGGGATTCTGGGTAACAGAACCTGGTGAGAGCCAGACAAGTCACCCTATCCTGGATTCCCCTGGGTGTCTAGTTTTAAAAAATGTATAGGTTTGCTAGGTGTCCCTAGGTGCCGGCAGAGCTATGGTTCAAAATGTACAGCTAGGCACTTTGCAAAAAAAGGGTCAGTTTTCACTGTGAATATGTGGTGTGTCCACGTTGCGTTTTGGGCCATTTCCTGTCGCGGGCACCAGGCTTACCCACACAAGTGAGGTACCATTTTTCTCGGAAGACTTTGGGGAATGCGGGGTAGGTGGAATTTTGCAGATCCACGCAGAATCCTAAACTTTCCACCACAGAAATGTGAGGAAAATGTGTTTTTCTTGACAAATTTTCAGATTTGCAAGGGATTCTGGGTAACAGAACCTGGTGATCCTACAACTTTCCCACACAGAAATTTGAGAAAAAGTAGATTTTTTCATCAAAATTTGAGGTTTGCAGGGGATTCTGTGTACGGAACCTTTGGGGGATCCACGCAAGCCATACATCTCTGAACTCCCCCGGGTCTCTAGTTTTCAGAAATGTGTGGGTTTGGTAGATTTCCCTAGATGGCCGCCAAGCCCGGGACCAAAAACTCATGTGACCCTCCTTGCAAAACCAGGTCATTTTCGGACACATAGGGGGCATCTGCGTTTTTGGTCCCAGGGTCGGCAGCCATCTAGCAAAACATACCAAACCCACACATTTCTGAAAACTAGATACCCAGGGAAGTCCAGCGAGGTGTGGCTTGCTTGGATCCCCCAACGTTTCCCTACCCAGAATCCCCTGCAAACCTCAAATTTTGACGAAAAAAACAAATTTTTCTCAAATTTCTGTGTGGGAAAGTTGTAGGATCACTGGGCTGACACAAATTTCCTACCACGCAGCGTTCGCCCAGGTCTCCCGATAAAAATGGTACCTCACTCTTGTGGTTGGGTCAAGTACCCGCGACAGGCAAGGGCCCAAAAAGTATTGTGGAGACATCAAAATTACCTATCAGAAAACGATCTGCTTTTGCAAGGGGGTTCACATGAGTTTTTGGTCCAGGGCTTGGCGGCCATCTAGAGAAACCTACCAAACCCACACATTTCTGAAAACTAGAGACCCGGGGGTGTCCAGGGAGGTATGGCTTGCGTGGATCCCCCAACGTTTCCCTACCCAGAATCCCCTGCAAACCTCAAATTTAGCTGAAAAAATAAAAATGTTCTCAAATTTCTGTGTAGGACAGTTCTGGAATCGTGTTAACAACAAAGAGAGACAAAAAGGGCTTTAAAGGTCCAGCATACGGGCCCTGATACTAGTAACAAAGAAAGGAGTATGCCGTTCCTAAGGAGGCTGACAGTGGCTTTGGAGTAGGTGCAAATAGCTGGCTGCCAAGAGGGAGGATGGGGAATCCTTCCTTTCGGAATTAGGGCCCTCACACACCCAGCCCGCTGGGTGTCATGCTTCATCATTGGGCATGCTCCTCGTCGGGTCGGCGCTGCAATACCCGACGGGCACCCTCAGTGGGGGCTCTTTGGCGGAGATCTTTTATTCCTTGCCGAATGGTGAGGTGTGTGTAAGGGGCCCTAAAGTGTAGAAGTGTAGTGTTGTGGTTTCTAAAAGACCAAGTGAGTTAAAACAGGGAAATGGGAGGATCAGGGCAACCAATTTAATAATCCTGTCTCCCACACTGATTAAAAAGAGTAATGGCGACTGTCTATAGTGATATTATAGGCAGTTGCGCTATGGTTCATGCGGTCAACATGTTTCTTGCCCTAGTTGTCCTCAAAAGGATCAGGCGGCAATTCTTCAGGACCTAATTAGAGAGTTAAAATCTACACTAAATGGCTGGTAATGGGGTATAGTAACCTAGATATTACCAGTATGATAGCACCAGTGGCATGTGGTGTCTGTGGGTGCAGTAGCCAATCTAAAATAAAAGAACATAAAAACAGTCATTTACAACATGACTATCCTGTGAGGACTGCGTATTAACCAAAGCATGTCAGCGACACCTAATAGCGTTACCATTGCATACATTGTGAGCATCATATGAGGTTTAGAGCGTTGCATGTGCAATAGTAAAATGTATGTATCACGTATGTGGTATACAAGAAATCGTTTGAAAGGACTTGGGCAGCAGTACAGTAAAGTGAAGTAAAGTAAAAACCTAGTCACAGTCGGTTTGGGATGTCAACACTCACCTAAAATTTAATCAAGACTGGCCCCATCGGATAGCGGCATGGAGTGGACGCGTTAATTCAACGTGTGTCCTAAAAGAGAAGGGTGGTGGGTAGGGGGTGGTAGGGGGCAAGGTGAGTATAACCAGGTCTAAAAAATGCTTGTGGAAGGTATCTTAGGTTGAGTGAAGGTAGACCCAGCGTTAGGTTTGTAGCAAGTGTGGGGCGCCACACTCGAGGTCAGCGAATCATGCAGTCCACCACCTTGGGGTCAGTGGACCATGGTCCCAATACTAGCATGACAGCGTCAGGACGCGGTCTGAGCGATGTTCGACCCCAAGGGGATCTAGCGCTCAACTCAGACACACAGTCCAAACGTCGTAACTGCCAGTAAATCACGAGACACCTGGAGTACGTTTCCTCAAGACGGCGTACTGCCGGTTCCTAAAACGTAGGTAACCAAGCTGCAGTCCGCGAGATGTTAGCTGCTAAACACCTCAAGCATTGGTGGGCCTTACCTTTAGTTGTGGCATCGATAGTTGTCAGGAGGTCAATACTTACATCAGCTCGCGCCCACTCGGCGGAGGACCTACACTGCAGTGCCGGTTCCGGGAAGGTAACTACATGCCCGGTTCCGGCTGAAGATATCCCAGCGAAAATGGCACGCAATCAGGAGCGTCTGCGTCAGAGTGGGAGACTGAAGTGATGATCAACTGACATCAAGTGGAGTTCAAGTGGCGGCGATGATGGAGGGAAGGCTCACAATGTGGAGCGCCATCTTGGAGTGTATGATAGGTGTAGTACCTATTGGGAAGGTAAGGGCATATGGGGAAATGCGGTCTATGAGTGCAGCTAATTGCTATAAGATTCTACTTGTGTTAATGAGACACCCAAAGTATGGTACTGTGGTTAGCCAACTATTACCATGACGATTGGTCAGTGGAACATCATGTTATGCTAAGAATGCTCTTTAATTTCTCGGGTCAAGGTAGACTGACATAGCGTCATCCTGGAAACGTACCTTCCCGTGGGGGCTAGGGAAGCCTAACATGCGGTAGTTGATATATCGATCTACTTGTGTCCGACAGCTGACTCGTGCGTTGAGGCTGCCAGGTGCAGGCGTGCCATGTCGGGCTCGCATCTACTGAGTGATATATAAAACATATGTCCGTTTAAAACACATACAGTGTGGAGATGTTAAACTCACTCGCAGTAAGGGGTGCCATGTCCTGATAGTGAGATAAATGTATGTGGCGCATTCAGATGACGTGTGGTAGTGGTTGTGTCCGCATAAGTGTGGGGCTAACAATTTCTCAGTTTGTATCAGGACACTTAGTCGTGTGACAGAATGGGTTATATCCCAGACTAGTGACAGAATGGGTTGTCTCCCAGACTAGTGGCTGTTCAGGGTGCTCCAAGGAATATCCTCATTCAGGCCATTCTTATCTGAACCCAGACGGTGTACCCATCGCTGTTCGATTCTGAACAATGCGTCAGGGGTGATAGATGTGTGTGCTTCAAGGATCACCCACCTGAGTGTGTCGCAGGCATGTTGGTTTGTTAAGAAAAGGGTATATAGTCGTGTGGTTGTTTTGTGACACCTGATGTTGCTCTTATGCTCTATTATACGGGTTTTGACTGGTCTGGTAGTCATCCCCACGTAAAAGAGATTGCACGGACAGGATAATAAGTAAATGCAATTGGCGGTGTTGCAGTTGGTATGTCTCGTTATCTTCCAAGTGAAGTTGTTGGCAAAGGTTATTTCCTTGGTGAGTTTAGTTTGGGGGCACACTGCACAAGACCCGCAAGGGTAATGGCCAGTGACTGGAGGTAAATCCCATAGGCATCTTTGGCTAAGTACTGTTCTGGATTTGGGTCTGGTGTGTATCAGTAGGTTTTTCAAGTTGTTCGTCCGTTTGAATGTAAATCTGGGGGCTGGCAGTGCCAGATCACCTGTGTTCAAAATGTCCCAGTGTTTGCGTATGATGTTCCTGATCTGACTAGAGACAGGAATGTAAGAGGTTACACATGTGATGGCCTCAGTGGGATTTTTGTCAGTCTTCTCCAACAGTGCCTCTCTATTATTGTTCCTGGCTCTCTTCATAGCCATGGAGACTGTCTGTTGTGGGTATTCCCGCAAATCTGATGCTAGTTTAGTAGCTTCCACCTTGTAGTCCTCAACGGAGGTGCAATTCCTCCTGATTCGGAGAAATTGTCCGAATGGTAGATTGGTTTGAGGGCCCTTGGGTGGTGGCTGCTGAAGAGTAAGAGACTATTGCAGTCGGTAGGTTTTTTGTATAGTGTTGTGTTCAAGGAGCCTGATGACAGATTGATGTTCAGGTCCAGGAAGGGTACAGTGGAATCGGAGATGGTATGGGTAAACTTGAGATAGGGATTCAGAGTGTTGATCCACAGGCAAAAGTCCTCACAACTCCTTCTGTCTCCCTTCCAGAAGACTAAAATGTCGTCAATATACCTCTTCCACATAATCAGGTTGCTTGAATATGGGTTAGATGGATTGAAGATGGATCTGGTCTCAAAAGCTGACACGTAGAGACAGGCCACACTGGGAGCGAATGTGCTTCCCATGGATGTGCCCTGTGTTTGGTGGAAGAGTTTCTTGTTATATTCAAAAAGGTTCTCAGTGAGAGCAAGGGTAGCACACTCCAAGACAAAAGGTATTGGTGTAGGTGATGTCCAGTCTGAGGAGCTGAAGGCATCCTCAATTACCTCCAAGGTGGCACGTTGGGGTATATTCGTGTATAATGCTTCCACGTCTAGGGTGACTAACAGATCAATCTCGCTCTGACGTGGGAAATCGTCAATAAGCCGTAGTACAGACGTGGTGTCAAGAAGGAAAGCTGGTGTTTGTTTCACTAGTGGCTGGAGGAAGTGGTCACAGAATTTAGATAGTGGTTCCAATAATGAACCTATACCGGAGACTATAGGTCTACCTGGGACTGGATTCGTGCCCTTGTGTATTTTAGGTAGAATGTAAAAGTACGGTGTTCTAGGGTCTTTTGTCACCAGGAAATCCGATTCTTTTTTAGTGATCCACCCCTCTGTTTCTGCTGTAAATGCCATAGTTGATATTATAGTAGAGAGCCTTTTGGTGGGGTTCTCGCTGATGGGGGTATAGTACCTGTCGTTGTTGAGTTGGCGGAGACATTCAGTGTCATAGTCACAAGTCGACATTATGACGATAGGTCCCCCTTTGTCAGCCTGTTTAATAGTTATTGAGGGATCATCAGCCAGTGATTTTACAGCTGCCCATTCTGCATTGGAAAGGTTCTTAAAAGGAGCATTAGGTGTGATCTCCTTGAGGTCCTTGAGCACAGCTTGCTCTAAGGTCAGGACCTCGTTAGGCACCATACTACTGTTTGGTGTAAAAGTGGACGGGTTACGTTGCCCCGTGTCGTTGCTGTTAGGTGAGGGTCTGTCTTTGAAGAACGCGTTCAGTCTGACTTTGCGAAAGAGACTGTGAATCTCACATTGGTCACTGAACCTATCAACTTTGGGTGTAGGAACGTAACCAAGACCTTTCTGGAGAATGCCATGTTCTATCTCAGTCAGGTTTCTGTGGGAGAGGTTGATTACTAATTTCTTTTCCCCCTCGTCATGCTCCGTGTCTCTACGGCATTCTGTGTTTGTTCCTGCCAGTGCACTTGCTTGGCATTTCCTCTTCGCCGCCCTCTTCCTCTGCCCCAACCTCTTCCTAAAAAAGGTTGATTGTTGCCATGGAAGAATGGTTGTGGTCCCAGTGGGTATCCTGGGGGTCCTGGTGGGAACCTTGGGTATTGCCACATGGGTGGACCCTGGTAGGGTGGCATGGGGTAGTTATGGTAAGTCGGGCGTGCTGCACATTTAGAGGAGTTGCTGCCCCAACTTCCCGTGATAGAATCACTGTTAGAAGAGGAGCCTCTCCTTGTGTCAGTCGCGCTTTCATCTGAGGAATAGCTGGTTTTATTAGAAGTAAAGTCAGCCTTAAGGTATGGGTAGACTTTCTCTTTATCAAATCTTAGAATGTCCTTCTGTAATTTACTAACTTTTTGTTTCATTAGAAACTCCCTACTTTCTCTGATTTCATGGTTAATCTCAGTAAGTTTGCACTTGAATATAGTGTTTTGAATGGCGGCCTTCATGTTGCCTTCTGCTAGTTGTATTCGTGCAAGGAGAGCATCAGCTATCCTTTTTGCAGTTTTTAATGATTAGTATAAGCAGATCCCTGGTGCACTTCCATGACACCAGGGACCATTCTTTTTTGAACACACGGTCATCCAAAAAGAGGCGAGGGAAGTTGTTCACAATTAAACCGTTCAGGGCGATGTTGGCCCGTAAGTATTCCGTCATCAAGGCTCCATGGAGGGTGGTCTTGAGCCATTCTTTTTTAAGCGAACTCAGGAGTGCCCAATCCTCAGATTGGCTCCCAGTTGCTGAGCTTCCATCAGTGCCTAGGATCGATGGTGTCTTTAAAATTTCTGCTGCCACATCCTCGCCGAAACTCAGGCCCTGAGTTTCTTCCATCCTGATGGGATGTCGGGGAAGATGCTTATTAGGTGAATACTGAGATAAAAAGTGGTCCAGGTAACGTGGTTCACGATACTGGTAACCTCGGGTCCCACGGTCATGCAACCGTGCTGATTATGTTAACAACAAAGAGAGACAAAAAGGGCTTTAAAGGTCCAGCATACGGGCCCTGATACTAGTAACAAAGAAAGGAGTATGCAGTTCCGAAGGAGGCTGACAGTGGCTTTGGAGTAGGTGCAAATAGCTGGCTACCAAGAGGGAGGATGGGGAATCCTTCCTTTCGGAATTAGGACCCTCACACACCCAGCCCGCTGGGTGTCATGCTTCATCATTGGGCATGCTCCTCGTCGGGTCGGCGCTGCAATACCCGACAGGCACCCTCAGTGGGGGCTCTTTGGCGGAGATCTTTTATTCCTTGCCGTATGGTGAGGTGTGTGTAAGGGGCCCTAAAGTGTAGAAGTGTAGTGTTGTGGTTTCTAAAAGACTAAGTGAGTTAAAACAGGGAAATGGGAGGATCAGGGCAACCAATTTAATAATCCTATCTCCCACCCTGATTAAAAAGAGTAATGGCGACTGTCTATAGTGATATTATAGGCAGTTGCGCTATGGTTCATGCGGTCAACATGTTTCTTGCCCTAGTTGTCCTAAAAAGGATCAGGCGGCAATTCTTCAGGACCTAATTAGAGAGTTGAAATCTACACTAAATGGCTGGTAATGGGGTATAGTAACCTAGATATTACCAGTATGATAGCACCAGTGGCGTGTGGTGTCCGTGGGTGCAGTAGCCAATATAAAATAAAAGAACAGAAAAACAGTCATTTACAACATGACTATCCTGTGAGGACTGCGTATTAACCAAAGCATGTCAGCGACACCTATTAGCGTTACCATTGCATACATTGTGAGCATCATATGAGGTTTAGAGCATTGCATGTGCAATAGTAAAATGTATGTGGTATACTAGAAATCGTTTGAAAGGACTTGGGCAGCGGTACAGTAAAGTGAAGTAAAAACTTAGTCACAGTCGGTTTGGGATGTCAACACTCACCTAAAATTTAATCAAGACTGGCCCCATTGGATAGCGGCATGGAGTGGACGCGTTAGTTCAACGTGTGTCCTGAAAGAGAGGGGGGGTGGGTAGGGGGTGGGGGGCAAGGTGAGTATAACCAGGTCTAAAAAATGCTTGTGGAAGGTATCTTAGGTTGAGTGAAGGTAGACCCAGCGTTAGGTTTGTAGCAAGTGCGGGGTGCCACACTCGAGGTCAGCGAATCATGCAGTCCACAACCTTGGGGTCAGTGGACCATGGTCCCAATAATAGCATGACAGAGTCAGGACGCGGTCTGAGCGATGTTTGACCCCAAGGGGATCTAGCGCTCAACTCAGACACACAGTCCCAACGTCGTAGACTGCCAGTAAATCACGAGACACCTGGAGTACGTTTCCTCAAGACGGCGTACTGCCGGTTCCTAAAACGTAGGTAACCAAGCTGCAGTCCGCGAGGTGTTAGCTGCTAAACACCTCAAGCGTTGGTGGGTCTTACCTTTAGTTGTGGCATCGATAGTTGTTAGGAGGTCAATACTTACATCAGCTCGCGCCCACTCGGCGGAGGACCTACCCTGCAGTGCCGGTTCCGGGAAGGTAACTACATGCCCGGTTCCGGCTGCAGATATCCCAGCGGAAATGGTGCGCAATCAGGAGCGTCTGCGTCAGGGTGGGAGACTGGAGTGATGATCAACTGACATCAAGTGGAGTTCAAGTGGTGGCCATGATGGAGGGAAGGCTCACAGTGTGAGCGCCATCTTGGAGTGTATGATAGGTGTAGTACCTGTTGGGAAGGTAAGGGCATATGGGGAAATGCCGTCTATGAGTGCAGCTAATTGCTATAAGATTCTACTTGTGTTAAAGGGCCACCCAAAGTATGGTAATGTGGTTAGCCAACTATTAGCATGACAATTGGTCAGTGGAACATCATGTTATGCTAAGAATGCTCTTTAATTTCTCGGGTCAAGGTAGACTGACATAGCGTCATCCTGGAAACGTACCTTCCCGCGGGGGCTAGGGAAGCCTAACATGCGGTAGTTGATATATCGATCTACTTGTGTCCGACAGCTGACTGGTGCGTTGAGGCTGCCATGTGCAGTCGTGCCATGTCGGGCTCGCATCTACTGAGTGATATATAAACCATATGTCCGTTTAAAACACATACAGTGTGGAGATGTTAAACTCACTCGCAGTAAGGGGTGCCATGTCCTGATAGTGAGATAAATGTATGTGGCGCATTCAGATGACGTGTGGTAGTGGTTGTGTCCGCATAAGTGTGGGGCTAACAATTTCTCAGTTTGTATCAGGACACTTAGTCGTGTGACAGAATGGGTTATATCCCAGACTAGTGACAGAATGGGTTGTCTCCCAGACTAGTGGCTGTTCAGGGTGCTCCAAGGAATATCCTCGTTCAGGCCATTCTTATCTGAACCCAGACGGTGTACCCATCGCTGTTCGATTCTGAACAATGAGTCAGGGGTGATAGATGTGTGTGCTTCAAGGATCACCCACCTGAGTGTGTCGCAGGCATGTTGGTTTGTTAAGAAAAGGGTATATAGTCGTGTGGTTGTTTTGTGACACCTGATGTTGCTCTTATGCTCTATTATACGGGTTTTGACTGGTCTGGTAGTCATCCCCACGTAAAAGAGATCGCACGGTCAGGATAATAAGTAAATGCAATTGGCGGTGTTGCAGTTGGTATGTCTCGTTATCTTCCAAGTGAAGTTGTTGGCAAAGGTTATTTCCTTGGTGAGTTTAGTTTGGGGGCACACTGCACAAGACCCGCAAGGGTAATGGCCAGTGACTGGAGGTAAGTCCCATAGGCATCTTTGGCTAAGTACTGTTCTGGATTTGGGTCTGGTGTGTATCAGTAGGTCTTTCAAGTTGTTCGTCCGTTTGAATGTAAATCTGGGGGCTGGCAGTGCCAGATCACCTGTGTTCAAAATGTCCCAGTGTTTGCGTATGATGTTCCTGATCTGACTAGAGACAGGAATGTAAGAGGTTACACATGTGATGGCCTCAGTGGGATTTTTGTCAGTCTTCTCCAACAGTGCCTCTCTATTATTGTTCCTGGCTCTCTTCATAGCCATGGAGACTGTCTGTTGTGGGTATTCCCTCTTGCGCAAATCTGATGCTAGTTTAGTAGCTTCCACCTTGAAGTCCTCAACAGAGGTGCAATTCCTCCTGATTCGGAGAAATTGTCCGAATGGTAGATTGGTTTTGAGGGCCCTCGGGTGGTGGCTGCTGAAGGGTAAGAGACTATTGCAGTCGGTAGGTTTTTTGTATAGTGTTGTGTTCAAGGAGCCTGATGACAGATTGATGTTCAGGTCCAGGAAGGGTACAGTGGAATCAGAGATGGTATGGGTAAACTTGAGATAGGGATTCAGAGTGTTGATCCACAGGCAAAAGTCCTCACAACTCCTTCTGTCTCCCTTCCAGAAGACTAAAATGTTGTCAATATACCTCTTCCACATAATCAGGTTGCCTGAATATGGGTTAGATGGATTGAAGATGGATCTGGTCTCAAAAGCTGACACGTAGAGACAGGCCACACTGGGAGCGAATGTGCTTCCCATGGATGTGCCCTGTGTTTGGTGGAAGAGTTTCTTGTTATATTCAAAAAAGTTCTCAGTGAGAGCAAGGGTAGCACACTCCATGACAAAAGGTATTGGTGTAGGTGATGTCCAGTCTGAGGAGCTGAAGGCATCCTCAATTACCTCCAAGGTGGCACGTTGGGGTATATTCGTGTATAATGCTTCCACGTCTAGGGTGACTAACAGATCGATCTCGCTCTGACGTGGGAAATCGTCAATGAGCTGTAGTACAGACATGGTGTCAAGAAGGAAAGCTGGTGTTTGTTTCACTAGTGGCTGGAGGAAGCGGTCACAGAATTTAGATAGTGGTTCCAATAATGAACCTATACTGGAGACTATAGGTCTACCTGGGACTGGATTCGTGCCCTTGTGTATTTTTAGGTAGAATGTAAAAGTACGGTGTTCTCGGGTCTTTTGTCACCAGGAAATCCGATTCTTTTTTAGTGATCCACCCCTCTGTTTCTGCTGTAAATGCCATAGTTGATATTATGGTAGAGAGCCTTTTGGTGGGGTTCTCGCTGATGGGGGTATAGTACCTGTCGTTGTTGAGTTGGCGGAGACATTCAGTGTCATAGTCACAAGTCGACATTATGACGGTAGCTCCCACTTTGTCAGCCTGTTTAATAGTTATTGAGGGATCATCAGCCAGTGATTTTACAGCTGCCCATTCTGCATTTGAAAGGTTCTTAAAAGGAGCATTAGGTGTGATCTCCTTGAGGTCCTTGAGCACAGCTTGCTCGAAGGTCAGGACCTCGTTAGGCACCATACTACTGTTTGGTGTAAAAGTGGACGGGTTACGTAGCCCCGTGTCGTTGCTGTTAGGTGAGGGTCTGTCTTTGAAGAACGCGTTCAGTCTGACTTTGCGAAAGAGACTGTGAATCTCACATTGGTCTCTGAACCTATCAATTTTGGGTGTAGAAACGTAACCAAGACCTTTCTGGAGAACGCCATGTTCTATCTCAGTCAGGTTTCTGTGGGAGAGGTTGATTACTAATTTCTTTTCCCCCTCATCATGGTCCGTGTCTCTACGGCATTCTGAGTTTGTTCCTGCCAGTGCACTTGCTTGGCATTTCCTCTTCGCTGCCCTCTTCCTCTGCCCCAACCTCTTCCTAAAAAAGGTTGATTGTTGCCATGGAAGAATGGTTGTGGTCCCAGTGGGTATCCTGGGGGTCCTGGTGGGAACCCTGGGTATTGCCACATGGGTGGACCCTGGTAGGGTGGCATGAGGTAGTTATGGTAAGTCGGGCGTGCTGCACGTTTAGAGGAGTTGCTGCCCCAACTTCCCGTGCTAGAATCACTGTTAGAAGAGGAGCCTCTCCTTGTGTCAGTCGCGCTTTCATCTGAGGAATAGCTGGTTTTATTAGAAGTAAAGTCAGCCTTAAGTTATGGGTAGACTTTCTCTTTATCAAATCTTAGAATGTCCTTCTGTAATTTACTAATTTTTTGTTTCATCAGAAACTCCCTACTTTCTCTGATTTCATGGTTAATCTCAGTAAGTTTGCACTTGAATATAGTGTTTTGAATGGCGGCCTTCAAGTTGCCTTCTGCTAGTTGTATTCGTGCAAGGAGAGCATCAGCTATCCTTTTTGCAGTATTAATGATTAGTATAAGCAGATCCCTGGTGCACTTCCATGACACCAGGGACCATTCTTTTGAACACAGGGTCATCCAAAAAGAGGCGAGGGAATTTGTTCACAATTAAACCGTTCGGGGCAATGTTGGCCCGTAAGTATTCCGTCATCAAGGCTCCATGGAGGGTGGTCTTGAGCCATTCTTTTTTAAGCGAACTCAGGAGTGCCCAATCCTCAGATTGGCTCCCAGTTGCTGAGCTTCCATCAGTGCCTAGGATCGATGGTGTCTTTAAAATTTCTGCTGCCACATCCTCGCCGAAACTTAGGCCCTGAGTTTCTTCCATCCTGATGGGATGTCGGGAAGATGCTTATTAGGTGAATACTGAGATAAAAAGTGGTCCAGGTAACGTGGTTCACGATACTGGTAACCTCGGGTCCCACGGTCATGCAACCGTGCTGATTATGTTAACAACAAAGAGAGACAAAAGGGCTTTAAAGGTCCAGCATACGGGCCCTGATACTAGTAACAAAGAAAGGAGTATGCAGTTCCGAAGGAGGCTGACAGTGGCTTTGGAGTAGGTGCAAATAGCTGGCTACCAAGAGGGAGGATGGGGAATCCTTCCTTTCGGAATTAGGGCCCTCACACACCCAGCCCGCTGGGTGTCATGCTTCATCATTGGGCATGCTCCTCGTCGGGTCGGGCGCTGCAATACCCGACGGGCACCCTCAGTGGGGGCTCTTTGGCGGAGATCTTTTATTCCTTGCCGTATGGTGAGGTGTGTGTAAGGGGCCCTAAAGTGTAGAAGTGTAGTGTTGTGGTTTCTAAAAGACCAAGTGAGTTAAAACAGGGAAATGGGAGGATCAGTGCAACCAATTTAATAATCCTGTCTCCCACCCTGATTAAAAAGAGTAATGGCGACTGTCTATAGTGATATTATAGGCAATTGCGCTATGGTTCATGCGGTCAACATGTTTCTTGCCCTAGTTGTCCTAAAAAGCATCAGGCGGCAATTCTTCAGGACCTAATTAGAGAGTTGAAATCTACACTAAATGGCTGGTAATGGGGTATAGTAACCTAGATATTACCAGTATGATAGCACCAGTGGCGTGTGGTGTCCGTGGGTGCAGTAGCCAATATAAAATAAAAGAACAGAAAAACATAAAAACAGTCATTTACAACATGACTACCCTGTGAGGACTGCGTATTAACCAAAGCATGTCAGCGACACCTATTAGCGTTACCATTGCATACATTGTGAGCATCATATGAGGTTTAGAGCGTTGCATGTGCAATAGTAAAATGTATGTATCACGTATGTGGTATACTAGAAATAGTTTGAAAGGACTTGGGCAGCAGTACAGTAAAGTGAAGTAAAGTAAAAACCTAGTCACAGTCGGTTTGGGATGTCAACACTCACCAAAAATTTAATCAAGACTGGCCCCATCGGATAGCGGCATGGAGTGGACGCGTTAATTCAACGTGTGTCCTGAAAGAGAGGGGGTGGGCAGGGGGTGGGGGGGGGGCAAGGTGAGTATAACCAGGTCTAAAAAATGCTTGTGGAAGGTATCTTAGGTTGAGTGAAGGTAGACCCAGCGTTAGGTTTGTAGCAAGTGTGGGGCGCCACACTCGAGGTCAGCGAATCATGCAGTCCACCACCTTGGGGTCAGTGGACCATGGTCCCAATACTAGCATGACAGCATCGGGACGCGGTCTGAGCAATGTTCGACCCCAAGGGGATCTAGCGCTCAACTCAGACACACAGTCCCAACGTCGTAACTGCCAGTAAATCACGAGACACCTGCAGTACGTTTCCTCAAGACGGCGTACTGCCGGTTCCTAAAACGTAGGTAACCAAGCTGCAGTCCGCGAGGTGTTAGCTGCTAAACCCCTCAAGCGTTGGTGGGTCTTACCTTTAGTTGTGGCATCGATAGTTGTCAGGAGGTCAATACTTACATCAGCTCGAGCCCACTCGGCGGAGGACCTAGCCTGCAGTGCCGGTTCCGGGAAGGTAACTACATGCCCGGTTCCGGCTGCAGATATCCCAGCGGAAATGGCACGCAATCAGGAGCGTCTGGGTGGGAGACTGGAGTGATGATCAACTGACATCAAGTGGAGTTCAAGTGGCGGCCATGATGGAGGGAAGGCTCACAATGTGGAGCGCCATCTTGGAGTGTATGATAGGTGTAGTTCCCCCACGTCTCCCGATAAAAATGGTACCTCACTCGCGTGGGTGGGTCAGGTACACGCAACAGGCAAGGGCCCAAAACGTATTGAGGAGACATCAAAATTACCTATCACAAAACAACCTTATTTTTCAAGGGTGGTCAGCTGGGTTTTTGCCCCGGGCTCGGCGGCCATCTTGGGAAACTACCAAACCTACACATTTCTGAAAACTAGACACCCGGGAGAGTCCAGCGAGGTATGGCTTGCGTGGATCCCCCAACATTTTCCTCCCCAGAATCCCCTGCAAACCTCAAATTTAGCTGGAAAAAACACATTTTTCACATATTTATGTGTGGAATCACCGTGCCAGCACAAATGTCCTACCCCACAGCGTTCCCCTCAGTCTCCCGAGTAAAATGATACCTCCCTTGTGTGGGTGGGGCAAGGGCCTGTGACTTGGAAGAGCCAAAAACATAGGGATTAAGGGTATAGCACTGAGAATTCTAAGCGCTTCATTTTTTAAAAAATACGTTTTTAGCCAATTCTGCATAAGACACCCACAAAAGTGAGGTATCATTTTACTCGGGAGACTGGGGTAGGACATTTGTGCCAGCACGGTGATTCCACACAAAAATATATGGATAATGTGTTTTTTCAGCTAAATTTGAGGTTTGCAGGTGGTTCTGGGTAGGAAAACGTTGGGGGTTCCACGCAAGTCATACCTCGCTGGACTCCCCCGGATGTCTAGTTTTCAAAAATGTGTTGGTTTGGTAGTTTCCCTAGATGGGCGCCAAGCCCGGGGCCAAAAACCCAGGTGACCTCCTTGCAAAACCAAGTTGTTTTGTGATAGGTAATTTTGATGTCTCCTCAATATGTTTTGGGCCCTTGCCTGTCGCGGGTACTTGACCCACCCACGCGAGTGAGGTACCATTTTTGTCAGGAGACCTGGGGGAACGCTGGGTGGTAGGGAATTTGTGGATCCATGAGGATTCCAGTACCTTCCCACACAGAAATTTGAGAAAAATGTGATTTTTTTCATCAATATTTGGGGTTTGCAGGGGATTCTGGGTAGGGAAACTTTGGGGGATACACGAAAGCCATACCTTCCTGGACTCCCCCGGGTCTCTAGTTTCAAGAAATGTGTGGGTTTGGTAGGTTTCCCTAGATGGCCGCCAAGCCGGGGACCAAAAATGTATGTGACCCCCCTTGCAAAAGCAGAATGTTTTGTGATAAGTATTTTTATGGCTGCACAATACGTTTTGGGCCCTTGCCTGTCGCGGGTACTTGACCCACCCACGCGAGTGAGGTACCATTTTTATCGGGAGACCTGGGGGAATGGGGGGTGGAAGGAAATTTGTGGATCCACGCAGATTCCAGAACTGTCCCACACAGAAATTTGAGAAAAATGTGATTTTTTTCAGCTAAATTTGAGGTTTGCAGGGGATTCTGGGTAGGAAAACGTTGGGGGGTCCACGCAAGCCATACCTCGCTAGACTCCCCCGGGTGTCTAGTTTTCAGAAATGTGTGAGTTTGCTAGGTTTCCTAGGATGCCACCGAGCTCGGGGCCAAAAACCCAGGTGACCCCCTTGCAAAACCAGGTTGTTTTGTGATAGGTAATTTTAATGTCTCCACAATACGTTTTGGGCCCTTGTCTGTCGCGGGTACTTGACCCACCCACGCGAATGAGGTACCATTTTTATCGGGAGACCTGGGGTAACGCGGGGTGGTAGGAAATTTGTGGATCCACGCAGATTCCAGAACTTTTCATCACAGAAATGTGAGGAAAATGTGGTTTTTCTTACAAAGTTTGAGTTTTGGAAGGGATTCTGGGTAACAGAACCTGGTGAGAGCCAGACAAGTCACCCCATCCTGGATTCCCCTGGGTGTCTAGCTTTCAAAAATATATAGGTTTCCTAGGTTTTGCTAGGTGCTGGCAGAGCTAGGGTACAAAATCTACAGCTAGGCACTTTGGAAAAAAAGGGTCCGTTTTCACTGTGGAAATGTGGTGTGTCCACTTTGCGTTTTGGGCCGTTTCCTGTCGCGGGCACCAGGCCTACCCACACAAGTGAGGTACTATTTTTCTTGTAAGACTTTGGGAAATTCGGGGTGGGTGGAATTTTATGGATCCACGCAGATTCCAGAACTTTCCACCACAGAAATGTGAGGAAAATGTGTTTTTGTTGACAAATTTTGAGGTTTGCAAGGGATTCTGGGTAACAAGACCTGGTGAGAGCCAGACAAGTCACCCCAACCTGGATTCCCCTGGGTGTCTATATTTAAAAAATGTATAGGTTTGCTAGGTTTCCCTAGGTGCCTGCAGAGTTAGGGTTCAAAATCTACAGCTAGGCACTTTGCAAAAAAGGGTCGGTTTTCACTGTGAAAATGTGGTGTGTCTATGTTGCATTTTGGGCCATTTCCTCTTGTGGGCACTAGGCCTACCCACACAAGTGAGGTACCATTTTTATTGGGAGACTTTGGAGAATGCGGGGTGGGGGGAAGTTTGTGGACCCACGCAGATTCCAGAACTTTCCATCACAGAAATGTGAGGAAAATGTGTCTTTTGTTTACAAAGTTTGAGTTTTGCAAGTGTTTCTGGGTAACAGAACCTGGTGGGAGCCAGACAAGGCACCCCATCCTGGGTTCCCCTGGGTGTCTAGTTTTCAAAAATGTATAGGTTTGCTAGGTTTCCCTAGGTGCCGGCAGAGCTAGGGTTCAAAATCTACAGCTAGACACTTTGCAAAAAAAGGGTCAGTTTTCACTGTGAAAATGTGGTGCGTCCACATTGTGTTTTGGGCCGTTACCTGTCGCTGGCACTAGGCCTACCCACACATGTGAGGTACCATTTTTCTCGGAAGACTTTGGGAAATGCGTGGTGGGTGGAATTTTGTGGTTCCACACAGATCCCAGAACTTTCCATCAATGAAATGTGAGGAAAATGTGTTTTTTTTACAAGGTTTTAGGTTTGCAAGGGATTCTGGGTAACAGAACCTAGTGAGAGCCACACAAGTCACCCCTTCCTGGATTCCCCTCGGTGTCTAGTTTTCAAAAATATACAGGTTTGCTATGTTTCCCTAGGTGCCGGCTGCGCTAGTGATCCAGCGGTATACTAACAACAGATACTCCGCTACCATATACTCACCTGGGCCCATAAACACACACAATCGAGTAGACCGCTGGGGTTTAGTTTATAATTTCATATTTCTCAAGATTAGTTATTTAATATTCCCAACTAACCTTTCACTGATCAAAAAGTTCTTTCCTCTGGTCGATGGACCATTAGTTGAGCTAATTGATGGTGATAATTAACATAACCCTTAACTATTCTTTAATTCAAAGTAAATGATCACAGACTCGGGAAGTTTTTAAAGTCTTTATCTAAATTAAATGCATGTGAACCATCTCAAAAATACAGTGCATTCACCATCATTTTTAGAAAAGAATAATTCAATTGATTAAACATCAAGCATATATTTTTGGACTCATACAATGACTAATGCACAGGAAAGGAGAGGAGAGGACAGAGAGAAAAGAACATCTACAAATTAACATGAAAGTATAATTACCAAGGATGGTGTGAAGACCAACCCCCTGGCCAAAGGGCTGGTAAGGGTCCCCCGGGATAGGTCAGGAGACAAAGACTTCAGGACAGGATTCAGGATAGGTGACCTCTCTAATACCGACGGTCGCGTCGCACCCCTCTCTGACACTCTCTTCCTCCTCGAGATTCTTCCGCGATCTTCTTATCTAACCCAATTAAATTAGGATAGAAGGTTCTGCATTCGGCTTCTTCATCAGCATATCACAGCATCTCTCCCAGCATCAGCACCTCCCATAGCACCGACAGCATCCCGAGCTCTCGACTCTAACTAACTAACTAAAGCTACCTCAATTATACCTTTCGTTCATCATGTACCACCCACTAAAGTTTCAATATCGTAAAAATACGAAATCTAATTGGTCAGGCGAGGGGGAAAGATCATCACACCATTCTTACATATTGCTTTATTCTGTTAAACCATTGTTCGCAAAACCATCCCCTTAATTTTTATTCATACTTATATTTTCCCACCCGCATTCACATTTCATCTGCACCATTTGTTAAAAATCTAACATGTAGGTCCATTCAGTTGAACTTTTTACCGTTCTTTCTCAGGCTGGGACACTTAGCGTCCTTGACTCTTGTTTAAACTCGGTGTCATCCTTCCGGGTTCACTTTCAATAGTCATGCGCAGTCATCAAGTGGCTCAGCTTACTTCAGTTATATACGAAAGGCCCAAATGCGCACTAATAACAAAGTCAAAAAGACAAATATTAATTTCACAAATAAATGGTCACACTGTATACCACCCATCTCTACTCTATTCCCCTTTACTTATTAATACTTTCCCCGCATTAGCATTAGTAAAATAGCTTGTTTTCATTTCAGCTAAGCAGATGCCATGCGCGTGAGTTTTCAAGACTCCATTTTAATGCCTTCTGCACATGCGCTAAAATTTCCCTCCAAGCATTACTTTCGTCATACTGCGTAGATGCAGTTGACGCATGCGCACAACAGTTTCCCCGTTTAAAGCGGTATTAGTCCGTTTTCATTGTTATCCGCATTAGTACACACATAAGTAAGCTTCACTAACCCGCGTGTTTCTGTGGTGCGTGTTATTATTTACGAGACATGGTTAGTAATTTGTTAATAAGTTAAACGAGAGGATTGCCTCCGAGCAAGTCTCTTTCTTACGAGTCCTTGCTCCATCACTAGGAACCAAAATCCACAGGTAGGCACATTCCGAAAAAAAGTGAGTGCCTAGTGGGCTTTCTGCCGCCCTGGGGAGGCGGGAAATCGGGGGCTATTTCCCCGATATGCCGCCAAGAGGGGCAGAAAGACTGTGGCTATTCTTTGGGGGGGGGGCTGGGCAGCCCCCACCCCTACGTATAAAAAAGCCAGCATAATCGCTGGAGCATAGTGGGCTCTCTGCCGCCCCCGGGGGGCAGATCAGGGGCTACTGCCCCCATCTGCCTCCTGGGAAGGGCAGAAAGACTGGCATCTTTTTTGGGGGGTGGGGGCATTGGCATGCCCATTCTGGGCAGCCCCCACCCTGAACTTTGGAGAAAAAAAATCCCTGGTGGCTAGGGGGCTTTCTGCTCCCCGGGGGGCAGATAAGGTGCTATTGCCCCATCTGCCTCCGGGGGGGGGGGGCAGAAAGACTGTAGCTTTTTTGGGGGGAAGGGTGGGGTCATTGACAAGCCCATTCTGGGCAGCCCCCACCCCTACCTATATAAAGAAAATCCCTGGCGCTTAGTGGGCTTTCTGCCCCCCCGGGGGGCACATCAGGGGCTACTGCCCCATCTGCCTCCTGGGGGGCAGAATGTTTTTTGTTTTCTTTGGGGGGGTAGGGTGGGGGCATTTGCATGCCCATTCTGGGCAGCCCCAACCCTAGGCCTATAAAAAAAATAATCCCTGGCATCTAGGGTGCTTAATGTCCCCCAGGGGGGGCTGAAGGACTGGAATTTTGTGGGGGGATGGGTGGGGGCATTGGCATGCCCATCTTGGGGAACCGGACCTCTAAATTCATCAGGAAAAAAACCCTGGTGTCTAGTGGGCTTTCTGCCCCCCCCCCGGGGGGGCAGATTGGGCGCTACTGCCCCCATCTGCCCCCCAGTGGGGCAGAAAGACTGTACTTTTGCGGTGGGGTGGGGGCATTGGCATGCCCATATTGGGCAGCCCCCACCCCTAATTTGCATTTGAAAAAAAATCCCTGGTTGCTAGTGGGCTTTCTGCCCCCCGGGGGGAAGATTGGGGGCTACTGCCCCCATCTGCCACCCAGGGGGGCAGAAAGACTGTCATTTTGCGACAGGGGGGGTGCGGGCATTGGCATGCCCATATTGGGCAGCCCCCACCCCTAATTCAATTTAGAAAAAAATCCCTGGTTTCTAGTGGACTTTCTGCCTCCTGGGGGGGCAGATTGGGGGCTATTGTCCCCCATATGCCTCCCAGGGGGGCAGAAAGACTGTCATTTTTGCGGGAGGGGGTGGCGGCATTGGCATGCCTGTTTTGGGCAGGCCCCACCCCTAATTTAAATTGCCATAAAAAATCCCTGGTTTCTAGTGGGCTTTCTGCCCCCAGGGGCTTTCTGCCTCCCCCAGGGGGGGCAGAAATACTGAATGTACCCACTTTTTAATGGGGGGAGCAAAGGCCATTGCCCAAGGGGCCGCTCCCCCCTCCCAGGTGTCTAGTGGGTGGATCCCTGCTTGGGGATCGCCCTCCTGAGATAGCCCCCTGAGCACGTAGAAAGCGAAACTGAAATGAGCCTCTTGGCTCATTTCAGTTTCGGTTTCACTGAAATGACGTCAGCGCGACGTGCGCGCTGATCGTCATTTCAGGGAAACCACAGAGAAAGCCTCGGGAGCTGGGGAAGTTCTTCCCCAGCTCCCGAGGCTGTTGGGGGGTAAAGGGAATCCCTCTGGTGCCCGCACCAGAGGGATTCCCTGTGCCATGTGCTAGGACGGCCGGGGGCCATCCGACGCACATGAGCACTGGTGCGTCGGACGGCCCCCGGCATCCGACGCACCGAAGGGGTTAATGTAACGCCACTGGTATATGTGCTAGCAGTGATGAGTACCAATTGAGAGAACTGTAAAAGATCATGATTCACTGTACATGTCATGTGCCGCTTGTTGTATACAAATGAAAATGCCAATAAACAAAGTTTAAAAAAAATAAAGAAATGGTACATACAATTCTTCACGTTCCAGTCCAGAGGGATGGTTAGTGTGCCATTTGATACTAGTGGATGTCAGGCACATTTTCTTAACAATATGAAAGGGTTCAGGATAACTAGGCCAGACCCATGTCACGTGCAGACACAACAACCAGTTGTAACAACATACAGTGTTGGAAAGTTGTGCCTAGATTAGCTAAAGCATTCAACGTTGAATGAGGTGACATAACATTTTTCTCTCCTTTCTGATGATGTGAATTTACAGGATTTTTTTTGTTGGGTCCTAGAAAGGGAAGTCAAAAGTGCTTTCTGTATGCAATATACAATGAAGTATGGAAAGTTTCACAGCAGGAAGCTGCTGAGAGAATATGGGAAATTGACAAAGTAAATTTGGAAAAGGCTCTAGCAGTGGTTGATAATGGTATGACTACATTAGCCACAAAGATATATTATCTGGGTAACATTGTGTCGTCTGCTATTAACATCATACAGAGTGGCATGTATCTTTTGCAACATGGGCAATCACAGCTTACGTCTATCATGCTACTCAGCTGAGCTTTACAGACTTTGCGCAATGGTCACGATGCATGGAAGCATTTAAACATCACAAGTTTGTTTTTACCATAAAATTTAATAAGAGAACAGAGAACCATGGCCAGAAAAGATGCAACATACACTATTTTACACATAGAAAAGTTAGAAAAATTACCATTTACCATTGCAGAAGTACCATCAGCCGATTGGATAATACACAGGTTTATTTATTTGCCAATTCTAGCTGCTTTTCACTTCAAATATTGCTTGCAACACTATCAGGTAGGCAGGTAAGAAGCGCTGGGGGATGGATTTGTGCAGGAGGCATGTATCCTACCTTTCACTTTTTGTTGTAGAAATGGTGCAACTGAGATTTTTCTTAGCAGTGCGGACTGTGAAAACACCTTAGGCCATTCTCTAGTTTGCAGGGAAGATGCACTTCACAGCGCATGTAATTAATCTAAGGCAAACTTATCCTGTTATCTGAAAGGTTCTCCAGCTGCTGTAATTCATCCTGCATTCAGATTGCTTTCGAATGGAAGCTATTTGATGTTGAATGATTAAGGTTGTTGTAGGATGAAACTGGGAATACTATATCTGGTGGTAGTTTTTGCGGTTGTGACCTGTTGTACACTAGTGATTTTTCCACCTGCCCATACGGTTAGGAATGCAACAATTTGCCCTTCAATTACAATTTCAAATTGTTGCAGGGATTCTGTTTGAAAACAGAACTATGCCTGGGACCACAGGACATCAGAATGTAGGGACTGAGTCACCATACCCCATCAGTACCAATTGGGCCAAAATCTGACTAGCTCATAGTGCCTTACCTGTCCTCCTAACCTTCCCAGAGTAACAGGTACATTGGCAACCAGGAACCCAACTCTCTGTTCCCCAGGGGAACCATGGAAAGAGATCATCACCTTTCGTGCTCTCACTCATGCATGTCCACAATAAACAAAGAAAGATATGAGGAAAGTGTACAATATTTATTGAAACTACCGCTGTCTATTATGAAGTGATCTTCTCTCATACGAGATCCCCAATCTGTTAAATCCAGCCGGAAAGTAACCCTGGGCGTAGTTCGCGTAGTAGTGCTACGCGTAGCTACGCAAAGTGCACTTCGCACTACGCGAGCTACACGTAGCACTACGCGAACTGCGTAGTGCGGTAGGAAATGCTGTTCGCAATGATTGCACAGTGCCGGATGCTTGTCCGCACTGTGCAATCATTGCAAACGGCATCTTGCACAGTGCAAGCGGTCGTTTTCTGCCGCTCGAGTAGATTTGTACTCGAGCGGCAGTTTTCTCAACGCGGACTGGTAGTTTCTCATCGCGAGCGGTCGCGAGCATACGCAACCACTCGCAATGAGAAACCTGACCTCCCCGCGTTGAGAATCTCGCCGGGAGGTTTGTTTTCCACGCTCGCGGTGGCAACTTGATGTTGCTGATCGTGAACGAGGAAAAAGTCTCGCCGGGATGTCATTTTGCTCGCTCGCGGTCGCCAACTTGACGTTGAGGACCGCGAGGAAGCAAAAAATGCCCGCTACGCTATGCGTTTTTGCACTGTGCTACGTGCAATTGCGTAGTTGCGCAAACTACGCAAACTACACGAGCGTAGCGTAGTTTTCCGCCCAGGCCTACCGGAAAGTTTTGGTTTTTCCTTAATTCCTGCAGAGGTTGCCGGCTTCCACTGATCATTGAATTGTGCGTCATGGAACTTTTGTAGGTGTGACAGACAACACAACAATCATTTACGTAAAAGGCTGTGGCTGCCGTCACAATGTCTGGACCGTCAAGGTCTGCAACGTACACTTTGATGCCAAAGAGGAACTCGTATGGGGTCCTGCCACCCAGGGATCTTTTAGAGAGATTATTAAGTGCTAGTTGAACCCCATATAGGTGGTGGATTCAACTACGCCTGCCTAGTACTCTAGCTGTTGTGGACTGCTTTAAGTCACAGTTTATCCCTCCACAACAGAGTTGCCCTCAGCATGATATGGAGAAGAATAATGCACCTGTACACCCAGGGAAGCCATAGTATCCCAATACGCTTTCGAGGCGAAAGCCGGGTCCTGGTCCAAGTGGAGTGAGCATGTGTCCCGATAAAAACTTGCATGTCTTTAATAACAGTGCGAGCATCATCCGAACACTGTGGCCAAACCCAGAGAAATCCTGAGCATGAATTAACTGCAACTAAGGTAAATGTAAATACTGTGGGCCTCATTTATGAGTTTTTGCCGTAGAGCAGCGCAGCAGGCCTTGGACAAAAGAAAAGGGCAGGAATGCACCATATCTATCAGATAACGGCACATTCCTGTCCTTTTCCCCTGCACTGGTGTACAATGGGCTGTTGTGTGCAAACTCAAGCATCTTTGCACCATGGTGCAAGGGTGCCTGCCCTGTGTGGATGATTATTTTTGTGCAGGAAGGGAATCCTACCTGCACAAAAACAATCACAAGAAGCTATTTCCTCTCTCTATGTGTGCTGTAGAATGCAGCACACATAGAAAAAGCAAAAACGAGGAGAAATAAAGATATTTCTGCTCATTGTGCCTCCTTTATTCCTCCCCTGGGGAGGAGTACGTTTTTGGCGCTGCCTCAGTGTTGCGATTCTGGGGCAGTGTCAAAAAGCCATGGCTGTTGCTGGGAACGCCCCTAGCAACATCCATTGAATGCCGTTTTAACACAGAAAACAGTGTTAAATGGAACAATATTTACAAGGCAGCATTAAGCCAAAACAATGGCTTAGTGCTGCCTGATAAATATGAAGCAGGCTCCTGCGCCACCAGATCGTCACAAAAGGTGACATACCGGCAGCGCAAGGGGCTTATAAATAAGTCCCTGAATCCAAAACAAGAGGACCACAATGATCCAAATAAATGCAGCCAAAATGCTGTGGTGAACGAGCCATGGTGGGAGCTTTAATTTGTTGACAAATGTCACAACAAAGGACATATTTTTGTCCTGTTGGTATAAGCTGTGCCACCAATAATGTTACTGTAGCAATGAAATTGTGGCCACCACACCTGCATGTGCAGAAGCAACACCTTCATGCACAGCTATCACTCATGCACAGCTATCACTAAAGTTAGTCTGCAGTCTTGGTTGGGATGCAAATGATCACCAACCCCTGGAGTAGTTACAAAAGGAATGGTTTGTTCACTTAAGTGGTATGAATATTTAGATGGAAAGCCCTTAGATAAGGGGTGCCGTCTCTGTTAGCATTAACGGCGCCAAGATATCTGTATCTATTCTTGTTTTAGAATGAGTAATTGCAACAACAGTAGAAGTCACAACTGAAGATTTGGCCACTTCATCAGCAAGAGAGTTCCCTACACCGTGTGCTCCCACATGCTGATGACTCAAAGTATGAATAATGTGAGTCAGTGGCAACCTATCATTGAGGTCCGCCACTTTTACCCAAAGCGTTTTATGCTTGATTATGTTGCCTTTAGAATCCGTGAATCCATTTTGACACCAATAATGTAAATTATCATTAAAGGACTGGACACAGTAATACGAATGTAGTGTGGGGAGTTCAGGATCTGTATGTTCTAGTGCATGAAGCAAAGTTTTCAGTTCAGCCAACTGTGCAGTACAGTCCTCTGTGGACTGAATGTGATTGGTTTATGGATGAAAGTTGCTGTCTAACATCACACCAACAACAGATGGTCATGCTGCTGAATATTTCTGTTTAGAGCCTATTGCAGGCTGGGTTGAATGATCAGTATAAATAATATATACTGTTAAAGAGATAAAACAGTACTGGGCATGGGATAGACATGCTCATATTGTAGGAATTATTGTGTCTGTAAAGACAGGACAAATACACAGTCTACCTCAACAGCTGTTAAGGATGTTGCCCACTGTATCAATCGAGGATGGAGGGCTTTAGCATTAGGAGCACTAGCTTTTGTGACAGCCTCTGAGGCTGGCACAGGAGTAAAAACAATGACATGTTTCCCTTGTGGAAGTGGCAGCTCTTTGAGAATATCCATCTGCACTGCAGTCAATATGCAAAACGCATTTATGCTGGGGAATATAAATGTGATTCATAGGCAAACGGCACTGTCTCACCTTCGCTAAAGGTGACATAAGTAAATCCAATAGCACCACTATGACGCGGATGACTAGGTTTGTGGTATTTACACGTGTATCTAAGTGACGTGTTGCAAGTAAGTCAGATTTTAAGGATCGGAGCATATCTGTATGTTCTTACATCCAATGTGAACTGGAAAAATCAGGGTGTATTAATTCATAAAGTGATATAACATGTTGTGCATAATCAGGAATGTAACTTCTACCAAAGTTGAGGAATCCTAATAAGGATTGCAGTTTCTTTAAAGTGTGAGGAGGTTGTAGCTGAGCACACTTCTCTAAGAAGTGTGGAGAAAGGCTTTTGCCTTCAGGGATAAGTTCATATCCCAAAAATAGACACTTAGAAATGCTATATTAGATTTCTTAAAATTTAATTTATAGCCATATGCAGTGAATCCTAAAATGATGCGATCCACTCTGGGTAAGTGTGATTTTAACTCATTGACTGTCAGAAAGATATCACCTGACTCATTAGTCAAGGTCAATGCCATGTAGAATTGACACTATGCGGGCTGCACACAATCCAAGACTGTTCTTATAGCTCATTGGTAGTCATGCAAAGTGACGTTGAAAGCCAAGTGCTGAGAAGGCTGTAAAATCTCAGCTTTCAGGCACTACGATTTGAGTGACTGCTGTGAGCCGCTGGTGTATAGCCAGAGAAGCTAATGTTAGACAGAATGATTTGGGACACCACTGGAGAGTTTCATCCCCAAATCCAGGGCAGCAGCTGCCCCGTGTTCGTTCTGTGTATATGTTTTAACACCTCCGGCAAGACTGACATAGATGGTGTACCATGAATTATCATATATACTGTGGCAAAGACTGTGCCCCAAGTGTTTACAATCTCCTAAAGCGGGAACTATTCTGTGGGGTAAGCACATAGTCATTATTCTGTGCTTGTCTTGTGGTCCCGTAAGGGAAAGCACAGCTTCAATTTGGTTAATTTGTTGGGAGACCCAAAACGGAATTTCCTCATGGTTAGTGGGAATTTTGCCCATAACTGAATGAACAATTAGAGGACTTATTGTAGTCATTTATTTGCTTCTTAAATTGAATTTTAAATACAATTTTGTCTTTCATTATGTTTTTAATATCTAAGAGCACATTGCTTTTAATATATTTTAGCACATGTTTTAGGAAGGTGTTAGTTGCCTTATGCCCAAGAAGTATGTATTATGTGGTCACTTAGGCCCCAGGCAAGAACACCACAATTTTATAGGCTCACATTTAAAGTTGACATCTTCATTAAACATTGACACTTGACACACATTTGCTTGAATGCCCATATGGGATAATATTCTACAAAATGGCTTTGCTTACATTTACATTTCTTCGTAGGCATATTATCAGGGCATTGAACATTCTGTACGAGGACTAAGTTTACTGAAAACAATGTTGATGTTTGTTGTTATCCACTCGGCGGCAGCTCTAAAGGATAGAATCAATAATGACGGCCTGAATGGAGCTTCGACATGGTAACATGGGTGAAGTTTATTATATAAATGAGATCACTCCTTTGTTTAGACAGAACAGCATTTTTCTGATACTTTCGAAGCCACCCATGAAGGAATTCCAGCCAAGCTGAATTCTGTTTACCTCCTGAGAAGGATGGTGCCAAGCTCTACACCAAGAAGGGCTCCCAAATGAAACATACCCACAGGTAACTGAGGAGTTTTATCACTCTAAGGGGTTCTGGCAGATTCACCCACCCAAGGCACATTAGCATAGGGAGCACTAGGTAGGAGCATAACTATAATTATATACAAGCATATAAATCATGTAACAGCACATTGGTTGAACCGTTCATTTTCTTTACCATTCTTGTGATGCTGATTTGTTTTCTTCTATTAATCATTGCAGTGCACATGTTTTACACAAGAATCTTATTTCTTCAATAAATGTTTGAAATGCCAAGTTGAGCATTGCTTGTGTCTCCCTTTGGGCATGCATGAGTTACTAAATGAAAGGGTTTGGATCTGTTTCCACAATTTCCTTGGGGAGTCATGGATGTCATGTTCTGAGGTTCCACATACCACCTGCTATGTTGCAAGCTTAGGGGTTCAGATGGTGCCCTGTGTGCTAGCTAGGATTAAGGCCAACATGTCCTGATGGTGTGCGTGGATTCAGTCTCACACAGTTTCGAAGTTTATATTGTTCAAACGCACAGTCTTACTGAGAAAGTACGAACAGTATGACAGTACTCATTCTAACATGTGATTCAGAGGACATTTTTCATAATGTCTCTTTCCCTAGACACTGGCTTACATTTAGAAGCACAAATGCAGATAAATCCAATTGGTAACAACAAATGTTTTACCATTCTGGGTTCCCTCATGTCTCCCAATTGGAATGGTAACTCACTTGTGTGCGGAGGCCTAGTGCCCAAATGCAACATAGACACATCACATTTTCCACTGAAAACTGACCTTTTTTAGGAATGACAGTAGCTGTGGATTTTGGGGAAGACTACCAAAAGTGTATATTTATTAAAACAAGATACCTAAGGAAATCCAGGGTGAGGTAGATTGTATGACTCTCACCAGGTTTTCTTACCCAGAAGCCTTTGCAAATCTCAAACTTTAACTTCAAATACACATTTTCCTCACATTTTTGTCAGGAAAACTATAAGAGCCACAAATGACCTACCACCCAGCAATTCTGCCTCACTCAGTGCTCAGGGCTGAAATATACATCCTGGGCACCTATGCAGTGAAAGTAAAATGAGCCCATCATCTTGTTTTACCTTTACTTTTATGATAATTGCATTAGCAAGTCCTGCGCTCTGATAGTCATTTCCCATAAAAAAAACAACCTCAAGCTGCTCAGGAAGCTTTTCTTGAGCAGCCTGAGTATAAAATAAAAAAGGAATCCCTCTGGTGAAAGCACGAGAGAGTCCTTTAAAACCCTCCCTCGCAATGGCCAATGGCCGTCAGAAGCACTGGAGAGGGAGTGTGGGCATCGACCAATGGTTACACCCTCACTCAAGTGGATAATATTAGGTTTGTCTACTGTTAGGCAAATTTATTACAGTTGACTCCCCTTCTCAATCAACTGTGAAGAACTGAAAAAGTTTGAAAAAATACATAATTTTGTATAAAAACTGTGTAAAAATATACATACCCTATTATTGGAAGTACTCCAACTAATAATCAGAGATGGCAAACAGCTTCTGACTGACACTCAGTCCACAACAGTCAATATATCTAGACTGGAGTAATGATTGAATCCAGTGATGATGAAGGATTGACGTTTATTCACTCAAGGAGTTTGAGTTGTTCTTTAGACCATTTTATTTAAAGAGCATAGGCACCAAAAATTGATGCTAGGACCTTGTACGTGTTCTTTCCTTTGGCCTCAATACTTGTGCTTTTGTTGCTAAAGGAAGGATGTACTGCAAGCTAATAAAATATGTCCCTTCCCCCTCCTTGCTTTTTTGACCTCTAATATTGACCTAAAGATTCAGTATTGCACACTTTCTACTGAGTTCATGGGAATCCCTATTAACAAATAATGTTATATTACACTCTTCGGACGGCACTACACTCTTCTACTGACTTTAGAGGGACTTGCAGTAACAACCTAGGGTATTGCATGCTTTCTGAATATTTCATAGGACCCTCTAGCAATGACCTGTAATACTGCATCCTTTCTAATGGCTTTACCCTTGTAGAGCTGCCAGTTTAAGGCTCATTTAGTGTTTTTCACAATGTGACAATGCATAAAACTCTCTTGATGAAAACACAAGCTTCTGCTTTCCAATAATGCCTTACCAAGGAAAGCGAATAGCAATTATAATAGCATGGCAGTCGACACTGGGTAGTTACAGTTAGGAGCACGTTTCTATAGGAAATTGTTTTTTTAGTTTGCTTATAACTATGGGTGGGCGGAATTTGCAGAATTGCGTTTTGCGAAATTCCGCGAAACGGCAAAAAATCTCCGCGAGCACGCGGAATTTCGCGTGCTAGCGGAGATTTTGCTGCGCCCCTTTATATCTGTAAGTGCTTCGTGTTGAGGTTTAATTTTTGTGACATGAGCATCGTGCCAGCCCAGAATGAATCCTGCCCTGAATATTTATCCAAGAAGATGAGTCCGTTTTGTGCAATACCTCTACTCAGCTGGAGTACTTTCTACTGGCTAATCAGTAAGTGCTACCTCGTTGGGTAAATGTATAGTGCCTTTCCTACACTACACTACAGCTGCGTAAAGGACCTGAAGAATTTTCTCCAGTGACCTGTGTGTCTGTAACTTTGCCACCGCGCCGAAACGCCGAGGTCCTTTGATTAAGCTGTCCATAATAGTGGGGAAAGGGCGGGAAGACGGTGCATACCACTAGTGTATGTGGGGCGAGGCCAAACGGGCGGGGCTTCTAGGCCCGTTCACATGCCTCTTGTTTATAAAGGGTCAGAGCAGGATCTCAGCGGCAGACGAGGAGAAGGAACCTCCTAGTCACAGGAACTACACGAGGATTGCGCTCGAGAAAATCAAGGGTGCAGAGACCTCCATCAAGGATTACAGCTAGCTTTTCAGGGTGGCAATGGAGAGAAGGCACATCTGCTTAACCACGCTCACGAATTCTACACGAGGATTGCGCTCGAGAAAATCAAGGATGCAAAGACCTCCATCAAGGATTACAGCTAGCTTTTCAGGGTGGCAATGGAGAGAAGGCACATCTGCTTAACCACGCTCACGAATTCTACACGAGGATTGCGCTCGAGAAAATCAAGGATGCAAAGACCTCCATCAAGGATTACAGCTAACTTTTCAGGGTGGCAATGGAGAGAAGGCACATCTGCTTAATCACGCTCACGAATTCTACACGAGAATGGCGCTCGAGAAAATCAAGGATGCAAAGTCCTCCATCAGGGATTACAGCTAACTTTTCACGTTGGAAATGGAGAGAAGGAACATCTGCTTACCCACGCTCACGAATTCTGCACACCTACCCTGCATATTTATCCAAGAAGATGCCTCCGTTTTGTGCAATACCTCTACTCAGCTGGAGTACTTTCTACTGGCTAATCAGTAAGTGCTACCTCGTTGGGTAAATGTATAGTGCCTTTCCTACACTACACTACAGCTGCGTAAAGGACCTGAAGAATTTTCCCCAGTGACCTGTGTGTCTGTAACTTTGCCACCGCGCCGAAAGCGCCGGGGTCCTTTCATTAAGCTGTCCATCATAGTGGGGAAAGGGCGGGAAGATGGTGCATACCACTAGTGTATGTGGGGCGAGGCCAAACGGGCGGGCTTCTAGGCCCGTTCACATGCCTCTTGTTTATAAAGGGTCAGAGCAGGATCTCAGCGGCAGACGAGGAGCAGGAACCTCCTGGTCACAGGAACTACACGAGGATTGCGCTCGAGAAAATCAAGGGTGCAGAGACCTCCATCAAGGATTACAGCTAACTTTACAGGGTGGAAATGGAGAGAAGGCACATCTGCTTAACCACGCTCACGAATTCTACACGAGGATTGCGCTCGAGAAAATCAAGGATGCAAAGACCTCCATCAAGGATTACAGCTAGCTTTTCAGGGTGGCAATGGAGAGAAGGCACATCTGCTTAACCACGCTCACGAATTCTACACGAGGATTGCGCTCGAGAAAATCAAGGATGCAAAGACCTCCATCAAGGATTACAGCTAACTTTTCACGTTGGAAATGGAGAGAAGGCACATCTGCTTAACCACGCTCACGAATTCTGCACACCTACCCTGCATATTTATCCAAGAAGATGCCTCCGTTTTGTGCAATACCTCTACTCAGCTGGAGTACTTTCTACTGGCTAATCAGTAAGTGCTACCTCGTTGGGTAAATGTATAGTGCCTTTCCTACACTACACACTACAGCTGCGTAAAGGACCTGAAGAATTTTCCCCAGTGACCTGGGTGTCTGTAACTTTGCCACCGCGCCAAAAGCGCCGGGGTCCTTTGATTAAGCTGTCCATCATAGCGGGGAAAGGGTGGGAAGACGGTGCATACCACTAGTGTATGTGGGGCGAGGCCAAACGGTGGGGCTTCTAGGCCTGTTCACATGCCTCTTGTTTATAAAGGGTCAGAGGCTAGAGCAGGATCTCAGCGGCAGACGAGGAGAAGGAACCTCCTGGTCACAGGAACTACACGAGGATTGCGCTCGAGAAAATCAAGGGTGCAGAGATCTCCATCAAGGATTACAGCTAACTTTACAGGGTGGAAATGGAGAGAAGGCACATCTGCTTAACCACGCTCACAAATTCTACACGAGGATTGCGCTCGAGAAAATCAAGGATGCAAAGACCTCCATCAAGGATTACAGCTAGCTTTTCAGGGTGGCAATGGAGAGAAGGCACATCTGCTTAACCACGCTCACGAATTCTACACGAGGATTGCGCTCGAGAAAATCAAGGATACAAAGACCTCCATCAAGGATTACAGCTAACTTTTCACGTTGGAAATGGAGAGAAGGCACATCTGCTTAACCACGCTCACGAATTCTGCACACCTACCCTGCATATTTATCCAAGAAGATGCCTCCGTTTTGTGCAATACCTCTACTCAGCTGGAGTACTTTCTACTGGCTAATCAGTAAGTGCTACCTCGTTGGGTAAATGTATAGTGCCTTTCCTACACTACACTACAGCTGCGTAAAGGACCTGAAGAATTTTCCCCAGTGACCTGTGTGTCTGTAACTTTGCCACCGCGCCGAAAGCGCCAGGGTCCTTTGATTAAGCTGTCCATCATAGTGGGGAAAGGGCGGGAAGACGGTGCAAACCACTAGTGTATGTGGGCGAGGCCAAACGGGCGGGGCTTCTAGGCCCGTTCACATGCCTCTTGTTTATAAAGGGTCAGAGCAGGATCTCAGCGGCAGACGAGGAGAAGGAACCTCCTGGTCACAGGAACTACACGAGGATTGCGCTCGAGAAAATCAAGGATGCAAAGACCTCCATCAAGGATTACAGCTAACTTTACAGGGTGGAAATGGAGAGAAGGCACATCTGCTTAACCACGCTTACGAATTCTACACGAGGATTGCGCTCGAGAAAATCAAGGATGCAAAGACCTCCATCAAGGATTACAGCTAGCTTTTCAGGGTGGCAATGGAGAGAAGGCACATCTGCTTAGCCACAACCTCGCTCACAGAATTTGAGCTTCAACTCGGGCACCTGCTTTATTTATACCCGAATTCCGTTCCGCTCGCGGATCGCGGAAGTTTTGACATTTCCGCGTTCCGCGCGGAACGCGGAAATGCTGAAATTTCGCAAGTTCCGCGAGCGGAACGGAATTTGCCGCCCAGGGTTACTTATAACTGTGTTGATGTTTGACAAATCTTCCTGAACCATACAAAAACGTCTCATCCATCGCAGTTCCTTCCTGGAATGTTTTGTCAAGCGGGGGACAAGAAAAAGGTGACATACAAGCCAATAGAACCGAATCAGACGGGAGAATCCCGCTTTTTATGCCAAAAATGGCTTTATTTTGTCTGTCTCCTGACTTAAATTGCCTATGCTTCAACAAAAGGCAGTGGGGGAAATAATTCTCCCAAATATGTTTTTAAAATCTCTCACTTTTCTCATCTAAAATGTTGGCATGTATGAGTGGGGGGGGTCCCACAATGTGATTACCCCATTAAATTTTCCATAGGAAAATTAAACACAGCTACAGCCAAAACGACTGAACAAAATTACACCAAATTTATTAGAAAGCTAGAACTTTAACCCAGAAAGCATGCTATTTGTTATTTGGTGTAAATCCTTTCAGTAGTTTTTGAGAAATGAAGGGTTTCAAAGGTATGGATATGTAGCAATGCAGAGGATTGGCGGATCCAAAAGATCAAAGGATATTTGAATGGCTGTCACAACATCAAACAAAGATGTTGTGACAGCCACTGCATCCCCTATCCTGCAAGAAGGGGCATAGGGGTGGGTTAAAAAACATATTTTTTTAGCAGTAACAGTTTTTTTTTTGTAAAAGACAGTCTCCTTCCCTTTTTAATTTTAAGCCCCTTGTGTTGGGCCCAGGCTTAATTTTTGAGTAGGGGGCTGCAGGTCCGCCACCCAAGTACCACCAGAAACATTGGTCCCTACCAGCCACCAGCCATCAGGCGTGCCTGGAGAATGCTGCAGTCCCCGCAAAGCCACTCCTCCAATGGCTACTTATAGAGCACGGTGACCACCTCAGCCCAGCTCCTCCGCAACCTGGATAATGGGGTCACAGGTCCCCTGGGGAAACATCAGTACTCAGGATCCGCTGGCCAGAAGGGTGCTTATGGCGCAGTGCCACAAGCAGGGTGGATGCCGGGCTTCACCCCCAAGAGCGGGACCTCCCGGCGTCACCCAGAAACAGCACCACCACTGCTGGGGCCCCTCACCTCTCCATCTGGGTCTGGTGAAGCCCCAGGGCAGCTCATGGCACTTAGTTCCTCCCCTGGGTTGTGAACCAATGGACCAATCTGCCAGGGGTGTCAATCGTCTGGTGTATTTCACTATGAGAGGGTGTGGCCTAAATCTTGCCGCACTGTTTTGGCCACCTGAGTATCGCCGACGCAGTTTTCTCACTGCCACAGGCTGGGATCTTCAATGGGTGGCCCACGCTGTGCTACATCAGGAATTGGGAACCCCACACTGACGTTGTTGCAGGGAAGATGATTGTTAGCACTCTCAGAGCAGGATTATGCAGGATTCAAGTGAATTATCTCAACGACTGGCTAGGAGCTCTAGTGCTTACATCCTGTTGGCCATACTGCTTGGCCACGCCCCACAGCAGGTGCTTTAGATGTAGCTTTAACACGGGCCCAGACAGACTGCTAAATGACCTAGATAGGAAACATCCAAAAATCTGGGGGCCATATATTAACCTGCTTTCTAATAAAATCTTAGCGGTAGGGAGATACCCTCCTCCTGGAAACTAGTGGAAATTATTACCATCTACAAGAAAGGGGATCTGGCTAATCCGTCCAATTATAGGCCTATATGCCTGATTGATTCATTACAAAAAAGATTTCTGCCAACAGGTTTTGGCTCGTATCCAAGAGTGGATAAGGAACGAGGGTGTGCTTTCCGATTGGCAGGTGGGTTTTAGGCCAAATGTGAGCACTGTGGATCAGATTGTTCACCTTGCCTGCATTTACTGGAGGGAGGTGACCATTGACAAGGGCAAACTTTACGTTGCCTTTGTTGACTTTTGCTCAGCTTTTGATCTGGTTCCTGATACCAAGTGTTGGAGGGTCCTTGAGGAGATGGGGGTACCCTCTCCTCTGTTGGACATCTTAGTGAGGCTACATGCTGACACAGGTGCTCAGGTGAGGTGTGGGAAAGGCTAGGGCTCTGACAGACCCTATCCATATTGACTCGGGGGTCAGGCAGGGTTGTGTTTTGGCACCCAATCTCTTCACGCTATACATAAATGGTGTAACTGTCTTCTTGGATAGGGATGGCTGTGATGCACCTAAGATAGGAGGGCGGAGGGTCCCTGCACTCATTTTCGCGGATGATACTTTGCTAATATCCCTGTCGCCGCAGGGTCTGCAATAGCGCCTGAATTCCTTCCAAATGTTTTGTGTTGAGAGGGGCTTGGAGCTTAACAGCTTCAAGACCAAATGTATGATTTTTAATAGACAGACATTTTGTAAGAGGAGGATGCTAGTGAGTGACACTCCCTTAGATGTGGTGCCTAGTTTTGAGTATCTGGGTATTAAAATGACAAAGAATCTTAGTTGGGCATGACAGGTGGAAAAAGCACAGCTGTCTTTGATTCAACACACTGCATATATAGGGAAAATACATAGAAAAACCTCATCTAGAAGGGTGGCTCCGGCACTGGAAATATATAATGTGAAGGCCCTAGGGGTGGTTTTATATGGTGCAGAGCTGTGGGGCTGTTACCATACAGAGAGCCTCTCCATAGTGGAGCAAAGGTTTATAAGATCTTTATTGGATCTCCCTGTAGGCACACAGTTGATCCCCCTATATTTAGACTTGGTCCAAAAGAAAATTGCCCACAAGATTGAGAGTATTGGTATCGGCTATGGACAACACCCACGCTCGAATCCTATCTGGAGGGAATCAAAGACCTCTTGGTCCCACAGTGTGCATGGAAAATTCAGTGGCTTTGTGCTAATAAGGCCCTACTTCGAATACTGAATTTGGATAAATTTTGGGCTTCACCAGAGAGTATGTGTTTAATTGGCAAGGCCAGCATAAAAGCAGTTTTTGGGACAGTGTGGCAATAGACAATGTTATGCAGTGCAAGGGTTCCCTAACCGTGGCCTTTACTGATCGAAAACCTATGGCCTTTTATGAAAGTACCATTGATGAAATTGTCCCTCCACTAGCTAGGAAACTTTACCTTCAGTTCACTGGTAGATGGCAACAGGATAGTGGTCCACATGATGATTTGTGTGTAGGCTGTGAAGGGTGTTCCAAATCACTCATCCATGTTTTGTTTTTCTGCCCCTTCTATAAACCAATACATGCAAAATAGATTGTCCAGCTGTGCAAAAACTTGGGTAGTAGGGAGTGCCAGGAAACATTCAGAATATTGCAGTGCGATACTGGCCAGATTGTGTTTTTTGCCTGGCCAAGTTTTTAATGGCATTATGGATGAAGGGTGTGAAACTTACACAGTCAGTTTTTAACCTATGAGATGAATTATTTGATGTCTATGGTGAATTGTGGTTGGATATGCAATACTGTTGTAGACCTCAATCTTGGTCATGGTCTTTCTTATACTATTTAGATAGTGGTTTCGTATTTACTAATTTTGTGGGTATTTTTTTTAACCAATATTTTAGCTGAAGCTTTTTACATACTGATATAGCTTTATTTATTGTTATTTATATTTGCATTTTTATGTATATGTGTGTTGTTAGTTGTCTTGTCTGTCTACACTTTTATGATCCACAGAGATCGAAATAAAGTTCTCTGATTTAATCAGTAAGGAACTGCTATGAATATGCAAAATCGCATTGCGCTTGATTTACTCCTCATGAGGGAAGGCGGAGTTTGCAAAGTCATTCATGCTTGGGAATACTGTGCTTACATAGCATGCGTAGATAAGCAGCTTGTCGGCTATATTACTAACATTACGATCATAATGCATGAATTAACCGAGCTAGAAGAGTCAGGTGACTGGGATGGGTTAGGATATATGTTGGGATCCATTGGAAAGGGATTTGCTAAGATAGGAGAGTGGTTTGGTAGTGTGGGTGGAGGAATTCTGAAATTGCTTTTAACACTCCTTTTAATTATATTCATTTGCATTGCATGAGTGCTTATTTCTTTAAAAAATTTGAGAAGAATTTCATCACAGGATGGTATGAATTGTGGTTATAAGAAGCTGCCAGCAACGAGAGGAAGAAAAAGAAAGAGACTTAACATAAAGGTTGCGGAAATTCAAAGTGAGCTTTACAACAGATTGAAGGATTTGGGAGAAACAAAGAAGAAGAAAAAGAAGTTAATGAATGATGTTTTGTAATAAAGAAGCAAAGTGATGAAGTTGTGCTTTTTTTTCTCACACTAAAAGCAAATGAGCTAAGCTTATGCTAACCTAGGTTGTGTTTACATTGTTCACCATCTTCCACCGTACCAGCCTACTGACATACAATGTATCAATTGAATTGTTCAAACTCACTGTGTGAATGCCTAAAAATCCAATGTATTATTACCGTGAGAGAATCCTCAAATGTATTCTATAATAAAATGTTTCTTCTTGCTCATTGCCCATTGGTGCATATCTTGAAAACCATGCACCCATGTAGAATGTATGAATGTCTTTGTCGAAAGTACTATAAAAGGACGTAGATTCTGTATAGAAGTGACCCCCTCTTATTCTCCACCTTGAGAAGGCAAATCTATGCCGGATTGCATATAAAACTTTATCTAGTTCTCTGTGCTTATGAACTATATATTTTGTTGCTAATTTGCTGCTGTCATCCTTTATGAAATTGCTTACTAATTCTTTACATAAAGCTTTGAAACAACAACCTTTGTCTGTCATTCTTGTAAGAATGGTACTGCCTCTGTTATTGAAATTGGCCTACTGGTATTAGAGACAGATCCAATCGGGGAGCACCAAAGTCCGTATAGGGAATACACCGCTCCCGATTCTCGTCGTTGGCATGCTCCATGAGCTGGATTTTAAGATAAGTTTTTGTGCAAACAACACTCTCCCATATACATTCCGCCTGTGGGCCTGCTATTGAGATGTCTTTTCGGGTGTAAGATTTTGGGTTACACCGTATCCACACCAGAGATGAGGGAGATAGAATGGGAGTAGCAAAATGGATAGGTAGGAAGTGTTGGGAATTGTTAGAAATTGGGTCTCTAATTAGCAGAGGTTTGCACCCTGCCCAAGTAGGGACTACAGTCATTGTCAGGGTAAGTCAGATACACAACCTAAATTAACCTGTGCTCACCCTCTCGCAGCTTGGCACAGAGCAGTCAGGCTTAACTTAAAAGGCAATGTGTAAAGTATTTGTGCACACTTTAATTACGAAGATTGCAGTGTGATACATGCCAGATTGTGGTTTTTTGCCTGGCCAAGTTTTTAATGGCATTTTGGATGAAGGGTGTGAAACTTACACAGTCAGTTTTTAACCTATGAGATGAATTATTTGATGTCTATGGTAACAGAATTAAAACACCACAAAAGGATTCCACCCCAGTTTAGAACAATAGGGTGGATTTACCTGAGTAAAACAAGACCAAAATGACAAACTTCCAACAAGTACAACTCAAGATATGAATTTTTAAAGATTCAATCAAAAAACAGTGCTTAAAAGTCAAAAGCATGTATAAAATGTTACAAGGCAGTCCCCATGTTAATCTATGATAGAGATAGACCTTGCAGTAGTGAAAAGAGAATTTTAGAGTATTTCACTACCAGGAGATGTAGAACTCAAAAGTACATGTCCAGCTTTCTAAGTACACTGCACCCTGCCCTTGGGGCTGCCTAGGGCCTCCATTAGGGGGTGACTTACATGTATTAAAAAGGAAGATTTGGGCCTGGCGAGCGGGTTATCTTGCCAGGTTGAAACAGCAGTTTGAACTGCACACACAGGCTCTGCAGTGGCAGCCTAAGACATGTTTAAAGGGTTACTTAAGTAGGTGGCACAATCAGTGCTGCAGGCCCACAAGTAGCATTTAATTTACAAGCCCTGGGCATATGTATTGCACTTTACTAGTGACTTATAAGTAGATTAAATATGACAATTGTGGATAAGTCAATGTTACCATGGTTTAAGTACAGAGTATATGCACTTTAGCACTGATTAGCAGTGGTTAAATGCCCAGAATCCTAAAGCCAGCCAAAACGTAGACAGCAAAACAGGAGGTCAGAAGGCAAAAGTCAGGTGAATCTACCAAGGATGCCAGGTCTAACAGCAATTATTATCAGATGGTGTGCACATTTTAAGAAATATGATTGGCCATCATGTTCTAATGTGTTTTAAACATGTTTCCATGTAGTCCTGAAATACTATAGAAGCTGAATGGGTAACAGTAGCAAAATGATCTTATTTTTCAAAACACTACTTTGTCTACCTCTTCTCTCGTTAATAACGTGGAATTTGTGAAAACATTGTGCATTAACATCTCATTTATCAATCCGTGATCCGTGAAGGATGTTTTATCATTAATTTTGTTTAAAGAGTTTTGATGCCCCTTCTACAAACACCTTCTACAACCTTCTACAAACACTTTTGTGCGGCAGACCTGTTCTGGTAAGCCAGGGCTCGAATTACATGGTACAGGAAAGTGCCACTCGCATTTAACTAGAAATCTTTCTACTGCCATGCAGCTATTCGGAGACAAAGGAAGTCTGCCAGTAACTTGTGCTCGCTTTTTAAGTCAGCTGACCTATGACGTCCACATTGGAGTCGCACTTGACGTTAAACAATGGTTGTCATAGATGCTCATCTCAAACGGTATGTTTAAACTAAACCATAGATCTTATGATACTCAAGAATACACAATAAGCAATGTGGACATTGCAGAACAAATCACAGGTAGAAATGCTGACTTATCTCTTACCATATTCAAGTCTGTGATTCTCAATGCTTCACTGAAAGCTAAGACTGGAGACCAGAAATATTCTCTTTTCAGAAGGCTTTGGGAAACAGCCAAAGCGGACGAGTGGTCCATTCCCGGCTCCCACCCAAACATCTGCCAAAGAAAGGGGCAGCATTTAATGCTTTTTCCTGCCAGGCAACATGTTCCCCTTCACACTAATGTACTCCCTGCCCCCATCCCACTCAGGAGTCCACATACATTTACCACCTGCGTAGGGCAGATGGTAAATGTGTGTGTAAAACCCTCCTGGAAGAAGGTATTCTTAGTGAAATCCTACCCAGTAAATCCCAATCCTTACAATTATTTTTGTTTCTGAGGATTTTAACAGCCATTTCAACTGCCTGGAATACCCACACAGAATTCTTCATGACTTGTAATTAGTTCCTACCTGTGAGGTCCAAATACAATAGAGAACATGGGCTTGCTTTGAAAAGCAGACAATGAGTGCGATTGGTAATGTTGCCAGAGCAGGGTCGGACTGGCCTACAGGGCAATCAGGCAGTGCCCGACGAGCTGGTCTGACAGGTCAGCATGTGAGCCGGCTTTCGAGCTGTTTGTAAGCCTATTTAATGTCCTGTGGGCTGGTTTGTATTGCAGATTTCCCTGATATTACCTTAAACATTACCTGTAACAACCGCACATGCATGCAGTCTCCCATGTCTTACAAAACACCTATATAGAGTGTCTTTACAAGTTGAAAACTGCCCTGATTTGGAAATGTGGGCCACTTTTTTTTTAGCAATCTCAGTCACTATTGGGGGCCTTTTTAGCATCAAGCCTGCATAAGCATATCCTAGCTCATTCACCTCACTTGCAAGACACTGTTGTTAACAAAAAGGGCTTGGAGCCCGCCGTTGCTTACCATTTGTTGGCTTGCATGGCACTCTTCTTTACAGTCTTGTAATTCATCTAGGCAGGCGTAATATAATTTCCGTTCCTCTCTGTGGAGCAGGGACCAAGCAGTGATCGATTCAACTTAATCAGTGCCTGTCCGCAGCTCCCGCCATGTTTGAGGTACTATTTTCTTCTGCTTAACTTTTAGTGCACTGTAAACAGAAGGTGTGTGACTGGCAACAATGTAACCAGCAGGACAAACAAAATTGCAAATATTTATTATCTATAGTTAACTTTCTTTTACTTTGCCAAGTCTTCCTTTCTCACATTGCACTTACGTTTTCTTTTGTTTTTGCTCATGGGCACTTTTCTCAAAAAGATGACGATTATTTTATTGCAAAGCGACATTGTTTCTTTCTTATGTATAATTTCTGAAATGAATATTTAACATATAATCATGCAGTACACCCCAATCCACCCTACTCCAATCCGTCCCACTCCAACTCATGCCAATCCACCCCACCTCACCCCACACCAATCCGCCCCACTCAATCCAATCCACCCGACTCCAATACAAACCACTCACCCCAATTCAATCCACTCCAATCCTCCCAACCCACCCCACTCCAACCTGTCCCACTCCAATTTGCCCCACTCCAAATCTCCCCACTCCAATCCAAAACAAATGTACCCACTCCAATCCAAAGCAATCTGCCCCACAACAATCTACCATACTCCAAGCTTTCCCACTCCAATCCAAAACAATCTGCCTCACTCCAAAACAATTTTACCCACTCCAGTCTGCCCCACTTCAATCCAAAACGATCTTCTACACTCCAGTCCAAATAAATCTGTCCCACTCCAATCTAAAACCATCTGCCCCACTTCAATCTACCTTACAATTGTCCTTACTCCAATCCAAAACAATCTGCCCCACTCCAATCCAAAACAATCTGCCCCACTCAATCCAAAGGAATCTGCCCCATTTTAATCTGACACACTCCAATCCAAAACAATATGTCCCTCTCCAATCTGCCCCATTCCAATCCATCCCACTCCAGTCAAAAACAATCTGCCCCATGCTAATCCACCCCACTTCAATCTGCCCCATTCCAATCCAAAATAATCTGCCCACTCCAATCCATAACACCTGAATCTGTCCCACTCCAATACAAAACAATCTGCCCAACTCCAATCTGCCCGCTCCAATCTGCCCTACTCCAATTAAAAACAACCAGCCCCACTCTAATCCATCCCACACCAATCTTCTCTACTCCAATCCAAAACAATCTGCCTGCTCCAGTCTGCCCAACTCTAATCAAAAACAATCAACCCCACTCAAATCCATCCCACACCCAACTTCCCCACTCCAATCCAAAACAATCTGCCCTACTTCAATCTGCCCCACTCCTATATGCCCCACTCCAATCTGCCTCACTTCAATCTGCCCCACTCCAATCTGCCCCACTCCAATCCACCCTTCTCCAATTCGCCCCACTCCATTCCATTCCACTTTACTCCAATTCACACACTTCATCCCAATTCTCGCCACTCCAATCCATAACAATCCACCCACTCCAATCCAATCCACCCTACACCAATCTAATCCACCCCAATCCAGTCCAATCCAATCTAGCCCATTCTAATCCAATCCACGTCACCCCAAACCAATCCACCCCCTCCCTCCCCAATCCACCCCACTCCAAACCAATCCAATCCAATCTAAACCAATACAATCCACCCAAATCCAATCCAAAACAATCTTCTTCACACAATCCAAAATAATCTGCCCCACTCCAATCTGCCATACTCCAATCCAAAGCAATCTGCCTGCTCCAGTCTGCCCAATTCGAATCCAAAACAATCAACCCCACTCAAATCCATCCCACACCAATCTTCCCCACTCCAATCCAAAACAATCTGCCCCACTCCAATCCAAAACAATCTGCCCTACTTCAATCTGCCCCAGTCCTATCCGCCCCACTCCAATCTGCCTCACTCCAATCTGCCCCACTCCAATCCACCCTACTCCAATTCGCCCCACTCCATCCCATTCCACTTTACTCCAATCCACACACTTCATCCCAATTCTCCCCACTCCAATCCACCACAATCCACCCACTCCAATCCAATCCATCCTCCACCAATCTAATCCACCCCAATCCAGTCCAATCTAATCTAGCCTACTCCAATCCAATCCACCTCACCCCAATCCAATCCACCTCACCCAAATCCAATCCACCCCCTCCTCCCCAATCCACCCCACTCCAAACCAATCCAATCTAAACCAATCCAATCCACCCAAATCCAATCCAAAACAATCTTCTTCACTCAATCCAAAATAATCTGCCCCACTCCAATCTGCCGTACTCCAATCCAAAACAACCTGCCTGCTCCAGTCTGCCCAACTCTAATCAAAAACAATCAACCCCACTCAAATCCATCCCACACCAATCTTGTAAGTCCGTTTTTATATAGCGCAGCTACTCACCCTTACGGGTCTCAAGGCGCTGGGGGCCGGAGTGGAAATTAAGTGAGCTATTGCCCAGAGTCACATGGTGCTGAGCTGAGCTGCCGCCGGAGCCGGGGATCGAACCGTGAACCCTGTGCTCCGAAGTCAGCTGCCCTGGCCGCTGCACCACACCTCTTCCCCACTCCAATCCAAAACAATCTGCCTCACTCCAATCCAAAACAATCTGCCCTACTTCAATCTGCCCCAGTCCTATCCGCCCCACTCCAATCTGCCTTACTTCAATCTGCCCCACTCCAATCCACCCTACTCCAAATCGCCTCACTCCATTTCATTCCACTTTACTCCAATCCACACACTTCATCCCAATTCTCGCCACTCCAATCCACCACAATCCACCCACTCCAATCCAATCCACCCTACACCAATCTAGCCCACTCCAATCCAATCCACCCCACTCCACTCCAATCTACCTCACCCCAATCCAATCTACCCCCTCCCTCCCCAATCCACCCCATTCCAAACCAATCCAATCCAATCCAAACCAATCCAATCCACCCAAATCCAATCCAAAACAATCTTCTTCACTCAATCCAAAATAATCTTCCCCACTCCAATCCAAAACAATCAGTTTTACTCCAATCCAAAACAATCCGCCCCTCTCCAGTCTGTCCCAATCCAATCCAAAACGATTTGCCCCACTCCAATCCAAAATGATCTGCCCCACTCCAATCCAAAACAATCTGCCTCACTCCAATCTAATACAATCTGCCACCCTCCAATCTGCCCAACTCCAATCAAAAACAAACTGTCCCACTCCAATCCAAAACAATCTGTCCACTCCAATTTACTCCACTCCAATTCATTCCACCTCACCTCACCTCACTCCAATCCACCCAACTCCAATTCAATCCACCTCACCTCACCCCAATTCAATTCACCCCAATCCAGCCAAATCCAATTGTCCCCACTCCAGTCCACCCCACCCTAATCCAATCCACCTCAGTCTAATCCACCCCAATCCAATCCATCCCATCCCACTCAATCCAACCCACCTCACTTCAATCTAATCCACGCCACTGCAATTTAATCTACTCCACTCCATTCCAATCCACCCCACCTCACGCCAATCCAATTCACCTCACTCCAATTCACCCACTCCATTCTGCCCTACCCCATGCCACTTCACTCCATTCCACCCAGCTCCAGTTCACCCCATCTCACTCAATTCCGATCCACCTCACTCCAATCCTCCCCACTCTTATCCACCTCACTTCTGTCCACCACATCCCAATCAACCCCACCCCATTTCAATCCACCACTGCAATCCAATAAAACCCATCAGTCAACCACACTCCAATCCACCCCAATCTACTCCAATCCACCCCACTCTACCCCAATCCAATCTGCCCTACCCTAGTTCAGTCCACCCCACTCAATCCAATCCATCCCATCTACCCAACTGCAATCCACCCCACTCCAATCCAATCCACCCCACTCCAATCCAATCCCTCCACTCCAACCCAATCAACCCCACTCCAATCCACCTTCTTCCCTCCAGTCAGTCCAATCCGTCCCCTCCTCTCTACTCTACTGCACCCCACTCCAAACCACCCTACTCTAATCCAATCTATCCCACCCCACCCCAGTCCAATCCAACCCACCCCACCCCACTCCAACCCAATCTAATCCATCCAACTCCAATCCAATCCACCTCACCCGATTTCAATCCACCTCGCTCCAATCCACCCTATCCAGTTAAACCACTCCAATCCCGCCACACCCCACTCAATCCAAACCACTCTACCCCAATCCAACACACCCCACCCCACTACCTCAATCCACTCCACTCCCCTCTATCCCATTCCACTCTATCCCTCTCCACTCTATGACACTGCACTCTATGACAATCTCTGCCACTGAACTCTACTCCCCTCTACTCAACTCTATGACAATCTACTCCCCCTACTCCACTCTATGATATTCTACTAAAAAAATCCAGTCTTCGACACTATACTCCCCTGATGCAGCTGAAAAGCTGTCAGATGTTTTACTTGACACGTAAACCGATTATGAGACATTGTGAGTAACCTATGAATAAACGTGCAGCAACTACACGTTAAAGAAACATGGGAAATAAATGTGAGAGAATTTAGTCACTGCATCATAAAAGCATGCAGATTATTGTAGGATAGATGAAATCATATTCATTTGAATAATATAGGTTTATATTTTATTAACCAGCCTTAGCATTTTGTTTCAACGTGTAATAGAATGTTAAAGTGATGTACTCCCGTGTTATAAAATTCCAAATCATCCTCATTGAAATAGTAATGTGTGTGAAGAATGAATGAAATCTAGCGTAATCTATAAACTTTTATGTGTGATATTGAAGGGTTTCATCCTGAATTTCATAATTTGTACATGTGAAATTGTGCACCAAATGAGAAAAGCAAAAAGGGTGCTGCAGAGTAATTTTGAGTGTATATGTCATGAAACCTTCAGATATTAATCTTCATATATGTACTAATGTAGAAAACTTGAAATGATATTAATATTTTATGATTTGAAATGATTTTACATGTTGGTTCTTATGAAAATGTAGTATTGTCAACATACTATTAACATTTCCTGAGTGGTCATAAGTTGAAAAGATTATTGGAAGCTGATTTCCCCTATGAAATGTATATTTCCATTACTTTATATTCTGCATATTCTTAAATTGGCTTTATTATAGGCCTGCATTTTCCTACTCTGCTTTGTCTTACCCTTGTGAGACGTTTTCCCAAACTTACAATGTGAAGCGAAACTGTGTCTTCCTAGAAGAGTTCTCACTCACTTACAAGGACTGCTTGCAACAAAGTTGATACTTTGGGAATGTTTGCTATGGGAAACTGTACTCGTGAACTCACTCACGTCCCTGTTGCTGAAGGATCATTGTTTGGAAGTTCATGTGTACCGGATGATACGCCAAATTACATGATCAGTACCACCTCTTTTTATAATAAGTGTCTTCCTTTATGCCTCATGACAATCTTCCTGTACGAACTGACCAATTGACTGAGTGGTCTGACACGATGAGGTGACCAAGGAGGTTTTAACCCAGACTCAAGGACTATAATTAGGGCTCCCGGCTTTATGGTATTTATTTTTTTGACATTTCCGTTTGTATTTATCCATATTTATTTTTTGTCAACTTTATCTGTATTTATCCATATTTATTATGGGTTTTGTGAAAAAAATAAAGCTGAAGCTGGTATATTTCCACATTTATTTAACCAATAAATATGCAGTCATGCTTGAATGCCTGCCAGGTTTCAGTGATATGAACACCCGCAGAAGATAAATCAATGCGCTTTTATGAAAATATGCACTTTTCAGTATCTGCCTTGTGCATATCTATTGCTGTTTATGCCTCTTTACTAAAATTCTTTTCTTTTTTAACCCCCTTACCTATCAATCCACACAGTTATTGGACTGGCAGTCAGGGCAAAGTGTGTTTAGAATCACTCAAAAAGCACCCAATTTCCGTTTTTATCCACATTTAAAAATAAATACAGACAAGAAAAAAATGGATTTCCATCTGTATTCATCTGTAAAAATCAGTAAAAATGGAAAACAGGGAGCCTTAACTATAATATACATTGATTTGATCGATGAGAGGCCGCCACCCTTTTCCTGCTATCCCAAGTCGCTTTTGAGTTTCCTGTGCTTTTTTCTGTTGGGAACTCTTTGCTGATTTCGTTCATGCCCCTTTCCTTTGCTGGCTCCTTCCCGGTGGACTGACGCATACTTGCACTTTTCCTCGATGGGACACTCCCTATGAGCTGTCATGGCTCATATTCTGGCTGAACTTTCCTGAAAACATTTTCACTTTATGACAAGCCCAAATGAATTAGATTGACCTGTACTCTTTAGGGAAGAAATATTTAATTGATAATGCGATGACCTTTATTGAAATATTTGATGAACTGATCTTTAACTAGAAACCTAAGTCTATGGTTCATCATGACTTGTCTCCTTAATTCCAATTAATCTTTTAATGTCAAGGAGAGATCAGCATGGAGAAATCTCCAAGCATCAGGTACTAATGTTATTGTGATGTATTGCCTTAACAGAATTATTGGCTTGCATGATTTTAGTCCAACTTAATTTCTTCCTAAGTTTCAGACTAGCAGTGATAATTTTTTACTTGTATAGTCTGATTTTAAGATTCATATACATGAATCTAATTACTAACTTGTAAGTCAATTGTCCAATTCCTGGTCCTCATTGGATAGCCGGATATTAGATCCCCTTTATCCAAACCCTCAGTAGCACAAAGCAAGGTCCATTGGAGGACCAAATGAGTGTCAGAGAGAATGTGGTAATTAGAAAATCAGAATCAAAAAGGAACCTGTATCCATTGGAACACCCCCCACTTCACTCTAGGACACTCCATGCCACAAACTTTTAGCCATGCTGAACAGCAGCCACAAAGGTATACAACATGGCAAAACCACATTGCAAAAGTCAATAGCTCTTGTATAGGCAAGACTCATTGGCTTTGCCAATGCTTGTTTATTTTGGTGCCAGGGGCCTATTTATTGTCATAGTCTGTCCCTGTGCTAGAATCCACATGAAAGAGATATGTACAGCACAATTACCATCTCAAAATCAACATTTTGCTGGTATGAAAGGCAACAATGTTGATCCAGAAATCTATTTGCCACGCTATGCAAAGTACGTTTCAGTACAAGCACTGCAAGCAATGAAATGGGAAAGAGAGCCACCAAATGGACAGGGCCTGGCCAGACTCCAAGATGGAGTCATTGTGAATGAACTGAATTCAAGCTTAGCTGCCTGAAGGGGTCCCTGACACGTCCAAGTGCAACAAGAGCACGAGAGAGGCACGAGGCATCTGGTAAGCAGAAATAAATGTCAATGTACAGATATTTATTGGCAAATGAAATAGAAAAGAGACTACGATTGGAAAGTGATTCTGCTGCATTTACTGAGTGACAATGCACACTGGTGGCTGAAAAGGTCGATGAGGAAAACGAAGCTGGAGGTATAGCAAAGATGAATTACCAGGAAAAGAGCTGGTCAGTGCAATGAAAGAATCGTATTGTTCCTTTATGATAGCTATTTAGGTAGGAGTATGATGGAAAGGAGAGTGATGGATGCATATTGCTGGCATTGAATCGATGATATGGCAAAGCGAGCAGGGAAGCATACGCACTGAGTGCTTAAGTAACAAGCATTTGCAATGCAATCGGTCTCGCCTTTGGGACCTTATATGTATTTAGCTATGCAGCACATTAGCCTGGGTTCTGAAACATCTACTGTTCTTTAACATGGAGGGACAGTAAGCACCAAACTGCGTGACACGCCAGGTATGGGAACACATGGAGAGATTTATTGCCTTTCAGCAGGAAATGGTACAGTGCAAAGCTCTGTTTTTAATATAAAATCCTGGCCTTCGGTGGTCATATCACTGAAAATACAAGATTTGAAAAAAATATTATTGTCTACGTGTGCTCGTGGAAGACAATTTCTATGGACTGGAATTTAGAGAATGCTAAAGTGATTCTGGTATTTTACAGACCTCTGCTGGTCGTTTTCTATCAAGAAAGTTAAATAGAGGCAGTTGCCAGAAAAATTAAAAAAAGAAAGTCCCTCACCAGAAAGCAATTCTGATATTTTACTGACCTCTACTGGTCGTTTTCTATCAAGACAATTAAATAGAGGCAGTTGAACAAGCAGAAAGCAATTCTGGTATTTTACTGACCTCTACTGGTCGTTTTCTATCAAGACAGTTAAATAGAGGCAGTTGAACAGAAAAGAAAGTAGCTAAGTGAAGCAGACAAGTTCTAGGGCTGATCTCCAGAGCCCACAAAGTACATACACATATAAGTATATACTAAAGTTTATACAAGAGGTCTCGAATGCTCAGCCTGAAAATAAACAATTGCTTCATTTTAAAGCAAGCAGAGACTTGGTGGTCTGCTGTCCCCAGCAGGCCACCATCCCTGTGTTATTGCTCATTCCCAATAGGGGGTCAATTTGTGACCTGCCTCATGAATATTGATGAGGCAGGTCATTTGCGACCCCATTGGGAGTCTCTAAATGTGTCTGAGACACATTAGTACATTTCATGTTGGGAGTCTCTAATTGCGAGTCGCAAAAAAAGCGCAATTAGCGACTCCCAAAAAGTAATGGTCGTACATCTGGCCCCACATCTTTTAAAACTGCTAGGCTTGTTGCATGTTTATCATTGTATCTTGCAGTGTTGATGTCTGACTCGCTTATATACAGACGTATTACCTTTTGACATTGTAAATGGCAGCATTGAATGAGAACTTTCAACCATTCCTAGTTTTTCCATCTGAGGCAATATGCAAGCAGAGCGGTATTGTTTTACTGTTCCATTATAAATACTGACTTTCTTATTCCAGCATGCTTGGTGTTTTTGAAAAGCAGGACTGGCTAAATATCTCCCTCATGACATGGGATCAGCATCCAGTGATATTTATTCAATAACATTTACTATGGGTTCCTGTGTCAGCCGCTCATGCCTACTCCTTGGTGAAACAATGGAACTGGCGTATTCATGGCATTTCTAGGCATATTAGAGACATGCATGGGGCTTTAACACCCTTCCTTGGCAAACGCTTGGCCCAGGATATTGGTGGTACGTTTTGCAATATTTAGGGAATCAGCACAAAGCTGACCATATTGTATTGTGTGAATGTTGGCCTACTGATGCCATAGATGGTATGATTCTGCCATCCTTGGGCCTACTGGTGTCATCGATGGCATGGTTTTGCCATCCTTGGGCTTGGCTTGTTCGCTGGCTTCTGGATAACTATTATGCCACGTCACTTTCAAAGCTCACCAGCCACCATTGATGTGTACATGTATGTAATTGGGGTCAACTCTGCTAGTGGGAGTATATATGCTGTGTGATAAAAACATTTTAATGGACACATTTGTATGGAATAAAGTTCCCCTGCCATACATTATAAGGATATTGCAAAGAGTTCAGTGACCGTACAGTGGAACAAGGCTGAAGTCTGTATTCTTTTATAAGTTCAAGGAATTTCAGGGTAACATGCAATATTCCTTTAATGTACTGCAGAGGGTTGTTCCTTGTAATACATTGTCACTTGAGCATTCTTCCCTCACACCACCTTTAGTTTTGGTGACTTGCTCTTCAATATGAAAGAGATAGTATGGTTGCAGACATAAAAGAATAAGAGCAGAATCCGTAGAGCGAAATTAAAACACCAATGAGAAGTTAGTAATTTATTGCAAAAATAGTAGTTGCAAAAAGACATCAGAGTCACTTATCAATAAGATTAAAAAATGACTGTGGCTCAGAATAAATAGCAGCAAGTAGAGATATTCTCTTTCACCTTGAATGAACTATAAGCAAAAATATACATTTTGCCATAAATCTCTCCTTTCCTTGTTTAAACTGCAGCTACAGTGATGTCCCATGTCCTGCCTTGAGCAACTACGTCATTTATTATGACAAGTGGCCAGAGAATCACAGCTGGACTGTAATGAGGAGATTAGGGGCAGGCTTTTACACAGGGATTGTAAGCTCCAATGTATTATATATGCATAATTTTAGGTGAACCTTTTCCCCATTATACACAATATCATTGTTGTCAATATATCTCAATAGGTAGAAAAATTTGAGCTACAATAGTGCCCTCAATTTTGTTCAGATTGCCAGACCTCCACTAGACTTCTTTTTTTGCCTTACGGACTACAATCTCATTCAGGCAAGATTTAGCTACACAATATGCATAGCTGTGGACATACCAAAGTAATAGCCTAATTTAAACCAATTAGTAAGATAAATGCCTAAAATGACCAGCATATTGCTCATGGGGTAACTTTAAACGTACATTTGCTTGTCATGTGGTATTGTTTCCTGTATGTACCAGGTCATGGGCAACCCCTGCGATTGTTATTCCACTGTTAGCCTACTGTATATTGAACGAATAAACAACTGTGATCATCTCTAAATTAGATATACGGCGCCACCGTGTAGCAGACTGTCATACGTCCTGGTGCTGGCAATCAAGTGCCAATGCCCAGCACCTGAAACCACCGGCTCAAATTAAGCACTGCATTAGTGTCGTTCTCACGCACCCACTCAGTCTTTTTGCCAAAATATCATCACACTTCTTAAGACATTTGTTGTTACTCATCATACCCATCTCCTATTTCCCTCGCTACTCATTTTTTGTTCCCTACCAATTAATGTAGCTCTCTCCCCCTAACTCCTCAGATTCGTAACTTACTCCCCAATGGGTAACAGGACTCCTTCTGCACACTCGCAGGCCTTCAAAACTGTATCTTCCTACAAAACTCTTCCTTGTTCTGTGTCTACGTTCTAGCGCCCAGACTCTGATTTTTTAAGCATGCTCCAAAAATAATGATTTCTTAATTATTTTAAGAGTTTGATTATCTTTACTTTTACAGCGTTTCTTCTGCATGGTTCTTGGCATATCTCAGTTACATGTTTGCTTTTCATCTCCCTAAACATAGCTTTGCAAGCTCTGTCACAGCCCGTGTGAGCAGCTTGCGGCATCCATTTTACTTTCGGACTTGCATGAGCTACAAGATTTAAATCAACTTTATAAAAAATGATATTGCTTCAGGGAGTTATCCGTGCAATCATGTTCATTTCTACCTGAATGGTTTATTTAGCAATAAAAAAAAATGCTGATTTATAAATATTGGGGGACATGAGAAACGAAGAGAGAAAAGGCCAGCCACGTTTAATTTCTACCCTGCCGATTCCAGGTCCAGAGCATTGATTGCCGCGCACAGATGAATGGCCTCTCCGAGCGCGCGGGGACGGGCGCCAGCTGCGCGCTCCGTATGCCCCTACTCAGCGCAAATCTATTTTATATTAAGTGTCAGATCTCACTAATAAGCAGTGATAAAAAAATAATCAATTTTCTCCCCCTTGGATTGTGATGACGAAGAGGAGAATGAAATATGCGCCTCTGGCGGGTGATTTAGCACTGATGGCTGAAGGCAGGCAGCCGAGGGCCTGTTTCCAGTGCTTTCAGTGAGCAATTCAGTACAACAGGCACCGTGGCCCAGAATTACAACAAAGCAATATCCTCTTTGCGGGAGCAGGGAATAAAGGCTTTGATTTTCCCTTCTTCCGTATTCCCTCCAGCTAATTGGGGATCTCGGCGTGCGCTGATGGAGAGAGGGGCGGGAGCTGCCTGCTGCTCTGCAGTGGAGACGCCGTCCAAGGAGGCAGCGAGATCGATAAAGTGGGTTCTCTGCAGGGCGTCTTTGTTTACCAGATTGACTGCAATGATGAGTGTAAGGCGCCCCTCCTCAGTGATAGGTTTGATGACAACGGAGCTCCAGCAAGCTCTTTAAAAAACCAGCGACACGCAAGTGCGAACAGAGGCATGCCGGGATATCCAATCCGCCTCGTACCTCACAGAAAGGACTTTATAAGCAAGCATTGAAAATGCAATAGGACTCGCATTTACGCGAGACCTATTGCATTAGAATCGGAAGTGCGGGTGGGAAGAAGGCATGAACGGGAGTGTGGGGGGGGCTGGTGTGGTCTGAGAAGTCACGGACTGCGGGAGGGGAGGGGGGAAGGCAGGGGAAGAAAAATACTGTTGGAAGTAAAGGGGCCGGTAGCCGTGGAAGGATACAAATGACGAATGAGGAGGGACTAAGAAGCCTCAAACCAATCGGAAGGCAGCATTTAAGACAAAAGCCAATGGGCAGAGAGTGGGCGGAGCTTCCACTAAGCTTCCATGCTACAGTATATACTGCATGCCTCGCAAAGCGATGGCAGCGCATTCGCGTTGCAACGCTAGGCGAGACCTAAAAATGTGTTCAGGGCACCTCTCTCGGTTCAGCTTGTGCCAGAGAAGCTGCAGGAGTAACTTTCATTGGTTCTTGTCAAGCCTCTGGAGGCTCTGCTCTGAAGACGAATTTTATAGTAGTGTTGATAGATCACAATTCCAAGTGGATTCAGGTTCTACAGTGGGAAAAGCAAATGCATGTTCATTGATGAGGTTTCAATGAAGGTGTTAGATTCCAGTTATTGATACTATTGTGTGCAGCTTTGTTCTGGAAAGATATGGATGTTCCTGAATTGCACTGATATGGAATATCAGAGAAATGCCCTTCTTAATCCCAAGGAAAATTGATTAGTTGAGATAGTTAACTGTATAGTTAATGTGTGTTTGCATTTGTGGAAGAATGTGGAAAAATTAGTTGGAGGAATAGGGAAGTCATATCAGAAGCATATGTACAGTATCACAGGATTTCATCTTTTTTGTAGCTGTAGAGAATAGGGCCAGGTGCTGAGGATGTACTCTTTGTGTTAAATAAGTGTGTTGAAAAGGGATCCATAATGTTCATGGACTCAGAGTGACTCATGTGAAAAAGACTGTGGTGGTGTGTTGGGGCGGCGAGACACAGTGCATAGGAAGAATAGTCAAAGTTGGTAATATGCGTATCATGGGAGCCTCTGTGTAGCAAATACTACAAAGTGGGAATGACGAAGTGCAAAGAAAGAGAAGGGTTCCTAATCAGCAGAACGTTTATGTGATGATGTAAATTGCTTGCATTTCACAGCTCTGCTTTTCATTGGATTTATTTTTACATTTGTTTCATTCTTTTTGTTCTTGTTTTTATGTACCTCATGACTACAATTGTGTTTTTCTTAAAGGGGATGGGGTTTGTTGAGGGAATACTGAGGCCCTGCAAGAATGCTGGGAGGATGATTAGAGTCAGAGACAAATGTTCGGTAGTTTTAGGAGGCAGAGATGTTTGGATTTGACTAATAGGCTCAATAAACCTGGTTACTATATAATGCATATGTTGTAAACAATCCTTTGCAGAGGTAAGGATGTGTGATGCGTTTTGTCAATTCCTTGCCCTCACATGGCGATTACACACCACTAGCTAAAGAGAAGACTGTTAGACCTGGTACCATTGGCGTGGGTCTCCCTTCCATTTTTTCGCTATGCCTCCTCTGTTGTTGACATGTTTTTGCTGGTTTAGATGCTTTGGGCACTTTGCCACTGCTAATCAGTGCCAAAGTGCAAGTGCTCCCTATGATAAATTGATGTGTGGATGAGTGATTCCATGATTGGCTTATTTGATTTACTGTCAGACCCTAGTACAGTGCACCGCGTGTGCCCAGGGCCTGTAAATCAAATGCTGCTGGTGGGCTTGCAGCACTGGTTGTGCCACCCACCGGAGCAGCTTGGAAAGCGTGTCTCAGGCCTGCCATTGCAGAGCCTGTGTGCAGTCTGGTACTGCCATGTCGACTTGGTAAGTGCACCCACTTACCAGTCCCCAAACCTTCCCTTTTCTGCATGTTAGTCACCCCTAAAGTAGGCCTGCGGGCAGGGTGCATTGTATGTAAGAGGTAGGACATGCCCTGATGTGTGTGGCATGTCCTGATAGTGAATTACAGCCAATTTCGTTTTTTACTATTGCAAGGCTTCCTGTCCCCATAGACCAGAATGGGCAGTTTGATTATAACATCTTATAATCCTAACTGACCCAGGGAACATGGTAGAAAAACGAATTTAGTATGCCTGAACTCAGGATGATAAAATACATCTTTTAGTGAAGTTGGTTTTAACATTCTGTGTTTGAAAATACCACTTTTAGAAAGTAGGTATTTTCTTGCCTAACCATCCAGCCTGCCTCTGCTAGGTTGTGTATTGTATGTCTGGTTTTGTGGGTGACAGGGGCTGGGGGGCTCCAGGAGACAGGGTGAGTCAGCACAGGGCTGAATAGACCTATCTGCATGACGAGTGGTGGGAGGAGTAGCACCTGGGCCTGAATAGGGCTGTGCCTGCCTTCCACAATGCTGGCTCCACCTCCTGTGGTGTGTCTGATGACCCTGGACCACACTGACAAAGGAAGAAGGTGTGCACTGGCAGAATGCACCCAGAACTGGTTTGGACTAGGTACAGGACCCTCTGCCTTCAGAGGACAAAGGCTAGTTTAAATATTGGGGCCCAGATCCCAAAACTTGAGATCACTTCTGGGAATCAAGACGAACCTTTGCTGAGGAGAAGAACCAGGAAGCTGAAGGAGGAGACTACCACTATGCTGCGTGTTGTTGGGGTTGGCCTGCAGTGGTTACTTTATTGCCAAAGAAAGGAGAAAAGGACTGAGTGTGCTTTCATCATCTTGAGGAAGATCTCCAAGGGCTTGAAGATTGAGCTTGCCTCCTGCCTGAAGTCTCAGGGATACAAGACTTCACCCCCAGCTCCCCTCCTGAATTCCCTTGCTGGGAATTGAAGTGCCTACTGCTGTTGGGCCTTCTGAGAGACTGCATGTCGCTGGGAGCTGAAAGCGCGACTCACGAAGAGGAAGCGTGTCGCCGCCGCAGCAGTGTTGCCGCATCGCGGAGTAAGCGTGCTGCCACTGCCGCTGTCGCCATCGCATCACCGAAGCGCCTCGCATCACCGGAGAAGCGTGCCGCCGCCACAGAGGATGCCGGCGCATCACCAGAGAAGCGTGTCGCAGGGCCTGTTGCGGCTCAGAAGATCGCCGCACGGCCGTCGGGCGTGCACGCATCCCGTCTAGGTTGTCGCACCGTAAGCAAGACGCCATTTTATCGCATCGCACCGGATCGTCATCGCATCGAAGCGCCATCTCGACGCATCGTAACGGAGCCGCAGTAAGAAACCGACGTATCCTCCTTTCTGCGTGTAAGGAATCGAAGCATCACCTTCCCTGCGACCCTTTTGTTTGTTTTGCGTTACGCATCCAAAGGTACATTGAGAGCAAAGTGTCGCATTTAGCATCTTTATTGAACTGAACTATTTTCTACCATTTGACAGTCATATTTTTCGTATTATATTGTGGATTTTTGTCGTTTGGGTCTTGTGTTAAGTCTATATAAAAATACTTATTTTTATACTACAACCTGTGTGGTGTCCATCTGTAGTGTTGTCACTGGGTTACTGTATGTGTTCACAAATGCTTTACACACTGCCTCTGAGATAAGCCTGCCTGCTCGTGCCAAGCTACCAAGGGGGTGAGCAGGGGTTATTTTAGTAGTGTATCCCCCTTACCCTGACTAGAAGCAAGGGTCCCTATTTGGACATAGGTACCTACCTCTGCCAACTAGAGACCCCCAGTTCTAACATTGGTGGTCAGCGGTGAGGATTCTGGACTTGCATTTGTGACTCATATACAGTAATTGGTGTACACTACTAGTGAGTGCAGACCAAACGCAACCACATACATTTCTGGTAGATTGTTTTTCCTGGGATTTCTATTGTTGCCAAGAACTGTCAAGTTTAGTCACCATGAGCGACGCAGCGTCCATCGCATCTGTGGATTTAGATTTTGAAGCAGAGAAGCTGGAAAGTTACACTGTAAAACTGCTGAAGCACTTCTGCAGGAAATTTAAAGTTGCTACTAGAGGTCTCACCAAGAAGGATGAGTACCAAAAGGCGCTGAGGGCCTGGGTAGAAGCAAGAAATACCCCTGAGCCTGTGGAAGAGCAGGTGGAGGGGGCTGAAGATGCAGAAAGGCAGCCAGGTGGGCCAGTGGAGCCAGAGGGGAGGAGAGCACCTTCCCCAGCAGGCAGCAGTGTTTCTTCCAAGGGCCAGTCCCCAGGAGAGCTGTAGGACAGGGAGAGAAGTAGGGTGCATGAAATGGAGCTGACCAAGCTTAAGATGGGTGGGCAGTTGGAATTGGAAATGAAGAAATTGGCCCTAGAGGAAAAGAGGATGCAAATGGAGCATGAGAGGAGTTTGAGGGAGTTGGAGTTGAAAGCTAGGAGCTTAGAGATTACTCCCTCTGGTGGCAGCACACCGTCCATGCCTATTGAAGCACGAGTGTATATACCTAAAGATGTGGTGAAAGAATTTTATAAAAATGATGATATTGGTCAGTGGTTCAAGGCCTAAGAGGTAGCTATGTCCTCCCACCGGGTCCCTGAGAAGGATTGGGCAGCGGGGTTGTGGGGACGGTTCCTTAGTGAGGGGCGGGATACCTTGTTAGACTTGCCCTCTGAAGTCCGCAATGAAGGAAGCATTGATGTCTAGGTATGGGTTGACTCCTGAACTGTATAGGCAGAGGTTTAGAAATTGCAAAAAGTTGGAGTCCAGTACTTGGGTGGAATATGTGACTTTTTTTTACAGAGCATTGGATGGTTGGGTGAAGAGTAGCAAAGTGAATGATTTTGACGCGCTCTTTGATTTGATTGCATGGGAGCACTTGTCAGGAAATTGTTTTCCAGAGCTACGCCAGCACCTTCTTGATAGTAGGCTGACTAACCCTAGGAAGCTTGCTGAGGAGGCGGACCGCTGGGTGAGCACCCGGGTCCACAAGGATCACGTGGGAGACTCTGCCAAAGGTGGGCAGGGTCCCCAGCAGAGGAGTGGTGGGGACAAGGGTAAACAGAAGGAGTTCCAGAAAGGGCCCCAAAGTAATTCCCAAGGGAACCACGGGAAAGGTTCCCAGCCTCCCCCGGAGAAGAAGCCAGGGGCACCGACAGATAAGCCTGTTCACAGGGGGCCCAGGACTTGCTTTAAGTGTGGTCAAGTGGGCCACTGCTCCTATGATTCTAAGTGTCCCTTGTATGGAAAGACAGCACCCACTGGTGCACCACCCCGGCAGGTGGCTAGTGTAGCCCTGGGGGAGGAGTTGGGTGCCCAAGGTGGGTGGGGTCCCGTAGCGATGTCCTTGGTCTCTTAAGGAGACAGTGAGATGGTCCCCAGGACGCAACTGCCTGATAACACTAAGAAATACAGGCAGTGGGTGACCATCAATGGCCAAAGGGTGGAGGCTCTGAGAGACACCGGAGCCAGTGTGACAGCTGGCAGTTGTCGGCTGGTGTCTGAAGAGCAGGTTATCCCGAATGCATTCTGCCCAGTAGTTGCCGCGGACAACTCAGAGAGCCACTGCAGAGTGGCTCAGGTTCCCTTTGAGTGGGGGGGGGGTCTCTGGTACCTTTCAGGTAGCTGTGAGGCCAGCCATGCCTGTAGACTGTCTGTTGTGCAATGATTTAGAAAGTTCCCCTTGGGCAGAGGTAGAGAGAAGGTCTCATCTAGAGATGTTGGGTCTGCCTGAGTGGGCGTGCGCGACCACTCGGTCTATGGCAGCCAGTAGAGGTGTTCAAGAGGACCTGGAGCCTGAGAGGGGGGCCCAGGTGCCTGCCTTGAAGAGAAGAGGCAGGGGGCACGGGAAACCGGCCCCCGTAGTTCCCATGGTCCAGGAGGAAGCAGAACCTGAGGGGATGCTCTGGAACCTACAGGGGAGCAAGTGGCCGAACTGGGGGACCTGCCTGAGCTGACCCATTGGCAGCAAGAAGGAGGACCCTCCAGGGAGGAGTTCTGCGAGGAGCAGAACAAGTGCCCTTCTCTTGTGGGTTTGCGGCAACAGGCCACAAACCAGGCAGCAGGTGATCAGTCTGGATCACATTGGATCTACTGGGAGAATGGTCTCCTGTATAGCGAGCCTAAGGTTGCTGAGCCTGGGTCAGCCCATGTGCTGGTGGTACCCCACCGCTTCAGAGCCTTCCTACTGGGTTTGGCTCATGATGTGCCTTTAGCAGGACATCTGGGGCAGGGCAAGACCTTTGAAAGGCTTGTCACCCACTTTTATTGGCCCCAGATGTGCAAGAGTTCAGACACTCATTGCAGGACATGTCAGACTTGCCAGGCAAGTGGAAAAAGTGGGAGGAAGCACAAGGCTCCCCTCCAGCCTTTCCCTGTGGTCAGCACCCCCTTTGAACGGGTGGGTATTGACATTGTGGGGCCACTGGACCCCAAGACAGCCATGGGCAACAGGTTCATCCTGGTCTTGGTTGACCATGCCACCCGGTCCCCGGAAGCCATCCCTCTTCGGACAGTGACGGCCCCCGTGGTGGGACGTGCACTGATGGGGATTTTCTCCCGCGTGGGGTTCCCCAAGGAGGTGGTGTCTGACCGTGGTACAAACTTCATTTCCAAGTATATCTGAAGTCCCTGTGGCAGGAGTGCGGTGTAACATACAAGTTCACCACTCCTTACCACCCCCAAGGTAATGGGCTGGTTGAGAGATTCAACCGGACCCTGAAGGGCATGATTATGGGTCTGGAAGAACCCATGAGGCGTAAGTGGGACGTCCTCTTGCCATGCCTTTTGTTTGCTTACCGTGAGGTGCCACAGAAGTCCTTAGGGTTCAGCCCCTTTGAACTGCTCTATGGTCACCCGGTAAGAGGACCTCTGAGTCGGGTGAAAGAACGCTGGGAGAAAGCTCCCAGTAAACCTTCCCAGGATGTATTTAGCTACATGCTGGCCTTTAGAAACCAGAGTAGGCGATTCAGACAACTCGCTGAGGTGAATCTGGAAGCCAGCCAGGAGGAGATGAAATGGTGGTATGATCAGAATGCCACTCTGATCGAGTTTCAGCCTGGGCAGAAAGTGTGGGTCATGGCCCCCGTGGAAACTTGCGTGCTCCAGGATAAGTGGACCGGACCATTTGAGGTGGTGGAGCGCAAGAGTCAGGTCACCTACCTGGTGGACTTGCGATCTCCCAGGAACCCTTTGCGGGTCCTACATGTCAACCGCCTAAAGCCCCATTTTGAGAGGTCCGAAGTGGGCATGCTCCTAGCAACAGATGATGGAATGGAAGAGGAGACAGAACCTCTTCCTGACCTCCTGTCTGCAACAGAGCAAGATGGGTCAGTGGAGGGTGTGAACCGCTCTAACTCCCTGACACCTGAGCAGCGGGAAGACTGTCGCCAACTGTTGGGACAGTTTCCTGACCTGTTTTCCCTGACTCCTAGTGTCACTGATTGGTGCGTCCATGATGTGGACACTGGGGACAGTCCCCCTGTCAAGCACAAGGCTTACAGAGTGGCTGACAGGGTGAGAGCTTGCATCAAGGAGGAGGTCTCCAAGATGTTTGCATTGGGGTTGATTGAGTCCTCTCACAGCCCTTGGACCAGCCCAGTGGTCTTGGTCCCAAAGGCTGCCGCGCCTGGTGCCACTCCCGAACTCCGGTTCTGTGTGGACTACCGAGGACTCAATTCAGTCACCAGGACCTACGCGCACCCCATCCCCAGAGCTGATGAGCTCATTGATCGGTTAGGGGCTGCCCGGTACCTCAGCATGTTTGACTTAACGTCTGGGTACTGGCAGATCACCTTGACTGATGGGGACAAAGAGAGGTCAGCATTCTCCACACCAGATGGGCACTACCAATTCCGGGTTATGCCCTTTGGGATGAAGAATGCCCCTGCCACCTTTCAGAGGTTGGTCAACCAGGTGTTGGTTGGACTGGAAGATTTCAGTGCCGCCTACCTGGATGACATTGCAGTGTTCAGCGCCAGTTGGGAAAAACATCTGCGCCACCTCTGGGAAGTGTTGATGGCGCTGCGGAGGGCAGGCCTCACGATCAAGGCGAGTAAGTGCCAGATCGGGCAGGGTTCCGTGGTGTACTTGGGACACAGGTTGGGAGCGGCCAGGTGGCGCCCCTACAGCCCAAGATTGATACCATTCTGGCTTGGGAACCCCCCAAGACACAGACAGAGGTGAGAGCCTTTCTAGGACTCACCGGGTATTACAGGAGATTTGTCAAGGGGCATGGCAGCATTGTTGCACCCTTGACAGAGCTGACTTCCAGGAAGCAGCCCAAGAGAGTGATTTGGACTGACACCTGTCAGAGAGCTTTTGACGCCTTGAAGACTGCCATGTGCACGGCCCCCGTGCTTCAGGCGCCCAACTTCTCAAAAGAATTTGTTGTTCAAACAGACGCTTCAGAGCATGGTGTAGGGGCTGTTCTGGCACAGTTAAATGAGGAGGGCCTAGACCAACCTGTAGCCTTCATCAGTAGGAGGTTACTTCCACGGGAACAGAGGTGGAGTGCTATTGAGTGTGAGGCATTTGCTGTGGTCTGGGCGCTGAAGAAGTTGAGACCATACCTGTTTGGGACTCACTTCCGGGTTCAGACAGACCACAGGCCCCTCAGATGGTTGATGCAGATGAGGGGTGAGAATCCAAAGCTGTTGAGGTGGTCCATTTCCCTACAGGGGATGGACTTTACGGTGGAACACTGCCCTGGTACAGAACACGCCAATGCTGATGGTCTGTCCAGATTTTTCCGCCTCAGTGATGAGAACTCCCAGGAGGTAGGGTAGTTCTCCCCACATTTCAGCTGAAGGGGACACGTGTTAGACCTGGTACCATTGGCGTGCGTCTCCCTTCCATTTTTTCGCTATGCCTCCTCTGTTGTTGACATGTTTTTGCTGGGTTAGATGCTTTGGGCACTTTGCCACTGCTAATCAGCGCCAAAGTGCAAGTGCTCCCTATGATAAATTGATGTGTGGATTAGTGATTCCATGATTGGCTTATTTGATTTACTGTTAGACCCTAGTACAGTGCACTGCGTGTGCCCAGGGCCTGTAAATCAAATGCTGCTGGTGGGCTTGCAGCACTGGTTGTGCCACCCACCGGAGCAGCTTGGAAAGCGTGTCTCAGGCCTGCCATTGCAGAGCCTGTGTGCAGTCTGGTACTGCCATGTCGACTTGGTAAGTGCACCCACTTACCAGTCCCCAAACCTTCCCTTTTCTGCATGTTAGTCACCCCTAAAGTAGGCCTGCGGGCAGGGTGCATTGTATGTAAGAGGTAGGACATGCCCTGATGTGTGTGCATTGTCCTGATAGTGAATTACAGCCAATTTCGTTTTTCACTATTGCAAGGCTACCTGTCCCCATAGGCCAGAATGGGCAGTTTGATTATAACATCTAATAATCCTAACTGACCCAGGGAACATGGTAGAAAAACGAATTTAGTATGCCTGAACTCAGGGTGATAAAATACATCTTTTAGTGAAGTTGGTTTTAACATTCTGTGTTTGAAAATACCACTTTTAGAAAGTAGGTATTTTCTTGCCTAACCATCCAGCCTGCCTCTGCTAGGTTGTGTATTGTATGTCTGGTTCAGTGGGTGACAGGGGCTGGGGGGCTCCAGGAGACAGGGTGAGACAGCCCAGGGCTGAATAGACCTATCTGCATGAGGAGTGGTGGGAGGAGTAGCACCTGGGCTGAATAGGGCTGTGCCTGCCTTCCACAATGCTGGCTCCACCTCCTGTGGTGTGTCTGATGACCCTGGCCCACACTGACAAAGGAAGAAGGTGTGCACTGGCAGAATGCACCCAGAACTGGTTTGGACTAGGTACAGGACCCTCTGCCTTCAGAGGACAAAGGATTTGCTAGTATAAATATTAGGGCCCAGACCCCAAAACTTTAGATCACTTCTGGGAATCAAGACAAACCTTTGCTGAGGAGAAGAACCAGGAAGCTGAAGGAGGAGACTACCCCTATGCTGCGTGTTGTTGGGGTTGGCCTGCAGTGGTTACTTTATTGCCAAAGAAAGGAGAAAAGGACTGAGTGTGCTTTCATCATCTTGAGGAAGATCTCCAAGGGCTTGAAGATTGAGCTTGCCTCCTGCCTGAAGTCTCAGGGATACAAGACTTCACCCCCAGCTCCCCTCCTGAATTCCCTTGCTGGGAATTGAAGTGCCTACTGCTGTTGGGCCTTCTGAGAGACTGCGTGTCGCTGGGAGCTGGAAGCGCGACACACGAAGAGGAAGCGTGTCGCCGCCGCAGCAGTGTTGCCGCATCGCGGAGTAAGCGTGCTGCCACTGCCGCTGTCGCCATCGCATCACCGAAGCGCCTCGCATCACCGGAGAAGCGTGCCGCCGCCACAGAGGATGCCGGCGCATCACCGGAGAAGCGTGTTGCAGGGCCTGTTGCGGCTCAGAAGATCGCCGAGTCGCCGCACGGCCGTCGGGCGTGCACGCATCCCGTCTACGTTGTCGCACCGTAAGCAAGACGCCATTTTCTCGCATCGCACCGGATCGTCATCGAAGCGCCATCTCGACGCATCATAACGGAGCCACAGTAAGAAACCGACGCATCCTCCTTTCTGCGTGTAAGGAATCGAAGCATCACCTTCCCTGCGACCCTTTTGTTTGTTTTGCGTTACGCATCCAAAGGTACATTGAGAGCAAAGTGTTGCATTTAGCATCTTTATTGAACTGAACTATTTTCTACCATTTGACAGTCATATTTTTCGTATTATATTGTGGATTTTTGTCGTTTGGGTCTTGTGTTAAGTCTATATAAAAATACTTATTTTTATACTACAACCTGTGTGGTGTCCATCTGTAGTGTTGTCACTGGGTTACTGTATGTGTTCACAAATGCTTTACACACTGCCTCTGAGATAAGCCTGCCTGCTCGTGCCAAGCTACCAAGGGGGTGAGCAGGGGTTATTTTAGTAGTGTATCCCCCTTACCCTGACTAGAAGCAAGGGTCCCTATTTGGACAAAGGTACCTACCTCTGCCAACTAGAGACCCCCAGTTCTAACAAAGACCAAAAACTACACTTCTGGACTTTTTTTACGCAGTGTCACTGGAGTGAGGCCAACAGGCTCACTCACCTTTTTAAAAATTCCACTGTGTCCTTAACTCACCCTTGGCCTACATCAGGTGGATTTGTAGTGCTGCATAGCTCAGGAGTGGTGACTCTGAGTTAGTTGTGTGTGTACCTGGGAAGGGTACAGTACAAGGATGGAGCAGTACTGTGCAGTACATGGGTGGTTAATTCATGTGCTGAGTGTATGTATGCCTGAGAGGAAAACAGTACGTGAGAGATGTAGTGCTCTGCAGTGCGTGCGCAGGGACTGCATATGCTGGGTGTATGTGTGCCTGCATGAAGTACAATACATGAAGGGTAAAAAGATATGCAGCGTACACAGAGTAAGTGTGTGTGCTGGCAGTGCAATTGTTTCAAACTAACACAACCGGGTTAAAGATAGAAAAGTTTCAGTGCAGACTGAGTGTTTGTGCTTGATGCATGGGTACATGTGAGGATACACTGTATAGAGGTATTAGTGCTGAACAAAAAGTGTGCTATGACAGTACACCAAGTGAGTGAGCCTGCAATGTTACATTATATGGAGGACTCTGGGTTCTATTTTGGGAAGCCCAGGTCTGCCTGCACATATCACTGGTGCTGACATCCAGGTATAGACTCTAGTCACTCCCATGAATTATGTTTTGTACAATCAGCGTTGGAGTCGTTCCTGCTGTGATAGACCTTTTTCATGAAGGAAGTTAAAAAGGAGACGTGCCCTATTTAATAGAAGCAGAACCCCAACATAAAACTTCGAAGACCCAGACCCTAAATCACATTTGGTGTCTGGAAAAGGACTATATAAGAAGGGAAGGTTGAGTCCCCAAAATGTTGTGATCTGCCAAGCAGTCAGACAGGTTGTGTGAGAACGGGAAGTTTGACCAGGCCTGGCGGCAAAAGGCCTGCTAGTCTCCCTGCTGGGTGAGGGGACATCACCCAGGACACCAAGATCACCAGCCCTGGAGCCTGGAACACCATAATTTGCCTGCTTGCCAAGACCAATGTGCCATGTGAGGGAGAGGAGAGGGTTAGAGGGAAAGAGGTCCAGTGGGGAGACTGGCACAAGGTTTCCCTGAGCAAGGTGTGAGGCTGTGCACCAATCGGTCCTTTGTCTGTGTGCAGTATAGCCTCTGCGACTCTCGTATTCCAGGAGAGGACCTCATTGTTCTGGGCCATATCAAAAGCACTGAGCCGGAAGCACCAAGCTGTACCTCCCTGTTGCGGTGACCCTGTATGCCAGAGGTGGTCACCGGTGAACCGAGTGTGGGCCAGGTGTGCAGGACCTGTGACTGCCAAGATCGGCAACCCTGTACGTCAGGAGGGGCCACCGTAGTGAGGGCGATCGCCTACGGAAAGTCTGCTCCCTGATCATTAGTACCGCGACAACCCAGTATGCCAGGAAGTGCAACTGGTTCCTTTTGGCCTTGAGTTTGGGCCATTGCCCCAGACCGAAGAAGAACTGCTGAAATCAGCGATCGAGACTGCATGCTGTGATCTGCACCTGACGAAGTCCCTAAGGTTCACCGAGATGCCGCTGAGGGTGTCACACCCTCGTTGGAGCTCCGGACGAGAGCCAGAGGATCACACCAGCATCCCCCACCCCCTCTGCTATGGGGAAAAATAACTTACTGATTGTATCCGCTGAGTGGGAGCAGTTACGATCACTGGAAACAAACTGGCAGTGCTGCTTGACTGGAAGAGCCTGCGCCACTGTGTGCTGACGTGTCCATCACTAGTGGCCCAACTTTGCCATACAGGATATGGACTTAGAAGTGCCCGAGGGGAGGGCTCTTGCTGCATAGCTAAAGACTGCCATACTGCCGGAGCGGGTAAGACTGAAACCGGGCCTTTGGGGCCCCTGGGAATGTGCTGCTAACAGTCTGGTGCATCACAGACACCTTTGACTAGGTTTCGAAATGGTCAGAAGGGAGAACTCTTGAGTACAGCCTAATAGATTGCATTCCATGATACGGCCAACAGTGAATGGGGAATAACCCTGAACACTTTACATGAAGGAGGGTGTGATAGGGTTCTGCCTGACAACTACAGGAGCCCCGGCCTTAAGGGGGATTGTGTTATTGCATGTGAATGTTGCATCTTTTTACATGCGTAGAATTAGAAATAAAATACTACTTTTTCTTATAAAAGCAAAGTATTTGGCTGGACTTTGATTTATTGTTCATACTGCTTGCATTTTGAGTTATGAGTCATGTTCACTGACCTTTATCAACATCCCCCTCTAGGGAGCCTTGACTGCTCGACCACAGCTACCACTGAGAGTCAAGTGCAAAAAGAGTCCGTGGCCCAGTTGAGTGGGATCCATAGTGGGTCAGGACCCGGGACGTCAGGAGTAAGTAGCCTTAACCACCATGGTTGGGCCCCGTAATAGTAGAGTGACAAATGAGTCAGCACATTCAATTATACTTGTATTTTAATTGTATTGCATCTTATCAACGCTTAGTACCCCTGATGAGGCATTGAAGTGCCACCCATTGACTCATTTTCACATTCACCTGTAGACACACTAAATCTCACCAGTCAAGAAAGAAGCACTTATATACCTATGAAATATCAGACCTATTGGCTCTGCCAATGTTTGTTATATCTAGTTGGACCAAGAGAATGCAAAGATTCCTTCTGAATTTGCAACTGCAAGTGCTGTACCTACATATAAAGCTGGGCCTCTCAGAATGTGCATTAAAATACAGCAAGACACACCTCTTCTCTGCTCCGTGCCCACTGGCCTGATCAACGCACTGTTTCATTTATGTTCTCTGTGCCTTTCCAGACTAGAAATGCCTGCACAGCTCATTAAGCGTTTAAAAAAAAAATAGAAACATGCTAGATTTCATAGTTGCTCAATGATTTTGAGTGACCACCCTTTTAAAATCTTTGTTGAGTTGAATGTGTTTGGTTTGGATAAGCAATTTTCCACCCCAACAATTTGAAGACGCAAATAGGAGGAGTGCTAAAGACTGATTCACAGGAAAAGTAATTGTCACAAGGGTAGACCTGAAATAAAGTGGTAAAAGACACACAATTGATGGACGGAATGCAGAACAAATCAAAACATTCACCCCCAGTCAAGAGATCTGGGTTAAATCCATCATTCTTTTGCTCACAATGCCACCCCAGTTTAGACCTGGCCATATGCAAATCAGTCTTGACCCTGTGCCTCATGGGAGCAGTCCAGCCCGAACTGCCAAGCCAGGTACTCCCTGGACCGGAAACAGGCATCCTAGGACCGGTTTCGGGGTTCCACCCCTCTTCAGCCAGGATAGCTTGACTCCAGTGGCACAGTGAGGCAAGGACCCACGTCTGGGCATACCTGGCGCACTTAGGGCGAGAAAGCAAAAGACCCACAATTGATGGACGGAATGCAGAACAAATCAAAACATTCACCCTCAGTCAAGAGATCTGGGTTAAATCCATCATTCTTTTGCTCACCATGCCACCCCAGTTTAGACCTGGCCATTTGCAAATCAGTCTTGACCCTGTGCCTCATGGGAACAGTCCAGCCCGAACTGCCAAGCCAGGTCCTCCCTGGACCGGAAACAAGCATCCTAGGACCGGTTTCGGGGTTTCACCCCTCTTCAGCCAGGATAGCTTGACTCCAGTGGCACAGTGAGCCCAGGACCCACGTCTGGGCATACCTGGCGCACTTAGGGCGAGAATGCAAAAGACACACAATTGATGGACGGAATGCAGAACAAATCAAAACATTCACCCCCAGTCAAGAGATCTGGGTTAAATCCATCATTCTTTTGCTCACCATGCCACCTCAGTTTAGACCTGGCCATATGCAAATCAGTCTTGACCCTGTGCCTCATGGGAACAGTCCAGCCCGAACTGCCAAGCCAGGTCCTCCCTGGACCGGAACCAAGCATCCTAGGACCTGTTTCGGGGTTCCACCCCTCTTCAGCCAGGATAGCTTGACTCCAGTGGCACAGTGAGCCCAGGACCCACGTCTGGGCATACCTGGCGCACTTAGGGCGAGAAAGCAAAAGACACACAATTGATGGACGGAATGCAGAACAAATCAAAACATTCGCCCCCAGTCAAGAGATCTGGGTTAAATCCATCATTCTTTTGCTCACCATGCCACCCCAGTTTAGACCTGGGCATATGCAAATCAGTCTTGACCCTGTGCCTCATGGAAACAGTCCAGCCCGAACTGCCAAGCCAGGTCATCCCTGGACTGGAAACAAGCATCCTAGGACCGGTTTCGGGGTTTCACCCCTCTTCAGCCAGGATAGCTTGACTCCAGTGGCACAGTGAGCCCAGGACCCACGTCTGGGCATACCTGGCGCACTTAGGGCGAGAAAGCAAAAGACACACAATTGATGGACGGAATGCAGAACAAATCAAAACATTTACCCTCAGTCAAGAGATCTGGGTTAAATCCATCATTCTTTTGCTCACCATGCCACCCCAGTTTAGACCTGGCCATATACAAATCAGTCTTGACCCTGTGCCTTGAGCGCAGGGTCAAGACTGATTTGCATATGGCTGGGTCCAAACTGGAATGGCATGGTGAGCAAAATAACGATGGATTTAGGTCCAGATCTCTGTACTGGGGTGAATGTATGACATTGTTCTGCATTCTGTCCATCAATTGTTGTTTTTGCATTTGTCACCCCGAGTGGGACTGCTATGCCCAGACGTGGGTCCCGTATTCTCCATGCCACTGGAGTCAAGCTATCCTGGCTGATGAGGGCTGAAAACCCGAAACCGGTCCTAGGATGCTTGTTTCCAATCCAGGGAGGACCTGGCCTGGCAGTTCGGGCTGGACTGTTCCCATTGGGCGCAGAGTCAAGACTGATTTGCATATGGCTGGGTCCAAACTGGAATGGCATGGTGAGCAAAATAACGATGGATTTAGGCCCAGATCTCTGTACTGGGGTGAATGTACGACATTGTTCTGCATTCTGTCCATCAATTGTTGTTTTTGCATTTGTCACCCCGAGTGGGACGGGTATGCCCAGACGTGGGTCCCGTGCTCTCCATGCCACTGGAGTCAAGCTATCCTGGCTGATGAGGGCTGAAAGCCCGAAACCGGTCCTAGGATGCTTGTTTCCAGTCCAGGGAGGACCTGGCCTGGCAGTTCGGGCTGGACTGTTCCCATTGGGCGCAGGGTCAAGACTGATTTGCATATGGCTGGGTCCAAACTGGAATGGCATGGTGAGCAAAATAACGATGGATTTAGGCCCAGATCTCTGTACTGGGGTGAATGTACGACATTGTTAGCATTCTGTCCATCAATTGTTGTTTTTGCATTTGAAATAAAGTGGTGACATCATTGCAACGAAGGAGCCAAGTTAGAGTTTGAAAAATCAAGCAGCACTAATCAGTATCAAAGAATTAAGATCTTTCCCCACACCCGAACTAGAGCATTCTCCTCATCTGCATGATGAATGCTGGAAAATAATGTTGGCGTCGCTCCGTACATAGGACACTGCTGAGAACATGATTCCATTATTTCAGAACCTATGGAATTCTATATCAGGACCAGAGGCTCAGATCATTCTTAACTCTTCGATTTCTTCTGCTCTGCAGCCTTAAAAACACATTTTTAATTCAAAGACTACAAATCCCATTAGTATTTGCAACAAATCAACAGTATAACCATAGAATATGTCCTATATAAGAAACATCAGGAAACAGCACTTCCTCTTTCTTCGCTGCTCAGCAGCCAGATAAGTTTCTTATGCTTAATCTTGTTTATTGGTTTACTCTGTATGCCTTGCTACTGTTGTAATGTGAGTGTTTTAAACAGTAAATGCTACCGCCAAAACCGTGTTTATTGGCTTTGGCCAGTTCCTCCTCAATAGGGAACATTCAGACGATCGGGCCCATGAGGCCTACATCTAGGAAGTGCGGCCACACAATACTGCTGGGCCTTCCTGCCCTGGTCCGACGGATCTCACTCTGCTAAATGAGTGAGACCCGCGGTACAATAGTAGTGGCGGCCGCTCCATTAGGGCATTGGAGCGCCATCCCACTGCTTTCTCGCAGTGCGAGAAGCAGAAAATAAAATGGCATTTTAAATACCATTTTATTTTCTGCTTCTCGCGCTGCGAGAAAGCAGAAGGCAGGGGTATGCCTGGTTGAGGGCGGGTGGGAGGGTATGCCTGGATGGGGGCGGGCGGGTCGGGGAGGAGTGGCTTGCACCACTCTGAGTGCTCTGTTTGGTCGGCCCTGGGGCCGACCAAAGCAGTCATGCGCACTCTACATTTTCTCTATGTAGAGAAAATGGCCTCCCTACAGGTGCCGGGCTGGGCGCTGCCCGGGACTCCCCACCAATCACAACACTGCCATTGCAGCATTATGATTGGCTTACAGGAGGGGAGGGAGCATGCCTGTTCCTGTTCAGGAGCAGCAGAGGTGGCGGGGGACCCGGCCCAGGAGCAGAGGCGGCGCAGACCCAGTCAGGTAAGTTTTCATTTTATTTTAACGTCCCCCCCCCCCCCCCCCCCACCCGAGTATTGCGAGCCGCGCGCTTTGCCTATTCGCTGCATGATGTTTGAACGTCTGCGTCACGTACTTGTGCTTCCCATTATTTGAGGTATTTTCCTAGAGCGGTCTTTTGTAAATTCACTTATTTCATTGTTTTTTTGAACCCCATTCACAGTGTAACACACCTCATATAAGCACATGCATTCGCGGCGCGCCCTCAACTCAGTGCGCATTTAGCATTGACCCATCACGCTCTTTAAACCGTGCACGTTTGTCACTGTTATTATAGATTAACTTTAACACGCCCGTTATGTATCTGCTGCATGTTTTTTATTGTATGTTAAGCACTCGTACCCATGCTTTTCTTTACTTTGAGGATTATATGTGGTTTTGCAGCGAATCGCATATTTCATTGCCTCTTAAGAACCCCGTCTGTGACACGCAGTGTTTATCAACCTCTATCGCGTTTACTTTTTCAGCGCGCTGTATTGCGATCTTCCTTTTGAGCACCATATAAGTTTTCATGTTGAGCCGTTGCTCCGCAACTTAGTATGCGCATGGAACACTTGGTTTTGTTATTATAATTTGCTCAGATATTCCCTTCACTTTATATTTTGTATACCGTTGTCTTTGAGCAACATAGCTCGGTTTGGCTTATAGTACCGGACCGGTTCGTCTTCAACTGACACTTGGTGATGGCGGCAGCTTCTTTTCTTTCACTTCTTTCACTCAACAATAACGGTTCCAGATCGTCCCTTTGTTATATGAGGTCTGACTGGGCTTTGAGAGACATTGTGACACCAGTCAATATACGGGCCCTTAAAATAACAGCCATTATTTATCAGCTCTAACATTCCATCTATCTTCATACAGAAGTTAAAACAAATATTCACCTATTAAGAAAAGTTGGAAGCCCCTGCCTCCTAATAACAAGCATTTGCAATGCATCGTCTCGCCTTTGGGACCTTATATGTATTTAGGAATGCAGCACATTAGCCTGGGTGCTGAAACATCTACTGTTGTTTAATATGGAGGGAAAGTGAGCACCAAACTGCGTGACACTCCAGGTATGGGAACACATGGAGAGAAATATTGCCTTTTAGCGGGAAATGGTATAGTCCAAAGCTATGTTTCTAATATAGAATCAGGGCCTTCTGTGGTCATATTACTTAAAATACAAGATTTGAAAACAATTTCTATGGACCAATGTCTGTGTGGGCAGAAGGACATGGAGGAGGTAGGTAGTATGGGTGGCAGGCAGTGTGTGGAAAGCTGGACACAGGAGACCTTAATAGCACTTAGCATGAATTGATGTACCTCACTAGTTTAATACCCAAATGTAGCAATAAGCAACAGAAAGGTGACCAGTCAACCTTTCCAAAAGGCTTTTTCCACTGTGCGGCAACACATGCTGCTGCGTTTTTAGTAACTTTTAAGCTAGAAACTTTTTTTGTGTGAAAATCTGCAGATTATGTAGCAGATGATGGATTATGTGGCAAATGCAGCAAAATGTACAAGTATGCGAAAATCGCCGCAACTGCACAATCGCATAACTCCAGTGGCCCTGAAATAGTTTAGGAATGCCGCTCGTGTCATGAGCACATGCTAAATTGGGATTTGATTATGGCCTATCTGGCCAGAAAAGTTTGCAAAAATGTTAGTGCAATAGATCGTGTTCTTTAATCTGCACTTATCAGATTTGTTGGGCAAGGAATAGTCTTGACGGTTTGCAGCGAAGGGGGAGTGGCACTCTTTTCTTAAGACACAGGGGAGGAAGGACCAGGTGTGCTGCACAACCCAGCATATAATGTACAGCAGAAACCAGATTGTTATGCAACATACATCAGCGATGGGTACCAAACTGAATTTACTCATGGAATTTCCCTGCTCCAGGTACACTACATCTGCCTAGCAGCTCTGGGTGCTCCTGTGGTTTCTGGATTGCTACTTTGCCCCCCATTGTATCAGCTTGCATACCTACATGTCAGGGTTATGTGACAATTTTAATAAGTTGGCAAAGATGAATTTATGTGTGCAGCATATGCGAGGCAGCTCTCATACAGACAACTGTAAAGCAGGCCACATTTCTATCTGCGTTGACTGAAGGGTGTCTCAAATCTTAGAACGGCCATAATGCTCTTATTACAGAAAGCTGCCAGGTGGAGTTTTTTTGTTTTTTTAAAATACAGCTTCATATCGCTTATTAATGCCCAAACCCTTGCGCCAGCACAAAAAGCAATTAATAAAAATAAACTAAAATTAACTCCACCACATGAACTCTTCCAAGACACGAGACAAAAGCTCCGGTTTTCACAGATGGCTGGCACCTGTCATTTTATGCTACTACAACAGGGCTGTGGTTGCCCATATTTGAAACATTTGCTAAGTGGCAAATCCAGACAGAGCTTGTAAGGCTACAAGCTGGTACAATTGCATTACAGAATATCACCAGCATCCACTGTTACGAAATGCTCGCGAAGTTTGCACCCACTACATTAAATGTATGAAGCCCGAAAGGTACACCGTTAGAGGTGCACGCGAGGTGTCAGTACAGCTGCTTCAGACGCTGGCTTGCAGTGGACAGTTATAATGTTCGCCAGATGAGCTCTGCTGCGGATTTGTGAAGCTGCCGTGACCTTTAACCTCGCCTGCTCCTGTAAGCATATAATCCCAGTATGCTGGCAAAAAAACTCTGCCAGGCACGGTAAAACAAATTGCTGACAGCAAGCACAACCAGTGTTCAGCTGGAAACACGCGTGCACGCAATAAGTCCGCATGACAGTTCAGACTCACAGTTGACAACAGCTGGTATGGCACACAAAGGCGCGTTTACATAAAATAACTGCGTAGTAAAATGATAGGGCAGAGACAATTACAACTAATTAAAACTCGTCTGTTTCGTTCACCGTCAATACGGCCAATAATTCCTTATTATATTATCGAGTTTTTAAGCGCCCAATGTATGTGCATGGAAATTAAATATATTTCCAAGCCAACTTCCGGCGGCTAGTAAATAGGGTGGAGGAACCTCCACATTTACGTTATAAGGGGCGGGCGGCCCTATTTTGAGACCAATTCAGTAATGCGACATGCCACGGGCCACATTTTCCTTCCATATTTATCAAACGAACATAACGAGTAAAACCTACGCTGTGGAACACACACGCATATGGTCTACAGCGCCGTATACCATTGGAATAATTTCGCGCCGAGGCCACCCGCTCCTTAATCAGAGTTCATCAGCCTTCCAAAACGCCATTTATATATGACTGTGCATTGAGGGTCAACTGCATCTCATCACTAAGTACGACAATCATTAAACATTGGATAAATTCCGTAATAAGGAGGTGTTGGGCGATAACACAGACTTTCTAAGGGATGTTCACAATTTTGTGGATAAAAACTAGAACTTAAGCGGCAGCCTGCGTGCCGGTGACTGCCTCAGCCCCGGCAGAGGCACACAAGGACCTCCTGGAGGTGGCCGAGTCGGTGTGATGGTCGTTAGATTCAGGGGCTTTAGTGGTACTTTGCTCCTGGATCTGTCTGCAGCTTTCGACACCGTCGACCACACCATGTTGGTGCAGAGATTGCAAGACACAGGTTTTGGGGGGAAGGTTTTGACCTGGCTGAAATCATACTTAAGCGGCCGTACCCAAAGAGTTGCTTTACAACCATTTGAATCAAAACCTAAAGCCCTATGGTGCGGCGTCCCTCAAGGCTCCGCGTTGAGTCCTTTACTTTTTAATTTGTACCTAGCCCCTCTTTTCTCTTTGATTGCCAACTGGGGTGTGAAGGCAATCTCCTACGCTGACGACACCCAGCTGGTTTTCCCTTTTCAGGAGCGAACGACAGAGGCTTTTATGAATTTTAAAGGTTGTTTGAGAGACATAGCCATATGGATGAATATAAACAAACTAAAACTCAATGCGGGAAAAACAGAGGTGCTGTTTTTCGGCAATGGCCCTGTGCCTGCTTCAGATCTGTGGTGGCCAGTAGAAATGGGCCCTCCGCCTTCTCCTAGCACGAGTATTAAAAATCTAGGGGTGAGATGGGAGGCGGATCTCTCTTTCTCGGCCCAAATCCAACAGGTCACCGCTTCGTGTTTTAGTAAAATGAGAAATCTTCGTAAATTTCTTCATTTTATGCCAGAAGATTGCCGTAAAGCCGTAGTCCATGCCACAGTGACATCCAGGCTGGATTACGCAAACGGCCTATATCTTGGCCTGCCTAAATATTCGATTAGACGTCTGCAGATGGTGCAGAATGCGGCTGCGAGAATAATTAGACGCATTCCTTTTCGACATCATGTCTCTCCGCATTTACAGGAACTACACTGGCTCCCGGTAGCCAAAAGAATTGAATTTAAGGCCTTGACTTTGGCCTATCGGGCTCTTCAGGGAAGATGTCCTAGCTATCTTAAACAAAGACTTGGCCGGTATAAGCAAAATCGCTCTCTGCGGTCAAACTCTCAGAATTTGCTCCACGCTCCCCGCTTTGTGAAAGCCCGTCTGGGCGGTAGGGCGCTCACAGTAAGAACGGCTAAATTGTGGAATGCCCTACCTGGGTTTCTCCGCCAAGCTAACACTGAGACCAGTTTTAGAAAAGCGCTGAAGACATGGCTCTTTAGCAACGATTAGGCCTGACTTCAGTGCCTAAACTTATGTGCACGCGCTGCTTGCTGCTAGAGCGCCGGGACACCTCTGTTTTTGAGGTAGCTGTTCGCGCTATATAAATTTCAGTATTATTATTATTATGTTGTTGGCACTGCTGCGCCCACGCTCCGCCGCTTCCCCTTCCTCCCGCTTCCTTCCCGCTTTCTCCCGCTATGTCGGGAGCCCCCTGCTCCACTCTGAGTCGCAGTGAACCGGCCGCATTCTCCCGGCTACTTTCAAAGTGAATGCGCATAGCGCGCTCACTCTAAGCAAACCACGTCCTAGGATACTGCCCTCAAGCTGTGCCCTTAAGAATTCCTGGGGCTACCTCCACCCTTGGTCAGGCAGTCCGCCTCACTTCCGGTTTTCGCGGCTCTCGGCAGCGGTTTCACCGGGCAAAACGGCGGGCAATGGGGGTAGGCTCCCGCTGTAGCAAGCACGCACCAACATGCGGGGTGGGCTCCCGCCACGACTCCAGGCAATGCAGGGAAATCCAGGCATCGCGCGCATCTTAATGCGCACTACTTTAAAAACACTCATTTGCAATGCAATAGAACTTGCATTTACGCGAGTCCTATTGCATTTTAAAAGGGAGTACGGGTGGGCAAAAAGGCACAAACGGGAGTGGGGGCGGGGGTGGAGTACCGAGAAGTCATGGACTGCGAAAGGGGAGGGGGTGAGCCACGGAACAAAATTGTGTTTACAGTAAAGGGGCCGAAAGCCATGGAAGGACACAATTGACAACATGGCCGTCAGTAGGAGGGACTAACAAGCCTAAAAACCAATGGGAAGGCTGCATTTAGAACCTAAGCCAATACAAAAGATGGGCGGAGAGTGGGCGGGAGCTTAAACTAAGCTTCCACGCTATAGTATATACTGCATTTCTCAACGAGACAGCGCAAGCGCTGCCTAGGCGAGACCTAAAAATGACAGTTCTTCTTTTCCCTCAAGCTCTAAGGCACCTCTAAACATTGAAATATTTTATTTTCAATCAATCAATCAATCAATCAATCATGTCACTTATAAAGCGCACTACATACCCGCGAGGGTCTCAAGGCGCTGGGGGAAGAGGGGGGTGGTGCTGCTACTGATCGAAGAGTGTAAAGATTTCCTGACACTGAATTTGCATGTGCTGCATAACTGCAGGGAGTCTGAGCTCGGATCCCAGGTGGGTGGGGAAGCAATTTTCAGCTAGATTTTCAAAAGCACGTCTTCTCGGTTTGCATATCCGTTTTTTCTCGAATCAGCTGTGAAATCCCTCATTATGTGTGTTCTTTTTACCGTGTTTTACTCTCCATATTATCACGCCCATGGCTGTCCAGTATAGGCTGGGGGGGGCTGGTTCCATGTCACATTTACAGGATAATCACTCATTAAATAAATCAGTCCCTTTCAGGTTAATTGTACAGTGGCTCACCATGGGTGCCTATGGCCACCTTATGTCACTTTCTTAAATTAGAGGTTTGAAGCGGGTGTGATGTCGCTACCATCACCATTCGCATTTAGGAAATGACACCAGTGGCTGGAGAGGTGTAGGGAAACAGAAAGCCAATTTTCCCTCTTTCCTTTTCGAGGCACTTTGCAAATAGTGTCTCATTTAGCAAAATAAAAAACACTTTTCTTTACTGGGACAAAGATAAAATTCATTCCAAAGGGAAAATATCCCTCGGTTTCAATCACCCCCCTTCTATTACCTGGCTCTAATATGTTCCTTGTTTGTTAGGAGAGCTGAGAACCAAGTGAAAAGTTTAATCTTAACTAAGTCTATGTCATTATCATATGAAATCTCTTTATTTATGTCATAACCACACTTTCAGAATTACTTTATTAACCTTCTTGCTTTCTCAAATATGCTGAAAAATGCACAATTTCCCCACTCTTTTTCAAAATTTTCTCGGGGGTTGGACCACCCGAACCACTCTTATGGCGGTTGGGCTTGCTCTCTATGCTCGCTTGCCATCGGGCACTCATCCTGAATGCTTACGTCTCACCACTTTCAAATGTCACCAGCCACCACTGTACAACATCCATTGGGAGGTGCATTTTCCTCCAAGCTTGTGGCAGCGTTCTTAAGCGCGTCTCTTAGATGAGCAGTGCGATTAACATCCCAGTAGGGGGAGTGGAGGGTGCGAGTCTCTCGGCAAGGAGGCGCACCCCTCTCTTTCACATTCCATGCATTCCTTGGTGGGTGTCTCGGTGCTATGACAGTTTCCCCTTCTGTTCTCATAGTGAAGGGCTGTCAGCTTAGTAAGCGCGTGGGACTCACCAAGGACTGCATTCCTTGCATTCCACAACAATCGCATAGCTCCAGATAATCGGTTCGACCGCAGAGCATTTCTTTACCCAAGGGCCAGTGTATTTAGAGGCCGTATTAACATAGAAATCATACACAAGCATTGGTTGATGCAAATTTAACCAGGCCAGTTAGGGAATGTTTGATCTTGTTTTTGCTTCATATTCCTGCATATTGACCTCTACCTTGCACCTGATCAGCCATGGCAGGTAGGTTTGATGACTATTGGGAGGCTGTTGAGGAGGAACAATCACTTCCCCCATTCCATGAGGAGCTAGTGGATGCCATAGATGCATCCCTAGAGAGGGCGATCTCTTCAGCTCTGTAACCACTGAGTCAGTGTATTATCAAGCTGACTGTGAGGTGCAGTGTTTTACCCCCAAATCGGGAAGGCCTGAGGCTTGAGCCTCCTTCTGGTGCATGGGGGGCCCCTAAGGGCAAAAACAAGGTCAGACCAAATGTGAATATTAGGGCGATCTCTACCTCGTCTGATGCCTTCAAGAGGCTGCGCCAGGACTTCCTAAAAAGGCGCTTGGATGCGCAGGAGGAACAGGATGATTCCCAGCCCGTTTGTACCCCCAAGGACAACCCCTGCCCCCATCAGGGGGCAGATGACAATACTGGGAATGACTCTGATAGCCCTGATACAGATTCAGGCAATGAACCAGGCCCCAGTAGATGCTGGCGTCTGACAGGTGGGGCTAAGAAACCCTGGCTGGAGGACTCAAGCATCCAAGACACCGTAGGGTTCAGGGCATGCTGAACCCAGAAGACATATATCACTGCGCAATGCTGAATGGGTTCCAGCGCCAAAGGTAGCGCGATATGTGGCAAGCCGCATCAGGAATCCCATGGACCAGGAGATCCGGGGACACCTACGGGCAGAGTGACCCAGGTCCTCGTTGGCCAGTAAGGTGGCAAGTACCCCAGACATCGACGCCAGAATGGTGACATTTATCACCCAGTTTGTCAAAGACCTTAAGAAGGGCCTGGCCCGTTCCTGGCGCTCCTGTCAGGATAAGGTCTTAGATGTTTGGGACTGCTTACCAAAAAACTGAATATGGCGGAAGATGCCAGGGAGTCAGGACATATGATCGACCCCTCGATTCTATCTGGTTGGGCTCAGAGGGCCCTATGTTTCTTAGGTAGTGTGAATTGCACATTATTGACGGAGTGCCGTCAATCCTTACTAATTAAAATTGAACCTAAGTTGGGTGAATTGGCCACCACTGAAGCCGGCTCATGGCAAATGGGGGTCTCTTCAGAGAACCTTTTATTGAGGTGTTGTCACACTTTGTTAATACCTTCTCATCCTTGGACAAGGCCAAGCAGTCTATCAAGAAGGTCTTCAGCCAACACATTTTTGGAAGGGCCGGGAGAGGTAGGGGGTAAACCTCAAAAGAAGCGCTCTATCCAGTGGAAAGACCACAAGATAGTCAGAGGGTTCCACCCCTCGAGAGGTCAAGGTAGAGGATGGGGCAGCAAAGGAAACCAGCAACATGCCAGATGCCACCACCTGTAAGTGATATCCATTTTTCCCTACCAGGGGTTGGGGACTGATTGAAATGGTTCAGCCACAAATGGGCACTCATAACAGGGGACGCATGGGTGCTTCAAACCGTGAGGGGCTTTCACGTAGAATTCAAAAGTATACCATGCCAACACTCCCAACCCCGCCCTTTAGTCTTTCCACAAGAAGAGACACAGGTGGTAAAGAGAGACGTCAGAGACCTTGATGGAGCAAGGACTCACAAATGAGACTTGCTCGGATGCAATCTTCTTAAAGTACTAATGTATTAAGTTGTATTGTTAAAACTAACCATTGCACACACAAACACAACTAGAAGGAAGCTTGCTTATGTGTCTTTACTAACAAGTAACGCTTGTCTATTCTAAAATGGCCGCTAAAGCGCGGGAACTCTATTGCGCATGTCTCAACCATGTCACGTGGTGTGACGTCTTTCTTTGCTTGGTGGGAAAACTTTGCTTCTGCGCAGTGTGATTTAAAATGGCTGCTATATGTTCTCACATGCTACCGCTTGCTCTTATGTTTTGTTTGAACTGTAATATTTTAACGCTATTAATGCAGGAATAAGTTTATAAGTAAATGGGAATAGAATAGACAGAGTGGGTATACAGTGAAACATTTTATTTGTGATTTTAATATTTTCTTCTTTGACTTTAATAGTTCGTAAATGTTGGGCCTGGGGTTGGTGAACTGAAAACTCGAATGACGTGGGTTCTGCGCATGCTCCTTGACAGACTGCCCAGAGTGGAAAGGATGAAGTCAACCTGGACGTCGTCCAAGGCCGTGACCTGATGGCCTATATTGTCACATCCTCGAATGTCCTCATAAAATTGTAACATTGTACATGAAAAAGCACAAACTTTGTCATGAGACGGGTGTGAAATAAAGCAAATGTATTGAATTTGAGGGCGGTATTTTAGAACAAAGAACCTTATGAAATAAAGTAAAATCAATATGGTGTGAGGATCAACCCCTGTCCAATCAGAAGTAGTGGTCCCATAAGTTAGCAACATTTAGGGGAGGTACATGGGAGTAGAAGGGTATAATAGATATAGAATTAGCAAATTGGTAGAGAGATCAGATCCGAGACCACTTCAAGCTACTTCTTCAAGCTTAAGCACAGCTGAAGGAGCAGAGAGGCTGATCGATTGCAGACTGAACCGCTGTCCAGAGAGGTCCTGAGGTGGGGGCGGCGGAATCCATTAGAAGGAAGACACGGGAGAATCAAGGAGAAGCGAAGTACCAGAGAGGGGAACGACGCAGGCGTCGTGGTAGAGAGGTCACCGGTCCTGTCCTGATCCGGGAGGAGTCTGTGCTCTTCATCCTTCCAGGGTCCTATCTTTCCAACTCCTTGGCCAAGGGGTTTGGTTCTCGCACTTAGGTAAATATAAATGCAAACCTTAGTTGAGCTGCTGTCTCTATCTTCTCTTTTCTAAGGGACCGTCATTAAGCAATAATTCATTGTTGTGCTTCCTCCTTGAAATTTGAGTTAAGTACTATGTGCCTTTGTAATTTACTCTGCTAAAATCTTTAGATAAACATTTTAAAACTTCTTGACTTTGTGATTATTTTAAAATTGTGAATTGTACGGAATGTCACTCATTTTAAATTTCCCAATTATCAAAGGGTCCATCGGTAAGTCATTACTCTTCAAAAGAAAGGTAATTGGTAGCAGGGATTTGATAAAGAGTACCAACTGACCCACCAGCGGAAATTGCTAGCGTAGTATGAATGTATGGGCCCAAGTGAGTATTTGGTGTATGAATGCTTGTTGCTAGTAACCCGCTGGATCAACCTTCTTGAAAAAGAGGCCATTACACAGTTGGTTCTTCACCCCAGGGTATTCGTGAGCAATATTTTTATGGTTGTGTAAAAGGACAAGGGGTTCAGACCAGTCATAAATCTTCAAGATTTCAATCGATGGGTGGTATACCATCATTTCAAAATGGGGGCAGCCACCTCCTAAGAGATGTCCTGTTGCCCATCGATTAGTTGTTACGGCTCAATCTGCGGGATTCCTACCTCACCATCCTGATTTTTCCTCCCTACAGGAGGTTTATGCAATTCGAGTGGGCCGGTCAGATTTTCGAATTCACTTACTGCTGTGGGCTTTATTCATCTCCTGTTAGGTTGTATATCTATTAGTTATGCCCTTCTTTGCTTTCTGTTCTTGTTGCTGGGCTGCGTCCCTGCATTCTATGTGTCATCCATGACAACACAATGCTCTATCTCTCCCAGCCTGACTTCTGGCAGTTGGATGATAGCTGCTGCCTGGGCTGGTGGTCTTTTCATTTACTCCTGAATAAACCTGCTTAATATTTCCTTATGGTCTCATGGACTTTTTAACACTGGTGACGAGTTGTGCCTGCGTGGGGACAGGAATTCCTTGACCATCAGTTTCCCCATCGAACCCATTTCTGTGCAGCAGCGTTTATTTGGATATGCTTTGTTATCTCCTTGGACTACGGAGATTCAGGTACTTTGTACATTACACTTGTACTAACTTATTTCCTAGCTTGGACGAGTTGGGAGAATTATTTCGCTTCTACTGTTGATTTACGAGGCTCAGCGGTTAAACTTTGAAAATCCCTAGGCCTGAAGCAACGGAAGTTTTCAAGTCGAACTACCAGTCAGTGGGCCTTGTGACGTCTCTTACCTGAGGCCTCTCTGTTGCTGTGCTGTTTCCTTGGCAACCAAGTGGAGCGTGCATTTCGCATCGAGCGCTTCTCCACTCTTCATTCTGGATTGCTTCATGAGGGCACGCTGAATTCTAGTTGTGCAGTTGCCGTGGGGTGTGGATCTCCTTCTGGCACTTGGTGGATCATCGCGTCTCTATGGTGCAGCTATTCCTGTTTACGTGCGCGGTGCATGCGCAGTGTACACCGCTCCTGTCTGACGTATGCGATACGCTCACAACCTCACAAGCTTGCCTCCTGCAAGGAGCGTGCGCAGTTGTATGCACACTTCCTTTTGTCTTGCGAGCATGCGCAGTGATGCGCACACTTCCTCTTAAGCTATCAGCATGCACGGTGATGCGCACACCTCCTTGGAAAATTAGAGCATGCACATTGTGTTTTTCTCACTAAGTTGCGCACCATTTCCTTGGATAATCGTTTCCTTCAGTGTGTCAGTGATACACTCAATTCTTCTGCATTTTCATCCAGTTGGGATTTGCGCGGTGATGAGCACACCATTTTTATAAGGTACTGTGTTTCTCCAGCGTGTCAGTGATGCGCTCACTTCTTTTGGAGCTCATTTTAGGTTTCGTAGAGTGTGCGGTGATGCGCTCACCTTTTTCACATGTTGGGACATTCATATATGGCATATAATAATTGGTACTTTGCTGTTATTTCTATTTACAATTGTTCTAATTCTTTGTTTTACATTTTCTATACCGAGTACTGAGCTATAGTCTCTGTATTATTGTGACCAGCTGGTACAAATTTTCTTTTCCTTTTGTTTCATGGTCTCTCTTTTCTCCTTACAAGCAGGCGCGGTGCGTCCATTTGGGCGTTGGAGCGTAGCCCCCCCGCCCGCAGCTCCCTCGGCGTCTTTGAACTTAAGTAAACTTAATCAGTTTACTTAAGTTCAAAGACGCCGAGGGAGAACTGACAATCATGTCAGTCAGCATGACGTCGGACCGCCCACCCCCTTCAGAGTCTGAAGGGGGTGGGCGGTCCGGCGTCATGTTGACTGACATGATTGTCAGACGGACCAGGGGCAACAGGCAGCAGCACAAGTGCGCATGAGTGGGGAAGGGCAGCGAATTTTCGCGCCGTGCGCAGTCATGCGCACTTGTGTTTGCACTGGCTTGCGCATGCCCATTAGGAGAGCAAGGGTTGAGCAAAGGCTCAAACCTCGGTCTCCTAATGGGCAGGCGGGCGAGTACTAACCGTGCCCTAAGCCAATCCAGCGCCAGGATTGGCTGAGAGGGGCTGTAGGCGCTAACGGACCCGAGGCAGCGCGGACGGCAGACCTGCTGCTCAGGTAGGATTAAGGATTTCTTTTATTTATTTTAAAACTTAACTCCCCCACCCCTGTGCGACACCCCTCCTCCCTCCCCCCCCACGAGCCGCGACTGGCATTGTGAATGCTGTCTTGTAATTGAAGGCAGAATGTAAAGCTTTTTGCATGCATATGTTTCACTCACACATAGAAAAATATGCAAACCAGGTCACATATAGTCATATATGTCTCATAGAAAAGCTAGCTTTTGATCTTGGCCGAGTGCTCTTTTTCAAATGGGCATGTTGAAGGCAATGTTGTTTTCAATTAATCTTGTGTTGACCTCAGACTAATGCAAACGACTTTCTACTGTCTGTGCGTGTCCCTCTTTTACCTCTTGCTTCCTCGGGGTGACATGGAGAGTCAATTATCTCAACGCGTTAAGATACTATCAGAATTTGGGAGCAGGATTTGAGCTGTTTGACTGGGCTCGTGGTTTCAATGTATACCAGAAGTGTTTTCTAACTTTCAGTGCCTGGATTTGATTTGAAATGTGAATACGTTTGTGATATTTAGGTAATTTTGATGGGTTGAACAAGCATCTTCGTAATATTTAGGATTATCTGTTCTATTATTTCGAATCTGGTTGAAATGGCATAAGCAAGTAACGTGAAATGAAGCTAATTATGGACAACTGTGAACGCGAAAACGTGAAAGTGCAAATTTATTTTAAACCCCAGTTGAGTGTGAAACACAATGTGGTGCATCTGTCGATAATTGGTACTACAAGGTTGAATTTCCTCATGTTTTTGAAGCTCCTATGCAACCCTATACGATGAGGTAGCATTATCAAAGCACGTTGGCAGCTGTTTCCATGAAACATCGTCACACACAGAAATAAATGTGTGATCAGTCATTGACTACGTCCCTCATTTACAAATGTGACCTTTCTCAGAAAAAGTCCTTTTTCCTACAGCGCGTCAGCATGCCTCTGGTGGATAATTGTCCATTTTCCAAATGTTCAAAAATAAAAGCGGCATTCGCTTCTCGAGAACCCGCTGTGCCTTAAGTCGTGCATTCTTGTCAGAAATAAATGACATTGATTTATCCTGCCAGGCTGGAGCGCTTACGCCGGGCACCTTCTCCAATCTAAAAGTGCCATCTCTATGTTTTCCTGAGGCGGTAGGAATGTCTGAACAGTGCAGATCTTACACGAGTTTGCAAACATGTACAGAAGAAATGATTCTATTCGTGCTTTTACGCAGTTCTGAAGTCTTGCTGGTTAGGCATTATTAATTCGTAAGATAATTTGCCGATAGGTGACGTTGCCCGTAGGTTCGGGCTGGATTGCCCCTTTTGGGCCAGGGCCAAGACTTATTTCCTTACGTTGGTCCCTTTGTAGTCTCAAGGTGAGCAAAAAGGAATGGAATTCGGAGCAGTGTAAGTGCAAGTGGCTGAGATCAAGTTAGGTATTCCAGCCACAATCTTTTTGTTTTTCTTGGTGGAAAAGGGCCATATTGTAGCCTTAACTAAATACCTGTTCTCTATTCTTCTATAAAACGGCAATGTAAAAAAACAATATGAAATGCACAATCAACATTCCTAGTCTGCTGCTTTTGCTGCTTATTAGTTTTCTTCTTTGTTACCATGTTTTTATGTCTGACGTTAGCCAAGACCTTTTGTTGATTTTGCTAAATGTGTATGTATATATATATATATATATATATATATATATATATATATATATATATATATATATATATATATAAATCAAATCAAATCAAAATACGCTTTATTCGATTTTTGATGCAATAAAAATCATAAAAGCACAGAAATATAAAAGAGTAAAGCACAAATTACACCATGATACAGAATATTAAAAAGCGATACATATCTATCCTCACAACCACGTACTATAACATTAGTCTAAAAGAGCACTTTACATTGTATTCCTAAACCTGATCACAGCTCTTAAAAAAGCAGAAATAGCTATAATAATTTGTTCATTTTCCAAAGATTGTAATCTTAAAAAGCAATTCTGCATTGTCTTAAGCCCCATTTTCTTAAAATTGATATTAAAAACTTTTTCCTCGGTAAAACATAATATTTACAAAACAGTGTACAGTGCATAGTCGATTGTGCAGAAGTATCATCACATGGACATAGGGGCAAATTTTTCGACCAATCGTTAATTTCTGGGAAGGTAATCAACCTGAAAAATGAACCACCTCGAAAACGGGTTAAAAGCATACGGCAAAAACTACTCTGTACCTTTACCAAGTACGGTTGTATTCCTAGGCAAATTGTCATCAGATGGTTCTCCATTACCGTTTGTTTCTCTCTTTCTATGCACCATCGTTTATCCGCTAGGTGGTTCAAATAGCACATTTTTATAATTTTTCTAGGTATCGTTTCCATACAGGCTGGGGAATCAAAATATTCTGGATGGCCAATCTCATACAACATTCTTTTTATATAACTAATCCATGGTATACTTGCCGCCTTATCTAATTTAATACAGTCTAAAATTACGTCTCTGTTAAAACCTGTTTCCACAGATGCCCATACCTTATGCCACAGTAGGAGGGGATTAATTTTAATTATATCCGTGATATAAGTAAGACCAAGTTCCCTATGGCAATTATATGTGGCAGTAGAACTAGGGACCGCCAGTAGATAGCGGATAAAAGCGTTTTCGCAGGAGTTGAATGTCTTGTGACTCTGCGATACCCCAAATACCTGCCCCATATGTCATGCGGTTGTAATGCATTTAGATTTATAAATATCAAGTAGCTCAGGGACTGGTCTGCAGCCTAGTTTTTTGAAAAATTCATAACCGCTCCTATTGCTCTTGAGAAGGTAAGCTTCCTTGCCTTAATGGCCGGTTTCCATGACCCCTTCCTATCAAAGTTAATTCCCAAGTAAGAGAATCTGTCCGTATTTTCAATTTTTTTATTATCAATAAAAATGTCACATTTTTACTCTTCTTAGTTCCACAGCTCATTGTATATGTCTTTGTGATGTTAACTTTTAAGCCCCTTTCTTTCATATATGAAACAAAATTAGTCACAGTTCTTTGTAATCCTATCCGCGTCCGCGCCATAATAACTGCGTCGTCCGCATACAATAAAATGGGAACAGGGGTATTTTGAATAATAGGATAATCTTGTCTATGGTCAATCAAAAATTGTCCTAAGCTATTAATATATAACGAAAAAAGAAAAGGGGCAAGTATACACCCTTGTCTCACCCCTTTTTTAATACAAAACTTAGTTGAACACTCCCCCTGTCTCCCATATCGCACCCTCGCCCCTATACACCAACTCCAGTTAACCATCCGTTTCTGGATACCAACACTCGGACTCGGGTTCTAATTTAAAAAACTCTTGAGTTTATTTTCTTTCTGGTGACGCGTTTTGCCTGTCTCAGCAGGCTTTCTCACACAATATATATCCTCAAACACTTCCGGCACAAACAGTCATCGAGCCAGACTCCGACACCGCCATTCCAGTGATTCAGTAAGCTTTTATTTTACAATTATCAGGGCTGTAACGCGTTTCGGCAGGGTCCCCTGCCTTGTTCACACAGCGAGCTGATTTACTGCAGTGACTTTTAAGTTAATGCAAAAAACGGTCTGTCACGTGATCTTGTAGACATAGACAACATACTTTTTAAATATTCATGCTATGTTTTACGTTTGACAGGTTTCATTATTTCTTTCATCATAATGCCTTCAATATTTACACACGTTTTAAATCACTTGCTGCACATTACAGGCTCCTCACCTACTCACTCTCATGCCACTCCCAGCCTGAGGAGAAAGGGCACCTCACGCAATCATCTTCCCTACAGCAGGTTCACATTTCATTAACTATTACATTCCCAGCAGTATGGAAAACCAACAGCAGTAGAACAGTAAAAACACAACAGAGGCTGCTAAACACAGCAGAAATGCACAACAGCAGTAATCACATTACATCCTAAGATGTCCGGTGTACTTAGCTCTCTGCGGAAAACATGGGGAATAACCTGCAGCTACTGATCTGTCCTGTTTGCTTCGACTTTTGTTTACCACCAACCTGTTGCTGGTGGTAATAATAATGGAATTACCATGCAGCAATGCAGCAAAGAAGTAATTCAACCAAACCGAAGACCAGCAGAAACGGTGAAATGTGCGGTAACAGGATTGCCACATATTTCAGTGAATCCAACTGTTGTATTTCTGCCTGCTGAAAAATGGACTAGGTGATGCGAGATGCTTTTGACACATCCAGGCATAATAATACCAGAAAAAATAATAGAAAAGTGTAAAATCGTTCAGAGAAGCACACATTGTATGCATGGGAGGCAGTGACCTGAATTCATCGCTTGAACGGTGTACAGTAGTTTAAAAGCATTTTGGAACAGGGGCTGCAGAGAGCAGAATTAAACGTTAGGGCAGCAGTTCAAAGCAACGTTTTGGAACGGGGTTGACAGATTTAAATTAAACTTTTAAACAGTGGACAGCAGTGTAAAAAACGTATGTCCTAATTTTTTTACACAGCTGTCCTCGGTATAAACGTGCGATTTACAAGCCCAGATATCTGCAGCACTTACAGGAAGTAAAACAAATGTAGCAGACATGGAACAATGCAGTGACTTAATTTAGACACGCTTCCTTTTCGTTCATTGGACATGGTAATCAAGAGAAATACATCTGTGAGGTACTCAGCAATGCATTGTATCTCGAAGTCTGTTATGAAGCTCTGTGGTAATACTGAATAAGCAGCTACCTATGTTATATGACACCTCTTTATTAATGTAATAACTGCACTTTCACAATTGCTTTATTAACCTTCCTGCTTTCTCAAATTTCCTTGAAAATGCTCCATTTGTCCACTCTTTTTTCAAAATTTTCTCGGGGGGAGAACCCCCCCGAAACCCCCTTAGGTTGTTCGGGCTCGCTCGCTACGCTCGCTCGCTACGGTGCAGTATGACAATCATTTTACGCCCCACCACTTTCAAATGTCACCAGCCGCCCCTGCTTACAAGGGCTTCATCCAGCATGTCTCAACCTCCACAATTTCTTTCACATAAGGGTGATCCAATTTTACCTTGGAACAGGTGGAAGCCCCTGTTTGATTCATACCTATTGGCTATCGGAGGTGAGAAAGTCTCTGCCTTAAGAAAACAAGCTGTATTGTTACATAATTTGGGGGTTGAGGGTAGACATGTGTATGATAGTTTAGATGAAATTGTTTTGGGGCGTGGAGAGGGTGAACCTGACAATGTTTTTGACATGTCTGTTATGATGCTTGAGAAACATTTTGGGTCTAAAATTAATGTAGTCTTAGAGCGTCACAAGTTCTTTTCTAGGGTTCAGGGTAAACAGGAGAAAATTGGTAGTTATGTGGCAACCTTGAAAACGTTGGCTCGTACTTGTGAGTTTGAACAGCTTACTGATTCTCTTGTTAGAGACCAAATTGTTAGGTGCACTAATGACGTGAAGGTTCAACAGAAGCTTCTAGCTAAAAACCCAGATCTCAAAGAGAACTTAGCCATTGTGGAAGGTATGAAGAACACCAATATGTGGGTGCGTGAAATGAGGGTTGATAAAGGCAATGATGTTTCCTTGGAGGACAAAGTGGTTCATGAAGTTAAGAAAGATGATGCCAAGGGGTTTGAGTTAAAAAAAAGTATTCATGGTGAAAAAGATAAGAAATCTCTTGATTCTGAACAGACTGGTTCCAGGTACAGCAAGCCTGGCTTTAGATGTTTTAGGTGTGGAAGTGAAAGTCATTTGCCCAACAGTCCCAATTGTTGGGCGAGGTCTGTCACTTGTAATAGATGTGGTAAAAAGGGACATTACGCTCGTGTGTGCCATGGTGCTAAGAATCAAGCGGTACATTGTGTTGAGGATGAGAAGAAATATATGTTGAGCGTCAAGGAGGATGGTATTGTGGAAGGAGACAAGTTAGAGATCAACACAATGTAGAGGAGGGACTGGGAGCTAGTTAGAAGAAAGTGTAGGTCCTGTACCAATGCTCCCGAGAACAACTTGTAACCCTAGAATGGTATCAGTTCCTAAGTGAGTAAAAGAAAGAAAGAGGGATGGTTGGCCACCCTATTCGGGGGATAGTCAAACTTGAGGTTGTCTCCAAAAGAAGGTGAGGTGCACGTGAGTGGGGAATTGTGCACAATTGCGGCATCTCCTGAAAAGATCTCCAACAGAGAGCCCTCTTGTAGGTGAGGGACTGCAGCGCCACCCCCACGAGGAGCATAGCCCGATGATGATGCTTTACACTCGTAAGGGTGTGTGAGGGCACAAGAACAGAAAGGAGACACCTTCCCCACTCACGTGCACCTCACCTTCTTTTGGAGACAACCTCAAGTTTGACTAGGGTCCCGCTGTTGTTCTAACGTCCTTTCCTGGTGACACTGCTGATCCTTGTTGTGGGCGCTGATCCTTGCTAACGCCTATTTGGACGCCGTATCCCGCATCATCACCCTTGGAGGACTACATCACCCAGGGTGCAACGCGAGCCTACCCAGGTGTTTCGGGTCCTGCTGACGAGGGGGAGGCACCGGACCATCTTCGCGCATAAAGCGCAGCCTCTACACCCGCAGCGCGGGACGTGCGCGGGACGTGCCGGGCGAAGCCCGGGCCAAGGGCGGGCCCGTCTGAGACAGATTGAGGCTGGGCTGGGCCACCCCTCTGAGAAGCTCAGATTGTGCACTTTGCTATTGTGAAAACTCCTAATTCAAAAGATTATCTAAGGTACTGTGCAAGAGCTGAAAGCATAGAGAATACCTGGGTTGTTTGATTTAATTAGTCGTCTAAAAGAAAATGGAAAAACGCAAGGGGGTTGCTGGCACCTTAGATGCCTTTTTAGTAAGAGCGGAGTCACTCTTAACCCACGAAATTCATTTGACTGAGAGACGTCTTTCCTTAGACCCTGCTATTTTACAGAGACACTTAACAACTGGCATCTCTTCACCTGTACTGGGGGACATTGATCAGGAGACTCCACCGAATATTGCTACAAGTGCCCCATTGAACTCTATTCCTTTTTTATCTTCCTCTGAAGAAATTTTAAGCTCTCCAGTGGTTCCTAATAGAGTTACCAGGGCCAGGGCCGCGAAAAATGTGATCAAAGATAAGATTGAGCCACGGTTAAACAAAAGAAAACGGGACACAGAGATAAGTAAATCTAAGCGTATGGGCAGCATTGGTATCTTCTCTTCATTGAAAAATATTTCAGTTGGTACACAAACAGAGTCGACCTTATTGCCATCATCGCAGAGTGTAGCTAATTCTAAGGGAGTTATGACTGAGTTCTCTACAGGAGTGAATGATTCTGGGTTAGGAGCAGCCTTAACTTGTGTTAGCGACTTGGTTGAGAAATGTTTTTATAAAATCAGCCTCCTAGAGTCTGCAATTAATACCCTAAGTAGTAACATTGTGGGTGTGTTACCAACCAGAGTAGAAAGGGAGGACTTAAGGTTAGAGATGGACAGTTGTTTATCAGCTGACCAAGATGAGAATATTGTTAAAACAAACGAGAATAATTTTATTTCAAATAATAAGGGAAAAAATAGATTGGTTCCACCGTCTGTGGGTCTGGATGTGATAGTCTCTCAGGATGTACAGAAGGGACATGTAACAACTATGGGTAAAATGGACGATGCGAGTTCTCTTGTTGGGTGCCAGAGAATTAGTGAATCTAATGCTTCCGTAGCCCCTAATACTGAAACATTGCGTCTCCCCCGGAATCATGTCCTTATGTTTTGATTTTGACAGGGGTTCCACCTCTGAGGGTTGGGCAGAAAGAAAACTGGAATGACTTATGGAATAAAACTTTTGATTGGCTGACCAAACATAAGAACCTCCACCCATCTGATGCTTATGAGATAATAATGGTTCGTAGAGTAGGGTGGATAGGGCAATCTACTAAGAGTATAAGAGGTGATTGCATTGTGGTCAACTTCCGCAGGCCAAAGATGGTTCATCATCTTTTACAGTATTGTGATGCAACTTTTACCCCTAAAACTGATATTAGTGCACTCTCTTTAGGATACTTTTATAAGCCGGAAGGCGGGAACAAAGTTATTGGATTTCCATCGGTTACACAATCTAATAGGTTCCAAGCACTGTCAGACTTGGATTTCCAGGACTGACAACTACTCAAAATAGGGCAGGATAAGACAAGGATAATTACTTGTAAAGATTTAAGATCTAAACCTAATGATGGTGTTGCTGTACTGATATCTATTGATGTTTTAACCATCCCTATGGAGACGGGAACTATAGATAATGATAATATGGCCTCCGAGGGGTATACTGGTACTCGTGAAGGGAACCAGATAGTTAACTTAAATAGCATCCAGAATGTAAATGCACGTAGGAGCCTTGGAGGACCTTTAAATGACATAGTAGATGTAAACATAGTGAACATCGTGAAAGATCCATTAGTTTACCAGGGAGAGGAACTTACATTAAATGGTAATTTTGTTAATAATAATCTTGGTAATAACAGTGAGGAAACATTAAGTTTGGAAAATGGACGCAAGAAGATAAATGGTGACCAAATTAGTGAAGAACGTAAAACAGAGATAAAGTTGACTTCTTGGAATATTGCAGGGATTAAGAAAAACCAAAGGGATGCAATATGGCAGGATTACATAGATCGGAGTGAAATAGTCCTCCTTCAAGAAACCTGGGCAATAGAAACCCCCCATAAGAAAGGGTTTAAAACTTTTAGTACTGCTGCAACTCCCTCAGTGAGAGGAAGGCCCTCGGGAGGCCTTGCCATTTGGTTAAAAATCACTTTGGGTGCTGACTTTACGCAAATTGATTCCCCTTGCCAAGATATATTGGGAATAAAGTTTTTAGCACCAGACAAAAGGGAAGTCTACATTTTTAATATATATAGTAGACCAAGTGTAGCAAGTAGAGATGTTCAAGTTATTGAGCAGCTGGATCAAATGTTAACTATAATAAACAAGAGTGCTCTGATAATCATTGTGGGTGATTTTAATCGTAAATTTGAACCAGTGGCTGGATTTGAAAATATTTTTGAAGATGAGGACTTGGCCAATAATATTCCAGCACTGAATAGTAGCCCAGTAGTTTCGTGTACATGTGCTGTAGCGCAGTTACTGAGGCTGGTTTCAGCCCATGGTTTACGCGCCTGTAATGGGCGATTATCTTCTGACAGCCCAAACTTACCAACATTTATCCGGGGTAATTCTAAAAGCTATATAGATTATATATTGGTTTCTATCCCTCTATGGCCTATGATGCAAGATCTAGTTGTTGAAGATAGAATAGAGAGTGATCATCGTCCTTTATGTTTGACGCTCTCAGCTTCCCTATTTCAGCCAAGTTATTTAAGGAGATGTGACCCTTGTCACAGTTTAATTGAGCCTCTACTATCGAATAATCGCAGAGCACTCAGATGGCCCTTGGTTCCGGGGAATGACAAGATCATTAAAAAAATTATGAAACTTACATAGAAATAGTGTCTCCATATATAAATTTGCCATTAACAGAGATACCAATCATGGAAATGCATGATAGGTTGGTAGAAGGATTTGAACCAATATTAAGCAAGGCCCCAAAACAATTAAAAAAGGGAATATCTAATTCAGCATTGCTGGAGAACCCATGGTATAATAAAGAATGCCGCAATGCAAAAAAGGATCTGATTCAGGCAACAAAGGATAAGGATATAGTAACCCTAAGGGAAAAAAGGATTCACTATAAGGGGGTATTAATCAAGGCAAAGAAAAGTTGGGAGGATAATATTTGGTCTGAGCTGATAAAAGCATGTAAATCAAATGACCAAGCTACCTTTTGGCGTTTATTATCTAAGGGTAACAAAAAAGGGAAATGTAACAAGGACCTTTTCCTTGATGCAAATACCTGGGTAACTCATTTTTCACAATTATACTCAACCACTAAAAATGATATTAATTTTAATTTTGAAGAACTTGCTATTCACCCAAGTGAGACCCCTCTACATTTTAGCTTAGCGGAAACAATAGTAGCAATAAATGCAATAAAACAAGGGAAGGCCCCTGGGCCAGATAAGATACCAGGTGACCTATGGAGGCATGAGAAGGAGGTTTGGGCTCCCTATGTTAATCTTTTGTGTAATACAGTTGCATCGAGTGCACCGATTCCTGAAACGTGGAGGGGTGCAGAGATCGCAACTATTTTTAAATAGGGTAACCGCCACGATCCGTCGCATTATCGGCCGATTAGTCTAATTGACGTTTTACAAAAGATATATGCATGTCAAATTTTAAATAAACTGAGCGATTGGATTGGGGAGTATAATATTTTATCCAAGTACCAAGCAGGTTTTAGAGCAAAAACTAGCACTATTGACCAGGTTTTTAGATTTCTCTGTATAATTTGGAAATATATTACAGTTAAGAAAGCCCATCTGTATATAGCTTTTGTAGACCTTAAGGCAGCCTTTGACCTCATACCCAGAAATCTCCTGTGGAAATCATTAAGAGATCAGGGTGTCCCAGGGGAAATCCTCGTGCAGATTATTAGGTTACACGAGGATAACTTTGCAAGGGTTAGATGGAGGCCAAATGGCGAACTTACTGATCGTATACAAGTAAATAGGGGGTAAGGCAAGGTTGTGTGCTGGCCCCTACCTTATTTTCGCTGTACGTTAATGATATCCCTGAATATCTCTTGGGCTGCGAGCATGACTCTCCCAAGTTGGGGGTGCCAGTACCGGCACTTTTATTTGCCGACGATACAATTTTAATATCACAAACCCCCAAAGGTCTGCAAAACTTACTTAATACTTTCGAAACCTACTGTGAAATAAAGGGCTTGGAAATTAACTCTACTAAAACAAAATACATGGCAGTTAATCCGCACAAATCTTTTAAAAAAACTTAACTGTAAAAAATGAGAGGATAGAATACGTGCTAAATTTTAATTATTTAGGTATTACTCTAGATTCTAAAATGAACTGGAGACCACAGTTGGATAAAAGCAAAACAATATTAATTCAAAACTCAGTCCCAATAGTAAGGAAGCACGAGAGCAGCTTATCTAAAGCTGTCTCTCCTGCGTTGGAGCTATATAAATATAGGGTACAACCTGCTTGCCTATATGGGGCTGAATTGTGGGGACATGTGACAAAGAATAGTTTTATGGTGTACGAGAATAAATTTTTTAGGAAATTATTATGTTTGCCAACACGCACACCTTTAACACCAGTAGTAATAGATTTAAACATTCGCCGCACTGACCAGCATGCGGCTTTGCGGCCACTATTATTTTGGGTACGTTTGTGGTCCACAGATGAACTTGTTCATTATAGAGAAGGTTTGGAGGAAATTTTTAGAATTAAAAATATTACAAGGTTACCATGGTTGAATCATATTCAGGATTGGTTTTACAAACTAGGATTAAAACAGTTTTGGGAGGAACCTCAGGGTTTGTCTTTGGGATCAAAAAGCTGTTGAAACAGACTTTTTGGGCATTTACTCAAGATACTTTGTCACATTGTCCAAAACTAGGTACTTTATCCACAAGGTTTCTCACAATAAAACCAAACGGTAAATTCGAGTCCTTTCTAGATGAAATTCAACCACAACTTGCCAAATCTCTTTACCTTAAATTTCGCTACGGCATTTTGCAGATTAATGCAAATACTATGAAATGGGTACGTAGCGTAGGTGGTGCAAACAATGGTTGTTGTGATATCTGCCACACAGGTGCAAAAGAGAATGAACTGCATGTGCTATTCTTCTGTCCAGCCTATACTAATGCTAGGAGGAAGTGGATCAAACCCATCTGTCAACTTTTGGGTATCAGATCATGTAATGAGGCAGGAAGATTATTGCGAACAGACACAACACAAGCAATTGTATTTAGTGTAAGCAGATACCTTTTTAGTGTCGACCTAACAAGAAAGAGAATGGGACTGAAATTTTAGGCATTTTTAATGAACATGTGAGTGTTAATCAATTTATAACCAGATGTTTGATTTTAGTTGGTCACCGTGGAGCCTTGTATTTGGGTTTTAAAGCATTGTTATAACTGTTTTTAAATTGTTTTTTAAATTGTTTCTTAAATTGCGTACTATTGGGCGGGTTACCCTTTGAAGTATTGTTGTATGATGTTTTTTATGTAATCTTTTATGGTTTTTTTTAAATCGAAATAAAGATTGAAATGACTCTGAAAATGACTATCCCCCGAATAGGGTGGCCAACCATCCCTCTTTCTTTCTTTTACTCACTTAGGAACTGATACCATTCTAGGGTTACGACAAGTTAGAGATGCCTGAGTGTGAAGTGTTGATTGATGGTGAACAATTCTCTGTCCTTGCTGATTCTGGTTCACCTTATACCATGGTTGGTGATGCTAATTGGGATGTTGTGTTTGGTCATGACAAAGTTGAACTATCTCCACCGGACATCAACCCAGTTGGTTATGGTGGCGTTAGAATTGATGTTTTGGGTTACGTGGTCAGAAGAATTCAGTTCAGAGACAGGGAAACTGTCGGGAAAGTGTACATGGCAAAAAGGGGTGATAATCTTCTTGGATGGAGACACCAGAGAGATATGGGGATCACTTTAGATCCCAATTCACCTGAGAAAGTGTTGCTTCTGTCCTCTGGTCAGATGTCTGAGGATGTGAGTTCTCAGTTCCCTAAAGTTTTCAGTGATGGCTTAGGTTTGCTCAAGAATTTTGAGCACAAAATTGTTTTGAAGCAGAATGCCCAACCGTTTGTCAGCAAGGTGAGGAAGGTACCTCACTTGATGATGGATCCTTTAGATCAAGAGCTGAAAAGGCTGTTAGCTGGTGGTGTTATTGAGGAGATTGAGTGTTCGGAGTGGTTGGCCCCGATTGTTTTAGCATCTAAGGATGGGGGCAAAGGGATCCGCATGTGTGTGGACTTGCACGGCCTGAACAAACATATTTGGGTCGACAGACAGCCTTTGCCGAATATCTCCGAGACTCTTGCTCTTATTAAGGATGCAAAATGTTTTAGTGTTATGGACTTATCTTCTGCCTACCACCAGGTTTTACTCCATCCGGATTAAAGTCATTTGACATAATTCGTGACTCCTCTGGGTGCTTTCAGATTCATTCGCATGCCTTTTGGTCTGGCATCCGCTGCCGCCTGCTTCCAGAGAGTCATGAATAAAGTTCTGGATGGGTTGCCTAAAGTCCTCATTTTTCAAGATGACATTTATTTTTTTTCCTCATTTATGCAATCTTCGTGGTTATGGCAAACAAGGTCACCTCATAAAGTGGAAAGGGGCCGCCCTTGGATAACGAGGTAGAAACCATGTCTTAAGAACCTACAAATTCTTTGAGTTTACCATCACAGAACCACCATGATGATTCCCTTGAATTTGTTTGATCGCGTTTGTTGGAATCATTGGACATCCCTTCCTACCCTGCCACATAGTTCTTGTCCCAGAGTTCCCAATACTTCGTACGTTTGTTTTCCCCTCTAGATTTATCCAATTTCCTGAACTTATCAACTGAGTAAAGCCAGTCTGCCACCTTAGGAGGAGATGGGAGAATCCAGTTTATACACACCTCACGTCTGGCTAATAGGATTAAAGTAAATAATAAATATTTCTGGTTTTTACTTAAAACAATAATAGGTTCATTAGTATCCAGAATGCCAAAAATAACAGTAAAGGTGCTTACCTTAATCTTGCTATTTAAAGCATTGTCAATGATCTTACCAATTTCATTCCAATAAATATCAAGATGAACACATAAGTGAAACATGTGAATGTCGTTTGCCTTTATCTCGCCACATTTTTTTTCGTCACCTGGTTGTTCATTTTAGTTAATCTTTCAGGCGTCCAGTAGGACCTGTGCAAAGTAAAAAGATGATTTTTCCTAAGGGGTGCAGAAACTATAATATACCATAAAAAAGTGCAGGATACTTGCCAAAGTTGTTGCAAGTCTTGAGCCGGAAAGATATTCTTCCAGATATCGCCTGGTGTGGTAAATTCGGCCTCGTCCCTCTGAATCAGGTACCAGTACCATTTTGAAATTTCTTTTCGCACTGGGTCTTTCTGTATTTCTTCCTCCAGTTTCCCAATATGATCTGACATTGTCTCTTGTTCTTTAGACCAGCTAGCCAACTGGTAATATTTGAACCTTGAGATTTCTGCATTGGTTCTTTCCGATAGTATGTCCCAGCTCTTTAAGTTGCCATGCTCTAAAAGTTCTCCCCATTTCTCTATTCCTGCTCTTTTTTAAAGGACCTGCTAGGGAGTCTTTCAGGCATTCTGGTGTTCCCGGTGAATTCCATATTGGTGCTAGCAGACTGTAATAAGGAAACTTCCATATTTTCCTTATCTCATACCATAGCTTGTACGCTGACCGCGGTACCTTTAATTTAATTTTTTTAAAGTATTTGGGGTGGCCAAACTTATAGAGACAATGGTCATAATCAGTTACTACTTTCCAATAGGCACAGTAAAGTTCATACGGTCGAAGAAGATTCCTAATATTCTTGAAATGGAAGGCTCTATAATACATCATAAGGTCTGGGCTGGCTATCCCCCCTCGATTTTTCTTTTGGCAAAGCTTTCTCCAGGCTATCCTTACTCCTCTAGAGGCCCAGATGAAGGCATTTATTTCGCTCTGAATCTTTCTTATCCAATGTGATTTAAACTCCAAAGGAATGGCGTTGAATACAAAGGTAAACTTTGGCAAAATCGCCATCTTGATGGCGTTGGCTCTCCCCATAAAAGTAAGAGATAAACAGCTCCAAGATTTTAATAACTTCCTCATCTCTTTAACTTTTAAGTCCAGATTTACTTGGGCAATTTCATCGATATTTTTGGGAACTTCTACCCCCAAGTATTTGATTTTGTTTTTAGATACTATCACCGGTGTGATCGTGTTCCAATGCATGACCTCAGTCTTCTGATGGTTAATTTGGTAACCAGAAATACTCCCAAAGTCTGTTAATAATCTTGTTATGCTGTTGAAGGATTTATTCAGGTTGCTTTTATAAATCATTAGGTCATCGGCATATAATACCACTTTCAAGTTCCATCCGTTGAATTTAAAGGGAGTAATTTCATGAGACCTCCTTATCATGTTAGCTAAAAGTTCTATATAGAGGTTAAAAAGGTGGGGGATAGCGGGCATCCCTGTCTAGTACCTCTTTTGATCTGAAAACCTTTCGATAAGCTACCATTAAGATGACATTCTTGTTTATGGGAAGGATCAACATGAACATGACAAACTGTTGTGGGAGGTTCTTCAACGACTCCAGGATGCTGGCCTTGTTATTAAGAAAGAAAAATGTAAATTCCGTGTGTCATCTGTAAATTATTTGGGCCACACAATCTCTGGGGAAGGGATCAGTCCAAATTAGATCTTGCTGGGAGCATTGTAAAGGCACCTGTGCCTGTCAACAAAGATCAGGTTCGGTCATTCTTGGGGTTGGCTGAATTTTGCTCTAAGTTTGTCCCGAACTTTGCTTGTGTTTCTTCTCCATTGAGGTCACTGCTCAAGAAGGCGGTCAGATTTTCATGGTCTGATGATTGCACTCTGGCCTTTAAAACTATTAAGAATGTAATTGGTCGTATGCCTACTCTGGGACACTTTGATGCTTGCAAAAAAACTATACTGTTCACTGATGCCAGCATGCTTGGTTTGGGAGCGGTTCTCTCACAGGTTGTGGATGGTGAGTCCAGGATTGTTGCTTTTGCCTCTCGCTCACTCAGGTGTGCGGAAGAGCGTTACTCCGTGATTGAGCGTGAGGCATTGGCGGTTTTCTGGGCTATTCGCCATTTCAAGTTTTATCTTTGGGGTTTACCTGTGGTTGTCAGGACTGATCATTGTCCTTTGTGTCAGATTTTTATTGCAGGGAGGTTGATAATCTTTCTCCTAGAATCAAATGTTGGATGGAAGGGTTGACTGAGTTTAACTTTTTGGTTGAGTATGTGCCTGGCCCGAAGAATGCTGCTGCAGCCTGCCTATCTAGGTTACCTTTGGATCAATCGGGTGTGGAGGTTGAGAATTCTCTTGTGGCATGGGTGCATGAATCTGCTGTCAATTCAGAAGAGTGGTCTATTGTCTCTCGTGGTGACAAAGATTTGAAGATGTCAATGACTTGAAAAGGCCCAGAAAACTGGCTTTCACCTTTCTTTACTTTCCATGGAAGGTTCACTTTTACCCAAGAACCAACTCTTATTTCTTTGACAATAGACCCTCTATTTTCATCAAAATCTTCCTTGTATTTTAAATGTTTGTCAATAATTCTGTTCCTTATTTCTTCTACAGAAAAACTAGAACAATCGTCCCGAATAAGCCACTCAGGATTACATTTAGAACTGGCATTTCTACCACGCATCACTTCAAAAGGAGAAACTCCTAAGGCATCATGAACAGTAGTTCTGTAGATCCAGACAGATTTATAAAGTTGATCTTCCCAGTCCAACCCATTTTTGACAGCCATCTGAATGCTACCTTTCAATACTCTGTTGAATCTCTCAATCATGCCGTTACCACTAGGGTTATAAAGAGAAGTGGTTTTGTGTCTGATTCCCAAATTCTCAAAATAATTCTTGGCTAAATTGGATGTAAATTGCACACCATTATCACTAATGATCTGTACAGGTAAACCCTCATTGATGAAAACGTTGTCCATGAATTTAAGTACTTCTGTTGAATTGATACTATCTACCACTTTAATGATGGGCCACCGGGAAAAAACATCAATCATAGCTATAATGTACTTGGAAGGTGAACCAATAGGTCCCATGATGTCGATGGCTACTGTATGCACGGGTGATTTAGGAATGATGGGTTCACACATATTGGGTCTTAAGGTCTTCAGGGATTTGTCTGAATTAGCACAAATGGTGCAATTTCTTACTAATCTCTCCACATCTACATCAAAGCCTGGCCACCAATACCATTTCTTAATTCTTTGTTTGGTCTTAACAACTCCGAAATGACCATCATGACAAAGAGCTAAAATTTTACTTCTGTGAGATGAGGGGGGAACAGCCCCATCTCCTCTAAAAATAGTATCATTGCTAATGGATAACTCCTCCTTAACTTCCCAAAAACTTCTCATAAGGTCCTTCAAACTCGATTTGTTAGGCCAACCCTGTCTAATCCACATGATGATCTGTTGTACCTCTTTATCACGCAAATTTTCTTTTTTCCAAATTTCTTCAGACACCCTGGAAACGCCTTGGTCATGGACAAATGCTACACTTAAATCGTCCCACTCGCTATCCTCACATTTTTGTAAGTCAACAGGCATGCGAGAAAGAAAATCTGCTAACACGTTACTTTTCCCAGGAACGTAAATCATGCTATGAATGAAATCTTGGAGGCGCATAGACATCCTAGCAATGCGGCCTGAAGCATTGAAAAGTCCTTCGGTGGTTAACAATCTGATCAATGGTTTATGATCAGTACGGACAGTGCAATGCCTACCCCAAACAAAAGTGCGGAAATGTTCTAAACCCCACACACCCCACACACAGTAAGAGGGAGACACGCCAAGGTAGTCGGGCGGTCCTCCCAGTGTTAACGATTGTACCCCTAGCCCTTTGCTGCTATCGCTCTGAAATTGCCTGTATGAATTGGACAACTGTATTTTAAAATAACATTGCATTTGCTGTTTTTACTGCCGTTTTTAACAGGAACTTAGCTTCCTTTTAGTATAGTAACGCTTTTTTTTAAAAATTGCTGTTTTGCACATTTGGGGAGAGTTCTTGCCTGAGGCTCACCTGTTCTCTTGATTTCGCTGTAATTCCCGGGTTGGAGCACTTCCGCATCTCTCATCGCGGTCTAGTGCTGGGAGGAAGGTCAGCTGCTGCTCAGCAGAGCTGATTGGCTGGTGGGCGGAAGGGGGCAGTATAACAGGGACGCTGGAGCGGACGCGCAGCGGACAGTAAGAGGGAGACACGCCAAGGTAGTCGGGCGGTCCTCCCAGTGTTAACGATTGTACCCTAGCCCTTTGCTGCTATCGCTCTGAAATTGCCTGTATGAATTGGACAACTGTATTTTAAAATAACATTGCATTTGCTGTTTTTACTGCCGTTTTTAACAGGAACTTAGCTTCCTTTTAGTATAGTAACGCTTTTTTAAAAAATTGCTGTTTTGCACATTTGGGGAGAGTTCTTGCCTGAGGCTCACCTGTTCTCTTGATTTCGCTGTAATTCTCGGGTTGGAGCACTTCCGCATCTCTCATCGCGGTCTAGTGCTGGGAGGAAGGTCAGCTGCTGCTCAGCAGAGCTGATTGGCTGGTGGGCGGAAGGGGGCAGTATAACAGGGACGCTGGAGCGGACGCGCAGCGGACAGTAAGAGGGAGACACGCCAAGGTAGTCGGGCGGTCCTCCCAGTGTTAACGATTGTACCCCTAGCCCTTTGCTGCTATCGCTCTGAAATTGCCTGTATGAATTGGACAACTGTATTTTAAAATAACATTGCATTTGCTGTTTTTACTGCCGTTTTTAACAGGAACTTAGCTTCCTTTTAGTATAGGAACGCTTTTTTTAAAAATTGCTGTTTTGCACATTTGGGGAGAGTTCTTGCCTGAGGCTCACCTGTTCTCTTGATTTCACTGTAATTCCCGGGTTGGAGCACTTCCGCATCTCTCATCGCGGTCTAGTGCTGGGAGGAAGGTCAGCTGCTGCTCAGCAGAGCTGATTGGCTGGTGGGCGGAAGGGGGCAGTATAACAGGGATGCTGGAGTGGACGCGCGCAGCGGGCGCGCCGCTGGCGCGCCTAAGGCAAGCCCGTCTGCGCCCGTCCGCGTCCAACCGGGTCAAGGGGCCAGGGCCCCTGGTCCGCCGATACAATACTCTGCAAGGATATTGCAATCATTAGACATATGTAACGCTAAGCTGAAGCCACACGTGATTGCCAAATTGAGATCAGAAAACCTTCTGAGATACCCCGAGATAGACACCCTTGAGACCCCGGGTTTAACCCCTCCCCCCATGATTATGCCAGGGAACTCCCCTGGATTAAAAGTGGCTGTCTTGAATACAAGATCCCTACAGAAACACCACTTGGAGATATTTGCACTGCTCCAGGAGGGGGATATTGACATACTGGCACTCACAGAGACCTGGTTAGGGGACGCGTCGACCCCCGATATTATAGCTGCACTACCTGGCAACTTTGATGCATTCTGGCATAACAGGCAAGACAACAGGAGAGGAGGGGGAGTGGCGATCCTCTTTAACACCAGACTCATGGCTACCAAGATAATAGCAGAGAGTATGGATAACACTGATATCTTGGGAGTAAAGTTTACTTCCAAATCCTCCTGCCTCCTTCTCCTGGTGGTCTACCGCCCTCCGGATACAACCTCCGGTTTTAATGATCACTTCGCTGAGATCATGGCTGATCTGAGTACACGCTATCAAAAACTTATGGTAGTTGGAGACTTTAATTATCACTGGGAGAAGGAACCACAGGAACCCCAGCTTAGGCAGTTTGACATGGGAATGTCTAATTTGGGGCTCCATCAACTGGTGGATTGCCCCACCCATACTAAAGGGCATACCCTAGATTTAGTCTGGTCATCTAATCATCTGGTCAGACTAACAAGTATTCAACCATGTGCCTGGTCTGATCATTTTTTAATCTCCTGTTGGGTCCCATTGGATAGGGTTCCGGCACTTCCCCCGCTTGAGTGGAGGAGAGTGCGAAAATGGCAAATTATTCAGGCAGATAATCTAGTGGACACATTACAGAGGCTAGCCCCACTAAACTTGGAGGAGGGCAATATTGATACAGAAAGCCAAACCCTCAGCAATACTCTTCAAACAGCCATCGATCATATAGCACCAGAACGAAGAGAAAGAACCAGACTTAAAGGGAAGGTGGCCCCCTGGTTTAATGAGGCTTTGAGGGAAAGCAAACAGGGTCTCCGCAAAGCTGAGAGACAGTGGCGGAAAGCCTATGACCCCACGGATTTAACAAATTATAAAGCTACTTTAGCCCTTTATAAAAAATCTATCATAACCAGGAAAGCCGAGTATTATGAGGCTCGCATTATTGAAGCTCCTAACAAACAGAAGGTGATTTTTAAGATCCTAAATGAACTTAGTAAAAAGCCAGATGTAAATTCTGTAGCAGCGCATCTAGACTGCAATGTACTGCAGTCCTTTTTTCTCCAGAAGATAACAGATATCCTTCTGGAGATTGAAAAAATTCCTATCACCTTGAGCTCCGTGGAGTTGCTTACACCTCCGCTTCCTACTGGTCAGCTCCTCACTAGTTTCCCTCCACTGGACCCAGAATCTTTGATGCTTCTGATTAACAGAACCAAATCAGGCTCCCCGGCTGACCCATGCCCGCCTAAGATCTTTCGGTTGGCTTTGCCGGCCTTGGAGAGTCAGATTCTCACTCTCCTGAATAATTCTTTAGCAAGTGGTCAAGTCCCCCTTAATTTTAAGGAGGCAAGAGTCATGCCCTTATTAAAGAAACTGGGAGCAGACAAGGCCGAGCTCAAAAACTATAGACCTATCTCCCAACTCCCGTTCCTGGCGAAGGTTGTGGAGCAACATGTCCTGAAGACTACCTCATCGTTCCTGGAGGAACATGAGTTGCTCCAACCTCGCCAGGCTGGGTTCAGAGCCCACCATAGCACGGAGCTAGTCATGTTATCGGTACTTGATGATCTCAGGATGAAGGCCGATAACAAAGTCCCGAGTGCCCTGATTCTTTTAGATCTCTCTGCGGCGTTTGACACGGTCAGCCACACTACGCTATTAACCCGGCTGTCGGCCCTGGGTTTCCGAGGGCACGCCTATAACTGGCTAGAATCTTTTCTATCAGGTCGCTCACAGAGGGTCCAACTTGGTGCCCAGGTATCGGAAAAGGGTAATATTTTCTGCGGTGTCTCTCAAGGCTCTGCACTGTCCCCGCTCCTTTTCAATATATACCTGCAGCCCCTGGTAGCTGCACTATCCAATATGGACTGCCGGGTTTTCAATTACGCGGATGATACCCAGCTCATCCTGAGGATTGATAACTCGGCTTGTGCTCAAATATCAGTTCAGAACATCCTCAGGTTTACAGTCAACTGGATGACTTCAAACTCCCTAAAAATCAATCCTGACAAAACCGAAGTACTAGCCTTTCCAGTAAAAAACAATCCCTGGAACAGCCTGTTTTGGCCTAGAGAGTTAGGGGCCCCCCTAGCCCATCGCCAGTGGTAAAAAGCCTGGGAATTAAGATCGACTCTGAGCTTTCTATGATCCATCAAGTCAACTCAGTGGTGGGCACATGCACTGGCCTCCTAAGACAGCTGAGGAAATTGGTTCCTCTGCTTTCAGTGTCATCTATGAAAACCATAATATCAGCAACCATTGTTTCACGACTCGACTATGGCAATGCGTTATATGTCGGGCTTCCTGAGAAACTCATGAAGAAACTTCAGGTGGTACAGAATGACGCAGCTAGGCTGATCTTTAGGTTGCCTAGAAGAACTCATGCCACCCCACTGCTGCGTAAACTGCATTGGCTGCCAGTTAAGCAGAGAGCGAAATTCAAGGGACTTTGTATTGTCCACAAAGCCCTATATGGACATGCCCCAGGGTACATAAAGGAACGCCTAAATAAATACGTACCTGGACGGGCCCTCCGATCAGCAGAAACCGTCCAACTGGTCTGCCCTCGGAGTAACCTGGTCTCCAAAGGGGGTCGAGCTTTTTCGGTCCTCTTGCCACAACTCTGGAACCAGCTGCCCGATACCCTTCGGAAAGAACCTGGTCTGCTTCTTTTTCGGAAGCAGTTGAAAACTATCCTCTTTAGGGAAGCACTAGATACAACATATGATCTCTCAACACCATGAAGACCTCCCCGCCTTGACGTTATCCCGCTTCTTCCAAAGCGCTAAGAGACCTGTCGGTGTATATGCGCTATATAAAAATAAAATAACATAACATAACATAACAAGCCAAAGTCTCCTTTTCTATAACAGAAAACTTTTCTTCTGTGGGGGAAAGGGCACGTGATGCATAGGCAATTATGTATTCTTTACCTTTGTGATCAATCTGGGATAACACACCACCAAGTCCTTTGTTACTTGCATCCACAGTAATAACATTTTCGAGGTCAGGATCAAATCCTGAAAGAACAGGTGCTTCGGCAATGGCTTTCTTAACATCATTGAATTCATTTTTGCATTTATCACACCAGACAAATTTCACTTTACTCTTTAACAATTGTCTAATGTTGAACACTCTGCTAGAAAACCCCTTCACGAATTTGTTGTAAAATTCTACCAGACCTAAAAATGATCTGAGCTCATCCTTATTAGAAGGATGAGGTGCATTAAGAATTGCCTCAACAAGTTTAGGTTTTGTAGCTACACCTTCCCCGCACAAGACATGTCCTAAATAAGTTACAGACTTCACAGCAAATTTACATTTAGAATGTTCTACAGTAAGACCATTCTTTTGTAAAACTTCAAAAACAGCCTCTAAAGCTTTATCATGTTCAGATTTGTCTTTTCCAAACACTAAAATGTCGTCCTGAAAACAACGTACCTTGGGATGTTTACCAAAAAGCTGATACATGACTCTTTGAAAAATTGCTGCCGCTGAAGCTAAACCAAAAGGTAGATGCTTGTACTGAAAACATCCGATAGGTGTTATGAAAGCAGTGATGTGTTTGCTTTCTTCTTTAAGGTGAATCTGGTGGTATGCCGCTGATAGATCTATGGTAGAAAACCAGTTGGCACCTTTGACTAAAGTAAGCATCTCAGAAATTTTTGGTAATGGAAATTTATCAACAACAATATTGTTGTTGACATGGCGCAAGTCAATGCAAATTCTAATTTTGCCATTGCTGCGTCTCGCTATGACTGCTGGAGAAATCCACTCCGAGGATTCGATTGGTTCAATCACATCCGCCTTAACTAACTTTTCTAATTCTTTTTCCACTTCTTCTCTAAGAAGTATAGGAATGTTCCTTACCTTATGAGTCTTTGGGGAAAATCCCTCTTTAAGGATTATCTCGTGCTCAAAAATTTTTAACATTCCAATTTTTCCATTGAAAACTTCTGGGAAGACATTAAGGGGCCGATTCCGATTCAGGCCGGAAATCTCCCCGACCGAGCCGGACCCGGAGAGATTCCCGACCGAATCGGACCTTAGCAGCCCGACCGAACGAGTACGATGCGCACGTATGCCATCGGACTCGATTCGGTCGGACTCCCATTGAAGTCAATGGGAGCCAGTCGTACGACGCGTACAAGGGCTCCCATTGACTCAATGGGCACGACGCGAACAAGGGCGCCCCTACAGCGTGTTCGCGTGGATGCGGGTCGCGCCGTACATGCACGTGTAGGGGGACCCATGGGTCCCCCCTGTGTGCGACTCGCGTGCCTACGCTTCCAGGGGGTCCGACACGGACCCCCAAAGTGCGGCTCCGACAGCTCCTTGGAGCCGGACTGCGCGAGTCGGTCGGAGCGGTCGAGGTGCGCATCGTACTTACCCGGCCGGGGAACGTCTCCATTGCGCGGTGCGAGTCGTCCCCGTGCGAGTCGGTCGGAGCGGTCGGGTCCTGCGAACGAGTCGGTCGGAGATTTCGCGAGCGCACGCATCGTACTCGTTCGCCCGGACGCACGAACGATTCGGTCGGGAAATAGGGCTCCGAATCGGATCCGGTAAAGCCGAATCCGATTCGGAGCCCTACCGGCCGAGATCGGAATCGGCCCCTAAGTATTTTAGTTCCAATATCATTACCCTCATCAATAATCAAAACAGGTTCAGGACTGTTCGGATTAAGGATGTGTAAATCTCGTTGGTCCTTCCAACCGAAGACGGAAGGACCTTTCTTTGCAATATAAAGCTTTCCTATGGATTCTCTATTCTTGAATTTAAACACTAAAGTTCTGAAACCAATGAGGTCAATTTTTTCACCTGAAAAACCTTCTGGAGAAACATCTGGTTTAAACACATTACTGCCAATTTTCTTTACAAACTTGGAATTCCAAACCTTTTCATCTACAAAAGTGAAAGGAGAACCAGAATCAGCATACATTTGCACATCCACACCACCAATATTCATGGTGCAAATAGGTTTCTTTTCACATCAAATGTCTCATCATTGATGTTAAGAAGATAAGAATTATGTTGAGGTGTGTCGTTAATGCCACAATGCATAATTTTCTTGACCATATCGTCATCCTCTTCGCTAGAATTATTCTCTTCTACACATTTAACTTTAAAATCTTTTCTTTTCCTGCAAAGTTTTGCAAAATGTCCAATCATGTTACATGAAGAACATCGCTGTTTAAGAGCAGGGCAAAACTTATAAGAAGCTAAATGTGTAGGACTATCACAGCGATAACACCTGAAACCCTCTTTCATTTTGACGTCAATAACGTTACTTGGAACTTTCTTTCTAGGATCTTGAGTTTTAAATGCTTCTTTTTTGTAATTTACGGGACCTTTGTTTTTAACTTTACAAATCACTTCTTCACCTATACTTTTACTCTCAGCTTTTAAAACTTTTGCACTACGACTGGATAGTTCCGCTTTTCTCACAATTGCTAAAATATCATCCAAACTAGCATCTCCATTAATCCACAATCGTTCTTGGATTGCTGGATCACAAGCATGCATTACAATTTGATCACGAATGAACTGTTCTTGTAAGTGATCAAATTTGCAATCATCTGCTAATTTCCTAAGTGCTGTCACATACTCATCAATCTTTTCATTAGATTCTTAGCTTCCTGTGAAAAAACTTAAATCTGACAATACCAATACACACTTTAGGAGCAAAATGATTATCAAAGTCACGTAAGGTATCTTGAAAAACATTTGAGTCTCCTAAACCTACACATTTTTTCATTTGTTCATAAACCTTTAAACCTTCAGGTCCAACGGAATGTAGAAAAGTTTTTTCTTTCTTTCAGGTTTCATTTTTCTATCTTCATCGATGGTGTCAATGAAATTGAGGAAATATGACTTCCATTCACTCCACTTCATACCTGGACTTGCTCCTGCAGGCCAAAATGCTTGTGGGGGTTGAATAGAATAGCTCTGACTAGCCATTGTAGAATACGGTGGTAATTCGAAAGGAAGTAAAAATTCTGTATTTCAAAAGTAAAAAAAAACAACAAAAAACGCTTGCACAAGAGAAATATTGCTAAAATATGTTTCTTTGGTAAACAGTACTTGGTAAACAGTACAAAATTAAGTATTCCGGTGGCAAAATAAGTAGTAAAATGAGGTTATGAAAGAAAGTTACTTGAAAGGAAGATCCGATGCAATCACTGTTGTCGCGTAGAAACTGACACGGAGTTCTCAGCTGATTGTGTTATGCTGCATACAAAATAAAGTTAAAGATGGCGCCCGTACGGCGCGTGATGAGGTAGACACGTTTGCACGCAGCACCAAAGCAGACTGGGAAATGGAACAGCTTTGCGTAGATGCAGATGCTGTGCTTGAAGAGTTCGGTAAAAGAACACTCCGTGAAGCGAATGTCGGAGAATAATGCTCCGTTTGAAGGATGCTGGGAGCGCGCACAAGGTAAGCGTTGGATAGTTTAAAAATTGCGCTACGAAGAATTGCTTTGACTTCGTAAGGAAAAGCGCAGAAAATGTAGCAAAAGGCTTACCGGAGCAAGGAAATGTTGTCAGTGGAATATCCTTGTAGTTGCGAAATCCGGCCAGCAGGTGGAAGTCGGATTTCGTTCTTGAATAAAATAGAGGAGGCAGGAAACTTTAAAATGTGCAGGGTCCAGATATTTCTTCAAACTCGTCGCCAAATTTGTAAAGTATGAACGTAAGTAATGATGGAGCAGAAAAAAAAAAAAATTTTAACCCCTAACAAATTTTATAATTAATTAAATAAAATGTTTGTTTAAATGTATTAATCAACACTGTGTGTGTGGGAATGGTAATATGCCAATGTGTGTGCTAAATAATCTATTAATGAATGTCCGTGTGTCTAATTATAACGTAAAAATAAATGCGTACTAATAAAAATAAATGCATGTTACTGTGCTTCATAGAAATAAAATGTGTCGTTGCAAAAACAAATAGTGATGGTAAGTAAGGAACAGCTTAAATGTTGCTTTCTGCTAGGTAACAACTAATTGGGGTACGTAGACGACGGGAGGGAAACGAAAGGGCTATTTTTCTCTATTTTAATTATGTTTTGTTTGCCTCAAATTAGTGCTTCTAAAGTATAACCGAGTGGCGAGATAAAATGGCCGCCAATGGGAAGATGTGCGCAGGCGCAAGGGAACACATGACACGTGATGAAATGGGAGAAAGCGAGCTCGTGGTTTAACAGAGAGGCTAGGATGCAAGTAATGGTCAAGGCTGATGTGACCTAATTGAACTGATAGCGTGCCGTGATGATCAGCAAGAGTCCCGTGGGAAACAAGTTCAAGAGAAAGGACAATGACTGCGGAGTTCTCGAATGTATCGAAAGAAGCTACAAATGAACTGATCGAAACGGATGGAAATGTTTAAGCGTATGGGAAAGGAAATGATCCAAGGACCCTTGAATCCAAGAGAACTTGATTAAAAGAATGAATAAGCTGACATGCATGGACCAATGAAAGAAAAGCGTGATATTAATGTTGCAACAGTTAGTTAGCAAAGTTAGAATTAGGGTATAAGAGGGCCTACTCTTAGTGGGAGGGGGTCAGTCGCGGTTGCAGTCACAGTCAGGAGAGGAGTTGAAGAGTCGTGTTGGTGGCTTCCAGTGCTGGGTGGTCCTGATCGATCCCTTACTGAGCGGGAGATGCTGAAAGACTGTTAGATGAGACGGGTTGCAGGTAGCTGATGCTGACGAGCTGAAGTTGCTGTTGCTGTCTTAATTTTCCAGTTGAGTATGAGAATCAGGCTATTTCTAATTCCTAACTTAGGTTAGAAATCATTAGGCTAAATTAGGAAGCTAGGCAGGTAATTAGGGTTTTGGCTTCATGACAAAAATTTCCTTTCTGCAATAAAATGATTATGCTTAATAAATATTTGAATTTAAGAATGAATAAATGAATAAAGTATTAAAATGATTTTTCATGCTTTTAAAATTATATAAAATTTAAGATTCTTTAAACCCAAAATGACTCAGTGGTTATTTTCCTAAATGATTGTGACATCAGTAATTGGTTATTGTGATTCAGCTGGTCTTAATCACTATGAACTAATTTCTTAAATGAATGATTCATCGACAAAACAATGAGCAGGAATATCTTAAGAAATAACTAAAAGAAAGTGACAAATTAAGGTAATAAGATATCCTGGCTCTTCCAGCGGTACATAAAAATGGTGTTCTCCATTTAGTTCTCATGCTTCTCCTAGGAGTACAGATTTTCATAAAGGTGTAAAGGAAATCCAGGAGAGCTTGTGTGTGTTAGGCGATGTTTATGGGCCCCATCGTCATATGGATATGAGAAATATAGTTTGCCCCTGGATGACCTATAAGTAACCTGGGAGGAGAATAGTTTTTATTGTACGCGCTGCATCAGATTTCTTGGTAGCAGAGTTATGGTTTTCTATAGATTAGTTTAGTGATTATTGTTTATTGATTATTGATTATTTTGATGACTAACACTATATGTTGAGTCACGTTATGTTATATGTAAGTTTTCACGCTTCTGGGATGTAGGAAGTGGAACACGTGTGGCAAGAGAAGTCACATGGAATTTGGTACATGGTCTGAATTCATTTTTTTGGTTATAACGCAGGTTGTGTTATGTTAGGGATTTCTGTGTGAAAAGTGTGTAATTGAAATAGCAAATCACGTTTACTTGTGAAACTTTGGCCTTAATTCTCAGGAGCCTAGTCTCCACATGTGTCTTATCCCCAGAGAAACGAGTAAATTGTTTGTTTGAAAGAAGGGTAAGGTAGAGGGAAGTGCTACTTTATCGGCGAGAGTAAATAATTCTGTGGTAGGGTAGAGGTAAGCGCTGCCTACTGGAAAAACAGGATTCTTGTGTAAAAGGACAAAGCTGTCACTTTTGTTTAGCGAATCAGACTATGGAATTGTTTTTATTGTTGTAACTAACAAAGAAAACAGCAAAAAAAGAAAATTGCCGATAAATTTTGTAAAGGAGGGGTAAAGAGTAGAAGTGACGTGGAAAAGTGCCGCGCTAGGATTGGATAGTGCGCTAGTCACGTGAACACAGAGCAGGAGTGACGTAGAAAAGTGCCGCGCTAGGATTGGATAGTTCACGGACGGTGGGAATTGTTCTGATTGGTACGTTAGTGTGAGTCGCGCTGTAATTGGACGAAGTTCCGTACATAGAAACAGCGTTAGAGTAAAGAGAAAACAAATAGAAAACATGCCGTATTACGAGTATGAAAGGGAGAGAACGTCATGGACGACGAAATTGAAGAATTTCTTTAAGAAAGACAAAAAGGTTGTGACTAGAGAGGGACAAGTAATTCCTCCGCCGAAATCAGCAGCTTCACATATGATGCTGAAATATGGATATCATACGTGCATATGGTTGGAAAATTGGGCTAAATATACAAAGAATGATGGTGCTTTGGCTTTCCCTGAGAATGGATCGTTTAGTGTAGCGGTTTTGCGAAACTTGCGAGAAAAAATGTGTAAGTTGGAACCTAGACCTAGACCAACACAGTTTGAGGCTTTGACGGAATGGGAGGATGAGATGTATGAACGAGAGAGATTCAGAGGAATGAGAGATCATGAATTTATGCCTGGAAGATTGTGGGGAGTAAATCATGAGGATAGAATAAAACGATGGAGATGTGCTAACATGACAGGAGGTTTGTTTCCAGCTTTTACAGTTGAGGAAGGGACTAAGAAAAAACGGACTGAGAAAAAGAAACATATAGAGAGAGAAAAGTATATGCATGAGAGCGAAACGGATGACGAATTGCTGGAAGATATATTAAATAGAAATCCACCTCCGTATCAGCAGAGTTCTACAGTGGTGACACCAAATGCGCCACTAATAGAGACAATGCGAAATAAAAGTCCGGAAAAGGGAATTGAAATAAATAGGTCACAAGAACAAATGAGAACTTCTCAAAATGAAGGAATAGAAAGCGACAATGCAAGCGAATTGGCAAGGACAACAAAAGAACTAACTGAGAAAATTAGAGAATTAACGAAAAATATGGAAGCAGTTACTGTGCCTGTAACGATAGGTCCAGTAATACCAGTTTTTGAGAATCAGAAAATTGATGAACGATCTTTGGTGATTCCCTTGAGTTCACAATTTCAGAGAGAAAAAGAAAGGATGGAACAAAGTGCAAGTACAAGTAATTTGGCTAGTACTTACAGACCAAGTCCACCTACAAATTTAACGGTGAATGAATGCAATGGTAAGAAAATGCATATGGTAACAGAATCTGCAACAGAAACGCCTGAAAAGAGTGGTAACTGGGTAGAACTAAATAATACACCCATAGGTCCGACTCCTGATGAGTTGAATGAGTGGATGAAAGCTTTTAAAATAAAAGAAACAGAAGAAAAACCATTAGATGTGATCAGATTAAAAATAGATATGGAAGAATTAATTCTAGGAACGATTGGTACTGAAAAGATAAAAAATTATCAGGATGATGAAATAATGTTTCTGTGCAAAAGTATAACATGGAGGGCAAAGAATTTACATGACAAACTAGAAGAAGTGGCTAGTGAGATTGGAATAGATTTTGCAAAAGTGAAAACGTTGCAAAAACCATACAGAGTAGACTTTTGTGAAAAAGATATTGAAAATTTGAACACGGCAGGAAGGCTGACACAGATAAAGGAGTTAATTGTGTTGTTGAGAAAATGGGGTGATGTGGACAGATGGAAGGTTAGATGGACAAAGAAGAATGAGAAAAGTATAGACAAAGGTTCATTGGCTTTTATGGTAACCGAAAAAGAATCTGTTGTCAAAGAATATCCCATGAGAGAAACTCCAGGTGGTAGTTACGTGCATGTTCCCTGGACTAGGCAGGACATACTGTCATTTACCAATGACTTTCCAAAGTTAAGAGAGAAACCAGTTGAGTGGTACCGACAAGTAGAAAGGTTTGTAAAGGTGTCAAAAGTGTTGTGGATAGATTTAGATGGATTGTTTGACATAGTGGTACCAACAGATTTATGGTCCGAATGTAAGATTACAGTTGACTGGCCAACTACAGAATATCCAAGAGATCCTAAAACAGGAGCTCCAGGTCCTGATGTGATGAAGAAATACGACAAGGTGATTACCTTTTTGAAAAATAAGATTCCTCCCAAAGAGACAGATTGGGTTAAGATTGATAGAACTACACAGGAAAGCAAGGAGTCTGTACATGCATATTATGAGCGACTGTTATTGGTTTTCAAGCAGTATAGTGGTTATGAGGAGTTGAGTGAAAAGGACATGAGTCATTTTGTATACCGATTTGTGTTTGGTTTGAAACCAGAAATAAGTGATATGATTAAGCAACACATGATAAACTGGCAGAATGGAAGTGTAGATAAGGTACTGAGATATGCTAAGTATTGTAGTGATGAAATAGAGAGTAAACAGCGTAAGTTGAAAGAAAAGGCAATGTGGGCACAAGTGAAAGTGGCAGAAAAACAAGAAGCCCAATTGGACAATAATAATGGAAACGAATCAGGACAGAATAAAATGCGACCAAATATAGGTAAAGGAAAAGGTCAAGTGAGTCTAGAAGAGGCAAAGAAGAAATGGCCATGTCATAATTGCGGAAAATTAGGGCATTGGAGAAATGAGTGTAAGTTCCCACCTAAACCTAATCCGGAACATCAATCATTAACTCCACAGGTGCAGAATGAGGTAGTTGTTCAACAAAGTCAGGTGCCACAACCACCACTTCCCAACACTGTTAACCAGCAAAGATACAGTACAGAAACAGGATTCTACGGAGGAGAGCAGGTAACACAGTTGCCGCGAGCAGCTAACATTTCTCAGTATTGGTTGCGTCAGAGTGAGGATGACCCGGATGAAAGTTTCTGACGGTGCGCAAGAGAGGGGAAAGAGTGCGTGCTTGGCGCAACTCTAGAGGTAGATCAGTCTGGTCCCTTTGTGGATGGAGAAGTGAATGGTACAAACGTAACATTCCTTGTCGATACTGGAGCTACCCGTTCTACTGTTAGATCAGTGGAAATTCCAAACCTTCCTCTCTCAGGTGAATACATCCAAGTGGTAGGAGTAGCCAATCAGCAGATTAAAACCCCACTTACTGAATTGGTGGAAGTAAAAATTGGTTCTTTTAGCAAAATGCATAAATTTGTAGTGTGCGATTGTAGTCCTGTAAATCTTTTAGGTCGTGACCTTTTATGTAAGATGAATTGCACAATTTATTGTACACCAGATGGAATAGGATTTCAAACTTCAGATGAAGATGTTTTGTATAAAGTAACTTTGATGAATCAAGAACCTGAAACGAATGGTTTGTTTCCTGCATTTGATGCAGAAAAACTTCCAGAAGAACTAAAAAGTGCAGTAAAAGAAAGTGTGTGGGATTTTACAGGAGAAGACATTGGATTAATGAGAGAAGTTGATCCCGTAAAAGTGACAGTGAAAGAAGGGATAATTTATCCAAACACGCCACAGTACAAATTAACTCCAGAAATAATTGAAGGAATAACTCCTGTAATAAATAAGATGATTGAACAGGGAATTCTGAAAGAAATCATGAGCAGTCCATGTAATTCACCTATTATGGGACTGAAAAAGCCAAATGGAACATATAGAATAGTACAGGATTTGAGAAAGATCAACAAAATAGTTGTACCATGTTGTCCAATAGTGCCAAACCCTGCAGTAATTCTATATCAAATCCCACATGAAGCTGAGTGGTACACTGTGATAGATTTGTGTCACGCATTTTTCTCTATTCCTTTGCATCCAGATAGCCAGCCATTATTTGCATTCCGGTTCGGAGAGCGTATTTTGGCATGGTGCCGAATTCCACAGGGGTATACAGAAAGCCCCTCAATTTTTAATCAGATTCTAAAGAAATCTCTGGAAGATTTAAAAATGCCAGAAAAATCAGTGATGGTGCAGTATATCGATGATCTATTGGTGGCATCAAAAACCAAAGAAGCATGTGTAAGTGACACAATTGCTTTACTGAACCATTTGGAGAAAAGAGGGCATAAAGTGTCCCCTTCAAAATTACAGTTTTGTCAGAAAGAAGTCCAGTATCTAGGGCATAAAATTGAGAAAGGAGTGCGGAAAATAGCAACAGAGAGAGTAAGAATGATTCAAGGAATGAGAGCACCAATGACTCAGAGAGAGGTAAGAATGTTTTTGGGAATGGTTGGATATTGTCGACAGTGGATAAGTGGATTCTCTTTGATTGCAAAACCCTTACAAAAATTGACAAAGAAAGATGTAAAAGACCCTTTTGAGTTAAACAAAGAAGAAATGAAATCTTTCAAAGAATTGAAAAAGAAACTGTGTGAGGCCCCTGCTTTAGGCATGCCTGATTATGAGAAGGATTTTGAGTTGTACTGCAGTGAAAGAGATGGATGTGCATTTTCAGTACTGGTACAAAAACACGGGACCATGAAAAGACCAATCGCTTATTTTTCAGCTGTTTTAGATCCTATAGCAAAAGCATTGCCTGGATGTCTGAAAGCAGTTGCTGCTACTTGTGTAAGTTTGGAACAAAGTGAAGGTATAGTGATGGGGTATCCACTGAGAGTATATGTTCCCCATTCAGTAGAAATTCTTTTGACAAGAACAAAAACACAGTACATGACACATAGTCGGCTGACTAAGTACGAAAAAGTCATCTTGAGCGCTGAAAATGTGACCATAGATAGATGCATGAATGTAAATCCTTCTACATCATTGCCAGATGAAGAGAATATAATTGAACAAGACAAAGTAGATCATGATTGTCTGAATGTGCTGGAATATTGCACAAAACCAAGAGCTGACATAAAAGATGAACCGTTAAAGGAATCGGATTATGTCATGTTTGTAGATGGTTCATGTTTACGCACAAAAGAAGGAGTGTTAAGCGCAGCTTACGCAGTATGCACAGTGGCAACTGTGATGGAAGCGTCTTGTCTGAAAGGAGTTAGGTCTGCCCAAGTTGCGGAACTAATTGCTTTGATTCAAGCATGTAAATTGGGGAAAAATGTACGAATCACGATTGTGACCGATAGCCAATATGGTTTCGGCATCGTACACGATTTCGGACAGATTTGGTCACAAAGAGGATTTTTGACATCTGCAGGAACACCTATCAGAAATGGAGATTATGTTAAGAAACTGCTTGAGGCGATACAGTTGCCTAAACAAATAGCTGTAGTGAAGTGCAAGGCGCATAAGAAAAACGAAGACTACATAGCGGTCGGCAATAATTATGCTGATGAGATCGCTAGATATTGTGCGGAAAACATGGCGTCCCTGAACAAAAATAGAGAAAGGGAGCATGTCTCTTGTCCTTTGCTTTTCACTAATACTGTCGAAACGTGGGATGAAGTAAGGCAGTTACAAGAAACAGCAAGAGATGAGGAAAGAGATTACTGGATAAAAGCAGGATGTAGAAGACAGGAAAATAATGGTGTGTGGGTATACAGAGATGAAAGACCAGTTATGCCTGATAGCATGATTGCAGACATGGCACGGATGTACCATGGACAAGCTCATATTGGGAGAGATGCAATGATCAGACTTTTTAGACAAACCTGGTATAACCCAAAATTCAGAGCCATTGCTGAAAGTCTTTGTCAAAGATGTCTTATTTGTCAACAGTTTAACCCAGGAAGAAAAACAGTAGTGAGTCTAGGAACAATAGGACGAGAAGGAGGTCCATTCACAAGAATGCAGTTGGACTTTATTGAGATGCCCCCTAGTAACAGACTAAGATATGTTCTGGTGGTCGTCTGTTTGTTCTCTCGTTGGGTGGAGGCATACCCCACTAGAAGGAATGATGGAACAACAGTGGCAAAACTTATGCTGCGAGAGTTCATTCCAAGGTATGGTTTTCCAGTCACGGTTGAGACGGATAGAGGAACACATTTTCAAAATGAGTTGATCCAATTGATTTGTGAAGCATTGAGTATTAAACAAAAACTACATTGTGCTTACAGACCAGAGGCTTCTGGGGTAGTAGAGCAGATTAATGGAACAATTAAAAACAGGTTAGGAAAAATGTGTCAAGCTACAGGACTCAAATGGCCAGATGCACTGCCTCTTGTTCTGATGACAATCAGAAGCATCCCTGAAAAGAAAACTGGACTCAGTCCCCACGAGATGATTATGGGACGAGCAATGAGACAAGCACACGTACCCGTCAACAAGTTATTAACTATAACTGATGATCTAGTACTGGATTATTGCAAGGGACTGGCTGATGTGGTGCGTTCTGTGTTTCATCAGGTTGGACCGGATGCGACCACTCTTGAAAGAAAACCAGCCCACGACTTGAATCCAGGAGACTGGGTCCGCATAAAAGTCCACAGGAGAAGAAACTGTCTAGTTCCTCGTTGGGACGAGCCACGACAGGTAATCCTAGTGACAACGACTGCCGTCAAGTGTGCAGGAGTGAAAAACTGGGTTCATGCCAGCCACACAATCAGAGTTCCAGAACCAACAGATCGACATGTGAGTCGGCGTCTGGAAGTGTGGGATAAAAGCTTAACAGCTGGGACAACAAGGATAAGTGAAAGGGTGCCAGAACTTGAAGATCGACCTGAAAGTCGACATCTGGAAACCCCAACGGCAAACACCTCTAGAGAAGAAGAGGAACAAGAAGAAGAAGAAGAAAGAAATTCAGAAATTCCAGAACTTGAAGATCGACCTGTAAGTCGACATCTGGAAATATCTGACACAACTTCAGGATCTGATGATTCAGCTGCAAACTGGGAAGAATTCCGAAAGAGAACTTGGGGTTATAAACCAATTAGAGAAGAAACTGAGCAAGAAATTGAGTTAGATGAACAACCAAGTACAAGTTATGGTGGAAATCCTTCAGAAACAATATTAATAGATGAAGTAGGGAAAGAAGTACACAAAAAGTTAGAGAATCGAGAAGAACCCCGAGGAGCAATAGGGACAGATAGAGAAACAGAAGAACAGGGAAATTTAGAAACAGAAAAGGAGAAAAACACCAAATCGGAAGAACACCGAGGAGGGACAGTAATAAGGGAAAACAAAAAGGAGAAGACAGATCCACCAGTAGGAGATGACGAGATTATAAGTTTCAAAATAAGAGACAATAGTGAAACAGTTGAAACAGAAACAGAAGAAAGTGGAGGAGAGGAAAAAGCAAAGACTGAATCAAGGAAAAGAAATTGGAAATCAGAAAGAGAAGAAAGAGAAGGTGAAGCCAAAAGGCCAAGAAAAGGAGATAATTGGCCCAACAGCTATGTAAGAAAATTGAGATATAGAATAATAAGAGCGGAAGACGAAGGTGCTGAACAAGTAAATGAGGTAACAAGTCAAAAGGGACAAGAAAAACCCAGTGGAAAAAGATTACAAAAGTCCAAAAGGACAAAGAAAGTGAATGCAAAATATAAGTCACCCGAGTGGCTGTATATTGCACTAACCGATTACAAAGAAGAAGAAGAAAACACTCACGGAAACCAGAGACTGAGAAGTCGGATGGGAAAAGGTGAGATGCAACAAAACTGAAGTGAAGACTTATAGTGCTTCTGCCGGACATGACGATTTACTGGATGTGACAAATCACCGGATGTGACAACGAAAGAATTCTGGAGAGAATTAAAGAAAGTACCAAGCAAAGACTTTTGAAAGCAGAGTGGCATCTAAGTCATTTCTGAGGTGTAGTGACACAGTTTTCTGAAACTTAACAAATAGAAAAAGAAAAATGGAAAATAATAGGGATAGAAGAGATAAATGTGAATTTATAAAGAGATGGTGCAAAATGTGCTGCTTTTGTACAGGGTTATTAATGACCATATGGATAGTTTTAGCAATCACAATTCCTATTAGTATAGCTGTGATAGAAGCAAAAAATGATACTAAACCAGAAAAAGAAACTAATATTAAAGAACCAGTTATTTTAAGAAGTAGTGCAGAGTTGCATAAGGATAAGTCAGTAACAGATTTTTCAAAGAATGTTTTTACAAAATTGTTGTATGAGTACGTAGAGACAATGGATGTAAGAGATTGTTATGTTTGTATGCAGTTGCCTGCATCAGTATCAGAAGGTGTGACTTATCATCACCTACCTCTGACTTATGGAATAACATGTAGTGTAATAGCGAGTTTATTTTATAAAACAGGTAGATTAGAATCTTATTATACTGATATAGATAAGATTTTTGCAAACATTCCAGTAGTACCCGAACTTAACAAAGTAAAACCAGCAAAAGTTTTAGGAGAATTCTTTTTAGAACATAGAAAATTAACGTTAGAAGAAATAGTTAGTAACAACCTTACCTGTGAGTTAAAGAAAGAAGAAAAAGTATTTTTAGAAATGGTTGAAGAAAGAAGAATGAAATTTCAAAAAGAAGCAATAAAAGAGGAAGGAAAACGCTTATGGACGTTTGAGGAAGGAAATCATGAAGGGAAAAAGATAAATGCCGCAATGACATTAGACTGGCCGCAAACAGGAAAGTTGTGTATTAGGAGAAATAAGACAGTCTATGACAATTACTTTGTAGGTTCCAGTATCTGCCATGACAATTATCAAATTCTGGGAGGTTGGGGATTCAAAGGTGGAAAAGATCCAATATTTCCAGGTATCTATTATATTTGTGGAAATAGAGCTTATTACAGGTTACCGGACCATTGGTATGGAACTTGCTATGTAGGCCTGGTCTTTCCAAAAAATTTTCACATGGACAGAGAAGAAAAGGGAACATACAAGATGATTAATAGATTTACACGTAGAAAGAGGGAAAGTTTTTCAGAAATTGTAGGTGATATTTTTGGAGCATTGATACCAGCAGTGGGAATATCTTTGAATGCATTTAAGATTCGGAAGTTATCCACAGTAGTAGATCGTTTGTCTACAGATACTGCGGGAGCGTTCTTAATGGTAAATACCGAAATGGTTGCCATGAGAGCTATGGTGATGCAAAATCGGCTTGCCCTTGATATTCTTTTGGCAAAAGAGGGTGGAGTCTGTGGAATGTTGAAAGTCCAACATTGTTGTACTTACATTCCTGATAACAGTGAAAATATACAGAAGTATATTACAAATATTACAAGTTTGCACAAAGAACTAGTTCCACTGGAGGTTGAAAGTGTTTTGGGAAAACTTGGTAGAGGGTTTTCTTCAGTAGCAAATTGGTTAACTAGGATGAGTAGACTAGTGATAGGGAAAGTTATAATAGTGGCAACTATAGTAATACTGTTAGCCATGGTATTGAAAATAGTAATAACATGTATAAAGAGAAAAATAAGACAAAATAAGATAAAAAGAAATAACAGAATAATGAGAGAAAGAGAGAGAGAAATGGGTGAAATTGAGTTGGAGAAAATGAAAGAAAGTATGTATAAAGAGACTAAAAGGCAAGATGAAGAAGAAACAGATGTATAAATAACAGAAAGCAAAGGATGAAAGACATGCTGCCTGAAAAGAAGTATGACTTGGGTTTTATGTGGTGATTTAAAAATCACCAAAGGGGGATTGATGGAGCAGGAAAAAATAAAATATTTTAACCCCTAACAAATTTTATAATTAATTAAATAAAATGTTCGTTTAAATGTATTAATCAACACTGTATGTGTGGGAATGGTAATATGCCAATGTGTGTGCTAAATAATCTATTAATGAATGTCCGTGTGTCTAATTATAACGTAAAAATAAATGCGTACTAATAAAAATAAATGCATGTTATTGTGCTTCATAGAAATAAAATGTGTCGTTGCAAAAACAAATAGTGATGGTAAGTAAGGAACAGCTTAAATGTTGCTTTCTGCTAGGTAACAACTAATTGGGGTACGTAGACGACGGGAGGGAAACGAAAGGGCTATTTTTCTCTATTTTAATTATGTTTTGTTTGCCTCAAATTAGTGCTTCTAAAGTATAACCGAGTGGCGAGATAAAATGGCCGCCAATGGGAAGATGTGCGCAGGCGCAAGGGAACACATGACACGTGATGAAATGGGAGAAAGCGAGCTCGTGGTTTAACAGAGAGGCTAGGATGCAAGTAATGGTCAAGGCTGATGTGACCTAATTGAACTGATAGCGTGCCGTGATGATCAGCAAGAGTCCCGTGGGAAACAAGTTCAAGAGAAAGGACAATGACTGCGGAGTTCTCGAATGTATCGAAAGAAGCTACAAATGAACTGATCGAAACGGATGGAAATGTTTAAGCGTATGGGAAAGGAAATGATCCAAGGACCCTTGAATCCAAGAGAACTTGATTAAAAGAATGAATAAGCTGACATGCATGGACCAATGAAAGAAAAGCGTGATATTAATGTTGCAACAGTTAGTTAGCAAAGTTAGAATTAGGGTATAAGAGGGCCTACTCTTAGTGGGAGGGGGTCAGTCGCGGTTGCAGTCACAGTCAGGAGAGGAGTTGAAGAGTCGTGTTGGTGGCTTCCAGTGCTGGGTGGTCCTGATCGATCCCTTACTGAGCGGGAGATGCTGAAAGACTGTTAGATGAGACGGGTTGCAGGTAGCTGATGCTGACGAGCTGAAGTTGCTGTTGCTGTCTTAATTTTCCAGTTGAGTATGAGAATCAGGCTATTTCTAATTCCTAACTTAGGTTAGAAATCATTAGGCTAAATTAGGAAGCTAGGCAGGTAATTAGGGTTTTGGCTTCATGACAAAAATTTCCTTTCTGCAATAAAATGATTATGCTTAATAAATATTTGAATTTAAGAATGAATAAATGAATAAAGTATTAAAATGATTTTTCATGCTTTTAAAATTATATAAAATTTAAGATTCTTTAAACCCAAAATGACTCAGTGGTTATTTTCCTAAATGATTGTGACATCAGTAATTGGTTATTGTGATTCAGCTGGTCTTAATCACTATGAACTAATTTCTTAAATGAATGATTCATCGACAAAACAATGAGCAGGAATATCTTAAGAAATAACTAAAAGAAAGTGACAAATTAAGGTAATAAGATATCCTGGCTCTTCCAGCGGTACATAAAAATGGTGTTCTCCATTTAGTTCTCATGCTTCTCCTAGGAGTACAGATTTTCATAAAGGTGTAAAGGAAATCCAGGAGAGTGTGTGTGTGTTAGGCGATGTTTATGGGCCCCATCGTCATATGGATATGAGAAATATAGTTTGCCCCTGGATGACCTATAAGTAACCTGGGAGGAGAATAGTTTTTATTGTACGCGCTGCATCAGTAACTTGAAGAAAAAGTCCTTTATTACAGGAAAGAAGAAACACCAAAGGTCCACAAGACGATTAACCTTCCTTCCACTCCAACCGCTCCAGCTGTACTCAAAAGGCTTCAGAACGTACAGGAGAGCAGATGGAAAGAAAGGAAGGTTTCACAGAATATGGATGCACGCGGGGTCGCGTGCCAAAATACAAAATGATAAAATGAATATATGAACACAACACCCTGGTACAAGTTGGGTTTGGACATTGCTGGTCCTTTTGAATTGTTTGCTCACGATGAGCGCTATGTGTTGTTGTTGGTGGACTACACTTCCAAGTGGGTGGTCACCAAATGTGTGCCTGCTGTCAACACTAGGGCTGTTATTGAGTTTTTTTCTGAGGAGTTTTCAAGGGAAGGTATTCCTAAGCTTCTCATCACTGATAACGGCGTCCAGTTTGTTTCACGTGAGATGAGTTTATTTTTAAAAGAGTTGTCTATTACACATTTTAAGACAGCTTTGTATTCACCTCAAGCCAATGGTTTGGCTGAGAGTATGAATAGATTGGTGAAAAGTTGTGCTCAGAGGGCTTTACAGACGAGGTCCTCTCTTAAAAGGATGCTCAGAGAAACGTGGTGGGCTCACCGCAATACACCCAACTGTTTGACTTCGGTCTCCCCTTTTTCTATTTTGAGAGGTAGGAAGCCTCATGATAAGTTGAGTCCTGCGTGGTTGAGATTGAATGTGGATGATATGAAGAAGGATGGACTGTCTGTATCTAAACGGAGACTTTACCAAGAAAAGTACAAAAATAGGTTTGACCAAAGGAAGTCTGCTTTTTGCAAGGACTGGTGTGTTGGTGATGAAGTGTTGATCAAGAATCCTGGGTTTTTGAAGAAAGGTCGCTCAAGGTTTATGGGGCCCTTTGTCATCAAGGAAGTGAGGAAGAATGTTGTTGTGTTGAATTCTGGTGAGGTGTGGAGCATGTCCAGGTTGGTTATGTGGCATAGCGGTATCAATGTGTCTGAATGTTATCGTGGTCACTGTCCTTCTGATGTGTTTGAGCGGTCTGGACCGTGTGATGATCCTAGTTCTGATGTGTCTGATCCAGGGAATTTTAGGAGATTGAGATTCAGACCGACTTGGCATCAAGACTATCGAATGTCTTAGCTATCAGTGGCTGATTTTGCCCTGGTTTGCTTTTGCTTTGCATTTTTCAATTGTTTATTTATCTATGTTTTCATTACTGCTTTTGTATTCTCATTTTGTATCTTTGAAATATTTTCTTTTGTCATTTGTGTGGGAGGGAGATGTGCTGAGGGCTTTATTCATCTGCTGTTAGGTTGTATGTCTATTAGTTATGCCCTTCTTTGCTTTCTGTTCTTGTTGCTGGGCTGCATCCCTGCATTCTATGTGTCATCCATGACAACACAATGCTCTATCTCTCCCAGCCTGACTTCTGGCAGTTGGATGTTAGCTGCTGCCTGGGCTGGTGGTCTTTTCATTTACTCCTGAATAAATCTGCTTAAGATTTCCTTATGGTCTCATGGACTTTTTAACACTTACCTGCCGTTCGGTCTGTCCTCAGCTCCGTGCTCAGTGCTCAGCTCTGAGCTCAGTGCTTCACCATAGTGTTGAGACCGGTTATGGAATGGCCATGGGCGCAGGATGTGGTGCTAATAGTGTACCTGGATGACAACCTTCTGATGCAGCAGGAAAAACCCTCTTTACTCTCTCAACTTCGGAAGTCTCAGTCTGTTACAAGATCTAGGATTTATACTGAGCACACAGAAGTTGCACTTTGTGCCAGCACAGCAGATTACTTTTCTGGGGTTCGAAGTCGACACGGTATGCTAGTGCCTCCGGTAGCCCCCGAAGAAGATGCTCCTTGCTGAGAGAGAAGTTTTTTCTGTGGCATCTTGCCCGGATTGTGGTCCTTCTGTCCTCTGCGATCCAAGCAATTTTTCCAGGCCCATTGCATTACTGGGCCCTACAAGGCCTGAAGGGGCAACATTTCAGGAGGGGCCTGACGTACCCGCAAGAGATTTCTCTTTGCCCAGAAGCTCGAATGGAACTTCGGTGGTGGCTCGATCATAAGCAAGCCTGGAAGGCAGAGCCATTTTCAGAACAGTCCCGGATCTGGTGAGTGAATCAGGTGCCAGCCGTCAAGGTTGGGGTGCCCTATCTGGGGATACTACCACAGGCAGACAGTGGTCAAAGCAGGAGGAATCTCTCCACATCAATTGTCTGAACCTCCTTGCCGGATTCTTTGAGGTTCGGAGCCTGGTGGCCAAATGTGTCCTGTGCCATCTTGTTGAAGATGGACAACATTTTGGCGGTGACATATATCAATTGCCTAGGAGGCACGAGATCCAAGATGCTGACTGATTTGGCCAGGGAATTTTAGAATCATTGCCCAGATGACAAGTTGTCAGTGACAGCAGAATACCTGCTGGGGAAACTCAATCAGTCTGAGGACTGACAACCTAGACACATAAAGGGTTACAGTGCTTGGAAGCTGGATCCCTCCCTATTTCAGAGTCTGATGACATGGTGTGTGCCATGCCAAGTGGACCTTTTTGCGTCACATCTCAATAATCAGCTTGCACGTTTTTTCACCTTGCATCCAGACCCTCTTGCAGAAGTGATGGATGCTTTTCTTCAGGATTGGAGCCAGGTTCGGTGGTATGTGTTTCCCTAGTTCTCGATTATAGCCAGGCTCACAGCGTTGATCAGCCATCAGAAGGCGGACGTAATCTTGATGACACCGTTTTGGAAATCGCAAGTAGGGTATCCAGTTCTTCAGGAACTTTCTATGGATTTTCCAATCCTACTTCCCCAGACTCCTCTTCTACTGACGAACTCTCATGGCAACTTGCACCAACTGGTACAAGGAGGGTCTCTACGACTCATGGGTTGGAGGATTACTGGGGACGTTGGGAGGTCCTGGGCCTTTCATCAATGGCTATCTCTCTCATCAGAAGAGCCTGGACAGATTCTACTATCAAGAGATATGGCTCGGCATGGAGATGATGGTCATGCTGATGTTTGTGACAGGGTTTTGGATCCCGTGGGGGCAGATATAGTGCATGTTGTCGATTTCCTGTCAGAATTGGTGGACAAAGATTTTGCTTACCGCACTGTTAATGTGAGCAGGTCAGCAATTTCGGCAAGCCATATGCCTATCCATAACATTGCAGTAGGGGAACATCCATTAGGCTGTAGGCTCTTGAGGGGCATGCGGCTGTCTTTCCCTCCGGAACCGAAGTACTCTTCCCTTTGGGATGTGAATGTGGTACTTCGGCTGCTGCAATCATTGCAGGATAATCCCTTTCTGTCTGGTAAGGAAGTTGGCAGTCCTTTTATGTCTCATCTCGTGTAAATGAATTTCTGACGTCCATGCCTTAGATATCACAGCACATATGTTCGCTCCAGAGGGAGTGTCAGGTCATCCAAAATTGTGCGTGGTATGCTGTTTGAGGGCATACAAGTCTATGACTGAGGAATACAGATCACCTGGAATGACAACTGTTTATTTCCCTCAAGAAGCCTTTCAAGCTAGTCTTGGCGATGACGATTGCCTGTTGGGTGAGATGGATACTACAAGAAGCAGGTATCAATACCTCTGCCTTCGGGGCACACTCCACCATGGGAGCTGTGGCCTCGAAGGCCTTCTCCCTGGGTAGCCGCCTAGAGGATATTTTCAGAGCAGCTGATTGGCCTTCGGACTCCTCTTTTAAAACATTTTATTTCAAACCAATTTTATTTATTTATTTAGTTTTGAGTTTTATAGAGCGCGAACTTGACCCGTTAGGGTATCAGAGCGCTTTACAGGAATCAGCAGTAGTATACAAAAGACTTGGAGGGGGGGGGGCTGGATACAAAGGGATAAAAGGGACAAAGTACAATTTACATTTACAGTTTACGAGAAAAACGAAGGGCCCAAGGCCATGGAGGGAAGCCCGGAGGTGCCGGGAGGATAGTGTCTGTGTACTCCAGGGGATGCATTAGAAAGGAGATAGAGCAAGGTCTCTGGGTGAAATAGAAGGCAGAATTTAGGCGAGGAATTTGCCCATTAGGAAGGTTTTAATCACTGGTATGGCTTCACTGGCTGTCAACCAGCTTGAAACTAGCATAATCTGAGCCTCCAGGCCTGACATAGAATATAAAATTCCCTAGTTATCATTAAGGAAAGTTTCAATTCTCTTAAGGACGTGGAGGCGAGGGTTATCCCTCCCATTTTGGTTATCAAATATTACCCTACGGGTAACCTCTGAAGTCTTCGGGGTTGGATAAGCATATGCTGATATTGGGGACCACTACTAAGTTCCATTTAAAGCTTGTAAAGTGCTGTTGACTCCAATGGTACCTATCGATGTATGGGCGGATTAATCTAATCCATTGTTGCATGACTCATACCAGTATTGCTGATGTTGTGGATAATTTTAAATATGTATTATATGTTGAGAATTTATTGCTGTTCCTTGATGTTGCTTATATGGCACTTACTCTATGGTTGTACTGTTGATTTGTTTGAAAGACTCATGGGATTTTTAGTCTTTTTATAGAAATATGTTGTTTAAGGCTGCTGAGTGGAATAATAAATGGAGGAGTTAAGCATAATCCTCACCTCTGCGACCGTAATAGAATTTAAACTTTCCTTCACAATACCTAGGAAATGTTATATTCTACTGCAATGTTTAATCCAAAAATAAATATTTGGTTTGGCAAGAATACTAACAGCTCTTAAAAACAAAAACAATTCCCGCTTCTGAATGAGTTGTGACAATAGCATGGTTCTTCTTCTCATCAGGTTCAGATCTCTCCATCTGCATGCGGGTCTCCAAACCGGATTCTGGAAATTAGTTAGAGGACCTTTGCACTATCTAACCCGAATCTGGTCCTGGTCTGAAGGCCTCATAAGAACCATTGTGCTCTCTTTGATTGGTAGATCCACATGACATGTCTAACTATAGAACAGGTTAAAATCTCCCCATCCAGCCAAAATACTGGAAACTCTAGTAAATGTGAAACATTCAAGCGCGCTTAGAAAATAATGATCTTCCTCAGGAGCCCCAGAAAGGCTTGCTTGCTGAATATAGCACAGAGTCTGAATTAACGTCAGCAGTGGGTGACCTGAGACCACATTATCAGCTCTCTGATCCTTTTTGAGTTGTTTCACAGCTTTGCAACGCCACTGCCCACCACAAAGGCTGTGAGAGAATGAGCAGCATGACAGGGCACATCCACGATGAAATCCATTTGAGTAGGTAGATGACAGGTTCCTCATCTTCGGCCTTTGTTCTAAGTGCCAGTCTATGAGATGTGTAGACCCCAAGACTTACCCTTTCTGCCTACTCCTTTCAACTTTAAAATTTAAAATAGTATGCACCAGGAAGTGCATTTCATAGTTATCAGATTGTTTCTTGGCTACAGATCAAGCTCTTGAGTTTACCCAATTTTTGCATCCTGTTTTAACCATAAATACTGGATGAGAGCAAATTGCTGACTCGTGATCCTGTTGAAATAAGGGATATCTTTGGCAAGTGCCCCCGCTTTGGGTTGGCCTGTGAACATGTTGTCATTAGGTGAATCACGTGATCCGGGGTTGAAACCAAAAAAGCTAGCAGTGACATTTGATTCACTGTTAACTATGACCCTGCAGGTCTTGAACGTGCTGTGCATCATTCTTCCACTGGCAAGGTATTGAGAAGATCTGAAAATAGTTGAACTATTTCCTGTGCATCCATATTAGCCGTTGCATTAGCCAACAGACAGTACCTGAGACTGATTAAATCTATACTTGAAAATTTTAAAATAATTCAGAACTCATCTGCTAAAGTACTATTAGGTTTGTGCTGGCACGATCATGTGAACATGCACAAATTTTAATGGCTGTCCATAGCTACCCGAGCTGTTTTAATCAGTGTTCTCTACAGAGCAGATCATGCATGGAGGCAAAAATATCTACACACTCGTAAACTGAGGATGACCAATGACCATCTCACTTTTAGACATGTCTTAAAACCTCATCTCTTTCCAACTGTCACCTTAGGGCTTGTATTGTCTCGGTTTGTAACTCTATATCATAGCGCTACGGAGCCTTTCAGGATAAATTCAGGTCTTCAGAAGATACCTATTACAATGCATGACATTACATTATATAACAAAAAATGACATGACGTAACATAAAGTTCAATATGCTACCTTTTAATCTATCAATGTGCCTTTTGCATATTCTTCAGCCATAGAGGGCTGGAAAAGCAGAGCAAAAATCTGTGACAAAAAATAGACATGTGGGAGAGACAATCTGATGACACCAACTGCAAGTGCAATACAATGTTCCCCATTACTAGAAACAAAAAGCTATTTTTATATAATGATTTCTATACAGCTCTAATCCGGCCCTAGCAATGTGCTGGAAGAGCGCCTCACAGCAAGAGTAGTTACAAATGACATGCTTTGCTGTAAAATAATTCGTCTTGGCAACAGCATCTTAGTAATGTAAACATGTAAATGTTCCATTAGTACGTTATGGTTCAAACAGTCTGTACCAGGTTTAATGATTCTGCCGTATATGGAAAGGGATAAGAACACCACCAATTGAATTCGACCTGTTTTCCCGATGGATGGAGTCTAGCTGAAGTCAACGCTTAGTGGAATCTGATCAAATATACAACTTGCACAGGAGAGAGAAGAGAACTACCAAAGAAACAGAGAACCTTTCAACCTGGATTCTCCTTCCTTTACTATAGCCTGATTATAAGGACAGTGTTGGAGAAATGCATCTTGGGATAAAGCAAACACCAGTACGATCTTTTTGACCTGGTCCAAGTGTTTGACCCCACAAGTTGTGGACTTTAAAGGCTGCCTTCTTGGAGAAGATGAGCTGTAGCTTGTGTGAGATTTTTGGCCATTAAGCCCTTCTTTCTACATCTGTTGTTTGGTCAATGCTAAGTCTCATACAAAGCCCAGGGCAGAGGCATCATGAGTTTTCTGCTCTGATTTACCTTTGATAATGTTTAAGTGTAACCATTGTATTAGAGGTACCATGATATTGTTGGCCTAGTTATAAGCCTCCTCTTTCACCACGGCTTGGATCGCCCGCACTAACATTTCCAACTAGAGAAAGGGCACCATTTGCTATAAGTAAGAAACCATTTCATTCGAGGCTGAAGTGGTAATTTATTGTGAACCTTAAGTGGAAGTCCCATCTCTTCATGGAGTTCCTGATGCTGAAGGTGATGACACATTGAATGTCCCTATACCATTGAAAGACTGATACCAGGGGACTCCTTCCTTGGTTAGCAGCCCTTCTGTTATTTTGTGCCTTGTGTTCCTTCTCCCTCATTTCCAACCAGAGGTTATGCAATGATGCTCAATTGGTCAGATACTGGAATATTTAACAGGCAGGTCCATTGTTCCATAGAGCTCAACCTATAGCTGATGAGGTCATATGTGGCATAGAGCTTCACACCTGAATCACAGGTAGCAGGAGCCTCATCTAGTGACCCGACTTTCTACGTTTGCCTCTGTCTCGAGCTCTCCAACTTTCTATGTCCGCTGGAGGAGGACTATGGATAATTTCTTATATATTTATGTTGTATTTATTCATTAATGCCAATTGTAAAGCAGCTTTTCTTTTTACTTCTCTGGCACCATTGAAAAGAGCAGAAGTAGCGGCATGACACAAAATTCTAGATATTCTCTTCAAATTGTTAGCTGGCAGTAGCCACACTTTATAGGGCGCTCTGTAGAGACAGCGCTGAACAACGTACAAATTCAAACTCAATGGGAGGGTGACCATGAAAGTCAGTCAATTGTTTCAGAGTGGCAGAGTGGACTTGTGTACTGGGTGTGAGACTTGTCATCCTTAGGGCGGTCTTTCGCCAGACTTTTTGCCTTTTGCCTCCTGTTTTTGCTGATTCTTTTTTTGGCCTTAGGACTATGAGCACTTCACCACTGCTAACCAGTGTTAAAGTGCATGTGCTTCTCCGCTAAACATGATGACACTGATTGGCATATTTGATTTACTAGTAAGTCCCTTGTAAATTGGTATAACATATACCCAGGGCCTGTATGTCAAATGCTACTAGTCGGCCTGCAGCACTGATTGTGCCAACCACATAAGTAGCCTTTCAAACCTTTCACAGGCCTGCTATTCATGGCAGGGCCTGTGTGTGCAGTTTACTGACACTTCAACTTGTCATTTAAAACTACTTACCAAGCCTCAAACTCCCCTTTTATTAGATATAAATCACCCCTAAAGTAGGGCCTAAGTAACTCTAAGGGCAGGGTAGCATGTAAGTAAAGGTAGGACAAGTGTGTTTAATCTTTACATGTCCTAGTAGTGCCAAACAACCTTTTTCGTTTTTCATTACTGCGAGGTCTACTCCTCTCCTAGGCTAGCACTAGGAAGTCCTTAATACACTTTTTAGATGTAATTCCTGATCAGAGAGGAGTAGCTTTTTCATGTTTCATATGTTAGGAACGGTAATGATAAATCCTCCCTACTGGTGAAGTGGGATTTAACATTGTTTTAGAAATGCCACTTATAGAAAGTGTATCAACAAAAAGAGGGGGGGCACCAGGAGCGGGTTATGGTTCAGTGTCCGTGCTCCTAAATCTAGTCGTTAAATCAAAATGGGGGGACACTGTTCCGGAGGAGGGGGTGCAGCGGGTCACCCACTCACAAAAAAATGAAAAGGAAGGAGAAGAAGAGACCAAGCAAAGAGGAGGTCCTAGATCTAGAACCCACTGGTTAGAGGAGAGAAGAGGTCTTGTCTCTTGTTTCTTGTTGCCCTCACACACCCGAAGGATGTCATGCTTCATCATCGGGCGTTTGCTCCTCGTCGGGCCGGCGCTGCAATGCCCTACGGGTCCCCCGAAGGGTCACTTTAGCAGAGATCTTTTGACAACTGCTGTCAGATGAGTGCGGGTGTGTGGGGTGAGTCCTAAGTGGAGGGGGAGAAAGTGTGTGTAAGATTAAAACTGGCTAAGGGTTACCAAAAGGGTGTGTTTAATGTGGCGGTACCCTTGTCAGAATAAAAAACCTGAAGGTTGTGTGTTACTCCAATAGGCGTAATGTGCCCAGGCAACTAAAAGGTTGACATGTTTCGGGCCCGGTTGGTCACAAGGATCCTTGGCGCTTCATCCGGACCGAAAAACAAGTGGTGGTGTGAAAGTGCTAGTGAATGAAAGGGATAAAAAAAACCTCTATGAAGTCAGGGCGGGCCAAAACTGTGAACCCTACAGTAAGGCTACAACTAAATAGTTAAAACGCTCCTGAAGTGACCTAGGAAGGAAATGAGACAGAAAAACAAAAGACAACATACATCAGACAATTATCAGAGGCATCATTGTATGCCTCAATAATGTACATCAAGAACGCATACATAGCGTATAAGGCAAGAGACTGACTAAGTCTCTTGCTAGTTCCCACTGGGGCTAGTTCCCACTGTGGTGGCTGTCGAGGTGTGCGCGGCAGGCCGGCTACAGGTTACGCCAGAGAGCTGGCAATCACGTGTGCGGCCCTGCCGACACCCTAGAAGCGACCCTTACTGAGAAAAGCACCATGAGGGGAGAAGGCCAGTCACGTAGGGCCAGTGGCACGCAGAAAAAGCATAGAGTTCGAGGTGCTGAGTGTGCACACATATGTGAAGATACTACTGACGTGTTGCTGTGAAATGAAACGCGCGCCGTGGTCAGACCGCCCGTCTGATGTGTCAGCACAGGCCTGTGTAGCAAAAGAGCCTGCGGTGCCGCATATATACAGGTTTAAACGATGCAGGGTTGCCGTGCGGCGGGTAACCCTTACCTAGGTTCAGACGGAGAATTGCTCCATGGGCTAATAGCGCAGGATGCCCGCACCTTACCGGGCTACAGAAGGGAAACATAGTAAAGCATAGAATGAGAGGGATGCAAGCAAACCCAAACGGTAGTCCCACAGCGGCTAACTGTGCAAGCTCCGAAACAAAAGTCTCCAGTCTCTACATACAGTTTAGCTCGGGTGCCGGCTCACACGCACCTACCCATCCATGCGCTTGCCCGAATGTTATCTGGCCGCGGTGAATGCAGCCCAGATATAGTAGCAGCGCTGGCAGTTTGGGCATCCCCTTCTTCCGGGATGCCTCATCATGATGCGTGTTCGTGCGCATGTGCAGGGGTAGAGTGTTAGAGTCCCTGAGGAATGTGCATGCGTCAGAAAGAAAAGACTGTTCAATGTGACCTGAGATTGATGGGCAAAGTTAAGTAACACTGTAGCGGTTTGTCAAAGGGGTGTTCTAAAGCTAGTGTCACACAGCATGTCGTAGTGAGGGCGGAAAGGGAATATTAAAAAACCGAGTGAGGTTCACTCGCAGTATATTACACAGGTGTGTTACAGGGCACACTCATGGTGTGAAATTGCGGCCAAATTAGTCATGTGTATTGAAAACTAGCCGTGCTGCAAAAATCACGAGGGGGGGCGAGCATCACCCACTGCGTGGTGAAGGGCGGGGGGGTCAGTACGGGGATGTTTTATAGTTCAGCCCAGGGTATCTCATCGTTCAGGCCCTGTATGTGAGTGCGAAGACGGTGGACCCATCGTTGCTCATGTCGTAGGAGTGAAATGTTACTCCATGTCTGATTAGCCTCCAGGATTGTCCACTGTATCTCCTCACAGGAGTGTTCCTTTTCAATAAAGTGATTGGTCATCTTGATAGCCGTCCGGCAGCGTCTTATGGTGCTCTTGTGCTCGCTGATCCTAACCTTCACGGGTCGAGTAGTCATCCCAATATATCTCAGTAAACAGGGGCAGGTGATCAAATATACACAGTTTTTGGTGTTACAGTTAGTGTGCGTCCGCTGTTCCCAAGTGAAATCGTCTAGCTGCAGAGTTTTAGAGTGTCTAGTGGAGGAACAGGCGCTGCAAGTACCACATGGGTAATGTCCCGACACAGGGGGCAGGTTCCACAGGGTAGTGTCCTGGGGTTTCGTCTTAGGCCATGGCCGTGTATTGACCAGTTGGTCTCGAAGGTTCGTTGTGCGTTTGAAGGCAAATCATGGCTGCTCAATGTTGAGTGCGCCAGTATTGAGGATCTTCCAGTTGTGTCTGATAATATTTTTTATCTTGTTAGACAGCGGGGTGAAGGTCGTCACGCAGGTGATGACATTGCTCGTCTGGGGCTCCCTCGTTTTGAGTAATCCCTGTCGGTTATTATTTCTGGCGTGTTTTCTCGCCTTTCGGATGACATCTCCAGGGTAATCCCTCTCCTGTAGGTTCCTGGCGAGCGAGTTAGCTTGGACATCAAACTCTTTGATGTTGCTGCAATTACGCCGTATCCTGAGGAACTGGCCATATGGTAAGTTCTCCCTGAGTGCCTTGGGATGGTGACTCTTGAAGCTGAGGAGGCTGTTGCAATCAGTAGCCTTCCTGAATGCCTTCGTGTGAAGGTATCCATCTTCCAGAGTGATCAGTAGGTCCAGGAAGGGAATGGCCTTGTTGCTTGACGTCTTGGTGAAGCGTAGATGGGGATCCAAGTTGTTGATCCACTCATGGAATTCCAAGCAGGTTTCCTCCGTACCTCTCCAAAGAATGAGAACGTCGTCGATGTATCTCTCCCAAGTGATGAGATTCTCCTGGAACGGGTTGGTGTCCGTAAAGATGTTGGTGGCCTCAAAATGTGACATGTACAGTGCCAGACTAGGCGCAAAGGTACTACCCATCGAGGTGCCTTGTACTTGATGGTAAGTAGTGGTCCTGTACATGAAAAAAATTATTTTTGAGTGCGATGGTGATGACATCTAAAATGAAGTCAGCCAGCGTGTTGGTGGGGAGGTCCGCTTCACGTAGTAGATTACCCACTACCTCGATGGTGGCATCCTGAGAAATGTTGGTATATAATGCCTCTACATCGAGTGTGAGGAGGAGGTTGATTTCCTCGGTGTTGTCGTCATTGATCTCTTGGATCAGATTGAGAACGTCCCGTGTGTCCTTGAGGTAAGCAGGGGTAGCCTGGACCAGGGGGCATAGAAAGTAATCGCTGAACTGGCTGAGAGGTTCAAGCAGGGAACCTATCCCCGATACTATAGGGCGTCCGGGCGGAGGGACAATGCCCTTGTGAATCTTGGGTAGAAGGTAGAAATACGGCGCGGGGGTTCATGTTGACCAGAAATGCCGCTTCTTGAGGGGAGATCCATCCCTCTGTGGCTGCCTCATTAACCATGATCCTGATCTGAGTGAAGAGACGTTCCGTCGGGTCAGTGTCTAGCTTCTGATAGTTTTGGGTGCTGCTCAGTTGTCGAGAGCATTCCTTTTCATAGTCCTCGATATCGAGGATCACCGTGGCGCCCCCTTTGTCTGCGGGTTTAATGATGATACTGTCATCGTCTTTGAGAGCGTTGACGGCTTGGCGTAGTTTGTTGGGCATGTTGTTGTATGTGGGTTTTCTCGTGAGTTGATTGGCCTCCTTCAGTACTGCCTTCTCAAATGTGAGGACCTCGCTGGGAACCATGCCTGATTTTTCGGAACAATTGATGTAGTTCCTCGTTCATGCGGAAGTTGTCCTCCTTAGGTGTTGGTACGAAACCCAAGCCCATCTCCAGGGCAGTGAACTCGTCCGTGGTCAGTTGTCTTTTCGAGAGATTTACAATCAGGTTCTTGGGTGCGTCATGGACACGGAGACCCAAAGAACAACAATGAGCATGACGCACCCAAGAACCTGATTGTAAATCTCTCGAAAAGACAACTGACCACGGACGAGGTCAATTGTTCCGAAAAATCAGATTGAAATCCTTCTTTAATGAGAACCCCACACCTGAGCGAGGAGACTCGGGGCTCAGACCTCCCCCTAAATTCACCCCTACAGCAGGCATGGTTCCCAGCGAGGTCCTCACATTTGAGAGGTTAATGAGGCAGCCACAGAGGGATGGATCTCCCCTCAAGAAGCGGCATTCCTGGTCAACATGAACCCCAGGATGCCGTATTTCTACCTTCTACCCAAGAATCACAAGGGCATTGTCCCTCCGCCCAGACGCCCTATAGTATCAGTGTTAGATTTGGGGGTCTCTAGTTGGCAGAGGTAGGTACCTTTGTCCAAATAGGGACCCTTGAGTCTAGTCAGGGAGAGTAGGTATACTCCTGAAATAACCCCTGCTCACCCTCTTGGTAGCTTGGCACGAGCAGACAGGCTTGGTTCAGAGGCAGTGTGTAAAGCATTTGTGAACACATACAGTAATCAAGTGACAACACTACAAATGGACACCACACAGGTTGTATATTTATAAAAATAAGAATATTTTATATAGATTTATCACAAGACCATAAACGACAAAAATAACCCACAATACTGTCAAGAATACTCAGTTCTTATCAATAAGGCTTAATTCAAGGTTCTGTGCGAGTCGGTAGCATCCTCCGGCTACGGCGATGTCGAGAACAAACAGAGTCTAACAAATCCAGCTGACCGCGTCGAGACGGGCCAACACAGCGTAGACAGACTCGGTCACAGTACCTTTTACTTGAAGCGGCAGGCACGGGCGTGCGAGCCGGATGGCTGTACGTCGCAGTCGCGATGCAAAATGGAAGCGTTGCAGGACGCGTTGTCCCTCGATGGGTGCAGGCAGTGGCTCGATGACGTCGTCGAGACGGAGTCGGTGAGACCAGGGCTGTGTGTTGCAGGGCGAGACGGTGCTTCGATGCGGTGCTGGCAGGTTGCGGTGCGGCGACGGAGCCGGATTCGGGAGCTGGCGTCGGTCAGTCCGGACAGCGGTGCGAGTCGGGCGGTGCGTCGCGAAGCGTGCGAGCGGTGCCCAACTCCGGTGCGGTCACAGGACTCGAACTCAGCAGCAGTGACCGTGTCGGTCGGACCAGTTAGATTCGGTGTAGCGAGGTGCGGTGCTTCACAGGTTACGGTGCAGGCAACGGCTCATTGACGGCGTCGAGACGGAGTCGGTGAGACCAAGGCCGTGCGTTGCAAGATGCGGGCGGTGCTCGATGCGGTGCCTTCAGGACACCGAGCCGGTCGTGAGAGTCGGTCACAGCTCCCTACCTCTGTAGCCACTGAAACAGCGTTTCCAGCAGCAATTCACAAAGGAGGTGAAGTCCAATGGCCCTGGGACTTCGATCAGGGGGCAAGCTCTCTCTCAAGCCCTTGGAGATCCTTCACAAGTTGATGAAAGTCACAGCAAAGCAAAAGTTCCTTTCTCCTTTCTTTGGCAGTCAGGCAAACCACTGCAGGCCAATCCCCCAAGCAGCACTTCAGGCTTAGGGATAGTCTCTCCTCAGTTTCTTCTTGGTTCCGCTCCTCAGCAAAGGTTTCTTCTTGTTCCCAAAAGTGATCTAAATTCTTGGGGTCTGGGTGCCCCTCTTATACTCTGATTCTCTTTGTTCTCTGGAGGCAGAGAGGCCTTTGCCTAGTTTAAACCAGTTCTGTGCAGCTTTGGAGCACTCTGTGTACATGTCTCCTTCTTTCCTTTCAAAATGTGGGGCAGGGTACTCAGACGCCCGGCAGGAGGTGGAGCCAGCATTGTGGAAGGCAGGCACAGCCCTATTCAGACCCAGATGCAACTCCTCCCTCCACTCTGGATGCAGATCTCTCTATTCAACCCTGGGCTGCCTCACCCTGTCTCCTGTAGCCACCCCCAGCCCCAGTCACGCACAAACCAGACACACAATACACAAGCTGGCAGAGGCAGGCTGGATAGTTAGGCAAGAAAATACCCACTTTCTAAAAGTGGTATTTTCAAACACAGAATGTTAAAACCAACTTCACTAAAAGATGCATTTTATCATTCTGAGTTCAGGCATACTAAACTCGAATTTCTACCTAGTTCCCTGAGTCAGATAAGATTATAAGGTGTTATAATCAATCTGCCCATTCTGGCCTATGGGGAACAGGTAGCCTTGCAATAGTGAAAAACGAAAATGGCTGTAATTCACTATTAGGACATGCCATACACACCAGGGCATGCCCTACCTTATCCTTACAATGCACCCTGCCCTGGGGCCTACCATAGGGGTGTCTGATATGAAGAAAAGGGAAGGTTTAGGGACTGGTAAGTGGGTGTACTTACCAAGTCGACATGGCAGTCACAGACTGCACACAGGCTCTGCAATGGCAGGCCTGAGACACACTTTACAAGCTGCTTCTGTGGGTGGCACAACCAGTGCTGCAAGCCCACCAGCAGCATTTGATTTACAAGCCCTGGGCACACTTAGTGCACTGTACTAGGGTCTGACAGTAATTCAAATAAGCCAAACATGGAGTCACTAATTCATCACACAATTTACAATAGGGAGCACTTGCACTTTGGCACTGATTAGCAGTGGCAAAGTGCCCATGAGCATCTAGTCCAGCAAAAACATATCGACAACAGTGGAGGCATTATGGAAGGGAGACCCACGCCAAGGATGCCAGGTCTAACAATCAGGGATAGGTTCCCTGCTTGAACCTCTCAGCCAGTTCAGCGATTACTTTCTACGCCCCCGGGTCCAGGCTACCCCTGCTTACCTCAAGGACACACGGGACGTTCTCAATCTGATCCAAGAGATCAATGACGACAACACCGAGGAAATCAACCTCCTCCTCACACTCGATGTAGAGGCATTATATACCAACATTCCTCAGGATGCCACCATCGAGGTAGTGGGTAATCTACTACGTGAAGCGGACCTCCCCACCAACACGCCGGCTGACTTGATTTTAGATGTCATCACCATCGCACTCAAAAATAATTTTTCCATGTACAGGACCACTACTTACCATCAAGTACAAGGCACCTCGATGGGTAGTACCTTTGCGCCTAGTCTGGCGGGGCTGTACATGTCACATTTTGAGGCCACCAACATCTTTATGGACACCAACCCATTCCAGGAGAATCTCATCACTTGGAAGAGATACATCGACCACGTCCTCATTCTTTGGATAGGTAAGGAGGAAACCTGCTTGGAATTCCATGAGTGGATCAACAACTTGGATCCCCATCTACGCTTCACCAAGACGTCAAGCAACAAGGCCATTCCCTTCCTGGACCTACTGATCACTCTGGAAGATGGATAACTTCACACGAAGACATTCAGGAAGGCTACTGATTGCAACAGCCTCCTCAGCTTCAAGAGTCACCATCCCAAGGCACTCAGGGAGAACTTACCTTATGGCCAGTTCCTCAGGATACAGTGTAATTGCAGCAACATCAAAGAGTTTGATGTCCAAGCTAACTCGCTCGCCAGGAACCTACAGGAGAGGGATTACCCTGGAAATGTCATCCGAAAGGCGAGAAAACGCGCCAGAAATAATAACCGACAGGGGTTACTCGAAACGAGGGAACCCCAGACGAGCAATGTCATCACCTGCGTGACAACCTTCACCCCGCTGTCTAACAAGATAAAAAATATTATCAAACACAACTGGAAGATCCTCAATACTGGCGCACTCAACATTGAGCAGCCACGATTTGCCTTCAAACGCACAACGAACCTTCGAGACCAACTGGTCAATACACTGCCACGGCCTAAGATGAAACCCCAGGACACTACCCTGTGGAACCTGCCCCCTGTGTCGGGACATTACCCATGTGGTACTTGCAGTGCCTGTTCCTCCACTAGACACTCTAAAGCTCTGCAGCTAGAGGATTTCACTTGGGAACAGCGGACGCTCACTAACTGTAACACCAAAAACTGTGTATATTTGATCGCCTGCCCCTGTTTACTGAGATATATTGGGATGACTACTCGACCCGTGAAGGTTAGGATCAGCGAGCACAAGAGCACCATCAGACGCTGCCGGACGGCTACCAAGATGACCAATCACTTTATCGAAAAGGGACACTCCTGTGAGGAGATACAGTGGACAATCCTGGAAGCTAATCAGACATGGAGTAACATTTCACTCCTACGACGTGAGCAACGATGGGTCCACCGTCTTCACACTCACATACAGGGCCTGAACGATGAGATACCCTGGGCTGAACTATAAAACATCCCCATACTAACCCCCCGCCCTTCACCACGCAGTGGGTCATGCTCGCCCCCCCCGTGATTTTGGCAGCACAGCATTTTTTCAATACACATGACTAATTTGGCCGCAATTTCACACCATGAGTGTGCCCTGTAACACTCCTGTGTAATATACTGCGAGTGAACCTCACTCGGTTTTTTAATATTCCCTTTCCGCCCTCACTACGACATGCTGTGTGACACGAGCTTTAGAACACCCCTTTGACAAACCGCTACAGCGTTACTTAACTTTGCCCATCAATCTCAGGTCACATTGAACAGTCTTTTCTTTCTGACGCATGCGCATTCCTCAGGGACTCTAACACTCTACCCCTGCACATGAACACGCATCATGATGAGGCATCCCGGAAGAAGGGGACGCCCAAACTGCCAGCGCCGCTACTATATCTGGGCTGCATCCACCACGGCCAGATAACATTCGGGCAAGTGCATGGACGGGTAGGTGCGTGTGAGCCGGCACCCGAGCTAAACTAAGTAGAGACTGGAGACTTTTGTCTCGGAGTTTGCACAGTTAGTCGCTGTGGGACTACCGTTTGGGTTTGCTTGCATCCCTCTCATTCTATGCTTTATTATGTTTCCCTTCTGTAGCCCGGTAAGGTGCGGGCATCCTGCGCTATTAGCCCATGGAGCAATTCTCCGTCTGAACCTAGGTAAGGTTCAGGTGCCGTGCCACACGCCGCACGGCAACGCTGCATCATTTAAACCTGTATATATGCGGCACCGCAGGCTCTTTTGTTATACTGGCCTGTGCTGACACATCAGACGGGCGGTCTGACCACGGCAAGCGTTTCATTTCACAGCAACGCGTCAGTAGTATCTTCACATATGTGTGCGCACTCAGCACCTCGAACTCTATGCTTTTTCTGCGTGCCACTGGCCCTACGTGACGGGCCTTCTCCCCTCATGGTGCTTTTCTCAGTAAGGGTTGCTTCTAGGGTGCCGGCAGGGCTGCACACGTGATCGCCAGCTCTCTGGCGTAACCTGTAGCCAGCCTGCCACGCACACCTCGACAGCCACCACAGTGGGAGCTAGCCCCATGGTACTTGCACTTAGTCAGTCTCTTGCCTTATACGCTATGTATGCGTTCTTGATGTACATTATTGAGGCATACAATGATGCCTCTGATAATTGTCTGATGTATGTCTTTTGTTTTTCTGTCTCATTTCCTTCCTAGGTCACTTCAGGAGCGTTTCAACTATTTAGTTGTAGCCTTACTGTAGGGTTCACAGTTTTGGCCCGCCCTGACTTCATAGAGGGTTTTTTATCCCTTTCACTCACTAGAACTTTCACACCACGACTTGTTTTTCGGTCCTGATGAAGCGCCAAGGATCCTTGTGACCAACCGGGTGCGAAACATGTCGACCTTTTAGTTGCCTGGGCACATTACGCCAATTGGAGTAACACACAACCTTCGGGTTTTTTATTCTGACAAGGGTACCGCCACATTAAACACACCCTTTTGGTAACCCTTAGCCAGTTTTAATCATACACACACTTTCTCCCCCTCCACTTTGGACTCACCCCACACACCCGCACTCATCTGACGGCAGTTCTCAAAAGATCTCCGCTAAAGTGACCCTTCGGGGGACCCGTAGGGCATTGCAGCGCCAGCCCGACGAGGAGCAAACACCCGATGATGAAGCATGACATCCTTCGGGGTGTGTGAGGGCAACAAGAGACAAGACCTATTCTCTCCTCTAACCAGTGGGTTCTAGACCTAGGACCTCCTCTTTGCTTGGTCTCTTCTTCTCCTTCCTTTTCATTTTTTTTGTGAGTGGGTGACACACTGCACCCCCTCCTCTGGAACAGTGTCCCCCCATTTTGATTTAACTTATAGAAAGTGGACATTTCTCTGCACTTACTGCTCTGTGTGCCTCACAGCCTGTCTTAAATGCATGTCTTGGGTGGGTGACAGCTACACTTTGTGTATTCCCTCTAGACAGCCAAAACACAGGAAGGATAGGCGTATCTGGGTACTCATCTACATACATCTGCATACTGATGGCCTTGCCTGGGCAAGATGGAAGGGAAGGACTAACACTTCACTTGAATAGGCAGTGTCCTGTCCCCACAGAAAGGACTGATAACCCCCCACAGATAGCCTGGCAGACAAGATTGGGTTGAAAGGGATGCCTGTGTACTTCAGAGAGCTGCTTTGAAGTCACCCCCCACATCAAAGGCCCTTTTGGGTATAAGTACAGGGTCTCTGACCCCTTAAAATCAGACACTACTGCAATTGTAATTGAAGCTCTGCCAGTTTGTTGCCCTGCTGCTAGCTGCTCTCTAACGCTGCTGACGGAGAGCTGGACTCTGCCTTCACTTCAAGTGATCTCCAAGGGATTGTTGGCTTGCCTCCTGTTGCTTGAGACTCAGGGATATCAAGATCTCTAACCCTGCTTCTGTGCCTTGTTCACTGGAAGTGGCCCAGATACTTGCAACATGGATTTCGATGCATCTTCTGTCTTTGTGTAGCAGAACCGGTGCATCGACCTGGGTGCGGGAGTAAAATCAGTACCTCCCATCAGAACCAGCACTTTGCCTCCCGAGTTCGACATATCGGACAGCATATTGCTGCAGCTTGGTGAGATCGACGCATCTGCTCCACTGCATGGCAGAATCCGCCGCATCGCTCGATGCCTCTCAACTCCGGCACCCGTCTTCATAACTGACGCATCGCCATCACTGCATAGAGAAGATCAATGCGGCCTGTGAGCCTCGTCATCGACACATCTTTCTGTTTGCAACCATGAAAGGTACTTTGTTCACAGGGGCCTGAGTGGGTCCTGTAGCCGACCAGCACTCCATCGCGGTCTCCACGAACTTTGACTTTGCCCAGGACCAGTGTGACCTACAGTAACCTTTTTAGCGCTACTTGCTACTTAGAGCTGTACTGCATTTATTCCTTTAAAATTCAGTTTCTCAACTTCTATACATTGAATGTTTGTTGTTTTGGTCTTGTTTTGTTCTGGATATAATAATCTATTTTTTCTAACCTGTGGGGAGTCTTTTTGTGTTGTATTCATTGTGTGTGTGTTGCACAAATACTTTACACATTGCCTCTTTAGATAAGCCTGACTGCTCTGTGCCAAGCTACCAGAGGATGAACACAGGTTATCCTTTAGTGTGTATGAAGCATACCCTGACTAGAGTGGTGGTTCCTGCCTCGCCTGAGTGCATACTTCAGCCAATCAGCCATTTCTAAAACTAGGTTACACCGAAGTAGTTCAAGAAAGATTTTGATGTACCCATTATAAACTTTTTCGTACAGCCTATTTTACCCAAAGTGGTACTTAACATAATTATCCCGAACCAATCAAGTGGTTACCATAGGTGCTCAGCTGAGACTATAGATTTCTCGCATATGGTTTGGACATGCCCTTGGATGAGGATGTACCAGAATAATGTTGTCTTCCAGTTAAGAGGTGAGGATAGGACGTGAGTTTGTGCAATACCATATAGTAACTCATAGTTCACTACAATTCTATGCTTAGACCAATTTGAGCGGTTTTCAATTCTCCCTGTTCTGACATCATTTGACTTTTTCCAAAGTTCTTTTGCCCAAGTCCCATTTTTTCGGCAATGTCTGTGGTCCTAACTGGCAATATGGAATTCGAGCTGGCCAACCTGGAGTGCTGAAACGTTTCAACCACTCACCCCCAGTCAAGAGATCTGGGTTTAATCCATTGTTTTTTTGCTCACTATGCCACCCCAGTTTGGACTCCGCCATATACACAACAGTCTTGACTTTTCTCCTCATGGGAACGGTCCAGCCCAAACTGTCAGGCCAGGTCCGTTCTGGACTGGAAAAAAGCATCCTGGAACCAGTTTCGGGGTCTCACCTCTCATCAGCCAGGCTAGCTTGAATCCTTTGGCACAGCGAGCAAGGGACCCACGTCTGGACATATCCGAGGCCACTTAGCGCAAACATAGCAAACACAACAAGATGATGGATAGAGTGCTGAAACGTTTCAACCACTCACCCCCAGTCAAGAGATCCGGGCTTGATCCATTTTTCTTTTGCTCACTATGCCACCCAGTTTGGACCCAAACTGGGTGGCATATTTGTCTTTACTAGATTAACCGAGATGTGTTCCGGTTTATGATTGATGAAGTGATATGGTATCCGCTTACATTTTCTTTCAATTCAAGGTGAGATATTTTGATATGTGATATAGCACCTGTGTACTCTTATAGTGAGCTCTTGAATTATATAATAAGGGACTCATTTCATTACAGGGAGGTATCTGAGTAGTAGATCGACTACATAAGTACAAGGTGTTCTTGTATATATGATGGAACAACTTCACAACAGGTATTGGAATAAACCGATTCAATACATTATAAGATAACCCAGTAATTATGGAATAAGATGGGAGTCTAATCTGATTTTATATTATCTTTCAGCTACTATTAGTGAATTTTATTATACACATGAGTGAGCCTCACTAACCTGAGTGCAACAGCACTGGTGAGTGCTGAAAATATTTTTAAATTATGTTGAATGAGTGATTAGTGTTTGTTTTGAATGGATGTTGAACATATATGTTTTTTGTGCTACTTGAACTCTCTCAAGGAGTGTGTGAGCACTTATATATGCGAGAAATTAACAATGCTAAGGAGGGTGGGTAAAAAAGAATTTTGAAGACAATGTGATAAGAGATAATGTGATAAGGGATATTGTACTTAAATGTTGGATTAATGCTTCATAATACGTATGTGTACATAGTGGGTTAGTAGAATAATGGATGAATAGTTTAATTGATAGAAAATGAGTGGAACATGCTTTTTTATATATTTGTTTTTATTACTGTTTTATGATAGGTTTATAAATGAATTTTTGGATGAGGAAAGAATATTATAGTCCTGAAGAAGGTGGCCTTATACATTTATGACCATCGAAACGCGTCGACGCATTGGTTCCTGTTAAATTTGATGTGTGGCAGTGACAATATATACAGGGAAGATTACACCCTGCTAGGTGCTGTCTTAATACGTTTCAAATTAACGATTCAAAGGCAAAATTTACTGTCTTGTACAGTTTCCTCATTAGGGGTTGTTCATTTTGATATTTGTATTCGTTTAGCTAGCCAGGAGCTTTTTAATAATTTTTATTGAGTGTCTTTGAAATGATGCCACACAATGTGTATTGTAATTTGTAATGTATTTTCATGATTTGATGTGATTAATTTAAATATTTGATGTATTAAAACTTGTGCATAAGTACTTTGACACTTTGAGTAGAGCGTTTTCAATTTTTAAATATTGAATTTTTTTGTGGTTTGATATGGTGTGCTTGGTATAAGTGTTGGGAGTGCTACCATTCCTATACAGGAATATGTTGAATTGTTCTGAAGGGAACTTTGTTTTATAACTATTCAGTTGATTTGGTGCTCTGTCCCTTTGGATCTGAAGAGCCCCTATCCTTGGTTTCAAGGTTTTTAGCACAACCAGTTGGTTGGAGAGCTTAATCTCTTGACTGTTATTTAACAGCTGTTTATATAATCTGACAATGGACCCATTCAAAACGTTTGGGTTCTCTGAGGACCAATATAACAAAATTATTGGGGCCTCAACTAAAACAGGAAATAAAATCATGGTTATAACAGGGAATAATGATAAATGGGGAAAAGCCCTCAATCCAAAAAGAAATTAGTGCGCACAGAGTTGCATGCAGAATTTCTTATTGAATATTTAAAAGCAGGGGTAATCCCAATTGGATTCCAAGTTAGAAATGAACCCGGTTTATTTGTGGAGAGTAAGAAGTTCTTAGACACCTGGACACATATCGCGAACAGGTGTAGTCGCGATTGGATCCTACTCATTATTGAAACAGCACAGGAGATGATCATTATTGAGAAACAAGATATTGAAGAAATTGAGAGGATCCTTAATAAAAGTACGGCATTAGAAGATGCCAAAAGGCGTTTAGATGATTTAAATCAAGAGGTGAATGGGTATAAGGAATATCTAATTAATAAGAAAACCATTAAATTGAAGAAGGATGTGAATAAATGTAATCTTGAATTAGTTTATCCGTATACTACAAAAGACTATTTTCAGCAAACAAGAGAACAAAGGTTTGATAGACAATATGAACCGAGGCCCATCTATTCTAGAGGGGGTAAGAAGGGAGTTACCTTTTCGGATACCTCGGGATCGAGCAGCGAAGAAGAGGGGCCTTCTGGCGTTGACCAGGGTGCTCATGCCCCGCGTAACAATTATGGGGATTTTTTTAGATCACCGCCAGAGGAGGGGGTCAAGGATAAACCCAAATCAAAATCAGGGGAGAGGTCAATACCAGCGGAACCCACCCCAGGAATATCTCAAAACACGCAATCAGAGATATTGGCGTTAGATCAAGGTAGTAATAAAATCCCCATTATTAATCTTTCAAAAAGGGACCTTACACAGGATGAAGTTGAGGTTCTATGGAGAGGGTTCACCTTTGCACCCACAACTAATGTAAACAAATTCACCTTGGAAAAGGATTTGAGGGCATTCTTCGGAAAGATCAGATTAAATAGATTCTTTGAGAATAAGGATTATGTAGCTCCAGATAATATATCTGGCCTAAAAGGGAAGTCCACATTCACACCGGCTATTTCTCAGGTGTGTAAAAATGTAGAAACTTTTGAACGGGTGGTAGACACCAAGGTCAAGAAATTGGTTAGAGAAGCACACCCTGATTTTAATAATATGTCTAGAAACCTTAGAATAGCTATGAAGTCCTTAAAAGATGATATCAATTTGACTATTAAACCAGCTGATAAAGGGGGAGGTGTGGGTGTCTTCGACACAGAGGATTACGACAGCAGGATGTTGGGTCTCCTTGGTGTCATGGACCATTACACTAAAGTACCCCATTCTAAAATGGATAATTTAAAGAAACAGGTAGTCGAAACTCTGATTAAAGCTGACAACAATTGGATTTGTGAAGCAGAATTAGGGTTCCTTAAAAATGATAATGCTATTATTCCAGCTATTTATGGGTTACCTAAAATTCATAAAAATGAGGAAGATCCCCCCCATGCGACCTATAGTCAGTGGTATTGGCTCTTTATTGGAACCCTTTAGCCAATATGCTGATACTTTTTTGAAGCCTTTAGTTTTAAAGCAGAAGTTTTATCTGAGAGATTCAGCTCACATTATTTCTATGATCGAGGGAACCACACCTTTAATGAGGATAGACAATGGTTGGTGACCCTTGACATAGAAGCTTTGTACACAAACATCCCACAGGATGATACCATCAAAGTCATTAGTGAGATTTTGACTCCTGAAGATCTGAGAGGTGCTAATGAGGAATTTATCATTGATTGTGTCACCCTGGTGCTTAAGAATAATATGTTCTTATTTAAAGAAGATCTGTATCTCCAGTGTAAGGGCACCAGCATGGGAGCGACTTGTGCTCCCAGTTTGGCATGCCTATATGTTGGTAATTTTGAGGACAGACACATTTTCAATGAGGCGGCGCCATTTTACGAGAATATTCTCTTGTGGCGCCGCTTCATTGATGATATTTTCTTCATCTGGGAAGGTGAGGAGTCTATTCTGTTACAATTTTTGGAATGGCTCAACCTGGGAGACCCAAATCTGAAATTCACGGCTCACTATAATAATAGCGCGGTTAACTTTTTAGATATCACTGTCAAAAGTCAACAGGGCATACTAGCAGTTGAACTATTCACCAAACCAACGGATAAGAATACGCTACTACATTATAGGAGTTATCACCCTCGAGCCCAGAGGAGAATATACCATTTGGCCAGTTTCTCCGTCTTCGGAGAAATTGTTCCTCCCTAGAGGATTTTTATAAACACTCAGACAATTTAAAAAGTAAACTCCTGGATCGTGGATATCCAAAGAAACTAATAAAACATGCTTTTAAACGAGCTAGGTTTTATAACCGTGATAGCATGTTAGAACAGAATCCACATGATAAGGATAAAAAAGATATGGTCTCGAATAAGAGAATTGTATTTGTGAGTCAGTTCTCCAATATCAGCAATAAGCTGAAAAATGTTGTCAATTCAAATTGGAGCATTCTCAATGAGGGTAACGATACCATTCTTCCTAAACCACTCTTCGCTTTTAAGCGAAATGATAACATTCGCAAGAGTTTGGTTAATACCTACAGAGTCTCACGCCCTATGATACAGAGTACTCTTCAGATGAGCAGAGTTCTAGGTAATTACAGATGTGGAACCTGCAGTATTTGCGATCACTGTATGGTTACCAAGACATTTATTTATAATGGTTACACCATGACTGCCAAAAGTCTCAACAACTGTAGAAGTTGTAATGTGGTATACCTACTACGCTGCCCCTGCGGGCTAGCGTATGTGGGCGAAACTGGAAGAGAACTTAGACTTCGGCTTTTAGAACATCGGTCTGCTTTGAAGACCAATAAACACAATGCACCGTTAGTGGAGCATTACCATTTGGCAAAACACAAACATACTGAGTTTGAATGGTTTGTGATCGAAAAAATTGTTACTAATAGAAGAGGAGGAAATACTGAAGTGAAGAGGAAAAATAGGGAACAGTGGTATATCTCGATCTTAGATACCATTGACAAAGGTCTGAATACCAGGGAAGACTGGCAAAAATTGGTAATTTAAAGTGGTTTTTTATGATAAATTCCTGTCTGCAGAAATGTAACTAGGTTAGAAGTTATGGGGCACACACTTGACTGTGTTCCAAACCAAGACTGGCACTACCCTGTCACTATGTGATAGTTAATAAATGCATTAAGGGGCTCTAGAAACTATATTATTTGTTCTTGGAGAGTTGATTTTCTAACCATTTTTTAAAGTATTATATACTATTACACAATCGCGAAATTATTATATACCGATCGGTTAAAGATTAGAATAATCTGTCTCTTTAGTTTGATTTTAAATAAACCAAACAATAGGTAACGTATAATGTAATTTAGTTTCGCACATATAACGGACTCAGTTCCAATATGGCGGGATTTTTTTACATAAGATCCATGTCGAGTATACTCGGTCATTTGGTGACGTCATTAAAGAGCGTCTATCCAATCAGGAGGGATAAGCTATATAAACAGCTTACATTTCCGGTGTCCTATAACGATTGCTGGCTGTACGAAGTGGAAACGCCGGAGTATGCAGGGACACTATAGCTATATAGGTAAGGAGAGCTAGCGGCATGTAGTTATAACGTCTCTGGGTGTGTAGCACCTATAACATTTTAGTAGAGAATTTTACCTTCCCTACTGTAATGTTTAAACGTGTGGAAGAGAAAAATACTCCATGCGTTCTTTTTCGGTATGCGTGTTTATTAATTTAAATCAACACGCATATATCATAAAGTTTATAACGTGTGAGAAATAGAAACATTTTATGTGCTTTTTCCGGTATGCGTGTTTACTAATTTAAATTAACACGTACCTATGATCATGGAAAATAAACAAGTAAAAATAAGATATCTGTGGATCGGATATAGTATTGATCGTATTAGTTAGTAATAAGTAATATGCGACCGGGCTATGTAGGGGGGTAATTTAAGATATGAATTATCCTAAATAGGTAAATTATAACGGTTATTGCGTGTCATTTTACAGCCTACCCAGATGTGCTCCGGCTAAAATAGGACGAGAAAACAAACCGGCTGCCCTTTATTTTTCATTCCAAAGCCTGCAAAAGAAATATAAGGTGAGACATAGGATGCAAAGACTCGATGTCTATAACTCTAAAAACTGACTGTAAATCTCCCAGTAGATATATGAACTAGGTGGAGATATAGCTTCTTTTCCAATATTTGTCTTTACTAGATTAACCGAGATGTGTTCCGGTTTATGATTGATGAAGTGATATGGTATCCGCTTACATTTTCTTTCAATTCAAGGTGAGATATTTTGATATGTGATATAGCACCTGTGTACTCTTATAGTGAGCTCTTGAATTATATAATAAGGGACTCATTTCATTACATGGAGGTATCTGAGTAGTAGATCGACTACATAAGTACAAGGTGTTCTTGTATATATGATGGAACAACTTCACAATAGGTATTGGAATAAACAGATTCAATACATTATAAGATAACCCAGTAATTATGGAATAAGACGGGAGTCTAATCTGATTTTATATCATCTTTCAGCTACTATTAGTGAATTTTATTATACACATGAGTGAGCCTCACTAACCTGAGTGCAACAGCACTGGTGAGTGTTGAAAATATTTTTAAATTATGTTGAATGAGTGATTAGTGTTTGTTTTGAATGGATGTTGAACATATATGTTTTTTGTGCTACTTGAACTCTCTCAAGGAGTGTGTGAGCACTTATATATGCGAGAAATTAACAATGCTAAGGAGGGTGGGTAAAAAAGAATTTTGAAGACAATGTGATAAGGGATATTGTACTTAAATGTTGGATTAATGCTTCATAATACGTATGTGTACATAGTGGGTTAGTAGAATAATGGATGAATAGTTTAATTGATAGAAAATGAGTGGAACATGCTTTTTTATATATTTGTTTTTATTACTGTTTTATGATAGGTTTATAAATGAATTTTTGGATGAGGAAAGAATATTATAGTCCTGAAGAAGGTGGCCTTATACATTTATGACCATCGAAACGCGTCGACGCATTGGTTCCTGTTAAATTTGATGTGTGCAGTGACAATATATACAGGGAAGATTACACCCTGCTAGGTGCTGTCTTAATACGTTTCAAATTAACGATTCAAAGGCAAAATTTACTGTCTTGTACAGTTTCCTCATTAGGGGTTGTTCATTTTGGATATTTGTATTCGTTTAGCTAGCCAGGAGCTTTTTAATAATTTTTATTGAGTGTCTTTGAAATGATGCCACACAATGTGTATTGTAATTTGTAATGTATTTTCATGATTTGATGTGATTAATTTAAATATTTGATGTATTAAAACTTGTGCATAAGTACTTTCACACTTTGAGTAGAGCGTTTTCAATTTTTAAATATTGAATTTTTTTGTGGTTTGATGTGGTGTGCTTGGTATAAGTGTTGGGAGTGCTACCATTCCTATACAGGAATATGTTGAATTGTTCTGAAGGGAACTTTGTTTTATAACTACTCATAGTTCTCTACAATTCTATGCTTAGACCAATTTGAGCGGTTTTCAATTCTCCCTGTTCTGACATCATTTGACTTTTTCCAAAGTTCTTTTGCCCAAGTCCCATTTTTTCGGCAATGTCTGTGGTCCTACCTGGCAATATGGATTTCGAGCTGGCCAACCTGGAGTGCTGAAACGTTTCAACCACTCACCCCCAGTCAAGAGATCTAAACCCAAAGCAGTTAGACATCTGGTTTATGGAAATCTTGGAGGCTTATGATATAAATCAAGCAAAGTTTCCTGAAAGCCTTTGTTCAACCCATGACGTAAAGTTGGGAAACTACCTAGCGACAAAAAGCCTCTTTTGCTTAAATGGTAGGACAGACCAAGATTGTCCGGCAAAGAAAACTTTTAAACAGGGGTCACAAATTTGCCCCATAGATTATGTCTTTATGTTAGCATGGAATTTTGCATTAGTAAAAGGCTTCAGGATCAGCAATATAGAAGGCAGTGACCACAATATAATGGAACTGGAGCTGGTAAATCTCCACCAGTCTGCCTGTGACAAAGAAATCATACAACAGAAGGACTATCCAAGGCGCATAACAACACAGTTAACAGAAGAATATATAGAAAGGTTAACCAGGCTGCAACAAAATATTGATCTAGGATGTGTGAGTGGCCTAAATTTGGCTTGGTATGTTGAGAAAATAAATCAAGTGGTACAAAGCCTTCGTGTAGAACTTAGATCTGTCGTAAGGGTTACTAAGAGTAAGCAAAACATTCAGGCCAGACAAGGAAAATGGTTCAATATAGACTGCCTAAATAAGAAAAGAGAATTAAGGAGAGAAGAGCGTAGCCTGCGTAAAAAATTTGACCAGACCAGGGCCGAAAATCTCGTCAAGCTAAAGAGAGATTACACCACGCTAATTCGTAGCACTAAAAGAGCCTATAAGGAAATCTGTTGGGGAAAATTGTTGGAGGCAATCGAATCTAAGAATATACGACAGTTCTGGAAGCTGGTACAATCAGCAACAGAACCTTCGGTTGCCTCAATGAACTGCGTGGTGGAGGAGGGTGCTTGGGAGGACTATTTGCAGGAACTATACACCCCGGGGAGAGAAATTGAAGAGGAGGTATCATGGGACTGGAGTGGTCTGGTAGAAGATCTAAAATCGGATTTTTCAGTAGCAAACGTGCTTAACACGATAAAGACCCTGAACCTAACAAGAGCAGCAGGCCCTGATAACCTACCAGCCTTGATAATAAAATCAAAGTCGTCCTGGTGGGCAGAATTCTTCTCACTTATGTTTTTAGTAATCTTAGAATCTGGGACGATCCCAATAAACTGGAAGGGAGCGATAATCAGGCCGATTCATAAGAAAGGGGATATTTATGCCCCAAAGAATTATAGATTAATTAACTTACATGATATTGATGAAAAGATCTTTGCTAAAATAATATTAGGTAAGTTAAAAGATTGGGCAGAACAGGGATCTATTGTTCCAGTTGAACAGGGGGGATTCAAAGAAGGACATTCCACCATAGATCATTGCTTTGCCCTATGGGCATTGGCCCGAAAATCGATCGAGCAAAATGGGAAGTTGTATTGTTGCTTTGTCGATTTCGGGCAGCTTTTGACTCTGTGGATCGTAATTGCCTCTGGGAAGACTTGAAAAAATATGGAATCCCGGACGGCATACTGATGATTCTAAAAGAGCTACATAGAGGGAATTGGGCCCAGGAAATTAGAGATGCGCAAGGGTCACTGACTCATAAGATAACTGTAGGGAATGGCCTCAGACAGGGGTGCGTTTTGGCCCCCTTGTTATTTGCAATCTTCTTAGCAGATCTCCCTGCAGTACTAGAAGTAGAAAGAAGTGCAAGCCCTAGAATGAGTGGAAACAAAGTGTCCTGCCTTCTATATGCAGATGATCTTGTGATCCTTGATCAAACAGAGCTAGGACTCCAAAGGAAACTAAATGTTTTTAAGAATTATTGTGATAGAAAGCTTTTAAAAGTAAATATGGAAAAACAAAGGTTTTATGCTTTGGGAAGAGAGGTAAGAATTTTAATTGGTTTTTAGGTCAAGACAAACTGGAGATAGTTACAGAATATAGATATTTGGGCCTCTGGTTTGATAGTGCGCTAAAATGGTTTACTCACCTGGAAGGCCCAAAATGCGAAAGCCTTCTCGTCAGTCTGTGGCCTGAAAAAATGTAATAAAGAATATGGTGACATGTCACATAGACCTATGTTAAAGGCATTTGAAGCAATGATCCCCCGCAAGTACTGTACGGGGCAGAAGTTCTTTACCTGAGTGGTAAATGCGGGTGGGATCGTGAAGAAGGAAAGATCTTAAAAATACTTCTGTCATTACCAAGCTGCACAATGATCCAAGCTATTAGAACGGAGCTAGGGTTAATAGCATGGAGCGTACAGACCCAAATGTCCTTGGTAAGATTTTGGAAACTCCAGGATCCAGGTGGTGTGCAGAAGGTCTCACAATGGTGCAGAGAGGAGATTCAATCTAGTAGCCTTAGTTGGGCAAAGGATGTAAGAAGAAACCTCCAGAAAATAGCAGTGCGCCTTAAGGTGAGACTTTCGCGGCCATCCCTGGAAGTAGATTTTACAAAGAGAATGCTTAGAGACCAAGGGCAGATATATTCAAGATCATTGGACCTAGATTATATGAGAGTGAAAAAATCAGTACAGTGGTTAAAAAGCTCATGGGCAAACGCAGCCTGGTTCCCGTACTTGGATATCTTGCCAAATCAAGGGTTAAGACATGAAATTTTAAGGGTCCGAGTTGGTATTAATCCTAGGAAGACGGAAGAAAAAATAAAGGCAGCATTGATTCAAACAGATGGCATTTGTAAATGTGGGTTAGGAATAAGAAATGACATTTTGCACATATTGCTTAATTGTACATTGGTTTTAGCTATATGGAAATTGTTTTTACGTCCAATATTTTTAAAAACGAGGTAAGCTCTCGTGCCCAAGCTGTTTGTCTACTTACCGAAATGCCATCCCTAGACATTGCAATTGCAATGGGTAAATTTCTGAAAGCTACAAAAGCTTTTGTAAGAGAGAAATTACAGGAGGGGCATTGTTTCTAAATATATTTTAGTGTTCTCCCATCAATGAGAGTTTTATGGTTTTAGATGCTTCTATAATCGGTGTTTAATGAGTTCTGATTGTTGAGGGTGCTATTTTTTTTCTTTCTTTCTTTAAATGTATTTTAATTATAATTTATTTGTTATAGAATTTATATTATCACCATTACCTGGATCCCTATTGTGTTTTGTGTACTGTTTAAAGACTATGGTCTAAATAAACAAAGTTTTCTCTCTCTCTCTCTCTCACTCACTCTAGACCAGGCAGCAGTGTGTGCTCAAAGAACCTGTCTCCAGAGGAGCTGGCTGATAGGAGGGAGGAGAAGAAACTAAAACTAGAGCTTGCCAAGATTGACAGGGAGCAGGCCCTTGCCAAACTAGAGAAAGAGGAAGCTCTAGAAGAGAAGAGGCTGGTCATGGAGGAAAGAAAGATGGCCCATGAGCTTAGCCTCAGAGAGGTGTTTCTTAAAGACCTCCAAGGGGGGTCCAGCAACAAAATTATTGGTGGCAGCATACCTGCAGTGTTTTCACACGAGCCAAAATGTCATATCCCAAAAGGTATGGTGCCCCGTTATGGAGTGGGGGATGACATAGATAAATGGTTGGCAGCCTATGAAGTGGCTTTTAAAGTGCACAGGGTCCCTGAAGAGTTATGGGGGGTAGTTTATGACAGTACATGCTCGTAGTGGGGAGGGACACACTCCTTACATTACAGGTTGAGGAACAGACCAACTACACTGCCATGAAGCCATTTTAGTCAGCCAGTTTAGGCTGACCCTTGAGAAGTACAGGAAACAGTTCAGGGCCAGTCACAAACTATCTACAAAAACACAGGTTGATTTATTGGACTATGCTGGTAAGTCACTGAAGGGCTGAGTGAGGGGCAGCAAAGTTAATGATTATGAAGGGTTGTACAACTTGTTCTTAAAGGGCCACATTCTTGATACTTGTTTTCCAGAGCTGCACCAACACCTGGTTGATAGCAAGCTTACTGAATCCAGGAAGCTTGCTGAGGAGATGGGCCTTAAGGTCAGCACCAGTGTCCAAAAAGGAATCTGGGGGAGGAGACTCCCAAAAGGGTGGTCAGTGTTCCCACCAGAGGAAGGGCGGATAAGGAAAAGGAAGGAATTCTCTATAGGCCCCCAAACCAACTCACAGGGGAAAGGGTCTGGTTCACTTTCTCAATTTGGCCACCAGAAGCAAAACTTCCCTGACAAAGGTCAGCAGCACATGCCTGTTAATTGCTATGAGTGCTGCGAGTATAGACAATACAAAGGGGATTCCAAGATTCCAGAAAGAGCACCCCCTCCCACGGGAGGAAAGATTCCAGGGGTGGCTAGTGTAGTGCTGGTGAAGGAGTTTGTCCCATTAATGGAGGGGTGTTTAGTGGGCTTACCCTAGTGTCCCTGGGTGACAGTGAGATGGTCCCAAAGATCCATGTGCCCTCAAATACTATAAAGTATAGGCAATGGGTCATCATCAATGAACAAGGGGTTGAGGCTCTGAGGGATATCGGAGTCAGTATGACTACAGTAAGGAGTCAGCTGGTTTCCCCAGAGCAGGTAATTCCCCATGCATTCCACCAGGTTTTGGTAGCTGACAACAGAGGGGGTCAGTATCCTGTGTCCCTTGTTCTATTTGAGTGGGGGGGGGGAGGGGTCAGGTCTTCTGAAAGTTACAGTGAGCCCTGCCATGCCTGTGGACTGATTGTTGGGTAATGACCATGAGCATACTACCTGGAAGGGAGGAAAGCTCAAGTCTCATGTGGAGATGCTAGGGTTACCTAACTGGATCTGTGCTACCACACTGTCCATGGCTGCTCAGGATGGGAGTCAAAAAGGGCTGGAGCCTGGAACAATGGCACAGCCAGCTGCTGGAAGGGGAGAGACAAATGGGAGTGAGAAACCAACCCCTGAATGTACCTCCAGTGAGATGGATGGGGCACCTGGTGTGGCAGCACCAAAGTCCACTGACGAGGGAATTGCTTCCCTTGGTGACCTGCCTGAACTTGCTGGATGGCATGTGGAATGAGGACCCACCAAGAAGGAGTTCTATAGGGCAGAAAGGGAGTGCCCAACCCTTCTGGGCATGAGCCAGCAGGCTGAAGCCCAAGCAGCAGGTGATGCCTCTGGTAGCCACCATTTTACTGAGAGGACAACCTCCTTTAAAGTGTACCTAAAGCTCCTGGGCATGGAACAGCAAGGTCCCTGGTGGTCCCCCTATGTTACGGGCCTTCCTACTGGAACTGGCTCAAGACAATTCCCCTGGCAGGACACCTCAGCCAAGACAAGACCTTTGTGAGGCTTGTCCCCCTCTTCTGTTGGCCTAGGATCAAGAATTCCTCAGATGCATTCTGTAGGACTTGTGTGAACTGCCAGGTCAGTGGGAAGACAGGGTAGAGGCTGAAAACCTCCTTACTCCCTTGCCTGTCATTAGCACGCCTTTTGAAATGGCATTGCAGGGCCTATGGATCCCCAGATTGCATCAGGCAACAAATTTATCCTGGTTCTGGTTGATCATGCCCCTAGGTATCCAGAGGCAATCCCTCTGTGAACCATGCTTGCAGTGGCATAGGCCCTGATGGGGATTTGTACACGAGTGGGTTTCCCCAAGGAAGTTGTATCTAATAGGGGCACAACTTCATGTCTGTTTATATGCAGTCAATGTAGAAGGAGTGTGGGGTAACTTACAAGTTCTCCACTCCTTACCATCCACAGCCCAATGGGCTTGTTGAGAGGTTCAACAAGACTCTGAAAAGCATGATCAAAGGTCTGCCTGAGGCCCTGAGGAAAAAGTAGAATATCCTCTTACCACGCCTGGTGTTTGCTTACAGAGAGGTGCCACAGAGAGGAGTGGGTTTCAGCCCCTTCGAGCTGTTGTATGGGTACTCAGTCAGAGGACCTCCAAGTCAGCCAGAACTTTGACTTTGTCTGGTCCAGCTTGAACTAAAGTAATCTTTTTATCACTAATTGCTTCTATGCGCTTTACTGCATTTATACAACTGAAATTCAACATCTCAACCTTGATACATTGGATTTTTGTAATGTTGGTCTTGATTTGTTCAAAATATAATAGTCTATTTTTTTCTTAACCTGTGTGGTCTTTTTGTGGTGTATTAATTGTGTTACTGTGTGTGTGTTGCACAAATACTTTACACATTGCCTCTTTAGATAAGCATGACTGCTCTGTGCCAAGCTACCAGAGGGTGAGCACAGGTTATCTTTTAGTGTGCATCTAGTTAACCCTCACTAGAGTGGTGGTTCCTGCCTGGCCTAGGTGCATACCTCAGCCAACCAGACATCCCATTTCTAACACTAGGTTACACTTGAGTAGTTCAAGTAAGATTTTGATGTACACATTATAAACTTCTCCATAGAGCCTATTTCACCCAAGTGGTACTTTACAAAATACTCCCAAACCAATCAAGTGGTTGCCGTAGGTGCTCAGCTGAGACTATAGATTTCTCACATATGGTTTGCACATGCCCTTGGATGAGGATGTGCTGGGATAAGATTGTCTTCCAGTTAAGCGATGCAATCGGAGGAATAGTAGAGACAGCTTAGAAACACTGTATGTTGTGACTTTACCCTGGGCCCTAAAGAGAAAAAAATGCAAATATTATTGGTAAAGAAATGGATAGCCATACACTGTATACAAAATTATTTTTCTCATTTGAAAAATGACAGAGTGACCATTAAAAGCTGCACCTAAGCTTATCAGGGGGTCAAGCTTGTACGGTTCCAGATACACCCACAGTCAGAACACCACTACACTGCAAGGAATGTAAAACAGAAAAAACAGGAGACGGGTGTTGTCTCTCAATATATCCAGAATCTGGGACAACATCCTCTCGTCCATCAGGAACCTGATCTCTCTTTGAGTTTGAGATAGGGCTGAAGGCTCACCTCTTCAAAGAGCACTAATTGCAACACTGTAGATACCTCCTCGTCTCTTTGAACTAAGTAGGTGCATCACACATTCCTTGCATTGTGCACTTCAGGCCCTGCATAGAGGTATATAAATATCATATACATACATCATGCCCATTGCATAACCACAAAACTGTTAGCCTACCTATTTCGATATGTTCAACCAGAGGTAATTTTACTAAAGGCACAATACATTTGGCAGTCTTCCTGTACTTTGAAAGCTAAGTATCGTCAGCACAGGTTGGGCAGTAGAGTTTCATGTGATCCTCAAAGTATCTGCACTATGTTAAATCTATCATGAGTCTCTCCTTGGCATGCATATGCCTATAGCTCACAAGGCACATTTCTAAAAGTCTTGGAAGCTCCTTGTAAAATCACTGCCCTACAAGCCCCAGGGCAAGCAAGAATCAGCAAGCCAAGAAGCCATAGACTGGACATCTATATTTCTACAAAATATCCCTACAAAAGACATGCATTCTGAGTACCATATTTGTGATGAATATGTATCCTCCTTGGATGACAAGTGTTGTTTATATATTTTGTTTGGTGGCTTTCTCATATTGTGCTTTTCTGCTTTTGCTATTATCGTGCAGCAATGTTGCAACCCACTTTCATCTTTATTGCAAAATCCTGGAGATCAACCTATTAAGTGGAGCAAATGGCTAGGTTTATTTAATAATTTCATGATGGCTATAAATGCTAATGGGGTTATTATTGAATGCCATTAGTGCTGAAGCGGAGGAAATATTCAATCACTTACCTGATTTACATTCTTCATAGGGGGGATTGAGGAGTATGATGAATTTCAGGAAGCCTTGGATAGACATAAGTTACACTACTCTGTTGAAACCTAATACAGTCATGGAGCATGTCAGTTTTTATTCTAGGTTTCAATAGTCAGCTGAGCCTCTTAAAATTATGTTTCAGGCAGATGTATGCATTTTAGCAGTCACTTGTGAGTTTGTAAACATAACTGAACAATATATTTGTGACCAGGTTATCATGCATGGCCATAATAAAAGAATTAAAGGACAGCTTCTCAGACATAAAATCCATCTATTATGGAAGCTGTTAAAGTGGCCAAAGGGATTTAGAGATCTGTGAGATACTTTAAAGTTCTAAATGAGGAAAAAGTAGAGTCAATTTGAAGTTGCGATGGTTTGCAACTATAACAAAAAGAAGCCAAGTAAGGCTACATAAAAACGTTTAATGTAAACAAGTCAAGATGTTGAAGATACGGTTCAGGAACACATTTCAATAAAGTGGTTTGTCCCGGTGTTTCCAGGGAGTCTTTTAAGTGTGGAAAAGTAGGACATTTTTTGAACATGTGCAAGTGTCAATGCAACATTAATGCTATCCAGGAGAGCAAAATTGATTCTCAAAATAAAGTTCTGGACAAAGAGAATATAATCTTGGTGGTGAAAAACGATGAAAAACTTTTGTCTACTATTGATATGGACCCTTGTAAACCGCCCAAATACAAAGTCATGATTGATGGAATCAAAACTGAGATGTTGGTGGACTCTGGTTCACCATGTTCACTGATTTCTGATGTGTCTTTCAAGAAACAGCGGAGGGAAAGAAATTTAGAAGTTAACGATATTAAGGCTTATTGTGAGAAGTTGGCCTGGTATATGATGTCCACTAATTGAAGAGGGCACCTTGCAGTCCAAACAACCCTTATGGTGATTTAAGAGGTCAAAGATAACCTTAGAAAGCTATCCAAGTGGTAGCTGTGGAGAGCAGCCTTCAGGCTTAGTCTTGAAGGAATGTTAAGCAGCTTGTTTTACCAGAATGCAATCTTATTGTATTGGTTAAATGAAAAGAGAACCACACAGTAGTTATAAGAATATATATTTATTATTATAACACCTTAAATACCTCACAGTATTTGCTACACGCAAATAAACACAAAGCACACAATACTGTAGCACAGAAACAATCGTAAGTAGCACTAATACTCAGTGGGCTCCCGGGGGAGACCAAACCATATACTAAAATAGTGGTATAAGAACCACGACTCGAGTGAAGACAATGTCTAGAATCGCTGGGACCCCAAGGAACCACCCAAGGTGAGTAAGTAGGGACCCCACGGAGGACAGGTGCAGTGTGAGAACATGACCGCGTGCGACGTACAATTCAATGGGAGAGTCGTGGTTGCAATTTTAAAGTTAAAGGACCCTTCCCAGTGGATTACGAGGAAACCCTTTGGAACATAGAAGGTTGGAGAGCCACCCCACCTGTGGATACCGAAGTACCAGAGTTACCTATCCCAGGGAAGCCAGGTGCATAGGTCTGAAGTGGCGTCGGAAACCGCCGTCGTTCTCAATGGGAGTCTTCAAAGAAATGCCACTGCTGGAAAGAAGAATAGTGCCCGGTGGAATCCGCAGGTGTATTCTTGATGGAGGGAACCTGAAAGCAGAGGGGACAGAGTCTGGGTCACTCAGGAGTGACCAGGGGCTCGGTAGACGAATGCCCACCGATGTCGGGTGCTTCAGGTGCAAGGAAGGAGACCCTGACTCTACAGCTGCAGGGACCAGGAGACGTCGAAGACGACCAGGAGCCGGATACGAGCTGTCCCATGAAGGATGTCGAGTGCTTAGGAGACGGTGTCCGGCAGGAGCACCAACAAGCCTTGGCAACGGCAACCCACGGAGAAGGTCAAGAAAGATTACGGTCTGGTCCAGCAAGGACCAGAGGACTCACCACAGCAAGGGGAGTCAGGGCAGGCCTGGAGCAACCAGGGGAGCCCAAGAAAATCAGGATTGTCCCTCAAATGGACCCACAGGCCGAAGGCACAGGAGTCGCGAGGGGACCTCTAGCAGTTTCACCAAACAACAGCTTGCAAGGCACAGAGTGCGAGGAAGCCGAAGTCCTTGGTACGATATGTGCACAGAGGTTGGGGCTATCGACAGCCCAATGAACGAAGTTGGGGAACACCAACAAGCATATGGACTTGCAAATGTACGCAGTGCACAGGGGTTCGGGTTATGCGGTTCCCACGTGGGATACTGGTCTCAAATTCGGTGAGAGGGTAGCTCGACCTCAAGGAATGTAGGAACTCACCTCCTGTGTTGCTGGAGCCTTCGGAGTCCGCAGGAGCTCAGGATCAGCAGACCGTTCAGTTGCGTTATGGTGCCTGCGAATGTAGGGGAGTGACTCATTCACCCCAAGGGAGATACTTCAGTTGTCCTTGATGCTCCACAGGTCCTGCACGGAGCCTGTATGGTGCACGGGCACAGACGATGCTTTGGACGGAGAGGGAGACGAAGTCGGGGCCAGTCGAGGTCCAGTGTCCAGACGGTCGAAGGTCAATGGTTTCTTGTTCAGAATCTTGTCCACGTCGAATCTAGGGTCCTACAGCCAGTTAAGCCCTTTTGTACCCACGGGAGAGGGTTGGACAGATTCAGGGGACCCTCCCAGGGGAGGGTCAGGACAGGGGGGTGGTTACACCCATGTCCTTTGTCCAGTTTCGCGCCAGAGCAGGAGCCAACGGCTCCCAGAACTGGTTTGAGCTGGACTATGCACAGGGACACCAAATGTGCCCCTCTTGCAGACTTTTAGGCACTTTGGCAGTGCACCCACCCAGCTCCAATACACTAAATCCTGTCTGGGAGGTGGTCACACCTCCCTGTGACAGGATGCCTATTGTGCGGCCTTCCTCTGCTCCAGCTTGGCTCCGCAGCAGGAGGTCAGGAATGTGTCTCTGGTCGGCAGCATCCATTTCGAGATAGCATTTACCGCGAGGTTATAATGCACCTCTACCTATATGTCTGGCTGAGTCACAGACAACCCGGGAGAATGGTCTCCGAAGGCTGCAGAGGGGCACTGCTCATGCAGGGGCACCCTCAAGTAAAACCAGCACCCTGCCTTCAGGATTGTTAAGGCCTGCTATAGGGGTGACTTATAGGTTTTAAGTGTAGTGACCTATAAATATAGTGAACCTATATCTATCGTAAGTGGTGCAGGCACCTGCTTACACAGGCTGCAATGGCAGACCTGTAGTTCCATTTTGCATGGCCTCTCATGGGTGGTGGCATAATACATGCTTCAGCCCATGGGAGTCCTCTGGGGTACCTATGCCCTGGGTACATGGGTACCATATACGAGGGACTTATAAGGGTACCCCAGTATCCAATCTGTAGTGTACCCAAGTACATGTCAATACATTTTCAGGAGAAAGCAGATAGACTGGGGTCCTGATTAGCAGGATCCCAGTCAGACTAGTCAAAAACAGTGTAACATCCAGCAAAAAGTGGGGGTAACCATAAGAAGCAGATCCTACTATCCTAACCTTATGGTTATGGAAATGCAATCATTAATAGTCTAGGTTATTTTGTGGCTTCCATTTTATCTTCTTCTTGCACAATTTTAGGAAAGATTTATGTTGCAAAAAATGGTCAACAAGTTCTAGGGTTGGAGACACCAATACTGGTCAGGATCCATAAGCTGATTTGTCTGTTTGTTGTATGACTGTACATCAAGGTATTGAGGGAGTTATTTCTCAGTACAAAGGTGCATTTCGCAAGGACTTCGGTGTGGTTATGGGGTCCTCCGGTAACATTGTGCTTAAATCTGGATCATCAGTTAGGCACAAACTTAGAGATGCACCTCTAAGTGCCAGAGAAGATCTCAGTTTGTTACTGAGATAGTTATGAGGAAGGTGTGATAAAAGCAGTTGATGCCTCAGAATGGGTTTCCCCAATAGTTTTAGTGAAGACTGTAGGAGAGTAGGATCTGCCTCTTATGGTTACCGCCACTTTTTGCTGATGCTTCACTGTATTTTGACTTTAGTCTGGCTGGGGCCCTGCTATTCAGGTCCCCAGCCTAGCTGCTTCCTCTCTAAATGGATTCCAAGTACCTTAGGTACTTCTCTGATTGGATTCTGGAGTGCACTTATAATTCCCTAGTATATGGTATACTATGTACCCAGGGCATAGGTACCCCAGGGGCCTACCAGGGGCTGAAGCATGTATTGTGCCACCCCTGGAAGGCCCTCCAAAATGACACCACAGGTCTGCTACTGCAGCCTGGGTAAGGTGGTGCATGCACCCCTTACAGTGGTATAGGCTACCTATATCACTACCATTGCACACACATATAAACCTATAAGTCACCCCTATGGCAGGCCTTGACAATCCTGAAGGCAGAGTGCTTGGTTTTTATGCGAGAGGGTGCCCCTGCATGAGCAGAGCCCCTCTGCAGCATTCGGAGTACCTCCTCTGATGCGGTTTGTGGTGCAGCCTGACCATATACTCTTAAGTGCATTATAACCTCGCGTTAAATGCTAACTTTGGGATGGCTGCACGGAAACATGTTGTGTTTGGTGTCAAACATCTTGGAATACTACCCCCCCGCCAGTTCTGGCGGCGGGGGTAGCATTCCACCCTTCTAGAGGGAGAGACATGTACCAACCGGCATACCCGGTATTAACTTTACAGAGCCCTTGCATCACAAAATGGATGCTGCAGCCACAGACACGAGTCTGGCCTGCTGCTGCTGACCGAAACTCCGGCAGGGGAGGCCTGGACAATAGGTTTCCTGTTGCAGGGAGGTGTAACCACCTCCCAGACAGGCTGATGTGTATTGGGGCTGGGTGGGTGCACTCTCAGAGTGCTTTGAAGTCCAGCACTGGGGGCACATTTGGTGTCCCTGTGCATACCCCAGTTCAAACCGGTTCAGGGGCTTCCAGCCCCTGCTCTGGCGCGAAACTGGACAAAGGGAATGGGTGTAACCACCCTCTTCCCTGACCCTCCCATAGGTGGGTCCCCAGAGAATGTCCAACCCCTAACTTAGTATAAGTATGGGACCCCAGTCCTTAGATTACCCTGGACGAAACTCTGAAGCCGAATCCTGGACCTTCGACGCTCTACTTTAAGATTAGAGGACTGAAGAATCTCCCTTGGGGTCAAGGGAGTGACTCCCTGCTTGGCAGGCACCTAAGAAGCAATTGTCCGGTCTGCATCGCTGAAGCTCCCGCCGGACGCTGAAGTCTTTGCAACACCAGAGGTGGATTTTCAGACTTCCCCGAGGCTGCCCTGAGTCCCCAGCGAAGCGGAGGCCCGTGGCTATCGTGGGTAACGTGGAACCGTGACCCCTGGGCACCGAGAACTTTTGTAAGTGCATCCTCTTCCTGGTCTCCCACGAAGTTGTGCTTTGGGCTCCGAGTAGCCCCCGCCTCCATCACCGACTGCACCGAAGATCACTGGCCTCCACTCCACGAGTGTCCCGTGAGCCAGGTCCAAGTGCGTCCACTCGAGGCTCCTTCGCGGTCGCTAGTCCGTTGGCTAGTGAGCCCTCCCGAAGGCAACTCTTCTTCTGCTTGGGCTTTCCTGGTTGCTCCAGACGTGCCCTGACTTACCCTCGCTGGCTGAGTCCCCCAGACCTTGCTGGTCTGCATCACCGTCCTTTCTCTGTTTCCACGGGACTTGCCGTTGCCAAGGCTTGTTGGGTCCAATCCGGTCGCCGACACCGCAGCAATCGACAGACGTCGTGGGACAGCTCGAATCCAACTCCTGGTCGTCGTCGACGCCTCCTGGACCTCGTGGCTGAAGAGTCAAGACGACCGTCAACCTACCTGAAGCACCTGACATCGGTGGGCATCTGCTCATCGCCTTCCTGGTCACTGGCTAGTGACCCAGACTCTGTCCCCTCTGCTTTCAGGTTCTTCAGATCTTCGATCCACCCGGACACTTTCGACTTGGCCGCCAGCAGCCTGCTGCAGCAGATCGCCATTGAAAACGACGATGAAACCCGACGACAAAAGACACCTATGCACCCGGCTTCCCTGGGTGAGGTAACTCGAGTACTCCGGTGCACCCGTGCATATCGACTCTAGAACTGCCTAGTTCTAAAGGGATTTGCTCCAAGTCCTCCTTTAAGTGTCCTTTCCTTTTAAAATTCCAACCGCGACTTTCCCCATAGAAGTTAACGGCGATTCGCGGCTGTGTTCTCACACTGCACGCGTCCCCCGTGGATCCCCTGTGTCACTACCTTGGGTGGTTCCTTGTGGTCCAAGCACTTCTACAGGCTCTAGGCCTTGTGTCTAGCTCAGTCGTCGTTCTTATACCACTATTTTAGTATATGGTTTGGTACGCCCCTAGGGCTCAAACGTGTTTTTGTGCTATTACTGTTGATATTTGACTTGTAAAGTATGTACTTCGAACTCTAGCCTCATAAAGAGACTAGAGGGGTGTGTTTAAGACTAAATACATATATTTTAAATATATACCTGGTGTGGTCCTCTTTCATTTGGTCACTCAAGAGATTATAGACTGGTAAAACAAGCTGCTTTACATTCCTTCAAGACTTAGCCTGAAGGCTGCTCTCCATAGCTACCACTAGGATAGCTTTCAATAAAGGTTGTCTTTAACCTAATTCCAATTTGGGGTTGTTTGGACTGGTGCAAGGTGCCCACTATAATTAGTGGACAGCATATACCAGGCCAACTTCTCACAAAGACCAAATCTGGCTCATTGAGATTATGTGCAAATTTAAGGTCCCTTAATAAACATATTATTGTAAATTGTCTTCGCCTTCCTAAAATTCAGGGGTTGACACAACTTGAAAAAGTAAGATTTTTTTACCTCTCTAGACATTAAATCCACATATCATCAAACTGAATTGGAAAATAGGCGCAGACACTGACCATTAATCAAGCCAGATGGGGCATTTAAATATATAAGGATGCCCTTCGGATTGGCATTGGTTGCATCTGTCTTTCAGAAGCTCAAGTTTTCTTTGTTTAATAAATCAATGAATGATACTTTAGTGTTCAGTTAATTAAAACTTACAATGTAGCACAATTTAATCACCGAATAACACATCGTCAATGAATGAAATTTTAAAAACCATCTTCAAACAGTTAAAAACCCACAAGATTCATTTCATAATCTTCAAAGTAGGAGCAAATTCGGAAGGCAACGGTCTTAAATTTATATAATTAGTAAAACTGGTTGCTCTTAGTGCTATTACACCTAGAGTATACTTTTAGCAATATTTATGGTTAATAACAGTTTGAAAAGTGCAACGTGCCTTTGATAAAATCCTTTCTCATCCTAGGACTAAATTATAATCTCATTGAGAACCAGCTAATTTAGCAAGTTCAATCATACATGTCAGTAAAATTCATTATTCAGAATAAAACTAACACAATGTTGATAGGCCGAATACACACTGCATGTAACCCTTCAAGTGGCCATTACAGCTCGCACTTTGCATGTTTGGACTCAGCAATGAACATAAATTAAAAACATATTCCACAGAATATCTAATCTTCCCCTTGGAGACGGGCTATAACTGCTTGCCAAAACAAAACAAATAATGGACGGAACGCTAAACAATGTCAAACATTCACCCCGGTACAGAGATCTGGGCCTAAATCCACAGTTTTTTTGCACACCATGCCGTTCCAGTTTAGACCGACCTGGACGCAAATCATTCTTGATCCTGCTCCCCATGGGAACAGTCCAGCCTGAACTGCCAAGCAGGTCCTTCCTGGACCAGAAACAAGCATTCTGGGACCGGTTTCAGGGTTTCACCCCTCATCAGCCAGGCTAGCTTGACTTCATTGGCATGGTGAGCAAGGGACCCAAGTCTGGGCATACCTTTCCCACTTAGGGCGACAAATGCAAAAAGAACAAATGATGGATGGAACGCTGAGGAATGTCAAACATTCACCCCCAGTACAGAGATCTGGGCCTAAGTACATCGTTTTTTTTTGCACACCATACCATTCCAGTTTAGACCCAGCCATATGCAAATCAGTATTGACCCTGCTCACCATGGGAACAGTCCAGCCCAAACTGCCAAGCCAGGTTCTCCCTGGACCATAAACAAGCATTCTGGGACCGGTTTCAGGGGTTCACCCCTCATCAGCCAGGCTAGCTTGACTCCAGTGGCATGGTGGGCATACCCAAAAGTATCCTTTAGGCCACAAGCCAATTGCGTATTTTAGTGGCCTACTGGATTCTGTCATGAAAGGCCATTACCCTTGTGAACAAGCGCTAGCTACAGCAGCCTATGCAGTTGAGAAAGGTGCCCCCATTGTTATGGGTGCACCTCTGACACTGCACACTGAACATGCAGTGTTTGCAATAATTCAGAAAGCTAAAAGACACTGACAACACAGAGTATCAGGTTATGAAATATTATCATTGCCATCCCTGAAGGTAGTTAAATGTCATACAGTCAACAATGCTTCCTTCTCTGCACATCCCACTTCAGACACAGACAATGATGTCAATGATTGTGCCACAAACTCCATATGAATGTAGCCAAGCAACAGAAGATCCCATTCCGGGTAGCATTGTATATTTTGGGGATGGGTCTTCCGCAATGGACCAGGATACAGTAGTAACACATACAGGAGCTGCAGTGGTCAGAGCGATGCATTACGGATAACAGAACAGATAACGTTGCCACCTCAGTATTCAGCACAGGCTGCTGAATTAGTAGCTGTAATGGCGGCCCTCAAATAAGGGGAAGAAACAATAACAGTGTACTCTGATTCAGCCTATGTTACCACAACAGTGCACTCTAGCATGAGGAGGTGGTGGAGCAGACGTGAATTCCTCAAGTCTGATGGAAGTCCCGTCATGCACCATCCCCTCTTGGAGGGCTTGATATAAGCCTTAACACTGCCACATGCAGTCGCAGTGGTGATGTTCGCAGTCCAAACTAGTGCTCAGGATTTTGTATCCCGCGGAAATGCCCTGGCTGATTAGGCAGCCACAGATACAGCAAAACGCCCCTTTAGTGACACACACCCACAACATTATTTTGGTAGCTAGTGAAACATCGACACACCATCAGACCCTTTGGATGCATCAAGACATTACATTGAGACAGCTTACCTGCACCTTAGAGAGATACAAGAAAGTGCCACAGAGCATATGAGAGAGTTGTGGGAAGCCAAAGGATGCATACAGACAGGAACAGATTTAATATACAGACAGACATCAACAGGAAAGCCTATCATGCCCCAAGCAGTGTTACTGATAGCTCTAAACTAGTTACATCTCCCTTCAAATACTGCCAGAGACAACATGTCCTGCCAAATACCCCAGGATTGGTTTGTCCCCAGCCTACATGAGATGATTACAATGTACATACGCACTTGTACGGTGTGCCAGCAGTATTCCCCAAGTCCCACCGTTAAGGTGATAGCTTCCACAATACCCCAACCACAAGGACCAATTAAGGAACTGCAGATTGATATGATTGACAGATGTAATAATTATCACTACCTCAAAATTGTAGTCTGCAAATTTTCAAGGTGGAACGAAGCAGCACCTTGTGTCCACTGTGATGCCAAGTCTGCTGCTAATTTTCTGATATGCAAGGCAATACCCAGTGGGGCGATCCTGAGGGGATCAGATCTGACAATGGCACCCACTTTGTCAATAATATCTTCTACCATCTCATCACCGTGTTGGGATTAATGCACAAACTGTCCTCAGCTTATCATCCCCAAAGCAATGGTATTTTGGAGCACCTTAATGGCCTCCTCAAGAATAAAATAAGTAAACTATGTGTGACATTGAAAAAGAAATGCTTGACTGTCTCCCACTAGCACTGTTTGCATTGAGAAACACACCAGGATCAGATCACCATTTGACTCCTCAACAAATTGCGACAGGCAAATAAATGAGCACATTTGTGCCATCAACTAGGCAGAAGCTGAAGACAGATTTCACCTGAAGTTGTACAAACTGGAATGAATGTATATATGTTTGAGTTAACAAAGATTGCAAAGTTCTTCCATGACCAGGTCACACGTACAGCCGACAAGCGCGCCCACGCACCTCCTGTAGATGACCAACATTGTCGTTGGAAACCTTAGTTTACATCCGAAATTTTGGGGGCAACTGGACAGATCGCAGATTTAATAGACCCTTCCCTGTGACTGATAGCACGATTACAAAAGTTAAAGTCCAAGGCCACAAACCATGGATCCATTTGACGGACATCCGCCTAGCCCCGGCCATGCCATCCATCCCTTCAGACACTGAGCAGGAAAAAGAGGGGGAGGACAGGAGAAGCAACTGGGGTAAAGCCTCCCTCTATCATTCCAATAGTAGACAATACTTCTTTCAAGATATGTATCACTTGTTTTTCCTTCTCAGTGAACTAATACTGCTATTCTTAGTGCTAACACATTTATTTTCCTTTGATGCTACATCGACGATTACATGCATGCACAGAACTGTTTATAATGATACTGACCTTCACCCTCTCCATACTGCTTTATTTGAGAATATGTGGTACCAGCACATGTATAGAATAGGCTCATCCACATTCAACACCAGCTGTTATGTATGCATCCTCATCCTCCATGCTGCTGCAGTAGATAGATTGCATCTTCCTAAAAAGGTATCCCCAAATATTGCACGCAGTCTCCTGCCTTTTTTTTATGCAGAATAAAAGCAGAGCTACAACCAACTCATGTTAGCCATGTAACTGCACAAGTTAATATAACTAGATTTGACACTACCCCTAAAGCCCTACAAGTTCTGACAGGAAAAACAAGAGATAATGGGAGAGATATCAAGAATGAAGAAGGAAGGGCAAAAGAGAGCTCACACAGAGTGGGCAAAAGGGGTATTACACTGAGGGATTTTGGAAGGTCTTTCCCATCGTCCAAACGTAGTAACTATTTAGATTGTGAGAGCAGACCAGGTCTCAGCATTACGGGATCAGTATATGCCCATGACAAATGGCAAACTGTAGCCAAGTTCACACGTAGAACAATATCATTATCGGATGGTACCAAGACAAAACAGTCACCTAAGATTTGATAAGGTAATAGGCCAGCGTCAAGGAATATGGGATGCAAATATAAAGAGAGATACACGAACAGGAATTTCCACACAACCTAAAATAGAAATGAAATTAACGCAATTTTCTCTTTGTTTCAGAGGAAATGGGACAGTAAGGGTGGGGAGCAACCTCTAATGCAAGATCACCACCTGCCACGAAGATATGCAGGGCGGCACCTCCAGCCTGATGGATCACTATTGGATGTGTAGGGCCCAGCTCCACATGCAACTACCCCTGAAATGGTATGGCCTCTGCTCCCTCGTGGCTCTACCCCTTCCCTGGCAAGTCCAGGTGTGAACATCTCCCAGTTACATGACCCTCCCATGGGTCGTCCAGCAACCTTGCTTCATCAGCACCGGACAAAAAGAACTGCGGAATGCTATGGTACTGCAGTTGGAAAGAAGTCCTGCAGGAATATAGACTATTCAACGATGCCCTGCTCTTTTTTTGGGAGCATCCTACCGTTTGTCCAGGTAAAAGCAATTGCCCGCTGGCTGCAAATGACACACTGGGAGTTAATGAAGACAATCAATGCACCTGAAGATGGATTCAATGCTATCAAGGAAGAACTCTGAACCCTTAGTCTGATGGTAATGCAGCACAGATATGCACTGGACGTAATGATGGCCCTGAAAGGAGGGGTGTGGAAGAAGATTGCGTCGGCCTGCTGTACTTATGTGCCGGCCAACGATGAGGGCAATGGGACACTGACTGAGACCATTCAGACAGTGCATGAGTTACACAAGAAAATGGTCGATGAAGGGGGTGCCCCTGACGGGTTGTTCGAGGGCTGGTTTCAATAGGTGCCATCCTGGATGTCAATGTTGTTTAAGGCTTGTTGCCTTTTATTGTGACATTGCTCTTGAAGTGCCTTATTTTTCAGGTTATAATAGCATGTTGTAAAAGGATGGCAGCTAAAATGGGAGGATCCTTTTTGGTTAGGAAAAGCACTAAGCATGTTGAAGGATAGAGTAGTGAGCATAAGGTGATCCCCCTAGTAGATGGGATGGTGGGAAAAATAGTTGAAAAATGAACTGGGGGGGAGGGAGAGATGTAGGGAAATAATAGAAATATATTTTATAGACATAAATACACAAGTATAAAACCCCAAACCCCCAATACAAACATTTCAGGTAAGGGATAGTTTTCAACCTATGTAAGTAGTGAACCGGCCTAGGCCTAATAAATGGATGTGCTGAAAAATATAACTGTGGGTTCTTCAGAAATACATAGGTTATAGTGTACATTAGTTTTAGGAAACACAAATGTTGTATGGTTAATTTAGCTGAACTGAAACATATAAATAGATTATATTTCTTTGCGGATTCAAACTTCAGAGGACATCAACAATTAGTATAGATGTCATGGAGAAGGTCGCCACATTTCTATCTGTTAAACAAACACGAGAGGCCAACAGTAGAAATAGTTTTTGCATTGTCATTGAGCATTGCGCACAGGGTGTAAACAAGGGTGAAGTCTGCCTTAGCTCATGCCTGTTGAGACTATGTTAAAGTCAGATAGGCTGGCCCGGCCCAATGACATCAAACAAGAGATAATCACTCGCTATGCAGAAAAACTAAAATGTTTATCTATGTTATCTCACCCTTATTCTGAGAACTACAAAAACCATAAGAGGGGGCTTCTGCTAAACATGGACAAGCACACAATTCTGGGAAATATTTCCATATGTTGCCAATATCTTACATGCTCAGCTTGTTATTTACGCCTTAGGAATTTGTAACCCGTGTTGTGTGGCTTTTACAGTATAAATACCACTGCTTGTAAACCAGAACTTTATACTTCAGACTTTGCTCTCTTTTTAGACTGGCTGATTTTCCCAATTGATTGATAAAAACTATATTATTGTGTAAACTTCTTCTGTTTTACTTTATAATAGATTTTCCTCCAACAATAAAGATTTAATTTGTGATCTGTATAAGGATGTAACAGCAGTTGTTAGATACAGAATAAATGGCAACTACAACTGCCCCTTTAGGGTGAGGCAGGGGTGTATCCATGCCCTTTTTTTTTTTTTTTTTTCATCCTGTTCATGAATCATTAAAGGCTACCTTATGAAAAGCTGGATAGGATATGCCATGGCTGGTTAGTAGATTTACCTCAGCCCTTTTATATACCAGTGATTCGGCTCTTGGCCTTCAGAAATTACTTTACTCCTTTGAGGACTTCAGGGATTCCTTAGATCTTGGTACTAATTTTAAGAAATCACACAATGATTGTAGGGTGGCAGGACTATGATATCCAGACAGTTTATTCAACAGGGGAGTGAGATCACTAGAGTTGAGGCATTTTTCTATATAAAGGAACTTGGTCTCCGTTCCTACTTAGTATCAAAGAATTTGATGGCAAGAACTATATCTATTGTTTCCCTCAAGATTGGGGAGCAAGCCATTTAAAGCCCTCATTAGGAATTACGAGGCTAAATGTGTTTCTGCTACATCTTATGGTTGCGATATCTGGAAATATGTTGAAGCTCCTCAATTACAAGTGGTAGAAAATAAGCTTTTTCAGATGCTTGTTATCTGTACCTCAGAAGTGTCTCCTGTTTCAACACACATGAAGAGTTAGGCCACTTAATGCGTTGGATCTCGATTTAGCTCGGTAAGGAGACAAATATACATCGCATGATAGTAAGGGACTGTCTAATTCTAGAGGACAGACAAAAGATCCCCTGACTAAAATATGTAAGGTCGGCATTAACGGGACTAGGCCGTCCTGAATTATTTGATGCTCCCAATTGCATTGTTAAACTGATTTGAACTGGACAAGTGATTCATGTCCCATGTTTGGGAGAAAAGAGAAATAAGAGAACTGCGCTAATCTTGTGTTTGTTCCCATGTTACGCTGAGAACTTCCCTGTTTATGGTATCACACTTAACAGTGGTGATAGATAAGAATCCCTGATACTGGTTAATCAGGTTTTGGTCAAATCTAATATATTGCCTTTTGGTCACTCTTAGAGGCTGGCACAAGATAGAAAACTTGGGTCAGTGTAGTGTAAAGGTGACTCATTCTCTGACCAGGATATCTTGCACTTTATTATGTTTTGTGGGCTTTGATGATTTAGGTGTTAAATATATTGTACCTTTGTTGAAGAGCATGAATTTTACCAAGGTCAGGCCGGCACCGACCTATTTACAAATGTTGCCAAATGAACTTGTATGCTTTAGTGTTGCTAGTTTTTCTAAAATTGAGCTGTTATGAGGATATCTATGGTGGAGCTCTAAAACAGATGTGGTTATCTTTATTGTACAACTTTTTATGGTTTGATAAACTGAAACAAAGATGAATTAATGAATAAATATTTTTAAATTCCTCTGAGAGTGGAAAGTTCTATCTTGGAACTTCTATCTAGGATGTTGAACGGGCTGGTGTGAATGTCTTATGCACCCCAGACTTGAATTGACTGGTGTGTAGACCGTAGAAAAACCAATATATAGATACACACACAGACATGAACACACCTGCACATCAATGGTTTTTGACTTGGGAATTGTTGATATGTACCTTTAAGTTATCAACCAAAAAAATGTAGGCATGTGTTATTGCCTTCAGTATCAAATATGCATTTACTTGCTTGCTTTCACCACCTACTACTGCTTTTGCTGCACCCTGTCAAATGGCATGAACAATAGAAGAAAATGCAAGCACCTTTTCCCTAATATCTATAGCACCAAAGAAAATGAATTACAACTTAATTAAAAAAACAAAAAGGGCACACATCTGGAAATTCCTACACGGTATAGATTGAGAGACAATGAGTCTAGCTCTGATTTTAAGAAGATGGCAAAAGTAAAATGCTCTAAACCAAGTGAACACGATTGTGTAGCAGAATACTGGACAGTTTATTTCAAAAGCTAGAGACACTGCACCAAACAAATGTACTTTTCCAACTTCATTCACTATACCTCCAAGACAAAAATAAGCATTGGCAAAGCCAATCGGTCTACCCTTTAACATAGTTACAGTAAATCAAGTAATTACTAGACGTCCTTTTTGAGTCAGAAGAAACAGTGTGAAGTCTTTAACAAGTCTGCAGTCCTTTAGAACTTTACTACATGTCCCTCTTAAGCCAGAAGCAACTGCTTAACAAGTATGTCACAAAGCTACAATAACTCAAGTTGTTACTAAATGTCCCTCTTGAGATAGATGCAGCTGCTTCAAATGCCCTTCAAAAGGGTGTGGCATAAACATAAAAATATGCATATCCACTGTTGCTACTCTAATAAATTGTGCTTGCTTTCAACAGGATGAGTAAATATACCAGTGCTGGTATGTGCTGACTAATCAATATCGCAACTATCAATAAATGTCTGGTTAACTATGTAACGCTTGTAAAGACAACCTAGTATATATGGGTACAAGCAATAACTGGTTAAATCAAGTGCCTTCTACTGTATTGTTGGGAAAAAACTATACATATGCCCCGGAACTATGAAAGAACATGCCCTTCCTGACATTTCTTACGCAGATGATACTCAAATCATCATAAGCCTCTCAAATCCCACATAATCCACATCCATTCTCTTAGAAAAATGCCTACGCCAGGTTGTGACCTGGATGGTGGCCAGCAGCCTTAAGCTCAATGGAAATAAAACTGAAGTACATGTTCTAGGAAAAAACTCATTGCTCTAGGGAGAACTCAATTGGCCACTATTTATAGACAACAAACCATCCCCTAAAGAGGATGTGAAAAGTCTTGGAGTCTGCATCAACCATAAGCTCACCATGGCCTGCCAAGCCAAGAAACTGCCAGCCACCTGTTTCAGCCTCCTTTGCACCCTTGGGAGAATACCGAGATGGCAGCCTAAACCCATGTAAAACCATAGTTCAGGGCCTGATCCTTTCTCTACTGGATTGTTGGAACTTGTCATATTTAGGCAGCCCCAAATATGTCATAAACAGGCTTCAGGTAATACAAAATGCAACAGTCCACACAGTGCAGAACATCCCTAAGTTTCAGTCAGTTACGACTGCAAGAACCGCATTACACTGGCTTCCGATGCAAAAAGGGATACAATTTAAAGTGCTCTGCCTGGCCTATAAAGCAATACAGAAGAAAGGGTCTACTCTTATACAAAACCTACTGACAATCCATCAGCCTTTAAGACCCCAGCATTCTACCCTTCAGCAACATCCTACTGTCCCCAGATTTAAAAAAAAGTCAGAGCTGGAGGACAGTCTTTCGCTGTCTTAGTTCCCAGGCTATGGAATGCACTTCCTCTTCAAATTAGAAAAGCAGAATCTGAGGTCTCTTTTAGGAAACTGTTAAATACCATTCGATTAGAATAATGTTCCCCCTTCCTCTGCACAGCATTGGGAAGCCCTATGTGGGTAGCCATGTGCTTTACAAATCCTGTAGAATAGAACAGTAAAATGCCCTTTACCTTATGCTATGGTCTGTGGTGGAACAAGCAAAATGCAATCCAATAGATAACATTATTTTGGTGAAGGAGATATATATTATATAAAACTTGCAATTCCTCAAGTCTTTGCTGGCCGTCCCCATCTAGTCAAATGATAAATCTTCAAAATTCTTTCCCAGAGCTGCAGATCCACAAGGCCTTATCAAGTCAAATGCAATAGTAATGACATTCTTACAAGAAGCTGCAGTTACACTAGTCGTTACTAGGTGTCCCTCAAGTCCAATGTGTGGATATTCTTTTGTGAAGGTGCAGTTCCACCAGTCGTTACCCAGTGTCCCTTAAAAGTCAACTGCAAAAGCTTTGAGTCTTTTATGAAGCTGCAGTTCCACAAGTTGTTACTAGGTGCCCCATTGAAGCCAAATGCAAAAGCCTAAATATTCGTACATGAAGCCACAGTTCCGCTAATCATTACTAGGTGTCCCTAACAAGTCAGACGCAAAAGTATTGAAATCCTTACATGTGGATGTAGTTCCACCAGAGGCTACTAGGAATCCCTCACAAGTCAACTGCAAAAGCATTGAAATATTTTCATGAAGTTTCACTTGCTAATAGAGGTCAAGCATAAGTTAGAAGCAACTGCTTCAATTGACCTTCACCAAGCTGGGGGGGAAGGGCGGGGGGAGGGGGATGTGGCTCTAGTATATAAATGTGCATAGGCACTTTTGCTATTTTAATCATCTGCGCTTGCTTGCCATATGATTAATTATTTCCCAAACCTGGTTCATAATAAGGAATCAAAATTACAGATTTCAATACATTTCCTGAGTTTAAAAAAAAAAAAAAAGGTTTGTGATCACACCCTGCTATTTAAAGGAACTTTTATTCACTGGTAAGAACAAGAAAATGTAGATAGCTTATTTTGGCTACTTATATTTTGGTGGGTGCAAGCTCGGTCTTTCAGTTCAGAGGACTGATTTCTGTATACTGACAGTGCTGGTACAACACTCCAATAGGGTAGATATAGTTCCACAAGAGGTTATTAGAGTGCTCTCTCTGTGCCGGAAGTGTCAATCACAAACCTGTAGATGGTGTAGCTTAAGCCTAAAAATCTGCATTTACACTCAAGCAAATATAATGACTTGTGCTCGTTTTCAGTACGATAAATAAATATACCAAAGCTATTTTACAGTGAGGAATAGACATTGTAATTTACAATAAATGGCATGAAAGTTCTCAAAATAGTTGATGTAACCCTAATATACACAGGGACTATCATTCATTGGGAAGTGCAAGGGTCTAACAATTCATATTTTAGAGGGAAAAATGCAGTAATTCAAAGTGAAAGCATCCAAGTGTTGGAGTGCTGTTCTTTACCTTCTGCGGGGAGGGAGGGGGTATAATTTGGCATGCCACCAGACAAATGGTGAAAATGTTGATTGGGAACCCCTGTTTATGTATGCATTTTTTGTATTATATTTTGTGGAAACATGAGCCTGGCAAGACAGCTAAAGCTTCTTTTGGGCAGATCTAACGAGAATAAAGTCACTGCTGATTTGCACGCACTTGGCCAACTAAGTTTTATATTGCCCTGGGGTATACTTATCCAATTCATTGCAGTGATGCCAAATATAGGTTACTCTTATTTGTGCAACATGCACAATGAAATCCATCTATGAATAACAAATTACCACGGAGTAAAGGCTAAAATAAGAAAGCAATTTTACATTTGTACGTACATATTTATTGTGAGGTTTCTGTTGATATTCATCAAGTATTCTCAAAGTACACACATCTGAAACAAAGTCGAGCGCCACCCTTCATTCAGTATGAAGAAAATGGCACAAAAATACAAATGTTATTAAAATGACACAAATATGATAATTAACAGTGTTCACTGCGTTGGAATTTACATTGCAATTGATACAAAAAACAAGATTTATATCCTTCGGTGGAGGGCAATTAATACAGGCACAAAAAAAAAATTATGTGGTGTATAAAAGATAATCCAATATCAAAGACTAGCGTGTTGAGCGAGGAAAGTTCTTATCCTTTGTAAAAGTTCTTTTTTAACACTGTCTGGAACAAGAGCTGAAAAGGAAGAGTACAAGAATAGAAAGTTAGTTCAGAAATCTTTCCAGTAAAAATCCCCTTTAGCTCATGCATCATGGCTTCAAGAAATAAAGGTTACTTACCACTAATCCCCACAGAGGGCATATATAAAAAAAACGTTAAACATCTAATAGTCCACACCAACCTGCTACATCTGAAACATTGATAATTAAAAATTAATTCCCCCTTTTTTAAAAAACCTATCTGCCAGCTATATTGACAGCCTTTCATTTATTTTTCATGTAAAAAGGAAATAATTCACATTTAAAAATTTCTTTTCAAGAACCATTTTGAAAGGAAAATAAAACAAATGTGGTAAATGGAGCTAGAAAGGAAGCAACGAGTAAAGTGGATATTTCCCACTGCGCCTTTGGGGTAGCAAGCCACTCCAGAATACCAGCATGTCCTGTACTGACACTTACTTCAGAATGTTCTGAAAGTAACTTGGGATCTAGTTTTGATTTGAATTAACACCCTTATACCACTGTTGAGGAGAAGGGTCAGTTATTTATGACTTCAATGAGGATTCTCCTGATGAAAACTAGGATAACAAATAAGGAATGTTTTTCTCTCCTCCATCATGGGATCTTAATTAATAGTCCAAATCACTGAAGAGAAAAGCAAGCACATCCCCAACCAGAAGAGGTGGTAACATCAGCAGGATTGTAACCACCTGAGAGGAGAAATGAATCAATTAAACAAACACGCACCTGACCCACATAGGGGGTGATATTGAGTCTGACTTTGAAACAGTGAAGTCTGATTTTACTGCTAGCCCTCTATCTTCCGAATGTGAGAGAAAGGATTATTTTTCAATTCCAAAGCTGCAGTTTGTCCCCTGCTTGAATGTATCCTAGTTTTCGCAGGTAGAGTGTTCTGGCTTTTAAATAAATGAGATTTTGTAGTACACTATCGACTTGGCTATAGAATTCTAAAAAAGATGCAAACAGTGCTTCATCATCCCAATCACCAGTCGCGGACGACATTAAACACATAAAACGGACTTGGCCAGGATGCATTAGTATGATGGTAAAACCCATATTTGCAAAGGTTTTTGTTACGCTTGGAAAGAGCTAAGATTCTTGCTTCCCTCATGGTAGGTGCTTTTTAGATCTGGCATCCTTGCCATGGATTCCCCAGACTTTTTGCCTCTGCCGACTGTATTTTTTGTTGTGTGCTGGACTTTGTTTTTGCTGGTGTAGGAGCTCTGGGCACTTTATCACTGCTGGTCAGTGCCAAAGTGAAGTTCTCCCTGTGTTAATTGCAATTCTGATTTGTTCTTCATGATTGGCATATTTGATTTACTGGTAAGTCCCTAATAAACTGCACTGTGTGTGCCCAAGGCCTGTAAATCAAATGCTACTAGTGGGCCTGCAGCACTTGTTGTGCCACCCACCTGAGTAGCTCTGTAAATTTAACTCAGGCCTGCCATTGCAGTGTTTGTGAGTGAAGTTTTAAACTGCCATGTCGACCTGGCAAGTGCCCCCACTTGTCAGGCCCCAACCTTCCCTTTCTATACATGCAAGGCACCCCTAACGTAGGTCCAAGGTACCCCCAGGGGCACGGAACGGTGTATGTGAAAGGTAGGACATGTGCCGGTGTGTTTTACATCTACTGATAGTGATATGCTGCCAATTACATTTTTCACTATTCTAAGGACTAGCTCTCCCATAAGCTAACATTGGAGCTGCCTTGTAACATTTTACAAGTGTAACTTTCAATTGGGAACAGCTAGAGATTTGGAGTTTAGGTTCTCTGAACTCATAATTTAATAATACACCTTTTAGTAAAGGTGGTTTTTAAACAATGTTTTTGAAAATTCTGTGTTCACATCTGGCTTCGCATAACATTATCACGATGCCTCGAACACAGAGTACAAGGTATGGTACAAATGTCATCCTATCTTCATCCACGGGGCGACAGGGTTATCTGCCTATCCATAACATTGCTAATCTATATGAACATCGCAAGGATGCTTTTTAATAAAATATTAAGCATCCCAGGTGATGGGCAGAGGGGACACTTCAGCTGACACCTTTGGTCCCTGCATGCTGAGACTTCAAGACGCAGCAGTCTGACATTTCCGTGAGGGGTGTCCAGTTTGTGACCAGGACGGGGTCACTTTCTCCTGCTTCTGTCTACTGATCATCGCAGCACATGTATTTTATACAAGAATAACGTTGGTTCAATAAATATATTGAAAACTTCCCACTGTGTATTCTCTGTATATTTCTCTGAGAGCAAAGAGCACGAGTGACTGAGCGAAAGGTTCTGATCTGTTACCACGATCCCGGAGAGGTCAGGGATGTTATGTTCAGTGGTTGCCAGAAACCACACGTTCCCAGTTTGGTTTAGGGGGTGCTAGTGTTGGCACAGTGAGCTAGCTGGCTTCTAGGCCAAAATACTCAGCACGTCACCATCGCGGAGTCGATAAGGGACGCGGGTGACTGCCTGATGCTGCACCATCGTAAGGAACCGATGCACCGCATCACCTCCCCTGCAACAGTAAAAAACTGACGCCTCACCTCCCATGTGACAGTAAGGAACCAAGGCCTCACCTTCCCGGCGTAGCACTAAGGAACCGACGCCTCACCTCCCCTGTGGCAGTAAGCAACCGAAGCCTCGCCTCCCTTGTGGCAGTAAGGAACCTACGCCGCCCAGCTCAGGTACTGCCTCACCTCCCCGATGCAGTGGGATCATCACAAAAGGTACTGTTTCTCTAGGGGCCCATGTGACTCCGTGGCCAGCCTGCGCATCTCGCGGTCGGCGCCGTACTTTGGATTTGTACCGGTCACGATGTCCAGATAGCCCCAGCTGGAGCTACTGTCTTCTGAGAGCTTTATTTTGGCAAGAAACCTTTTACAAGTGATATTTTGCATTATGTATGTTGGATTTTTGTTGTTTAGGTCTTGTTTGGTTGAGATAAAGATACTCTATCTTTCTAAACTGGTGCGGTGTCCATTTGTGGTGTTTTACCTGCGCTACTGTTGGTTATATACACATGCTTTACACATTGCCTCTGTAGTTTAGCCTGACTGCTCTGTGCCAAGCTACCAGAGAGTGAGCACAGGCAAACTTAGGGGTGCACTTTACTCATCCCGACTAGAAGGAAGGGTCCCTACTTGGACGGGGGTATACCAATGCCAACAAGAGAACCCAATTTCTAACAGTGCTAGAATGTTACACTTCAACACCTCTTCTAATTCATGGAGTTCTTTTGGTATATGGTACTTGCAGCAAAAATGTAACCTACTGATAAAAGCTATCCTCTCGACCGTAGGATAACTCTTCCCCTGTATCCATTCCCTCTCTTGCCTTACAAGTTTATTTTTTCAACTTCCGGCCCATTCATTTAAACTATTTTTTGGTATGTTTCCACGTTATCAATGTGCACTTCGCTTTTCTGGCAGAACCACAAGAACTTTGCAAAGCTTCTGGAATAACAGTATCCTAACATTGGAATACTAGTGTTAGTACGTGGGTCATCTGTTTCGATTAGCTAAGACAGCACTTTCCCCAGTTTACCAGAATAAGCATCCCCAGGTGACATAACAATGTAAGAAACAATCTGCTGATCAATTCTTACATGAAAACTGTCCATTTGAAATACAATCTTTTCCAGTGGGCTACTCTCCTTGGTCTCTTCCAAGCTAAATACTAATCATTTGAGTGTCTTCCCTAACTTCTCTTGGTCTCCCAAGAGAGATTTTAAGATACTACAGTGATAAGCTGTACACCTATTGCCATGGGTAGATGATGCTGGCATTTCGTTGAATATCAAATTAATTTTGTATCATAATGAAGACATGAAAACCACAAAGGCCAGCAGACCGTATATCTAGATGAAGTCCATAGGGTAGAATGAAAGCTACCTCAAAACTGGGATGAGAAGGGGTGTTGATGTTTCATACAACAAAATAAACCTCTCTATTTTTGGGGACATGGTGTCAGGAAAGAGTCATGGATGTACGTGCAAAGAGCACAGATTACTTACAGTTTTGAACTTTAAGACAACTATCAAGTCATAAATGACCAGCAGTTTGTCAATTGCCGCAGCTGATTTAGATGATGACTTGGGGGATACCGGAGGGGCAGTTTAAAGAGTTAATCTCATATGCAGCTGAACCACAGCTGGCACGGCATACCATGTATGAAACCACAATCAGAAGAACACAAGGAAGCCAATACTGGGACTCTATACAACATAAAAATCTACCAATATGCCATGCTCACCAACGAGCTACTCTCCTTGTCTAGGATACTAGATGAGTGTGTACAGTTAAGGAATCCACGTCTGTGTACTCTGAGCACCTCCCAATTAAGGCTGTATCCTGTCCTGCTAGATCCAGGCCATCCCACATCAATGGCACCAAGTGATCAAGAACAAAAACACCAATGAAGTTACATAGCAAACTATTCCTTCTGCTTCTAATAATGTCCATTTCAAAGTGCCAGGAGTGAGACAAGTACAGCATGGTGAGTAAATGTTGAGGTCCTATTTCACATTACTGGTAGTCCCTAGAAGACTGCACCTAATGACAAGAACTAGGTGAACTGGTTACTTTTCTTGGTGTATTGTTAATTTTGTTTTCATATAAATTGCTGTGTACATGTACTGCATTACTGTAAAAGGCATATTTTCATTCAGTAGTATCTTCAATATATATTTCAATCATAGTAAGTTCTTCCTTTCAAACAACAAACAAAACAGTCTTTGGATCTGCATATTGCTTTTGAGCACCTTAGACAGCAAAATTCAAGTGCGAGAAAAAACAAGTCATGCAGAGATTATTCACAATTGCATCCATTTTCTCCCTTGTGGAACTCACAATGTATTTTGTTTCAGCTTTGTGCAACAAGGGTTGCTTCTGAGGGGTGGTCTGGAATCAAAGACCCATTTACTCTTTAACCTATAAAACTTTCTGATAAGTGCATTCAACAGAAGTATCTATTAATTTCTAGACAATGGGCGCCATGGGGTAGTATGGTTGAGTATCGGCCACAAAAATATTGACTATTATTATCGACTACCACAATACTATAAAGGTAAGTATTGTTTTACTTTTCTTAAAAGCGTATCTAAGTACCCTGAAAACATATATTGATATTCTGGGCACAATATTTCTGCAAGACAATATTTAAAGCTCAATATCCTGGCAGTACACCTTCTTTGGCCTGGTTTCTATCATCAGGGTTAGGTTAAACTTCAATAGTATTGCTTACGCGCATAAAATGGAAATACCATGAAAAAAAGGCCAGATTTTTTGATTTTTTTAAACCCAAAAAATAAAACACCACAGAGAACAAAGTTTCTCACCTCTGCCTTTTGGAGTGATTTCTGCAACTAAATCATCAACAGTAACTTTTTCTAATCCCTTTTCTTTGATCACATCTACAACAAGAAATACATACATCATTAACATAAGAACCACATAACTGGACAACTCGCCAAAGGAGGCTTTAATGCACTATACAAAGATCACCAAAGCTCAGTAAGCTAACAGTGTATAACTTTATAGACTATACTAATATGCAGAGAGATAAAAGTTAAGCTGAATGCAAATATACCTTATAATAAATAGGTATATTTAGTTTTTTTTTTTTTTAATTAACATTTAAAACATGCTGCAGACAGTAGATACAGGTTCAACCTAATGCCTTTATCTGAAACAATAATTTCATGAATATTTTTTTTTTAGTACAATGTTTAAATACTTTGCACCATTACATAAGTAGACTCATTTCCAGTATTGTAAAAATAGTAAGGGAGCCATATTATTATCAAGTTGATTAATAGTGAACCGTGGAATCATGTATACCCATCGTTTCTTCACTAGTTTATTGCACTCCGGGGTCATTTGTTCAGTAGACTAATGGCCTTATTTTGTGTTCAACAGCATCCCACCAGGAAAGCATAGGTCATGGCTCCCACCACAGGTCTGTAGCTATCTGCCAAATTTAGAGTCCTCGGTTTGCCTGATGGAAATCTCTGTGCCTTTAGAGGAGCCGACGCCAATGGCCCTCCTCTGAAGGCACAAAGTGGCCGCTCTGCAATTTATTTATTTATAAAAAACAAACTCTACTTGGCAAAATCAAACACAAATTAAAACCTTCAAACTTGAATAAGTAAATCTGAATAAGACATAAAAACAAGAGTGAAGTAAAAACATAATAAGGAGGTACTCTACATAATGACCTGACAAAGATCTGCTTAGCCCTGCTAAAACCAGGTCTACATGCTCTAGTCTGCTTTAACTCAAATTGATCTGCACATGGTACCCACGGCTGAATATAGAGGGAAGATGCTCCTTCAAAACAGCATACATGACTTAACATATCCACATACCCAATACAAATATTAAATATTTCAGGTTGGTCCTGATCTCTTAGAAGCAGAAAGAATCGAGTGCTCCATAAACCTTATCTAAAAAACAGAGTACGACTTGGAGATCCTTTTGAGGCCAGGCAACTAAAATCTAGACACACCTCTTTAACGACTTCATAAATACATTCATTGTGACTCGTTTTTATCTATGCCTTTTTGTTTCAGACAGCCACTATACTGATCTTACATATAACTGCTAAAAATAAGAAAAAGACCAATGGTTAAAGAGGGCTGACTGAAAGCTCCTGTATGTTTATTTTACATGACATTTATTTATATTCTGTTTTCCGATCATGATGTTTAGAGAAAGAATTTCATTACTAACTAGTTTAGTAATGTTGTGAGGGATTTGATCTGCTCCTGTGTTTACTAGTAAGCTGTTGAGCTTTCTGTGCAACAAATGGTTATTTAAACTGAACTCTCCTAAGTTTCAGTTTCTAATTTTTTCCTTTTCAATTTATGCCCAAGAGCATCAAAAAGACAAACCTCGACTTTTCAATAGTAAAATGCAAAACTAAGTTAAGCACTAGCAATAGGTAGTTTGTAAATATGACAGTCTATTGGGATCCTTTCGACTGCAACGCTGATGGCAAAACCAATTAATTAAAGCAACCGAACTAGCCAAATGTACATGGGACTACATCCTAAAAATAATTTTACACGGAACCTCTATCCCTTATAGATTAATAATCCGGTTTATGCTGATGAGGACTGATAAGGTAGTATGAGAAAAAGAGGTGGGGTGATGAGGTGAAAATGTACCTTTGCAGTGTGCCTTTAATTGGTCTTTCCAGCCGCACTCTATTAACTTGGCTCGCAGCAACTCTTTAAGCCTGTAAAATCAGAGAGATGTTTACGACCTCAATTTTAAGCACTTTAAACACAGTTTTAAAAGAGTGCTACGTTAGCATCCTCCTCAAACTGCAACACTTTTTAGCCTTCGGACAATACCGCTTGAGAATGAATGGTGACACTTTTGAACTACTTACCGTTCTCGTTCCCCAGTCTCTATAAGCTTCTGATTAATTGCTGCTCTCATTTGCGCATCTTTATTCATTTTGAAGACCAGGATCTATGGATGCTTGGAGACCTATGAAAAATGCATTACAAAAATTGTAAGACTACGGATCAACTGGAACGGACATATATGGAAAATGTAAAGCATTTGAGTCCAATAGGACTATTCAACATGTGGTTGTGAGATATCAGTGGGGGTGTGGACCATACTGCCCACCCATGAGTAAATAGAAACCTTTGTATAGCACTGCAAGGATGAGGATCTGCACGAATGTGGCTAAGACTGGAGCCAGGCAGTTCACGCACAGAAAGGGTTATTGTAGTTACTTGTACAAGGTAAAATGAGAAGTACACAAAACTCCTCACCAGGAGCTAGATGTTCTCTTGTCCAGCCCCCCAGATACACCGAGCGTCTCATGCAATAATCCAGAAAGGACGCAGATGCATCACATAGAACACGCAAATACCACAACAAAAGAGAACACTAATTAGCGCCACTAAACCAAGCACCCGAAGCTGTCAACCCACGACTCGACAGTCCCCACACTACAAAAAGTGAGGGTCATACATATATACAAACATGTATATATATATATATATATATATATATATATCTGATTCACCGGCACGCTTCGCCGGCGTATGCGCCACCTCCCTTGGGTCCCTGGCAGTCAGAAGGATATATATATATATATATATATATATATATATATATATTGAAACGAAGGACGCGGCACTCAAAGCTTGGATTTAAGCTTACTTTATTTCAAGTTAGGTTCAGCACTCAGACCAACGCGTTTCAGCCTACACGGCCTTGATCACGGTTAGTGAGTCTTTCTTTGTTTCTACTATTTATCCCACATTTGCCTCAATGTGGCATTATGGGAGTTGTAGTATATATACTTTCAATTAACTTTATTTACATTTATACAAACAAAAAAGAGAAAAGGCATTTTTTCAGGTCTTTCGTATTTGATTAAGGCAATCTACCTAGTCTCAATTATTATCCTAAATTCTGATATATCAGTGGTATAGTACCCGAGAGCTTAATCATTCATTTCCCTCATGATTTGTACAGTTAGTGCACTCTTGCTTTGAATTTCAATAACCATTCTCAATGATATAGTACCATATCTGTAAAACAACCTTACCATTTATGTGTTATACATACTGTCATCACTAAATTCAAGTGCACCAATTAACAAATCAATTTGTGTCTAGTCAGTTGCAATATCTATCTTGAATGTTAAAATTCTAGCTATACTTTTCATATTGGTGTATATCATATGTATAGTTCAAGATTAGTTGCTCAGTCCAAATGTACATAAAGTTCTTCATCATTATTGATCCCTCCGGGGGTTTTTGTTCTTAATCGAATAATGAAACGTGATTCCATTTGTCTTAGTTTTTTTATTCTGTTCCCCCCGCGTTCATCTTGGGGTATCATGTGAATTCCATAGTACTTCATGGCTCTCCAATCACTTTTTTGACAGGACGCCATGTGCTTGGCAGTTGCATACGACATATCCTTGTTCTTCACTGCTCGGATATGTTCAAGAATTCGCTTCTTTAGCATGCATATGGTACTCCCTATGTAAGTCATACCGCAATTGCACTCAATCACATAGATGACAAACGTTGACGTACATGAGATTTTTTGGTCGATTTTAATGATGTTTCCATTGGGGTCTGTGATAGAGCTTTTGTTCATCCCAATCTTGCAGGCCTTACAGAGATTGCATTTTTAAAACCTTTTTGGTGGATACCAAGCCAATTGTCTGATCCCACTTCTTTAAAATGACTTGATACCAATACATCTTTAAGCGATTTTGTTTTCCTGTAGGTGACCTTTGGTTTACTTCCAAGTGTTTTTCCAATGTCCGGATCCCCAGAGATTAGATGCCAATATTTCCTGATTTTGTTCACGATTTGTCCACTTTCCTTGCTGTATGTTGTTATAAATCTTGGTGGACCATGTTTTTCTGGCTGTTTGCCTTTAGGTCTCAGTATCTCAGTTCTTGTCTTGCCATCAATTCTTCTCTTATTTCTTTGTAGGTTTCTTTCGTTGTATCCCCTCATTCTCAATCTGTTCATGGACTCCTGGATTTTTTCTTCTGCATCTTTTTCTTTTGAGCAGTTGCGCTTAATGCGAGTGAATTCTCCATATGGTATACTTGCAATCAATGATTTGGGGTGGAAACTCATTCCATGCAGAATACTATTCGTGGCTGTTTTTTTGCGAAAAAGTGTAGAGTATATCTGATTATCTTCAATGTATACTTTAGTATCCAGGAAGTCTATCTCTTTTTTGTTTACTGTGCATGTGAAAGCCAAGCCGATGGAATTGTTGCATAGTTTAGAGTAGTATTCTTTGAAGCTCTGTTCTGTTCCGTTCCATATTAAGAATAAGTCATCAATGTAACGAATCCAAAGTATTATTTTATCCAGATCTTCTTGATTTGTCGAATCCCATGCAATTGTTCTCTCCCACCACCCCATCGTGATATTTGCATAATTTGGTGAAAAAGAAATGCCCATGGCAGTTCCACATTGCTGCCTAAATAGTTGTTTGTTGAAAATGAAGACATTGTTGCTGAGACATATCTCAATCATTTGGAGGAGCATACGAGTATGTTGTAGTTCAGAGATGTTTCTTTGTTTTAAAAAATATCCGCATGCTTCCAATCCCACTGTATGTCTTATTGATGTATATAGGGAGACCACGTCAATGGTGACCAATAGATATTGTTGGCTCCATGTTATTCCATTCAGGATTCGGAGAAAGTCTCCCGTGTCTTTTATGTAGGAGCTCATATTTTTCGCTATTGGAGCCAGGAATTTATCTACATATTCTGAGACATTCTCATACAATGAGTCACATGAGGAAACTATTGGTCTTCCCGGTGGACAGAGTAAGGTCTTATGAATCTTAGGTAAAAAGTATATAGTCGGTGTTACTGGGAAGTCTTTTGATAGAAATTTAAGCTCTTCATCGCTAAGTAGATTCTTGTTGTGGCATTGTTGTAGAAAAAGATTTAGTTCTAATGTCATTTTGTTGATTGGATTGCTTTGTATTCTGCAATAGTTGGTGGTATCATTGAGCTGGCGTAGTGCTTCATTCACATAGTCTTGAGTCTCCATTAAGACAATATTGCCCCCTTTGTCTGCAGGCTTTATCGTTAGATTTTTGTCTTCCACTAGCGTTCTTATTGCTTCTCTTTCCTTCGTCGTCAGATTTTCTCTGTGATTGTTGTTTCTTACTTTAGGCATTTTCTCTAGTTCACTAATGATGGCCTCCGAGAATAAGTCAAATTTGTTGCCAGGGGACATCACTGGGCAATATTTGGATTTTCTTCTGAGCCCACTGTCTATTCTTTTATCTGTTGTAATGTCTAGTTGTTCCATTAGTTGCGTTTCTGTGACTTCCTCCCCATTTTCATTATACATAAGATCAAACATGTTTTGGAGGTCTGGTATTTGTTCTATTGTTAACATAGGTTCTGCCTGTTCCATCTGTGGCGTTGCTTCAAATGATCCTGCACTTAATTTATTTGCATGTACTTTTGCTAATTTTAACTTCCGTACATACTTATAGAGGTCAATTCTAACTTGAGTATAGTTAAAATGATTTTCCGGGCAGAATGACAATCCTTTATTTAATAATGATGTTTCCTCTTCTGTAAGAACATGTTGTGACAGATTGACAATTAGATTTTCTACTTGCGATTTCTTAGAGGATAGTGCCTTTTTTCTTTTGGCTCTTCTGGTTTTTCTAGATTCTGCACATTGTTTCTGCCCCCTCTTCCTCGTCCTCGGTTTGATGTTCTTCCGCGACCCCCTCCCCTGGATAGTGTTTGGTCCAGGTTCATGAGTCGCATTTCTTCTAAAAAAGTAGTTTTGGCCATGCTTCCTGCTCCACTAGGTGTTTCCCCTTCACTGATATCCGATTCACTTGTACTTGCATCTCGCATTTGTTGTGTGGGAAAGTTCCGTTTCAATGTATCAAAACGTTTGGCAAATGTTAGTATTCTTCCTTGTGCATAGTCTTGTTCGTCCCTTTTAAATTTTCTCTGTTTACGCTCCTCAATTTCAGTCTCATATTTTTCTAATCTGTCATCCATTTCTTTGCGTAATTTGGCCATTTCTTCCTTATGTGTTTGATGTTTAATCAGATCCTCCATTTCCTTAATTTTGGTATTGATTTCCACTACATCCAGTCTCGCATGTTTGATTAAAATGCGCATCATGTTCAGGGAACATTGTAAATTGTTTTCTACCCAGTCTTCCAGTAATTCTACTTTTGTGTCCGGGTGGGTTGGCATGGTGAAAATACGTAATCCTCTAGGAATGCGTTTGACTTCTATATAGTTTTCTAACGCGATGATCTCCCAACTTTTGTTTACTTCCTTTTTATAAAGTTTCTCAATTTGGTTAAACAGTTGCTTTAATGTATTGGTATTTGATGTTTTAATGTTAACATTGCTGGCCTCTGCGTTTAATGTTATTTCTGCCGTTTGAAACAATGTAACAGCTTTAGTTGCGCGTTTAGCTGCTCGCGCTTCCATACTGACAGTCTTTCTTACACGATGATTGGATTAAATTGTAATGCCTGAATATGCCACACTACTGAGTGCTGGATGGAACCAAGTGAAATTGAAGTACTCGCTCTTGGCCAAGCTCTAACCCGCTTACTTCACAAACCTCCGTATCGTTTACGGTTCGGTTATTTTCATGGAAGAAAGCGATGTCGCTTCAAGTTGCTGCTACTGTGCACGGTTGAATTACCACTCACCTCCTGGGAGACTCCCGACTTGGCGGCGTCCTCCGACCCCGTCATACGGCGCTCAACCACCGGGTGAATCAAAGTTTACGAAGATTTCGTCTGCAGCAAAATGGGCGCCACCGGATCACTACTTCTTTTCTGCAATGTGATCCTATGACCCAGGGCGCTCGTCAGTGGGTGCTCTGCGTAGGGGCCGGATCCTGGCCCAAAAACATCAATATTGAAACGAAGGACGCGGCACTCAAAGCTTGGATTTAAGCTTACTTTATTTCAAGTTAGGTTCAGCACTCAGACCAACGCGTTTCAGCCTACACGGCCTTGATCACGGTTAGTGAGTCTTTCTTTGTTTCTACTATTTATCCCACATTTGCCTCAATGTGGCATTATGGGAGTTGTAGTATATATACTTTCAATTAACTTTATTTACATTTATACAAACAAAAAAGAGAAAAGGCATTTTTTCAGGTCTTTCGTATTTGATTAAGGCAATCTACCTAGTCTCAATTATTATCCTAAATTCTGATATATCAGTGGTATAGTACCCGAGAGCTTAATCATTCATTTCCCTCATGATTTGTACAGTTAGTGCACTCTTGCTTTGAATTTCAATAACCATTCTCAATGATATAGTACCATATCTGTAAAACAACCTTACCATTTATGTGTTATACATACTGTCATCACTAAATTCAAGTGCACCAATTAACAAATCAATTTGTGTCTAGTCAGTTGCAATATCTATCTTGAATGTTAAAATTCTAGCTATACTTTTCATATTGGTGTATATCATATGTATAGTTCAAGATTAGTTGCTCAGTCCAAATGTACATAAAGTTCTTCATCATTATTGATCCCTCCGGGGGTTTTTGTTCTTAATCGAATAATGAAACGTGATTCCATTTGTCTTAGTTTTTTTATTCTGTTCCCCCGCGTTCATCTTGGGGTATCATGTGAATTCCATAGTACTTCATGGCTCTCCAATCACTTTTTTGACAGGACGCCATGTGCTTGGCAGTTGCATACGACATATCCTTGTTCTTCACTGCTCGGATATGTTCAAGAATTCGCTTCTTTAGCATGCATATGGTACTCCCTATGTAAGTCATACCGCAATTGCACTCAATCACATAGATGACAAACGTTGACGTACATGAGATTTTTTGGTCGATTTTAATGATGTTTCCATTGGGGTCTGTGATAGAGCTTTTGTTCATCCCAATCTTGCAGGCCTTACAGAGATTGCATTTTTTAAAACCTTTTTGGTGGATACCAAGCCAATTGTCTGATCCCACTTCTTTAAAATGACTTGATACCAATACATCTTTAAGCGATTTTGTTTTCCTGTAGGTGACCTTTGGTTTACTTCCAAGTGTTTTTCCAATGTCCGGATCCCCAGAGATTAGATGCCAATATTTCCTGATTTTGTTCACGATTTGTCCACTTTCCTTGCTGTATGTTGTTATAAATCTTGGTGGACCATGTTTTTCTGGCTGTTTGCCTTTAGGTCTCAGTATCTCAGTTCTTGTCTTGCCATCAATTCTTCTCTTATTTCTTTGTAGGTTTCTTTCGTTGTATCCCCTCATTCTCAATCTGTTCATGGACTCCTGGATTTTTTCTTCTGCATCTTTTTCTTTTGAGCAGTTGCGCTTCATGCGAGTGAATTCTCCATATGGTATACTTGCAATCAATGATTTGGGGTGGAAACTCATTCCATGCAGAATACTATTCGTGGCTGTTTTTTGCGAAAAAGTGTAGAGTATATCTGATTATCTTCAATGTATACTTTAGTATCCAGGAAGTCTATCTCTTTTTTGTTTACTGTGCATGTGAAAGCCAAGCCGATGGAATTGTTGCATAGTTTAGAGTAGTATTCTTTGAAGCTCTGTTCTGTTCCGTTCCATATTAAGAATAAGTCATCAATGTAACGAATCCAAAGTATTATTTTATCCAGATCTTCTTGATTTGTCGAATCCCATGCAATTGTTCTCTCCCACCACCCCATCGTGATATTTGCATAATTTGGTGAAAAAGAAATGCCCATGGCAGTTCCACATTGCTGCCTAAATAGTTGTTTGTTGAAAATGAAGACATTGTTGCTGAGACATATCTCAATCATTTGGAGGAGCATACGAGTATGTTGTAGTTCAGAGATGTTTCTTTGTTTTAAAAAATATCCGCATGCTTCCAATCCCACTGTATGTTTTATTGATGTATATAGGGAGACCACGTCAATGGTGACCAATAGATATTGTTGGCTCCATGTTATTCCATTCAGGATTCGGAGAAAGTCTCCCGTGTCTTTTATGTAGGAGCTCATATTTTTCGCTATTGGAGCCAGGAATTTATCTACATATTCTGAGACATTCTCATACAATGAGTCACATGAGGAAACTATTGGTCTTCCAATATATATATATATGCGTTTCGCCAAATTCCCACAGCTGCTGGCTGACAAGCGGGACACGGACACCAGTTGAGTGCATAGATTTCTTTTTATTTGCCGACGCTTAGCATGGCAGATATACATATATACAGGGCTTTAAGTGGGGGGGGGGTCTGTGGGGGTCTGAGCACCCCCAGTTTTTTTGGGGGGGCCTCGAAACGGGTCTCTAGGGGGCTCTATTTTCGGGCCTCAAAGGTCAAAGGTAGGGTGACCAGACGTCCCGGTTTTTGTTGGTGTTTCGGGTGAGCATGCGCGCGCACTGCTTAAGGCGTGACGTCATTGTAGCAGGAAGGGAAATCCTTTGAAGAGAGACACTTTCTCTCGGGATTTCCCTTCTCTTTGAGCACGCAGCGCCACCTACGTCATCGTGCCAGCCATCGGCACAACAACAGCTGGTTAGAACCGGCACGACCCTGCTTTTACGGCCTGCAGCAAGATTTCTCCAGCAACCAGTGTGACCCTGCTCTGCCTTAAAGCAAGCGAGGGACGAGGGTCTACAACAGAATCCAGCAGCAGTGAAAAGGAAACTTACCTTTGTGACGCCACCCCAGCCCTACCAGCACCGTCGGGACCCTGCCTCCGCATCAGAGCTGCCTCAGCCAGGATCCTTCTGAAGCCACACAAGACTTGCCCTCCCAGCCTGCAAGCCCGCAACGTGAGTATTTTAATGGCCGTTTTTTTAATCCCCTTCCCCGCAGCTTTCTCATTCCGCCGCAAAGCGACATTCATCTTTTCCAAAACACTCTCACTGCCAATGCTGACTTGTTCTGTTTATTGATTTATATATGCGGTGGTAAAGCACCCTCATAGAAAGCACTGCGTATGCGTAGAAAAGATTGAACAGCCCTCCGAAGGGAAATCAAGGCAAATATTGAGCGCCACTGGTTCCCCACAATTCAGGAGTAAGTAGATATGATATCTCAAGTCAATATAGTAAAGCCGACCCAGACGGACCACTCTGCAAGTCGCTGCCTTTCTTTATCTGCCTTTATTTATTGCGAGTGGTTTTGCATATTAATTTAAGTGAATGCGACAGTAGATGGCGCTGTTGCCGCATTCTGTGACCAATTGTGAGTTAATCATCAGCTTAAATTTACTTTTTATGCGAGTTTGTTCTCCCGGAGTTAACAGGCAGAGCTTTTAGTGGGCCAGGTGCTTCAAAGCAGGTGCTGAGACGGGTAGCTATCGGGGGCTCCATTTTTGCCTGCTCAGAAAGCCTTTGTCAGTTCAAATCGACATTCTTTCAGTCTTATCATTTCAGACCTGAAGCATTTTCAATATTATATACAACAAAGCCATAGTTTTTGCTTATTTATCTTATGCAACTAACAACCACTTGGGTCTCCATTTTCGCCCTTAGATAAATCTCAACTCAACAGCAGCACAAAGCCTTTGATGTAATTCCAAATAGGCTCGTTTAAGTTCTTTCAGTTTCATCATTTCAGAACTGAAGCATTTTCAATGTTATATATTATATACAACAAAGCCATAGTTGTTGCTTATTTATCTTATGCAACTAACTATTGGTGTCTCCATTTTCGCCCTCAGGGATTTCTAAGTAATGTAAATATTTTTTACTTGTTTTTTAAAGTGTTTGGTATTTTATGGCTTATACTTAATAAATATACCTTTTTGCCTATTTTATTATCCTTTGCTGTTTGCAACTTCATGATTTTCTTAAGCACACAATGCTAGTTATCTTGATTTAGACCACGCCCCAACTCGGATAGGCCACACCCCTTTAAGAAATTTGCCACGCCCCTTTTAGAGCACCCCCAGTTTTTTCCCCCCACTTAAAGCCCTATATATATATATATATATATATATATATATATGCAGAAGCACCAAACATCCTGGAGAGTGAAGCTAAGCACACTATGGCTCCTCACTGGCAGCAACACCCAGTCAAAACCAAAACTGCACAACAGCCAATTACGTGATACGCAACTTATGTTTTAAAATGTTTCAACTGTGCACCTTGTGTAGACTGAAAGCAACCTCTCCCGGGATCCTGCATACTAAGTTACACCCAAGAACACCAATCAAGAACTAGTGAACAAGGTAAGCAGGACCAGGGCACAATACCTTCTAAAGTATGCAAAAGAAATCAAAAAAGAAAACTCACAGAAAACATCACCCTCTTCAGTATGCAGAATCAAGGCAATACTCAAGGGTGTGCAACGCATTCATTTATAAGGAAAACGTGCGACAATGCATACAACTGTTAAATAAAACCTTTATAATTTCCCTACAACATATAATGGCATAACTCACTTTATTCAACAAGATCCTTTCACCCCGGTGCAGCCCTGCCATGCAAAAACGAGCTAACATCTTACCTCTATCGTACACTGAAAAACACAACGCTTTCGAAAATGAAAACCACAGAACATGGTAAGATTTAGCATACACGTATTAAGAAAAACAGAACAAAAAAACCCATTGTCCATGCTTCATAGCATTAGAATGTAATAAACATATTCTAAACCACCTAACAGAACTCATACTAGTCAAACGAGGACACATCTGGTTAGTGATCAAGCTGCAATCGAGAAACTAAACAAACACGTCTGAGACACAGTACACATAGAGACAGCCCAATAGACCCATAACCTCCTGTTACCGTGGCTGAGCTTTGCCTACACTACCCTCAACCGAACCCACAGCATCTTTCGAAATTGGTTATCAAAAAGATGGCATTTTGTACATTACACGAGGGCTCGAAAATTGTGTTTGGACACATGCACTGGTGGAGTGAATTGGATGGGTTGAGGCACGTTTTGCCTTTGTTGTCCCCCTTGTCCTGTGATGTATTTGACACATCCGCCAACACCAGGACAGGAAAAGGGAAGGCCTCGAGGCTGCAGCAGAGGTAGGCGCTGAACGTCCACAATGCTGGGTATTCATACCTCACATCCTGCAAGATGGACAGGCTTACATGTAGGACCATTAGATTTGCAGGAAGCAGGCATCTAATACTCGAACTATTGTGACATTATTGCACAATTGGTCAATAAAATCTAGTCGAATCTGTTTTGACAGTGTGGGAGGCAGACTGCACAATCTCAGCAAAGCTCTAGCCTTGTGATTTCATTGGTGCAAAGTCTAGAGCACAAGTCTTGCTGTCTTAGTCAATGCTTGGGAGTCATTCCAGAAGCCTGCTAGATACCCGCTTCAGCTATCACCAGGCAAGTATGTATATCCCTTCCTGAAGCATTGGATCCTGTATGGCTAGGTATTACATGAAAAAACATATGAGGAGCACAATGGCATTTACTTTAGATGCATGGATGCATACTTTACGTATGCAGAGTCTGTGCCTAGACCCAGTTTATAATACACACTCACAAACTATCATTTCATATTTATTTACCTCAAAATACAATACTTGCTGTACATGCCAGCCCTCGCTACACTTCCAGCCACACATACAACATATTGTTTTAGTAAATTCTGCAAAGTAGGGTACTATGTAAGAAAGATAATGGTGAGTGTTTTTCTGTTCTTCCATGACAGTGTATATGCTACAACACTAACGCAAATCTAGAACAAGCGAGAGCGGATCTTTGCCTTTCTTCAGAAGCTTGACATAACGCACTCTTTGCTTGAACCTAACCATTCGAATGTACCTCAACAGAGGGGTTCTGTTCTCAGTTCATGCAAAGCAGTTATGTCAACCTGCCTCCAGAGCTGGACATCATAACACGGATGAAACGCTGCCCCGAAAGGTACGTTCGTACACTGATTAGAGAGTAAATAGATTTGAGATTACACGTGCTTAACCGCAAGCTCTTCTTAGTCTAAGAAACAAAAAGAGGCCTAGATCACAATCTGTATACACCTCCATTTGAACATTAAACTTTTGGATCTTATTTAACTACAAACCTCCTCTCCCACATGCATGATGAGAACAGGGCACATGGCCTGCAGTCACAGTTTGGGAAAAGAAAACTTGTCCTGAGCGAGACCTAGTGCTGCACCTCAAGGCCTGCAAAAGGACTGAGTGCTGTCCAGCATAATTCAAGCATCAACAAGAAAAAATGTGTCATCTTTATATAACTACGAGTTCCAAAACAAAAAGGAAACAGTACATTTTGTTCATTGCCCAGACCTTTCTTTTAGGTCCCAGCTCTAGACAGCGCATGCGCGGTGTCGAAGAGGCATGCTGTATACACTTTGTGGGCTTCAGTCCGCCCATAGTCTTCCCATTTGCGGGCTCCATCATTGCTCTCCAATTCTTTCTCCCCCTTTGTCCATGGCATGCCTGCCTTGAGCCTCTTCTTGTGTTTATCCCTCTCCAAGAGCAGGGACCAATTACTCCTATCCATCCCCTACCCTTATTTTAGGACAGGTTTTCAGAACTTTTTTTTCTTTTTTGAAGATTACCTCACACAACCGGTCGTGTTTTCACTGGCTCCAACCTCCATTGAACAGGCCTGTAAATCTGGTTTTTATCTCGTCACATTTGCGGTGCATTCAAAGACCGAGATCAAATATCAGATGCTGTTTTCCGAGAGCGCCTATTCTTTCTCTGACTTCAAGTGATGGCTTAAATGTCAGTCACCAGCACTCGGGTGCATGGCTGATTAGTTTACATTATTCAAGCCACCCAGAAATCTCCTCCCGCCTCCCTTCGAAACTCGTCAATGTTTTCATGTAGTGCTTTGTTCCTGAATTACCCACTTTTGGGCGATTTCAGTTTCTGGGCATTAGAGAGCAGAGGTTCAGAACTGCTAACTTGAAAAGCAAACTTGAATACTTTTTAATAGCGGATCACCAACTTTATTTTCTTTTGATTCATTATATTAACCCCACCCCACCCGACTGCTGCAAGTGTTGCTTACATGGATTTGTGCGGGTGAGTATCGAAATCCAGAACTGGTGACTTGGCGAGACAGGCAAATCCCGCCGTGATTACCGCATAATCTGTGTGGTCACAGCTGAGATATGCATGTGATGCTGTTCAATCGATTCAATTTAAATATTAAGTGGTTTGGGTTTGTTGTTTTTTTGTTGCTTGTCAAAAGCACAAACTTAGCGGCGGCCCAGAGAGAAGCTGCCTTTCATAGAAATAAGCCCCTTAGCCCTCCAAGGCTCTCTGTCCTCATAGAAAACAATACCTTTTCTTCCTCTCCAACTAAGTGACATGATGCCTCCCGTAGTTGTTTGCACCCTGTAGGAAGCTGGCACTTTATGTGATATACCACTAAGTGCTTATATCGCGTAAAGAGTCCAGAGATTCCCCCAGAAGTGTACAGGGCTCAATGTAAACACAAAGTGCTCTATTTTTGGTAGTGTGGTCGAGCAGCCTTAGGCCTAACACAGAAGTCTGAGACATTTGTTATGCACACAGTGACTAATAAATGACACGACTCAAAAAGAAGATCCACATCGATTTTATAAAAATAAGCTTCTTTCAAGATTCATTTTAAGACCAAGATGTACAAGGTAAGTATGTTTTTCATAAGAAATACTTTTCACTTTAAAAAGCAGACAGTGCAATTTTTCAGTTCAGCAATGTTAACCTATGGGAGGAATGCTTTTTTGCAGGTAAGCATACAACTTACAGTTTGGTTTTCAGGATGAAGAATCTCCACCATACAATGTTCAGGTAAGTAGCAAATCTGCACCTCCAGCGGCACAGGGGTGGCCGGGTGCAGGGTTCAAACTCGGAATCTGGTGCCAATATTATCCAATAGAGAAAGAGGGTAATCGAAGAGATGCTGCTCACAGGTGAGTAAAGCGGTTTGGTATCCCAGTCTCCGGGGGTCAATGTAAGCTCTTAGCGGCACAGGGGCGGCCGGGTGCAAGGTTCAACAAGGGTTGGGTGCTGAATGTAAGTCAATAGGGGAGATTGGTTTTGCAGAAAGGCTGCAGGCTCAGGCCAGAAGGCCGGCCGAAGAAAACCCACAGCTGCCCAGGTACGTAGAGATGCTAGGGAACGTAAGGACAGCATTGGTTGCGCTCCCCAAGACCAAGGGACTTCGGGTGCAGAGGTGTCCTTAGGCGTCGGAAAAAGTCTTACCGGGCAGGTTGCAGTCGGGGGAGTCCGAGTTGAGGCTGCTGGTGTCAAGGTGGAGTCCAGCAGGGGTCAGCCCACCGTGGACTCTTGCTCAGAAGCGCTAGGGAACCTTCACAGGACTGGTGGGCCTCTTGGAATCGGGCATGAGCGCCAGGTGCAAAAGTGGGTCCGGCAGTGGTTTTGCGGTTCCTCAGAGCAGAGGTCTTTACAGTTGGCTTCTCCTTGACAGGTCCGCTGTCCTCTGGAGATCTTGATCTTTGTAGAAGGCATGCAGCCCTCCCAAGGCTTTGGAGACTGCTGGGACAGGATCATGGAGGACTGCAGACAGGCCAGTGGGGCTGGGGCCAAGTCAGCTGGTGTGTGCAATCTTCTTAGGTCATCAGGAATCTCCTTTCAGGGTCTAGGGGTGCCACCTAAATTCTACATTTACGTGCGTTACAGGGGAGTGAAAGGTAGGGACCAATGAGTCTTTTACCTGGGTTGTCTGCACCCACTATTAGGTCACCCTCCTGTGGGAGGGGGCATAGCCCTAGCCCTGATTGGATAAGTCCCACCATCTTCAAGACGGTGGACAATGAAATGTGTGCTTCAGTCCACCTTCAGCACCTTAGGGGTGGAGTTGGCAAAGGGGGCACACCTGTTCTCACTTAGGTTTTCCCGCTGGTTCTCCCACCAAAAGTGGGGGTTTGAACCAGGGGCTGCCATCTGCTGCTGGTAGCAAAGGCTGGGGGTTGCATTACAACGGCGGCAAGGCCTTTGAAGCTTCCCTCTCGAGCACTGTGCTCATCTTTGGGGAGGAGGTATGACACCTCCACCCAGGATGGGCTTTTGATCCTGGCATCAGAGAGATTCCCGTGCAGGATTTATCATACCTGCTGGGATCTTGGCGTGTTCCAGCTTATTATACTGGACCCCATACGAATACCATACTTCTGAAACTTTGAACCATGTGATTATATTCTCAATAAATAAGGTCATTATTTTGTGCTTTTTGAGCTTGGATATTTTGATCTACATCCATTACTCATGCTATACTGGCACTTCCGATTTTTTTTTTTAAATTCTTTTTTTATTAACAATGCTCATGAGACCATACATCATCACACAGCTGCAATATGATACATTGGGATACATTACAAAATTAACATCGTAGTGGTCAGCAGGGAACCACAAGGACGATAAGCCAACCGCCTCCTTCCTACCCGTCCATAATTGCACCAGTTTCCCTATACCTGCGCCAGGGTGACCACACTTTTTTTCCACTTTCTTGTACACCCCCTACTTTTATATACTGTTTCCTCTGCCCGTGAGGTCACGCTGCCAGTCTCACCATCGCGGGGGTGACTGCGCCCCCACCCTCTAGCTATATTGCGTTTCGCCACCCCCGCCGCTAGTGCCAACCATAGTTCCACATATCTAGACCAGTCAGTGTCCCCCTTGACCATCAATAATAGCCACTTTGGCTCCATCGGCACCGTCCCTCCCACCACTTTGGACATGGTATCCGTGACTCTCGTCCAATAGGGGATAATCTCCAGACACTCCCATAAAATATGAAAGAAAGAGCCCTCCTGTCCACAGCCCCTAACGCAGGATGCCGATGGACTCCTGCCCCATGCATAGAGGTGTGTGCGGGGGTAGTAGGTGCGGTGGAGGATTTTCAGCTGCACTAGTCTGAACCGTGAACGGATCGCAATCTCTCTAGGACTCTGCAGCGCGTCCTGCCAGTCGTCGTCTAGATTCCCTAAGTCCTTGGCCCAAGCTGCTCTGAGAGTGACCAGAGGGTCAGGTATGTTGTTTATTAATTTGCGGTAGATGGCAGATGTGGGTTTTCCCAATATGGGGTTGAGCAGCAACCTATCCATAGGAGAATAATCCGGAATCATAGTACCACTCCATATGTGGGATCGCAGGGCATGTAGGAGTCGCAGATAATGGTATCTCTGCGACTGGTGTAAGTCGTATTCCTTTTGGAGGTATTCAAAGGAACGAGGGGAATCACCCCTCCAGACGTCACCCAAGTACTCAATGCCAATCTGCCTCCACCCCTTGAAGCCCGTCAAAGTAGTTACTTCCGGCAGCCTCTCACCTAGCCACAGAGGTGTTCTCCCAGTTAATTTGCCCGCCCAGCCTAGGAGTTTGTTAGCCTCCTTCCAACATTGCAGTACCACCCTCGTTTGCTCCGGCCACGTTGCTCGCTGTCTTCGCGCATAGAGAAGAGGCTCGCAATTGCCTCCGGGCATGATCATCCTATCTACCCTATAAGCCGGCTCATTGCCATCCGTGTACACCCTGTCGTTGATCACCTGGAGCTGTGAGGCCCAGTAGTAGAGTTTGACGTCCGGGAGCGCCAGACCCCCATTGTATACTCCTCGGTGGAGCTTATGCATAGCAATCCTAGGGGACCCTCCGTCTCATAAGGTCCACACCGCCTGAGAAATGCGTTTAAAAACACTCGCGGGGACCGAATACGGTGTGTTCTGCAAAATGTAGAGGAGCCTCGGCAGTGTGAGCATTTTAAACATAGCCGCCCTGCCCATTAGAGAAAGTGGGAGGGTACGCCAATGGCTTACATCGGCACTAAGGCGACTCAGTTGGGGTTCGAGATTTTAATCCAAAAACTCCTTTTTGTTGCGCGTGACATAAATGCCTAAATATTTGAATCCCTCGGTAAACACCGGTGCCGAGCACCAAGATGGGATCCGAGGGGGGGGACCCGACAGTGGGAAAACCACGGACTTCGCCCAGTTAATGGTGTAGCCAGAGTAGCTGCCAAACAGCTCAAAAATGTGGAGCACTTGGGCTATTGAATGATATGGCCGCGCCAGGTAGCGAATGATATCAGCGTAGAGAGAGATACGCTCTTCCCACCCCTCCACTGCCGCTAGCCCCCAAATAGTGGGGTCCCTCCTGATCCAATGAGCCAATTGTTCCAAAGCGAGAGCGAAGAGGAGAGGAGACAGGGGGCAACCCTGCCTGGTACCCCTCCGCAAGGAGAAGGCCCTCGACATGGCCCCATTAACTCGCACTCGGGCCGTCGGTTTTTCATATAGTAGACGTACCCAACTGCAGAAGACCAGCCCAAAGCCCAGCCTTTGGAGCACCACGAACAGGTAGGGCCATTCTATGCTATCAAAGGCCATTGAGGCGTCCAGCGCCATCAATGCCGTCTGGGTATCCCCAACATCCTCAGTCATGTACAGCACCCCGTACAGTCGCCGCAGATTATGGCGGGTACTTCTACGGGGCATAAACCCTGATTGGTCTACGTGCACCAAATCCGCTAGGACTTTGGCTTCCGCATTGATCAAAGATATCGGACGGTATGATGTGCACTGGTCCGCTGGTTTCCCCGCCTTATGAATCACTACTATCATGGCCTCCCTTTGATCAGGGGGGAGCTCCCCTAGTTCGCGCGCTTCATTGAACATCTTGAGGAGGGGGGCTGTGATGATCGTGGCTTGTCTTTTGTATATTTCTATCGGAAGCCCATTTGGCCCGGAGGCCTTCCCCGATTGCAGGGAGTTCAGGGCATTACTAATCTCCTCTATCGTAAAATCAGCCTCAAGCTGTTCACCCATTTCCGCGGTCAACGTGGGTAGGGCGAAGTCGTGCAAAAATTCCTCACAGTCTTTCTCTGATCTCGTGCAGACCGGGGAGTAGACTCGCTCAAAATGAGCCGCAAAGGCCTCTGCCACATCCGTGCTGGTCGAGCAGACAGAACCAGATGCATTTCTAACCTCGGACACCCACGAGCGTTCCCCATCTCGGCGCTCCAGCCATGCCAGTAGTTTCAGTGCTTTGTCACCCACATCGTAAATCCGATGCTGCGTGGCTAAAGCGTAGGCCCGAGCCTCTCCCTCAGCCAGAGCCCTAAGTTCCCTCTGTTTCAGCCGCAATCTATGGCAAAGGTCCACCGAAGGGGAAGCCGCGGAGTCCCTCTCCATTTGTTCAATCTCGTGCTCTATCGTCCGGATCTGGAGGGACTCCTCTTTCTTCTGCGCTCCGATCAGCGCCTGGGCTAATCCCCTCAGCACGGTCTTATAGTCCTCCCACATTGTAATTTGAGACTCCACAGAACCCTGGTTTTCCTCAAAATACAACTTCGAGCCCTCCCTAAGTTTCCCCCCCAGAGTCGGGTCCCGGAGGCGCCAAGGATCTATCTTCGGGAATGCCGCCCTATAACAACCGGACCTCTAACTGTGGCACAAATAGAGGAGTGGTCAGAAATCCCACTAGCCATATGCTTAATGTCAGTAAAGACTCCCAGCTGGTCAATGCGGGTGAAGAAGTGATCAATCCTAGAGGAGGACCCATGCCGGGCCGAGTAGAACGTGTTTTGCCTAAGGGAAGGGTTGTACGTCCTCCACAAGTCACACAGTCCCAAGGCTGTGGTGAAGTCGGACAAGCCCCGCTCGCCCTGACGACTCACCTGGGAACTGGACCGATCGAGCTCCGAATTCATGGCTGCGTTCATATCCCCCCCAATAAGAACTCCAGAAGGGAGGTCCGTCAAAAAGGAACTCAGCTTGGGGAAGAATGTGGAGTGTAGGCCCAGAGGTAAATAGCAAGAACAGAATATCAGTAGGCGTCCCTCCCAACTGCCCGCCACCGCAGCAAAGCAGCCCGCTTCATCCACCCACGTGCCGGAGAGGACTATGGGCAGGGTGGTGCGTAGAAGGATTCCCACCCCACGGGACCCGGAGGTGAACCCTGAGTGGGCCACCATTTTATAGCCAAACCGATCTAGGGCTTTACATCTATTTCCTCGGAGATGTGACTCCTGAAGCAGAACCACATCCGGGGAGTGCCTCTTCAAATGCTGTAGTACCAGTGTACGTTTAATTTTGTTCCCTAGCCCATTTACGTTCCAAGTCCATACCTGTATCTTGGCTGGATCACCCATCCTTCCCGCAAGCGTGCAACACTGTAGGATAGACCTCCGTCCCCGCCGTGTCCCCCAGGTCGACCCCTGTACTTTGATGATTAGTGTGGTCTCGAGCGAACATCCCTACCCTCCAAACTGAAATAATCAAAAAACCCAACCCCCCCTCCCTTCCGCCCTGCCAGGTGAGACCCCAACCTACCACCGTTCGAACTTGCAGAGTGCCTGTCGCCCCAACAATTTTAGAAAAAACATGTGTGAGGAACCGTGAACTCGCAGTGAGCAAGAAGATTCATGAATCAAATAACGAAAGGTACCTGCCCATCCTGCAGACTTTAAGGCTGCTCCCCGGTATACTGTCACCCAAACCACCCAGAAAACTTTTATGCTGGGTCACTAGTACGCTACTAGTATGGAGAAGCACGCAGGCCCCCACCCCGCGACTCAAAGTGACATTCCCATTGGCAAGTCTTGCGGCCTGTCCGAGCACCCGGACTAGACCTGATCCATCAGGACGTATGAACTGCGCAGCAAAAAAGACAAATGCAGGCCTCAGGCCCCCATGTCTGGAGAGTGTCACAACACCCATGCCCCAACCCCGAGCAACATAGCCCTTCCAAAACGAACAGCGAAGGGCCAAGCGCAGCCCCTCAACACCTGTAGAGTCTCAGTGTCACTTAACTGGCCGCTGGTCTTGCATTAGGCTGCCAGAGGATTGCCCATCCCCACTCTCGATCTCCTCGCCATTCTGTCCCGGACCGGGGCGCGGCTGTCTGCCCCTACGGCCAACGGTGCGCCATCCCTCCAGCCAGTCGCTTGCATCCGCCGGTGTGTCGAAGAAATAAGTCTTCCCACCATCCAGGATCTTGAGCCTGGCCAGGAAGAGCAATGCAAAAACAACAGTTGATGGACAGAATGCAGAACAATGTCATACATTCACCCCAGTACAGAGATCTGGGCCAAAATCCATTGTTTTTTTGCTCACCATGCCATTCCAGTTTGAACCCAGCCATATGCAAATCAGTCTTGACCCTGTGCCTCATGGGAACAGTCCAGCCCGAACTGCCAAGCCAGGTCCTCCCTGGACTGGAAACAAGCATCCTAGGACAGGTTTCGGGGATTCACCCTTCTTCAGCCAGGATAGCTTGATTCCAGTGGCATGGAGAGCACGGGACCCACGTCTGGGCATACCCGATCTCCTCGCCATTCTGTCCCGGACCGGGGCGCGGCTGTCTGCCCCTACGGCCAACGGTGCGCCATCCCTCCAGCCAGTCGCTTGCATCCGCCGGTGTGTCGAAGAAATAAGTCTTCCCACCATCCAGGATCTTGAGCCTGGCCAGGAAGAGCATCATGTACTTGACACCTTGATCCCTAAGGGCCCTCTTCACTCCGTCGAAAGAACGTCGCTGTCGCTGGACATGGAGCGTGAACTCAGGAAAGAAGCGGATGGTGGCATTGTCCAGTTGAAGATCACCATGCGTGCGCGCCGCCTGCAGGATCGCGTCCCTGTCCCTATAGTTCAGGATACGGGCGATGATTGTGCAGGGAGGAGCCCCAGGTTTGGGCTTGCTTCCCAGAGCCCTGTGAGCCCGCTCTACCGAGAAGAAGTTGGACAGCCGCTTAGGTTTCAGATGATTTAGTATCAAGTCCTCCATGAAGCAGTCCACGGACGGGCCCTCCATTCCCTCAGGCACCCCGACCACGCGGATGTTGTTGCGTCGGGCCCTTCCTTCCTGGTCCTGCAGTCTGGCGTGGATGTCTGCCTGGTTTTTGGTGAGAACGGCAACTTGCTCCTCCAGGCGCTTAGTTTTGGATTGTAGGCTCCCAATGCCTGCTTCAGCCGTGGATACTTTGTCGGACAACTTCCGAAAGTCCGCCCGTAGAAGGTTCACTTCTTCAGTGACAGAGTCAAGTTTGGGCTCCATTGTGCCCCGGAAAGTCTCTGATAGCCCTCATGATGTCTCTCAACGAGGGGTCTGGACCACTGTCGTCCGGATCTTCCTGTGTAGTGCCCCCTGTTGCACCCTCCTCACGACCCATTGCAACGGTGCATTTGTCGATCTGATTAGATTGGCCGGGTCCCGTCACTCTATTACGACCCATGTCGGAGGTAGAGAGGCAGCACCCGCTATCCTGGTGTACCGGAGCGGATTACGGAGGTGTCCAGTCACTGACAACACCGTTGTACCCCGGGGACTCAAAGCCTCCTCTAGCAGCTGCATCCGCCGGGACCAGATCACTTCTGTGAGACGTGATTGTTCAACACTCACATTATCCTCTAAGTAGGGACCATGCAGGAGTAGGGCTCACCGAGGCATGTCCCGCTAAATAGGCCCCACGTCGACTCCTCACCTCGCCTGTGGATGGGTCCGTCGCCTCTTCAGTCAACTGGTCTCGCAGGGGGGGTCAGAGCAACTCCTCAGGCCTCAGTCTCCCCAGTCAGTAACCGTCCTCCTGCCAGCCGCACTCCTCAGCTCAGGGAGGAGCACACAGCTGACACATGCAGCGCACCGGAGAATCCAAGGCCCAGGCGGCCTCCCGGCGTTGCCGAAGCTTCGTATGCAGCCCTGCTCAGTCTGCATCCAACGTTAGGTGGGACTCACACGGTCTCTACGACAGCGGGCCTCACGGAGGGCGCCAGGCCCCAAAGGTGACTGCTGCCGCTAGCGGGACGTTCCCTCTCCCGATCTCGGCGTCCGCTGGTATCTCGGGCAGGGGACCACGTCAAGCTCCGGGCCGCCGCTCCGTCACCTCGCGACAGCCTTCAGAGCCGCACAGCGGCCGGAACACCCACACAGCAGCGCGCTCTATCTCAGCCCGTAGACGGCGGATCTCAGCTGCTGCACTGCCTCGGGGGCCAGTCAGTGTCCGCACTCTCAATCAGCGGTGGGCGCCGGGTGGGGGGGAAGGGAGCACGGGCCTCAGCTCACTGGCCGCAGGCGGACGCCATCTTGTTTCCTCGCAATCTCCGACCCCCTCGCTCCAATCCGCCGCTCACAGCGCTGCAATTCAACCAGTGCGGAGCCTCCGCTGCACTCTGGTACCCTCCAGGCACTCCGGGCGATCCACTGAGGAACGGATGATGACGGATTTAGGGGCTTAAACGTCGACTACTAGAGCAGCGCGGTTAGAGTGCGGCCATCTTCCGCGGCTGCAAGCCACGCCCGGCACTTCCGATTTTGAAGTTAATATATTCGAGCGTGATTCTTTCATGGCCCTGATGAAGTTCCCAGTGTGGGAAAGAAACGCGTTGGCTGAGTTTCTATGTTTTGCTGAGATTTTAACAAATTGAAAATAAAGATTCATATATTTGTCATACTACTTTGTGGTATTTGGTCTTACTGATCTGCGCACCCCCACTCTCATATCAATGAATAGTAGAATAATTGTAAAGGAAGGAAGATAATATTTGTTTGAACTAGACCGAACTAAAAACTGAACACGAGTTGCACTGTATGGAGCAGCTGCTGCACAATATCCTGTCCACACTGTACTTTGGGAATTACTATTCAGAAATCCCTGGATCCGTCAAACCTAACGTCCAAAACTAATAAGAGCGAAGCAAGAACAGGTGCTGCTATGACCAGAACTCTACAGACTGCATTCACCTACGCACACACGGGGAATTCTCCTGACTTGTAAATAATGTTAAAAAAAAACAAGAAAACAGATCACAATCATTTCCATTTCAACATGATCCCAGAAACATAATGAAAACATTTATGCAACAGAGTACAGGTGAGACCATAACATTTCTAACACTGCACAAGAAAAGTCCATGTCTGTGACAGACTTGCCAATATTTGTCCACCAGTGAAAGGCGTGTAATTTTCAAAACCATCCTACTAGTATACATATTGTTCCAAAAAGAACAGGAGCTTGTTGATGCTCATTATTATCACGTGATCCCAAATCTTCAATAACAATGAAACAAATCCTCTCCCAGCGCTAATCTTTTGAAACTCGCAAGAGATGTGGCGATGAAAAGCTCTTGGGTGGATTTCAAAGCCTTTCATGTGCTTTCACATTCTGTCAGCGGTTTAAGATATGCAGTGTACCGTTTCTTGTGGAATCCGGGCCAAAAATTTGCAATATAACATGAAGAGCAGCAGAGTCTGACCTCTTGCTGTCTGCCATTGCCCTTTTCGAGAAGCAGCAGCTGAAGTTGCTTTTCGTCGCTACATTAGGCTACAGAAACACAAAAGGCAACAGAACAGAAGGCTGGGGAAAGATGAGCAGCATAATAGGCTCGCCGCCTTTTCAAAACACTTTTACATTAAACTATAAACTATACTGCCATGCTGAACCGGAGAAGTGGCAAGTGCCCCAGAGGATCCTGGGGAGAACCTGTTGTGCAAATGAGGCCTCCCTTCCTTAAGTGCTATGCTCATATTGCTGCGGGCCCCTCAGCGGTCCGGCCGTGCCTCCCCATGTGATCTCTTAAGAATTTCTAGAATTGTGTTGGTGCAGGTAGGGGGCATTACTTGCTAAGTTGTTAGCAGAGAAATCTTCTATTACTCCTAAATGGTCATTCTGTCCTCCCCATCTCTACTGGCTTGCCACTCTTTGGAATGAGCCACCATCTACCTGTTTATGCCCCTTCACTAATGTACATCAGCCAACAGATCACATGCTTAGAAGAACTGCCTTCACTGGCTGCGGTAATACTGCCGAAATTAGCAACTATTGGCCGTATCTCGGTGCAAAATAGCAACATCTCGCTGCCAGCCCACTATTATCACAGAGCTCCGTTTTATTGCAATGGGCACAGCATCAAGATTCACTGGCCCAATTTAAATTATGAGCTTTTCCATGCTACCTGGATCTCAGGTCATTACCCAAGGACACCCATGCTAAAAGCAGACGGAGTCTCCTGATGAATTACTATGTGAACTTGTTAAAAGGTGCACTAGAGCGAGAACACCACAAACACAATGGTGGACAAATCCACCCAAATGCTAAAGCTACGATTTGATTGCACATACTTACAGCAGTGCAAGTAAAACGGAAGTCACATAATTCATTTTATACGGGGCATTTATCAGCTATGCCTCTGCACATGTGTCCAAGTGGACAGGTTGAGAATTAAACAGGTAGATTTTTATGCTGTGGGACATTCATGGTGACTGGCAGAGTGATAGTTTCTCATACTGAAAAAGGGTGCCTGGTTTCACCTTGATAGGGAACTCTGCATCCAGAAGAGGGCTCAAGGCAGCAAATTCCCCAAAGTCGCTGAACAAAGTGCAGACTGAAGGAATCCAGAGAAAGTGAATTGCTCCTGCCTGGGTGAATCACTCTTGGTGTGGGTATCGGCAGGCAGCTGCATCCGAGATTTGTGGTCTAGACTAGTTTAGGTGAAAGTGCTTGTGGGTTGTGCGAGCGGATGAACAGTGCACACTTTGAATCTCACATGCGACTGTGCTGCAATGGGGAGGCCGCTTCTCAGGGAAAAAAGTCTCAACAGTATGAGACATTCTTGCTGAAGGAGTCTTCAAAGGGCTGAAAGCACGCAGCAAGGTGGCGACTTCCCATCCGCAAGTGCTACTCTTTTGATTGATATTGGAATCTGCAGCCTGCATATTTTTTGTGGTAAAGTAAATAAATATGCCTTACGTCTGCGGCGAGTCACGTAAAGGCACCTAAATAGGTAGCTATCCCTGCGTTGGCACAAATCTCAAGCAAGTCCGGACTAGGGCAATGTTTTAAGACTTTTCTTGAAGGTGGTATATAGAGGCCTTTCCTAAATCGGCGAGAGGCCATTGTAGCATTTAGTCCCCATTTCCCGCAGCTGTAACTACCCAATGCACTTCAAATATCACGTTTGTTTTCGATTCCAATAGCAATTATGTTTGGGGCTCGGCTCAGGACCACGATCCCTGCCAGTCCCTTGACTCAGCCACCTCTACTCCGTGCCAACCTGCTCCGAAATGTCACGCTGTTACTGCCTCTCTCCCTATCTCTGCCAGAATTGTCTGGCAGGAGCAGGGTTTGCGAGGGCCACACACTTTTTCTACCAGGGCTATGATTGATGCTACCCGCCAGCACCGTCCAGCGCACTCCAAATTCTATGTCAGTCCACGGAGGCTTCAGATTATGCTTCTCTTATCTTTACTGACAAACAGCAGCCAATAAACTTTAAATTAGCATAACCCTGGAAGGACAACCCCCTCCAGTATGCACCAATCACATAGCGTCCATCAGTATATATGTCTCTGATGCCATACTACTTCCTCTTTCTTTGCTGCTGCAGCAGCGAGTTAAGTGTTTTCCCATTTCTTGATATTTGTTTGAATGAACGTTTATTGTGGTTTATTGCGACGGTAATTGCTTAATTTATTGCCTTTGCATGGTAATTGATATATGTGGTACCAGTACACGGCGCGATTACACGCGCTTCGTTTTACGAGGGTTTGGCGCTCCGGCACTCGTTGTGGCGATTTCCGTGTGGAGCGGGACAGACGCGCTTTGCACGCGTGAGGAGCAGTCCTCTTTTTGTGGCCACGCGGCTCGTGCATGCGCGAGCAGCCGATTAGGAATTTTATTAACGATTGGCTTCTCCTGCATACGCGACCCGCTCTGCAAAGTCCTCAGTCCCATTGAACGCCCGACGGGGCGAATAAACGTAGCAGGGCACTGCCTGAGGGGAGATAGTGGGGTGGCTCCCTCCACTGTTATAAAAGACTGATTTACATCTGTTTTTGGCACAGTTTGAAAAGATTAAGGTAGTGACAGGGTGAGTGCCTGGTTTCTTACTTTTAGGGACAGGTTAGTTAGGTCATTTGGTGCCTATCAGATAGTCCTTTTGCTTAATTGTGATATCCGTGACACCCCTGGGTTTCTCCCCCCCTGAATCTCCTCCACACCTCCAATAGCACGATGGCGTATTACGCCAAGGAGGTTGACCAGTGGGCTGACTATAATGATTATGCGGAATTTGAAGAGGTGCCCTATGAGCACCAGATGGAGGAGCAACTGGTGGAAGCCCTGGATACCCACGTCCAGGGTTCTGTGAACAGGGCATTAATCAAGGCTCTACAGCCATTTACGAAGCCTCTGCAGAATTATGGAAAGCGCAAATTTAAGGCATCACTGGGTGAGTTGTCCCTACACTCCTCAGCGGAAGTCCTTTCACAAGTGGCGTCCAATGTCATTAAAGACCATGGTTATGGCGGTTCTCTCCCGTCTGAAAATTCATCCATTTTGAATCCAGGGGACGAGGAGGAGTCTTCTCCGGCCGCTCCAGACACCTCTGACTCTGAGCAGGAAATAGAAGAGCCTAAAAAGGCAACTAAAAGGAAGCGCAAAACGCATAATGTGAGCAGTGTCTCAACTAATAAAAACCTGCTCTTTGACCCCAGATATATTGTACATCCGAGATCCAGTGAAAGTGTGCAACTTCAACACATGGCACCCAATGTACATGAGAATCTCCGCCAAAGCTTTGAGCGCGAAGTGCGCGCTACCCTAAGGTTGGAATGCCCTAGACCAGCCTTACTGGGCAAGGTGGCGGACACGCCAGAGTTAGACCCTAACATGGCCATGGTTAAAAAAAAAGTGTTCCAAAGATCCTAAAAAAGGGTTGGACAGGGCATGGAGAGGGTGCCAGGATAAATTACTTGATGTATCTGGCCCTCTCACGAAAATCCTCGACGAGGCTGTGCAGGCCAAAGATTCCAACACTCCCTTATACATGAGAGAGATATTGGAATGGGCGCAGAGGGTCCTCTGTTTCCTGGGCAATGCAAATTGTGCATTATCTACCGAGAGGAGAAGATCGTTCCTGATGCGGATTGACCCGCAACTTGCGGACATGGCCACGACCGAAGCTGGAACCCTGGCGAACGGGTTACTGTTCGGTGATAAGTTTGTAAAGGAGTTGGGGAAATATGTGGCGACATTCTCGGCACGGGACAAGGCCCAGAGTAATATCAAAAAGGTTTTGGACACTGGCCTTTTTACCAGGGCCGGATGCTTCAGGGGTTGAGCGACCGGCCGTGGATTTAATCAGACCTCCAGAGGCTTCGACCAGAGAGGACGTGGGGGAGCCCAGCGGTCCAATTTCTATCCCACCAGAAATCGTGGTGGTAGAGGCAGACATCAGAAGGGAGGCTATCGAGGACAGAGTAACGACAGAGACGCCTCCTATTCAGGTAAACCTGATTCAGTGTGGGAATGTCAAGGTGGGGGGTCGGATTGTTTGGTTTATACACAAGTGGGAGACCCTGACGGGCGATCCTTGGGTACTTCAGACAGTACAAGGTTTTCAGATAGATTTTTACGCAACGCCACGGCAGACTCACAGACCGCAACCACTACATTTTTCGCATGTCGAGAGGTCTTTTATAGACAACGCAGTGGCATCCCTGATGCAAAAAGAAGCAATTGTAGAGACAGAACCTCACAATCACGGCTTTACCAGCACGGTGTTTCTAGTTCCAAAGAAGGATCAGGGCTTCAGCTAGAGCTAAATCTCAGGGAGTTCAATTCTTGGGTAGTGTATCGCCACTTCAAGATGGAGGACATACACTTACTCCGAGACTTGCTCTTAGAAAGAGATTGGATGGTGCGGTTCGATTTAAAAGACGCATACCTAGCGGTACCTATTTTCCCTCCTCACCGGAGGTTCCTTCAGTTCCAATGGGGGACCAAATGGTACGAATTCTCCGCAATGCCGTTCGGACTCTCGTCCGCCCCTTGGTGTTTCACCAAACTCCTCAAACCGGTAGTGCAGTTCTTGAGAGAGAGGGGTCAGACTCATAATATATTTGGACGACATCATGATAATGGCTCAGAGTGTGGCCATAGTTCTTCAACATCTAGCGTGGACGACGCAACTCCAACAGGAGTTGGGGTTTGTCATCAATTCGGACAAGTCTATAATGACTCCAGCACAGTCGGTGGAGTTTTTGGGGTTCCAGGTGAACTCGATAGCGGCACAGTTATTGCTTCCACTGAAGAAAAGAATTGCCATCAAGAAGGAGTTGAGGAGAGCGCTTGCCTCTCAGACGATATCCTTACGGACGTTGGCCAGGTTAGTAGGCCCGTTAGCCTCCTCGATTCAAGCCATCTTCCCAGGTCCCCTTCATTACAGGGCACTCCAGAGGTTAAAAATTATGCATTTACGCAAGGGCCTGATCTACACAGAACAGATTTTGTTAAATCAGGAATCCAGGACAGAAATTTCTTGGTGGTTGGAACACATGGATGCATGGAATAGCAAGGCCATTTTTGCGTCAGTCCCAGAAGTCGTGATCGAATCGGATGCCAGCAGAAGGGGCTGGGGAGCCCATTGCGGATCCGTGGAGACCGGGGGCAGATGGTCCCCGGAGGAACTGAAACTACACAAATTGTCTGGAGCTTTTAGCGGGCTCATTTGCGATCAGGACACTTTCTCCACAGAAAGCGAGTTGTTGTATACTCCTGAGGATGGACAAAGTCTCGGCAGTGAGATATATCAATAGGCTGGGTGGCACGAGATGCCGGCTGTTAGTGGAAATAGCCAAAGATTTCTGGCATTATTGCCTCCTCCACCACATTTCGGTGACGGCGGAGTACATTCCGGGCAACGCCAATGTGGTGGCGGATTGGAACTCACGTTTCCTTAGAGATTCCAACGACTTACATCTTCACCCCAGGGTATTCTCTCAACTGAACGACAAGTGGGGTCCTTGTTCGATAGATCTGTTTGCGTCCAGGCTAAATACGCAATTGCCTCAGTTTTACAGTTGGCGACCAGACCCTCTGGCGATCAACTCGGACGCATTCCTTCAATCATGGATGACGGGTATGCTGTATGCATTTCCTCCGTTCGTCATGATTCAGAGAGTCTTGGCGCAGATCCGCAGACAGGGGGCGGAAGTGATGTTGATATCCCCGTGTTGGAGAGCACAAGCGTGGTTCCCAGCAGCACTGGCCTTGTTGTGTGCGCCTCCAATACGTCTGATATCATTTCCAGAAATCTTGACGGACCCTCTGGGTCAACCTCATCCGCTGGTCCTTCAGGAGCAGTTGTCCCTCATGGCATGGAGACTTTCCGGAGACGTTGGCAAATGCCGGGAGTTTCAGAGAACGCAATGTATTTCTTGTCTCAATCATGGGCCCCCGCTACGCATAAGCGATATGAGTCAGCTTGGCGTAAGTGGGTTAGTTGGTGTGCTGAACGACAGGGGGATCCCGTGGGATCCGGAATTCATTCAATAGTTAATTTCCTGTCAGATATGGCAAGTAAAGGTTTGGCCTATAGGACAGTTTACAATTTCCGATCTGCAATTTCGGCAGGTCATCCTCACGTGGATGGAAAACCGGTGGGGGAACACCCCTTGGTATGTAAGGTGGTGAGACGCATCAGATTGGTGAATCCTCCAAAACCTCGATATTCACAATTGTAGGATGTAGTTCTACGCTTTCTCAGGAATTGGCCAGCAAATGAGGGCTTATCCCGTAAACAGTTATCTGCGAAACTGACAATTTTGTTATGTTTAATTTCATGTAGACGAGTGTCTGACGTGCGAGCACTGGATTTAGCAGGTAGGGTATTCACTCCGTCGGGGGTTTCATTTAATATCTCGAAAAGAACTAAAATAAATTCTAAATGTGTATCTTACCCTGCGTTTCCGCATCACAGTAAATTGTGTGTTGTACATTGTTTGAAATGTTATGAAGATTGCACGCAAGAGTTAGAAATGATGTTGCAGGACAATTGTTGATTTCCTTACAGAGACCTTTTCGCCCAGTCACTGCCGCAACTTTAGCCAGGTGGGTCACTTGGTTGTTGAATTTGGCAGGTATTGATACGTCGGCCTTTGGAGCCCATTCTGTAAGAGGAGCTAGGCTTCTAAAGCTTTTGCTACAGGTTCACGTTTGGAAGATATTATGACTGCGGCGGATTGGTCTTCTGATTCTACTTTCAAGACGTTTTTTCATAAACCAATTGTAGATGTAGCAACTATGGTGGTGGATCAACTTTAAACTAGCATAATCTGAAGCCTCCGTGGACTGACATAGAATAAAAAATTTCTAGCTGATGCGTCAAGAATTTTCAATTCTATTAAGGGCACGGAGGCGAGGATTATCCCACCCTAGAAACTGTATTATGTTTATAAGGTTTGATTTGTTCTGATTGACAAATGTGATTCGATACAAAATATTATGTCTTATGATGTTGGGTTTCTGCCCGCCCGTATTATTGTTGGAAATACATTCAATGAATGGTTGTTACGACCTATATTCTCTTTTCAGGAGAGCAGAATAAACCGGCTTAAGGAGTCAAGAGGTATTCCAATCTGGATCAAGAGGAGAGGTTCCTGTGGATAAGTTCTGGTTCAGGTCGATGAAGGATCGGCGAGTTTCAAGGTTCAACGGTCAAGTTTAAGGACTGTGTTTGAAGGTTTTTCGCAAAGAATGAGGAAGTAGTATGGCATCAGAGACATATATACTAATGGACGCTATGTGATTGGTGCATACTGGAGGAGGTTGGCCTTCCGGGGTTATGCAAATTTAAAGTTTATTGGCTGCTGTTTATGTCAGTAAAGATAAGAGAAGAATAATCCTCGCCTCCGTGTCCTTAATAGAATTGAAAATTCTTGACGCGTCAGCTAGAAAATTATTTACTCTGTGGCAACCGCCAACCGGTGCATTGTTGTGAGAGTGTCCATGCACCAGTTACTTCACTGACACTTATCCATTTGTTGAATCGGCACAGAGACTCGAACCTGGGTCCTGAGCTCAAGGCCCAAGTCGGCCGCTCTGAGTTTTTCGCCACCTCGTCTCCTGACGCTAAGAATGGCTAATGTGCCGACGACGCTCTCATCCAGGGTCTCCTTACACTTACAAATCAAGGCATACGCTATCTTGCACCTGGAAGTACTGATATTATTTGAGTACAAAACGTGACTATAAAAGCAATAACGGGTAACTGACATTTGGCTGAATTTTCGTAGGTAATGGACACCGTACGTGCAGCCCAACTCGCCCTCAAAGTAACGGCGTGTGCTGTAGTCAGACGTAGCGCTTAGAAAGGCCTGAATTGGTCCGGCTGCGCCTCCCCAGCCCGGGTGCTAATAGGCACGCCACCTTTTCAAAACACTGTTACATTAAACTATAAAGCACAGAAAAAGAGTACAAGGGAGACATTAAAAATTAGCTACAGCGGAGAGCTCGAGCACCCAGCAGACTAGCACGGTGAAACTCACCTGCCGTCTCCCAGGAGCCACAGCAGTCTTTTCAGTGCATCAATTACAGCTGGGTGGATGCGTGGGGCATCCTCCGTGTCAACTTGGAAGTCTGAGCTCAGCAGGGGAAAATACTGCGGGCCAATTAAGAGCGAAAAAGCTGCTGGTGCAAGTACCCTGCTGGAGATTAAAAACGAGCAGGAACAGCTGGGACCTGCGCAGTCTCTGGACGACCAGGAGCAACTCTGAAAGTGGAGCGGGAGTGGCGAGGAGTGATGGCAGGGGAAGCACTAAACACAAAATAAAACATGAGGGCCAAAGAGCGAAGCCCGGCCCAGCCCACCAGGTCAGATGACTGTGATGGATCTACACGAAACTGGATACTCATGTCTAGATGGGAGGGGCCATTGCACGCTGTGTAGGAGCATTGCATCCGACCAAAACAAACCATTAGTGAAATCGACATAGGGCGGAAACAGACACAGAAAGGAGGGACCAACACGGGCAAACACCAATAACCAGTCAGCATTTTTTAATGCCACAAATAACAAGCAATGGCAATTGGTAGGTGTGCCAAAAGCCACCAGAAGAGATTACAACAGGTCTTGCAGAGGCTTGACCTAAAAATGGTTACCAACAAAAGGAAAATGTTTATTAGTTATCACAGGTGTGGCATTCGTTTTCATCTTGGAAATTTCAAAGGATATCCTGCTGTTAACAAATCTTGTAACCGTTGACAGAAAATGGGACATTTTGGGAGAGTATGTAAGAGCAAACCAGAAATAAGTGTCAATTGTGTGATGAATGAATAGAAGGACGAGATGTTGAATCCTAATGCAATACTATGTATTAAAAGTGAAAATGTAAGCAGTTTTCCTAAGTGTATGGTAGAAATAAATAGAAAAAATGTGGAAGTGATGGTAGATTCTTGCGCATGGTGAAGCATTATCAATACAGATTTGTGGGGATTGAATTGGCTGGATGTAAAATTGACAGAGCTCGATGTACGTCTTGGAGGCTATACCAGTCACAGGATTGATCTGCTTGGTTATTTTTGGGCAGACATATGCTTTAAAGGTAAGGAAAACTCATGGGTAAATGTATGTGGCCGCCAAAGGCGATTCCATTTTGGGAAGCCAAATCAACTTAAAAAGAAATTAGATCCTAATGCAGATTCACCTGTTTATGCTGTAGGTAATGGGAAACGTGATCTGTTCATGGATGAAGTAAGGGCTGAATTTCTTGAGGTTTTTTGTGACAAATTGGGAAAGTTTGTGAGTTTCAAACACAAAATTCAATTGTTGGAAAATGCGGTGCCAGTCAAGCACAGAGTTCGAAATGTTCCTCTTACATATAGAAATCGAAAGAAATGCTGCAGGATTTATGCAATAAAGAAGTGATTCTGCCACTAGAATCGTCACCATAAGTATCACAACTGGTCATTGCTTTGAATAAATGAATGAATGCAGAGATTTCTAGACCACACAGCTACTCCGAGGAGTGTCCCCGTGCTGAGTGGAATGTAAGAAAGGCACAGGAAGTAAAATTAGAGAGAGTGAAGAGCCAAGTCTCTTCACTGAAGAGACTTGGCTGCTTGCTTCTGATTTGGCGTAGTTCAACAGGCAAGCTGTTCCAGGCTAGGGGACCCAGGAGGAGAAAGGATCTATCGTTAGTTTTTGCTCACCTAACCCTTAGAACTTTAGCCAGATGGCCATGGGAAGACTCAGGAGATCTTTGTTTGTGTGTTGATCTCAGATGTCTAAATAACAAAATATGGACTGATAGGCATCCCCTGCCTAATCTGCATGAACTAGTTTCAACATTGGCTGGGGCAACTGTGTACTCTACTTTAGATCTTACCTGTGCCTACAATCAGACTGAGTTACAAGAAGAGTCACGCCATTTGACGGCATTTGTCACCTCGAAAGGTATGTTTCAATTTTGCAGAATGCCTTTTTGGTTTGGCTAGTGCTGCATCCGTTTTTCAAGAATTGATGAAGGAAACGCATTCCAAGATGATATTTTGGTGCACGGAAAGGGGGAAATTTGTCTAATTTAGGAAACGTTCTCCGACGTCTAGGATGGAAGGTTTGACTTTGAAAGAGACTAAATGTAAACTGAAATGTGAGGAAGTGGCATATCTTGGTTACTGTATAACAAAAGATGGTATCAAACCAAAGCAAGATCATATTAAGGCAGTGGAGGATGCTCCTGTTCCAAGAACTAAGGAACCGTTACTATCATCTTTCGGTTTAACAGAGTTTTACTCAAAGTTTATTGACAAGTATGCTTCAAAAGCTGAGTGTTTATGCAAATTATTAAGAAAGAAAATGAATTTCTGTGGAATGTTCAACAGAACAGTGCTTTTGTGGAACTAACAAAAGAACTAGCTAATGCCCCATTTCTTAAATTGTTCGAATTGGGGAAAGTGTATTGTGGCGGTGGATGCAAGCAACTATGGACTGGGGGCTACTTTGTTACAAAGAAAATATTTTGAAGAGCATGTAATATCGTATGCATCTCGTTTGTTGAGAGTGTCAGAAAGGAATTACTCTGTGATAGAAAAAAGTTATTGGCATGAACCTAGGCGACAGATCCTTTCAGGCAGTTCTTATCACAAATCGCTTTGCCCATAAGAACAGATCACAAACCACTGGTGAATGTTCTTTCTCCAGGTGGTGAGAGGTGTTTAACAGCTAGGCTGGCATGGTTGGCTGCAAAATTGCATCAATTTAGAATTGAAAATGTGCCTGGAAGACTGATTGTACATGCAGATTTTTTGTCACGTTTACCGTTGTGAAGACCCTGAAAGTGAGATAAAGGATGATTGTGAAGTGGCTTATACTATGGAGAACATTAATTGTTGAAGCTATTCAGGTGATAAGTTAGGAGTGATTTCTAAAGAAATTTGGAAGCCATTCAAGAAAAGATGTTGAAATGACTTTAGTGTGTGAGTATATGAAAAATGGTTGGCCAGAGGAGAGGAAGTTGAGTGGGGAAACTGTTATATTTTTCAAGATGAGAATTGAGTTGATGTATGATGTATTTTGTTTGTTTCTTGGTGACAAAGTTGTGCCACCTGTGGGTTTGAGGAAAGAGATTTTTTTAAGGGGTCATGAAGGACATATTGGAATGGCTGCTACCAATTAGCGTATTTGTGAATTCTACTGGTGGACAAGTATTGATGGGATGGTAGAAGAAATGGTGAGAGGGTGTGAATTGTGTGCCAACAGTGATAAATCAGTAAAGCCATATATTACTGAATCGTCTCCTATTGAGGTGGCTGCAGATCCTTAGAAAAGTTGGGAGTGGACATTTTGGGTCCAATTTGTATGGTTTGTAAGAAAGAAGCCTTTGCCATTGTTTTGGTTGACTATTTTTCTAAGTGGCCTCAAGCTAGGATGACCCAAAAGATAACTTCTGAGATAGTTATCGAGTTTTTGGAAGGTGTTTTTTGCAGAGAGGGCCTTTCTGAAGAATTCTTCTCGGATAATGGACCCCAGTTTGTCAGACAATAGTTTGAGGACTACTTGTCAAGATGTGGAGTAAAACATAAGAGAACTGACAATTATTATCCTCAATTTAATGGTCAGACGGAACAATTTAATCGTGCTGTTAGAAAGTCCATACAATTGGCATGTAAAGGTGGTTTGCCTTGGAGAAAAGCTTTGCAGGCACTTTGTTATCGTATTGCACAATGCCTAATTCTGTTACTGGTTGTTCGCCTTTTGAATTGCTCCTAGCAGGAAACCAGGAACGAAGTTGGATCTGTGGTAGTTGAAGGACTGCAGAGGTGAATCTGATGTGAGCATTGATTATAAGAAGATAAGGGAACGAGTCAAAGCTTACAATAAAAAAAATGAGGAGAGATCTGGATTAAAGTAGAGGAAAGTCTTCGGGTTTAAAATTTGTTTCGGTGGCTAGGTTCGGATCAGGAAGCCGATAGTTTACGGAAAAGATTTACCCATGTGGATGGACCTTGTGAAAGTTTATGATAAAGCTGAGAAGGAATTTGAGCAGTGTTAGCGTGTAGAGCGCCCTTATGGGCTGAGTCTCATGATGGTGAGTTGGTTCGCAAGAAGTGTGGTGAGAGTAAGTTCTACATAGATGTGCCTTCATGTGATGAGAGTAATGTCTTCATTGGATGTGCCTTTGTGTGGAGAAATAGTGGTGCTGAATGAATCTGCTCCTAAAAATAGTTTACAATCTAATGAAATTGAAGATGTGTTAAGAAGTTCCAGAACAAACGTGTACCTGCCAAATACTCAGAGTATGTAAAATGTTAACATGTTGTAAATGTAGATGGAGTAAAAAGTTAAAAGATAGAATATTTATTTGCATGTTGATATATAATGTATGCACCTTATTATGATTCAGGTTTTGTATATTTGTTTATATTTATGATATTTTCTTTTTAGACAGGTTTAATTATTATTATTTTTTTTTAAATTTTGGACCGTAATGAAAACTCACTTGAGCCACCTTAAAGAAAAGGCTGCACTAATCACTACTAGACTATGCCAGCTTAACACTGTATTAGAAAGTCCCTCTCTAGTCCTAATACGAAGGGTGCCCAGGGCCACCCTACTACTAGCGATCACCTATGGCCATAAAGCTTTCCCGGGACAAATTACAAAAATCACGGAACAGCTCCACCTAAAAGCGTACATGAGTCTTTAGGCTGCCGCAATATATAAGAGGTTGTCTGATTAAACTTACGTTTTGGTTGGAGGGCCAGGCATGGACGCTTTTTTAAAATACTACTACAGATGTATTATGACCACGCCCGACACCTTGCAATCCGTCCTCCAGAAAATATTTAAAATTAGGAGTAGCCCCTGGTCTATTTATCTAAATGAGTCAGCTGATACTCTCCAAATAGACCTGTCCATACTGAAGAAATTATTGCTCTCATACACAGCATTTAAAACTATTCTCAAAAAGTAGAGAAAAGCACTGTAAAAATCAAGCAACATGGACAAACTAAAGAACACACCAATATTAGAAGCACTGGTAATTTCATGCGCTAATAATCACCCTTCCTGCTTGAAACCGCAACTATACCTTCAGTGCTCATTTGGGAAAGCCTGTCTTTAACAACTATTGGCTTTAAGGTTGATGGGCCTTCAATTTAAAGAAACCAACCGAAGCTGCCCTCCCTTCACAAGATTGTGAAGTGCAGGCTGTGTGGCTATAAAACTATCTATTAAACACTTATTTTGCTGTTGCCCGATGCTGCTCCGTGCCAGGCGAAACCACTCTTCCTAAGTCACAACATAAGAACCTGTAATGAGGCTAGGAATTTTGTTTTCACTATGATGGAGCCAGTTGAACTGGCTAAATTCGGTAAATACATTAGAGTGGTACATGACCTCCTTAAAGACCTCAACAAGACTGTCCAAACTTAAATCTGGAAAATATAAAATCTCTCTGCAGAAAGCTTGGAGCAGCATGCAGCTTCTGCTGTTTACCAGGTGTAAAATACGCACATTTAAACTTTTTTTTAGCACTTTGAAATATAACGCATAGCATTTAAACATTGTCAAAACCATTGTTTTCCTTGACTTTCAACAACCACTACGTATACCATCACTGGTGTCATGCCCATTCTTGCTGCTATGGACCTCTTTCAAGAACTTTTGCACATTATGGTTATTTCCTCTATCGCAAAGCACTTTAATATTGACTCCTACCTCCAAGTCTTTTCTTTTACTTCAATACTGCTGATATTATCTTTCCATGCTTTTTCCAATTTTTAATTTTGGTGCTCTGTTCTATGGTGATTTTTGCTGCTATGATCTTACTAACCTCATCTTAATAACCTCTGCACTCACAGCCACTTTTAGTAACTGCCAAGCACTCCAGTGGCTGCTGCTAATCTCAAGTCCTTTTGAGTGTATCAAATATAACGTGATAATACTATTTTAAACGTTTTTCTAAAGGTATTTTAACTCCTATTATGCGCTTGTGTTACTCAGATACTGATTTTTATCCATGCCTCGTGCATTGCTTCTATTTAGAGAATTCACACTGACACTAACGATTTTTTATTAATCATACAATAAAAGTTATTGACTGGCTAGACTGTTCTTAGGGGGTTCAGCTGCACGCGAATGGAATGCAAGGTTGGAATGTTGTGGGTAGGAGTTGGAGATGTTCTAGGGATAAACTTTATTGTACGAGGAGACCTTCGTGGGTTGGTGTTGATCGTTGGTTGCTCCCGTGTACAAGTAATAAACTTAACGTTAATTAAGGAACCGGAGCCTCGTGATTAGCCACGCCATACAAGTCTGATTGATTGAATAGAGGAGATGTGATGAGTCTTTGGGTTAGGATCTGCACATTTATTATTCCAAAAACAGTTACTGGCAGAGGCCATTACTTACACCCACCTCTGCAGTTTAGACCATAATTGCCAAGTTCTCCTATGTCATGACTTTTTGAGCCAGAATAGCGTTTTAGCCAAAAGGACGTTACATTTTGCAGCCAGTAGTTTCGCTTGTAAAACTGAAACGATTGGCTCAAAACTATCTCGGAACATAAACTGCTGTTTGTTATATAAAGGGGTGTTGTACTTGGTAGCCGTTTGAGAGTTGAATGCCACACTCACCGCAATCTCAGCAAGGTGCGAGAGAAACCGTCCAAGAAAGGATCCGTGCACAATAGAAGCTACTTGAGGTAGCGACTGTGCTGGATAGAAACACAGCGAGAGGGTGGAGGGAGGGGCATAAACCGGACGTGACGTTCTATGACTAATGTAGAGCTCGAATGGTTGTCTGGTGTGAGGTAGCGCTGCACACGCTGCTTGCGCGACACAGTCATGTTCCAGTTAAGTCCAGCCTTCATCGTGAGAGATGCACTCAGAAGTACTAACTCCCATTCATATAAGCAACTAATGACGCCCTTCTTATCTAAATCTAGAATGTATCACTTCGACAAACAGGCTGAATCAGGTCGTTAGTTTCCTCCTGCTCAGTTACAATTTAAAGAAAAGCGGATGACTGTGTCTCTCTTTTATGTATGCTCCGTTCACTGAGGAATGGCGGGGATAAACAACGTTTTACAGTCTTAGTCCCATAACCAATGAACAAACGACAAGACGTGCCTCCAGCCAATCCCTGAGTAAATACGTTTCCCACTGCCTCAAATTCAATAAACGATCTTAAGATGCCCTCCCAGATTTCCTGAAGTTACTTGCCATCCCTTAGCCAATGTGAATTTGAGAATATTTCATTTAGCCAATCCAAGATGTCCATACTTGTCTCACCGCAAATGAAGTATGTTTCCGCTTATCCGATAGGGTTTGAGCCTTTGGATGAAACAACTCTGGTCTCGCGTGCTGTATATTACCGTAATTAAAGGACAAAAACTCCCGTGATAGGAGTAAACGCTGATAACGGGGCTCTGTCTAAAACAGAGTAGTTTCTTGACAGGTGGTCACTTTACTGGAGCAGCTATGGAGGCAGCTAATTGCTCATTGCAGGTGAACCGAATGCTTCTCGACCCAAAGTTTGAAAGTTACAAGTTATCGCTGGATCCTTTGCCCTGCTACACTCTGCAGCTGGACTCAGGTGGGTGCTGTCTGCACAGCTATCAAAAGAAAACACTGAACCATTGGCAGCAGCGTTGCGCTACACAGCAGAGCACAGCCCCAGTAACATAATTTTTACCTTACATTGCACAACCAGTGTCAGCACTCGCCTTCTTCTTAGCATATGGCACTGCGACTCCCTACACCAGGGCACGAGTCGGGGGACCACGCGGGTGGACGGCGTCCCCCCACTTCTTTCACAGGGTGGATGCCGTCCACCCTGCCAAGAAGTTGGGCCCCACTAAAAAAAGATGCTGAATTCGTCCCGGTGTAATTTCCAAACACCAGGACACATTCAGCAGCGCCTGCACGTTGTTGTCTGCTTTCGATCACAACATCGTGCAGGCGGGGACAGAGCTCTCTTATTTCAGACTCCTGCTGGGATACTCGGCCATAACAAAGGCCGAGTCTCAGGGGTCATCAAGCCTCCTTTTGTTGGAGTCTCCTGGCTGGCAGCAGTCAGGAGCCTCACACCTGATGCAAATGCAGCAGAGGAGAAACAAAGGCTCACACCTTGTTAGCACTTCACACATACTTTAAAGAGGCAGCTTTTCACTTTGTTCAGGCTCTGTTTAGGAGATTTGCATGCACTGTTAGAAGTCAGATGTGTTGATCTTTCCCAGTATTTGCACAAAATAAATTGCATTTATATACGCTTATTACCCTTGAGGAGGCGTTGTAATGATTTAAATATCACTATTTATTTTAAAGCACTATGGCTATAGAAAGCTTAACGCTGACAAAAGGTAACATTGTTTTATATGTAGCGTACAAAAGTGTGAATCTTCTGCCTAAATCAGGAGGGTTTGCAAGTATACTCGAAATGTGCTCAAATGTACTCGTGATACACCTGCTAAGCATATATGTGAGGGCTTAAGATCTGATATCACTTCTTGTGATGCCAGTTCCTGTGATGTCACGCCGTGATGTCACGGGCCGTGATGCCACGCACTGCGATGCCACGCACTGCGATGCCACGCACTGCGATGCCACTTGCATACAGATTAACTAGGTTAGTCCCCTCACTTCTTTTTTTAGGACTTGTGCCCTGCCCTACACCATGCAACTTCCTCGCCATCAGGATACAGCGATGCATTGTAACAGGCAACCCAACCCCCCCTCCAATGTTTACTAAGCTTACTTGACGCAAGGAGAAAAGGGGGTATAAAACACACGAAAACAACTTAGCATGATTCCGGTGTTCTAACTATATCTGCTCCCCCGTCGATCTGTGTACCCCCTACGTCAGCGGGGAGCTGATACATACAGGTTCTGTCTGTCTGTTGCTGCTCCCCTATCTGTGCTCCCCTTACACGCGTCAGCGCTTTCTGACTGCACCTCACTGAAAACTGTTGTGGCATGCGTGAAGAGTCACAAATACTATTTCAAGCAATAATTTTCAATACATTGAATTTATTTTGGTAACATGGCATATGCATGTTTGAAAGGAAATTTTTTTTTTCACATAATCCTCGTGTTTTAAGTATTTAAATGTTGTCAAAACAAGTTTTTTTTGTTTTTAATTTATAATATATATATTTTTTAAAATATACTCACATATATGTGTTAATAAATAGATTTATATGCATATATATATATATTATATGATATTAAAATACAGGTGTTCTAGCTTTTTCCAGTCGCGTGTTGGTCTGTGTACCCATTACGTCAGAAAGGAGTTAATACAGGCTATGTCAGACGGGAGCTTATACAGGCCGATTCTAGGTTCGCAGTGTGCGTGGACTAGGGTATGGCTGGCGGTGATGGGGAGCAGATAGTATTTCTGCTCCCCGTTGGTTTGTGTACCCCCTATGTCAGACGGGAGCTTATACAGGCCGATTCTTGGTTGGCAGTGTGCGTGGACTAGGGTATGGCTGGCGGTGATGGGGAGCAGATAGTATTTCTGCTCCCCGTTGGTTTGTGTACCCCCTATGTCAGACGGGAGCTTATACAGGCCGATTCTTGGTTGGCAGTGTGCGTTGACTAGGGTTTGGCTGGCGGTGATGGGTTTTGTGTACCCCCTTTGCAACTCCTTAAACATTCTGACATATAATTCCTGCAAGATCTTTTCTGTGGTGGACAACAGATAGTGTTCCCCCAGCGGCTTTGTCACCATGTATGACAACTTTTTCAACTTCTTTCTTTATTTGAACTCCGCTATTTTGACAGTATCTTTGTACCCCATATCGCAATCTGTTCCACAGCGTCAGTTCCAGTGTTCTTAGCCTTGTTCCCTTGTTGTTCTCCTGCTGACTTACCTGTTCGTGTACAAGATCCCCCGTCCTGTTTGTGCAGCCTCGTTCCTTTGTGTACCTTCTTCTTTTATATCTGACCTTCGTTCCTCCGTGCTTGATCCAGTGTCCTGAACATACCAGTACATCTGTAGACATGTAGTTTACTCCTTTCCATTCCCTCCCTCCACCCCAATTCACAACATAACGGGGGGAGACAAAGTAAGGGGATCTGGTCGGTACTGTGTCTTAAGCCTGCAACACAGTAGGTGGACACTGATTAACAAACCCAGCCTCCACCACCCAATGACCTTCCTGCCCCTTGCTGCCACCTCCTCTGCTATGCCTTATCTATGAAATCACTGCACAAGACCTGGTCCTCTTCCAGGTTATTCTCCTCATAGTCAAAGCTCATTCAATCCATCATTTCATCTGCCCTTGCCCACTCAGCGCGTGGTGGTACCGCCACCAGATATTGCACATTATACACCACCTTGGGTCTACCCGCCCCCAAAACGCCTCCACTGGCCATTGTACATGCAGTCCTTGCACCACCCTTTTCATCCATTCTTGCATCCTCAGATGTAACCTCCAACCACTGTTCTTCACCTCCTACTTTCTCCTTTCAAATATCCAAATCCTCTTGGAAAGACCTTACCAACCCTTCAAGAGAAAAGGTAAGAAGGCTGGGAAACCACTTTCTAGGTGAGCTCTGTATGCCATCCTAACACCCAAGCATCAAATTACATGCTCGCTGCCGCTCTGTAAAGCGCTTGAGTTGCACTGTCCATTCTTGTCTGGCTGTGTGCGTCATGACATTGAAAGGGACCATGTTCCTGCATATTTTAAATAAAGCACTTAAAACAATACATAGTGACACCGTATTTATTTATTTTTTGAATGTTTTCAAAATAATTTCCACTCAAGTACAAACTTTGTTTCTGCATATCAAAAATAAATATTAAATACATTTTATAATAAGCACCAAAAATGCTGATATTACAGTAAAGAAGTTGTAAAAATAGTTTCAATGTATCACAAAATATTTTATTTGAGCACCACAAACACCGATATTATAGTAAAGAAGTTGTAAAAATAGTTTGTGTAGCACAAAATATTAAACGTGAGGACCACAAACACTGATATAACAGTAAACAAGTTGTGAAAATAGTTTCAATGTATCAGAATAACTCATTTCACTTCACTGAGAACATGTTTTTTTACTACTGACAGTACTGCTTAAATAAATACTATCTCAATGAGACTATTAGTTAAAGATTCCATACCTTAAAATTACCCACAGAGGTCAGACTGTATCCGGAGATTTAGATGTGCATGTAGTCGATAGCCAACTACCAACAAGCAGGGGTACTGCTAATGAAAAATCGCAGACTCCAGTCTGACCCCTGTGGGTAATTCTAAGGTATGGAATCTATAACCAACATATGTCTCTTACAGATGGAAAATGTTACTTACACAGTAAGCATTTCTTCTTGGTATGTAGTGCTGTAGATTCACATGGTTTGCATACTCCTGCCATCTTGTGTTGTGTTTGGATGTTTGCAAGTTGTTTTTCTTTGAAGAAGTCTATCTAGTCACGTGGTAAGTTGTCTCCTCCTTTCGATGATATTGTGCATGGGAATCGACTCTATTGTTAGTATTTTTGGACGCAGATGGTGAGAATGGAGTTAAGAGTATAATAGAGTTGTACATATGTGTGTGTGTGTATATATATATATATATATATATATAATTGTAGACGTGCAAACTCTCGCAACCTCCTTTCCGGCGAAGAGAGAGTAACGGACCCAGGGTAATTGGCAAGATGTTGTTTAATCTCACTCCTCACAAACGATGACGCGTTTCGGGCTACAACAGCCCTTGTTCACATACGGAGCGCAGTCCGCCATTATTTTTTATATCTAAATGCTGAGTGCACACACCCCCTAACTTCCGTGTCACATGATCATAGACAGAGTAGACATACTTTCATTTCGATAAGGTAACTGGTAACAATACTTGCATCACTCCAAATTTGTTTCTTTTTATATTAGTTATTTTATCCTATTTTGTTGTCAACATTTTGCAAATAAATAATACAGAATATTAATGTTTTGTTTAAAACAAATAACATAAAGTTTGTTTGCATTATAATATATGACTGTATAAATACATTTATAAAAACATTTATAAAAACAAATTTTCATATGCATAATATAAAAGATATTGGTTATGTGATATTCAGGTACCACCTCATCATCTAACTGATTTCATGTTTGAATCAGATATATATAAGTAAATGCAACAGGTACAGGCACCCGGGCCGGTTGGTTGGTGCATATGACTCTACAGCTCTATATATGCCTAGAACAGATGCATATTTGGTAAGTAGCATTTTCTGTTTGAGGCATAGGAGCTGTAGATCATATGCTTTAGCATAGCCTGTAAAGCAATAATTTCTGAAGTGGTGGCTAACCTATAGCAGTTGCCTTGGTTTAAAATATTGTTCGTAAAACTGCCTGGCTCAATTATGTTTTGTGAGTGTGTGTGGTGTAGACCATGTTACAGCTTTTCAGATGTCATCTATGGGTATGTTTCCTGAGAATGCCATCGAAACCCCTACTTTGCGTTTAGAGTGTGCACTAGTGGGAATTTGTTAATGTGAGTTTGCCTTTAATGTAGCATATTCGAATGCACTTAACTATCTACCTTGCAATGCCTGTTTTTGAGATTGGATTGCCTTTATGAGGTGGACCAAAACCAACAAAAAGTTGTTTAGTTTAGTTTTCCTAAAAGGTTTTATTCCTTCTTAGAAGCCCATGCCTAAAACAACTCACCAGCGATTGAAGAACAGAGAACAACTGCACTATTGTGCAAATAGATTTCGAAGTGAAGCCTGTCCAACCTGAGCATCTGCCATAGCATCAGTATCAAGGCAGAAGTGCTTAGTAAATGTGTGGTCTGACTTCCAAGTAGCAGCCTTACAGATTTCTGAAACAGGGACATTGTGAAGTGAAGCCACAGTAGCTGCTTTACTTCTAGTAGAGTGCGTCCTAGGCTTACCAAAATAAAGGTTTGTTTGCTTTTTGATAACACAGCTGAATACATGAAACAATTCACCTAGAAATGGATTGTTTAGAGGTAGCTAGACCAGTTCAACCTGAGCCCTAGTTTAGAAATAGCTGGTCCTTTCTATGGCTATCCTTAGTCTTGTCTAAATACAATTTCAAGACTCTCCTAACGTCAAGAGAATGCAGTGACCTCTCCACAGGAGAGTATGGAATTTGTAAAAATATAGGCAAAGTAATAGTCTGGTTTACATGAAACTCCGACACGACTTTATGAAGGAACTTAGGTTGCGTCCTCAACTACCATAGAGAAACAAAAGACTGTATAAGGTTCTTTACAACATAAAGCCTGAAGTTCGCTAACCATGTGGGCAGACATAATGGCCACAAGTAAAGTCTTCTTGTAGGTCAGATGCTGAAGAGAAGCATTATAAATGGGTTTAAACTGTTCCATCATTACTCGTCAAATCTGATGACTGGGATTTTTAAAAAGGTAGTTTGTGAAGGACATTTCCTATAAGCACTGAAAGATGCCAGATGTACTTTGATTGAATGGAACTGAAGGCCATATTGCGCCAAGTGTAACAAGTAAGGAAGGATGACATCTTCCTTACAGGAGGTAGGATCATCAAAGTCCTTAGAAGCACACCAGATGCAAAATCTCTTCCATCTATACGCATAGGAGGTGCGTGTAGATGGTCTCTTGGCCTCTTTCAATATCTCCATACAGTCCTGAGGGAGAGTCAAATGTCCGGTGATGTCTATGTGACCGATGTCTCGACCGAGACCGTGTTCTTGGTTGTTGAGGTTCCACAGGGCGCGTGGGCTGAGGAGACACGGGCCCAGGCTGAGGAGGAGGAGAAGGCGGTAGAGGAATCGCTGGCGGAAGCAGATGAGGTGGAGTAGTAGCTGGAGGAGGAGGACTCGGTGGCCACAGTGGTATTCCTGGTGGGTCCACAGGTGGAAGCGTAGCATGAGACGACCTGGCTGGTGAGGCCCACAATCTTCGGTGCAGGTGGTGCTCAGGGCTTGGACTACAAGTAGGCCCAAGCAACAACTTCGGGAGAGCTTGGGAAGTTGATGCACTAGCAAATGTGCACGGTGTCCAGGACTTCCGGTTCCACGACACTCGTGAGGGCTGCGGGTTTCAGCTTTGCTGGGATGTCGTGTCGGCCTCTGAGAAGTCTGTGTCCTGAGTTGCAAATTCTTCGGGGTCCGGCGGGAGCCTCGGAAATGCAGACCAGCAAGATGCTTCTTTGGTGCCCGTTTGAACAGGGGAGTCACTCCTTGACCCCAAGGGAGATTCTCCCTTTGTCCAGTTTCGCGCAAGAGCAGGGGCTGAGTGCCCCTGCAACCGGTTTGAAGTGGGGTATGCACAGGGACACCATGTGTGCCCCCAGCACTGTCTGAAAAGTGTTCTCTGAATGCACCCACCCAGCCCCAATACACTAAAGCCTGTCTGGGAGGTGGTTACACCTCCCTGTGACAGGAAACCTATTGTCCAGGCCTCCCCTGCCGGAGTTTTGTCCAGCAGCAGGAGGTCAGACCCGTGTCTGTGGCTGCAGCATCCATTTTGTGATGCTAGGGCTCTTTTAAACTATTACCGGTTATGTCAGTGTGTACATGTCTTCTCCCTCTAGAAGGGTGGAATTCTACCCCCGCCGCCAGGACTGGCGGGGGGGGTAGCATTCCAAAGTGTTTGACACCAAACACGACCATGTTTCCATGCAGCCATTCTAAAGTTAGCATTAACCGCAAGGTTATAATGCACTTAAGAGTTTATGGTCTGGCTGCATCACAGAACAGCCTCAGAGTATAGATTCCGATACACTTTTTTTGCTTTCTCCTTTATGTTTTGTAAATAGATGGGAGCTTGTTCTACACTGGTAAAGAAAAGAACACAAAAGTTGTCATTGGTGCTGAAGCTGCCCAAATTTTTTATTTTTTATTTCATTCGTCTCTTATTGGTGGGCATTCCGGAATCCCCTGGTAGGCCTCTGGGGTACCTATGCCCTTAGTACCTAATGTACCATATACTAGGGACTCACAAGGGTAACCGAGTAACCAATCTGGATTGTACCTAATGTACATGCAATCAATTTAGAGAGGAAGCAGCTAGGCTGGGGTCCTGAATAGCGGGGCCACAGCAAGACTTAAGTCGAGAAATAGTGAAACTCCAGCAAAAAGTGGGGGTAACCATAGTAAGAAATGCGTTGCTTACCTGTAACTGCAGTTATCCAGTATTGGTATCTTTCATAGATTCACATGCCTGAATCATTCCCCGTCGTCGGGATGGGAGTCCCCGGTACATAAATAAAGTAATGTCCCATTAGACATATACAGTAATAGGCCAAAGGCCTCACATTAGTAACATATCCAGGTCCTTTTGTAATAAGGACCAAACTCTAGAGAGCAACCAATCAGCTGCCACCACCCTCTGGAACCCTCCTGGAAGGAGCTCTAGTCCCTCAGATTTTCGTAAGCACAGTGCTATACAGAGGTACAACTGAGAGTACTAGGTGAGCCCTTCCAAGGGAGGCGGGTGGGTTGCATGTGAATCTATGAAAGATACCAATACTGGATAACTGCAGTTACAGGTAAGTAACGCATTTCTTATCCAGTATTAGGGTATCTTTCATAGATTCACATGCCTGAATCAGAGTAGAAAGCAATGATAAGCACATTTCCTTTTGCATAAAGAACATAAAGCATTAGTTAATAAACATATATATATATATATATATGCATATATAACACAACATTAAAATGCAAGGCAATAAGTTGCAAGTCTGGCAAAAGGCATAATAGTGACAGAGAAATGTGCGTGGAAAAATAAGAGAAAGGTTGGTGGGAAGGAAGGAAGGCTCACCTCTATCGAAATAGATGACGCAACACCGCCTGTCCCACTGCAGCATCCTTTGTTAGTTCTGAATCCAAACAGTAATGTTTGGTAAATGTATGCGGCGTCTTCCATGTTGCCGCTCTGCAAATATCTGTGATGGGCACACCTGCAAACAGTGCCGTAGAAGTAGAAACTGCCCTAGTGGAATGGGCATGAATTCCTGATTGTAAAGGCTGACCAGCCTGCTGGTGACAGAAGACAATAGCACCAGAGATCCATCTGGAAATGCTTTGTTTTGTGAGAGGGAAACCCTTCCTGGGTAAACTGTAAGCCACAAAAAGTTGGTTGGATTTGCGGAAAGTTTTTGTTCTGTCAAGGTAGAATTTAAGGCAGCGTTTCAAATCCAGTGAGTGTAGAGCTCTTTCAGCTGCTGTTTGAGGATTTGGAAAGAAAGTCTTTAAGACAATAGGCTCATTTAGGTGGAAGTCCGATGGTACTTTTGGAATAAATTTTGGATTAGTCCGAAGAATTACCCTGTCATTCTTGAATTGAAGAAAGGGATCTAGGATCGTGAAAGCGTGAAGGTCGCTAACTCGTCTAGCTGATGCAAGGGCTAGAAGGAGCGCAGTTTTCCAGGAAAGGAACTTGAGGTCAGCTCTGTGTATCGGCTCAAAAGGGTGTTTCATAAGCTGAGCAAGTACTGTGTTTAGTTGCCATGTTGTAGGTGGAGTCTTTACAGGAGGGAAAGTCCGAAACAGACCTTTGAGAAATTGTTTTATTAATCTGTTTGACCAAAGAGAAGGTCCTGTAGAAGATCTTCTGAAACGGGATATTGCTGCCAAGTGAACTTTGATGGAAGCGTGGGTGAGGCCCGAAGTAGCTAAATGAAGGAGGTATGGCAATATTTCTTCTGGAGAGGATGTGAAAGGATGTACCTTAGCGGACCTGCACCAGATACAGAATCTTTTCCATTTAAAGGAGTAAGTCCTGTTTGTACTATCCGCTCGGGCGCGAGATAGGACAGCTCTGCATTCCGGAGGAATGTTCAAATTCTGGAACTCAGGAGCCAGGCCGATAATTTGAGAGATCCTGGATCCGGGTGTTGGACTTGTCCCTGGTTCATTGTGAGGAGGGATGGAAACGGTGGCAACGGAATTGGAGGTTGCAGGGAGAGGAGATGAAGTTCCGTGAACCAATGTTGACGAGGCCATGCTGGGGCTATTAGAATCAGCTTGCAAGGCTCTGCCTTCATCTTCCTGAGGAGCCTGGGAATCAGAGGAATGGGCGGAAAGGCGTAGGCGAATACGCCGAACCATGCTATTGAAAACGCATTCCCCAGAGATCCCTGTTGGGGATGCCAGCTTGTGAAGTGTTGACATTTGGCGTTCTGTTGCATGGCAAAGAGATCCAACAGTGGTTTGCCCCACAGAGAGAAGATGCTGTTGAGAGTATCTTGGTTTAACTCCCACTCGTGGCAGGTGGTCTGCATTCGTGGTTATAACTTGAGGGGAGGCTTGAGTTATGAAGGATAGGCCCCGAGACAGATTTTGTGACTGAATCCACCAGTTGAGAGTGGCGACCATTTGAGGAGTCACCTGTATGATGTCGTCGAAGGATCTGCTGATTTGAATCCACTGAGCAGAGAGAGCCTCTTGCAGAGGACGCATGCGGAGACGACAGTATGGAACTAGAAGGATGCAGGAAGACATCATTCCGAGGAGGGATTTGAATAGGCGCACTGAAAAAGACTTTCTTGTGCGCACGCGTTCTGTCAAACGTAGGAGTTTTTGTTGTTGCTCCTGCGATGGGTAAGCTTTTTTCAGGACCGTATCTAGGACAGCTCCCAGAAATGTTATTCGCTGAGAAGGCTGCAGGACTGACTTGTCCGGATTGAGGGTAAGACCCAATCTTCTGAAAAGCCGCAGACAGGCTTTGGAAGACCTTCTCGCGCTGTCGAGAGATGGTGCCTTGACGAGCCAGTCGTCGAGATAGGGATAGATTTGGTGATGTTGTTGTCTGTGGTATGCAGCCATTGGAGAGGGGCATTTTGTGAAGATACGTGGGGCTGATTTGAGCCCGAAAGGCATGACCCAGAATTGGTAATGTAGTGGGAAATTTTTCCTCCCACTCTTGAAGGCTGGAAAAGAAACGGAGACTGGCGGTAGAGAGAAGTCATTGACGTTGCGCGGAATCCTTCTGCCGTCCGGCTCTTCAGCGAAAAGAAGACTTGTACGAAGTCTGCGCTTGTTGTCTCTGCTGAAAATGCGGTCTGTATTGCTGGTTAGAGGAGGAATATGAAGACCTATATTGTTGGTAGCCTCCTCGATTAGAATATTGCCCTCTACTCCGTGAGCCACGAAAAGGGGTGGTTTTATATTGAAGGGTACCCAGGGCTCTGGCGGTATCCGTGTCTTTTTTGATACCTTGGAGGGCCTCATCAATATGGGTACCAAAAAGGAGTTGTCCATCATAAGGCATATCAAGGATTTTGGTTTGAATTTCAGGCCGGAATGTCGTTGCCTTAAGCCACCCTTGGCGCCGCAGAACTGCCGGTCCAGCCAGTTGGCGGAAACCAGTGGATGCGATGTCCATAGCACAGTCTATAATTTCAGAAGCCGACCTTTCGCCCTCCAGAAGCACTTTTCTTGCTTCGTCTTTAGATTCTTGCGGCAAGGACTCAAAGTATGGTGCAATATCTGACCACAGTTGCCTATTGTAGCGTCCCAATAGCGCTAATGAGTTAGACGCTCGTACCGTTAGCGCTGACATAGAGGAAAACCGTTTCCCAATATTGTCCAAGCGTCTGCCCTCTTTAAGTGGGGCAGAAGGGTTCTTTGATCTGCGTTGAGCTGCCTGAGTAATTACTGAATCAGGCTTTGGATGCCCAACGAGGCAGGCTGGAGCGTCGTCTGGAGCCCTGTATTTCTTGTCCAATTTTGGCAGAACTGGAGGAACTGTAGAAGGATTTTGCATTATCTTGATGCCTTGATCCCAAATGTAGTCTATGATAGGCATAGACCTAACAGATTTTTTGAAGGGTTCCTTGAAATCGTAAAGGAAACAGTCTTGCTGGTGAGAAGGCATTGGTAATTTGAACCGTTGTGCTGCTCTCTCCAGGAGATTATGGAAACCTCCTATATCTTCAGGAGGTGAGTCCACCTGAGGAGGCAAAGGCGATGCTGGCAAAGGGATAACATAGTCGTCCCATTCGTCATGGTGTGACTGCGTATCCTGAATCTCCCCTTCTTCTTGTTGTTCGTCATCGTCCGTAGATGGAAGAGGTGGCACCGGCACCTCAATGGTAATAGGTGGTAGAGGCGGCGGAGGTGGGACTTGCGCTCTCTGCTGCGGCGATAAAACTGGAGCAGGAGACGGCGCAGAGGTAGGAAACCTCTTCCTGTAGTCAGAGATCATAAATTGCAGGTCAGAGACCAAGGCCGAAGGAAGACATACCATTTGTGGTTGTTGCTGATGACTGTCGTCATGATAGTACGCTTGCTCATCCATGTCTTGATCGTCATAATCAGAGTCTTCCTGATACTTAACATTAAGTTCAGAAAGACTTCTTGCAGCCCTAAACATACTGTCCTCATCTGAATCCTCATCCAAAAGGTGCGAGGGAAGTAATGGTTGAACCCTACTGGGTGATGTAAGAGAGGGCGACAGCATCTGTTTTGTAAGTTTGTGATGAAAAGATGTAATTTTCATTGCTGACATAGGTGTCGTCGACGAGGCCGTCGTCGGTATAGACGTCGTCGACGAGGGATCGTCGATGGTTATAACAGACACTACCGTCGACGATGCACTCGCTGTCGTCGCCGTCGACGAGGATTTCTTGATCGTCGACGACACAGGGGTACGTGCCGTCGACGAAGATGTCGTCGTCGACGAAAGAGACGCCGACGAGACTGAGAGTGTTGAAATTGTCGTCGTCGACGAAGTCACTCCAATGGTAATCTGAGGAGATTTCGTCGTCGTCAAGGCCATCGTCGACGAGGTGGTCGTCGACAGGGCTGAGGAAGGCTTTTTGAAAGTGTTTCACCCTCGGCGGTGGAGTTAGAGGGTCTGGAGCTGGTTTCTGTGACCCTTGAAGGGGAGAAGACTCCCTGGCAGGCAAATCTTTAAGCTTTGATGCCTCTGAAGACTTTTTCTGTGCCTTCTTTTGAGGTTGCTGCGTAAAAGGACCTGGAGAAACATCTCTGGGCCTTTTTCTGAGGAGTTTTTGAAGAGGATTTTGATGAAGTTTCACTCCCCTCAGAGGACAATGGGTCTTCTTTGTCCTTAAGTCTCTGCAGCCAAGTTAAAAGCCTTCCCTCACGATCTTTTAAAGTCTTTGTAGAAAAAGTACGACATACCTTGCAGTCTTTAGGAGTATGGTCTGGATAAAGACAGTAGAGGCAGTCTTTATGCTGGTCGTCGACATGCAATCTCTTCTTTTTGCAAGTATCACAGGGCCTAAAAAGGCCTTTCTTAGAAGTATCTGACATGAAGACAGGAAGACTTCACTCAGATGGAGAAATATCCGAAGAAAATACCTTAAATGCAAAGATAAGGAAAAAACCTGAGCAGAGCTCAGTGGAGACTCACTTAGCACGACGTGCGGTAGAAAATCTGAGGGACTAGAGCTCCTTCCAGGAGGGTTCCAGAGGGTGGTGGCAGCTGATTGGTTGCTCTCTAGAGTTTGGTCCTTATTACAAAAGGACCTGGATATGTTACTAATGTGAGGCCTTTGGCCTATTACTGTATATGTCTAATGGGACATTACTTTATTTATGTACCGGGGACTCCCATCCCGACGACGGGGAATGATTCAGGCATGTGAATCTATGAAAGATACCCTAATACTGGATAAGCAGATCCTACTCTCCTACATAGGTGTCCTGTAATTCTATAGTGGATAGAAAGTCGCCTTGCTGAAGTAGTGGGAGCACCTGTTGGAGTGTGACCATGTGATAGTGGTCCGACTGTATGTATAGATTCAGCTGTCTGAGGTCTAGTTTAGTGCGAGTGGAATTACCTCTAACTCTTCCCCTACCATTGTAGAATAACCTCTGGATGAGCGGGATTGGTTGTTGCCCTTGAAAGAGGAGGAGGAATTCTCAGTGCCCACAGTTTTGAACCACCCTTGTAAAAGAAACGGTGAAAGGACCCGCTATTGGCAGGTAACTGTAAAGCCCCCATGGACTTTGCAACTTCAGTGTCATTTTTTCAGCTTTTCAAGCAAGGTATCAACAGCTTAGCCGAAAAGTTGCTCGATGTCAAAGGGCTGGTTAAGTATGGTGGTTCTACGATGTATGGCCCACCTCCAAATGGCTTGTGCAAGGCGTGACAGCTGAAGGGAGTGTGTCCCACCCTTGTTTAAGTAGCAGTGTTTGTAGAACTGGGTCAATAAAGGGCTGCAATTTTGAATCTAAAATCCTCCAAAAATGTAGAACTTATTAAAATATCTGGTTCTGGCTGTTGACTTATGTAAGAATCTGCAAACTGGGGCATTATCAGTGTCAGCATCTATTCTTGGAATGTTGAGCTGTTGATTCACATGTGCCGTCCTGTCTCTCCCCCCCGACACCTGTGGTTGTTTTATGTTATTATTTACTTTACGCATGGACAACTCTATATTACACTTATTTACTCCATTCTCAACCTCCTTTTGGGAATACAATCTAACAATGCAGTCGATGCCCAAGCGGACTAACTACAAAAGGAGGAGTCACCTTACCTCGCGACTTGAAAGACTTCTTCAAAGAAAAACAACTTTTGAAAATCCGGACACAACACTAGATGGCAGGAGTACGCAGAGCATGTAAATCTACAACTGACATGCGAACACATCTTTACCAATGAAAGTAACTTGCTCATTAAATACATTTGGTACATTTGAAACCTTCATGAGGTAACCAGGATGTTAAATCAACAAAAGGGGGGGGACAATAGGGCTTATTTTACTAGGTCCAGCATACATGCCCAGGGTAATGTATTGAAATAGGGTATGCAGTTCCTAAGGGCATGAAGATATACAAGGTCAGAGGGGTGCTAGGTTCTAAGTGCAGGAGCACACGTGAATGTCCTGTGATTCCTGGCGAGAGGGGGAAGCCCCTCTTCGGAACTAAAGCCCTCACACACCCAGCAAGCTAGGTGTCATGCTTCATCATTTGGGCCTGCTCCTCGTCGGGCCGGCGCTGCAATGCCTGACGGGCTCCCATAAATGGGGCTCTTTTTCGGAGATCTTTTGTTCCTGCCGTTTTGTGCAGTGGGGGTGAGGGGCCTAGTTGTGTAGATGTGGTAAAAGTGAGTTAAAACAGGTCAGTTAGTCCTTGAACAACCTTTATTCAGCTAGGTAAACTGCCCGATTAAAATGTATGGAGTGGCATAAACCTAGGGGTTATGTGCCTAGATATCTATGTCCTACTCTCAATAGGTCGACATGTTTCTTGCCTATACCGTCAGGGCGATCATTGGCAATTCTTCAGGACCAGATTGAAAAATGTTATCTACACATAATGAGAGGGGAAACCTACCTCCCAAATCGTGGTATAGTGGGCAATGTCCCACCGTTGTCACGGAACCTAAATTCAAATGAAGTAAAAGACATTATATAAATTGTAAACCCCATTCATGTCGCATTGTATATCTTATTTGCCTTGTGAAAATTGCACACAAAGTGTTCAAAAGGGTGTGCATTCCATAGTGATGACTCACATGATTAAAGTGTCTAGGTGCAGCATACAGTGATTGACCACGCACTTGGTATTAAAAACAATTGAAATCATTAAAACCATTGGAAAGCAGTAGTCGAGCATAATTACGGTGTAATGCTCACCTAAGGGCCTACTAAGTTAAGCCTCATCAGTATCCGGTGCGATAAAAAGAGCACCAGCAGTAAGTGTCCTATCGAGGATAAGGATATAAAGATATAAAGATATAAAGTGACCGGTAAGTCAATCCTCCACTACCAATCCGGAAACTTCTCAAAAGGACAGTGGCGTATGACACTAGAGAGGGAGGAACTATGATATCAACGATGTATCATACATGTCCCCCCACACACACACGTCATACACTGAGCCTGACTCCCGTATAGTCAGGACACCGCCAGGTGCCGAGGGTCAACACAGTGTGGCAGTGCAGTCAGCCCATTGATATGTGTTTAAACCCTGGCAGGCCTGCACAGTAATCATGCCCTGGGAGCTCAGAGTGATGTTCCGACATGTAGCGGGCACGGTAATCAGAGTTGATAATCACGCAATTCGGACTCCCTCTAAACATGTCATGCAACACTAAGCGTTGCGAGCCCCGCTGGTTTTAATGATTTCAATTGTTTTTAATACCAAGTGCGTGGTCAATCACTGTATGCTGCACCTAGACACTTTAATCATGCGAGTCATCACTATGGAATGCACACCCTTTTGAACACTTCGTGTGCAATTTTCACAAGGCAAATAAGATATACAATGCGACATGAATGGGGTTTACAATTTATATAATGTCTTTTACTTCATTTGAATTTAGGTTCCGTGACAACGGTGGGACATTGCCCACTATACCACGATTTGGGAGGTAGGTTTCCCCTCTCATTATGTGTAGATAAAATTTTTCAATCTGGTCCTGAAGAATTGCCAATGATCGCCCTGACGGTATAGGCAAGAAACATGTCGACCTATTGAGAGTAGGACATAGATATCTAGGCACATAACCCCTAGGTTTATGCCACTCCATACATTTTAATCTGGCAGTTTACCTAGCTGAATAAAGGTTGTTCAAGGACTAACTGACCTGTTTTAACTCACTTTTACCACATCTACACAACTAGGCCCCTCACCCCCACTGCACAAAACGGCAGGAACAAAAGATCTCCGAAAAAAGCCCCATTTATGGGAGCCCGTCGGGCATTGCAGCGCCGGCCCGACGAGGAGCAGGCCCAAATGATGAAGCATGACACCTAGCTTGCTGGGTGTGTGAGGGCTTTAGTTCCGAAGAGGGGCTTCCCCTCTCGCCAGGAATCACAGGACATTCACGTGTGCTCCTGCACTTAGAACCTAGCACCCCTCTGACCTTGTATATCTTCATGCCCTTAGGAACTGCATACCCTATTTCAATACGTAACAAGGATGTTGCATCTGTTTGAATACATTCGATGTGTATCCATCGGCAGCATTCTTCACATAGTGCCTGTTGGAAAGATAGTGAAAAGAAATGTTATTCACTTTGAATTGTATACAGGTCAATAGGTTTTTGATGTGCTAACTTAAATTCCTTTCCATATTATGTGAAATTTTTTGGGGAAAATTGCACTGAATTAAAATGGTCAAGCACAGTTTTTGACTGATATCTAAAGCAAATTTCACAAAAAATTACTTGGTTCGTGCTTACAAGGTCCCTAGTGCCAGTATTCTTCACTAACATGGTAAATGCATACTTGTTCCACTTTTCACACTGTCCCCAGTCAGTGGCAAACTGGTAATGAGAGCATTGGTAGGAAGGGTGCGTGGCCAGTGAGCCAACATGGCGGACGCAACTTGCTAAAGCCCCGCTGCAAATCCCACAATCTCCTGAGATCCACCCTGCATCATACCCATCCGCACAAGTGTGAAGTGGAGATTTACTACCGCCACAATCCCCTTATGTACTTATAACAGTTATGCTTTACTTCGACAACTAGTCATAAAAGCTATAAAAGGTCATTTGAAGGTATCTTTAGCATGACATGTACAATCTTTCCAATTTAAAAAACATTGAGTGTATTTACCATAAAGTTTTCCTTAAAACGTCTGAAGATTTTTGGTTGCAGACACCGCAGAACTCTTCAACCGAATCTAAATGTAATATAGATGTACATTAGCGCATCTTAACTGCAAACGTAAAAAATGTAAACTTAATTTGGGCCATGTGGTACATGTTTCAAAGTGTATTCCGACCAGTACATAGGACAGTCACAACTGTTCAAAACACTTTCTAATGGCAAGACAACGAACAGACTTTAAGATATTCAAACATAATTGCAATATCTTACTATATTTGATACTATGTACAAAATTTATGCTGTGCCTTTTATAAAAATTGTAGAAAACACAAATAGCTACCAAATAATCCACACTTTCTGTGGACACAAAGGCATGACACATTTTCAAACTTGAGACATGAAATGTTAAAGTCAAACCTGATGACTCCATTAGGTCCAGTGCAATTTTGAATCTAAAATCCTCCAGAAATGTTGCATTTATTAAAATGTCTGCAACTGGATGCTGACTTATGTAAGAATCTGCAACCTGAGAACAGAGTTGAGAATGTATATGTTATCCAAATGACCAAGCTGAATTTGAATGGACATAAAAACAATTGTTCTCAATATGTTTTGGGTTGGAAAGCCATCATCTGAGGTCTCGGTCCAAACGCGTTAGTAACATACTAGTGGTCACAGACAAAATCTCAGGAGAATACCGATCTGCTTCCGACGGGCACTAGGGCCTCGTTCGGATGGCGTTCACAAGTGTAATCCCTAATAGCCCTCTTTACTATTTGCAACTATTCCAAAGATGAAATCAATTAATTAACTTCAATAATGTATCTTCCAGGAATATCATACATTATTAATTTTGATAAAACAAATTAAGGTTTATATTATTATGGAAGTATCATTACCAGCATGCAAAAAACACCACAATTGTAGCTGTCCTGTTGCTTTTGGTTAGATTCTAACACTAACTGCCATAGCTCATAGTCGGGACGCTTCAGTGCCTGTAGGAAAGCCCTTTTGAGACATATGAATGGTTATGTTAAATATTTGAGTTTGTCTATGAGAACAAAACAATAAATATTTTACATTGTTGTCCGTAAAATGATCAATTTGAAAAAGAAAACTCATATTGACATTTTTATATTTATGCAATCTTAAAAGTACTAAATAGATAATGGAAACTTTTTTAGGGAAAGGGTACCTCCAATTTCACAAAAAGTCTTGGTAGGTCCGAAGATTTCCTATCAGTGAATCGTAAACTATTATTTTCTTTGAAAATGGTTTCAATATCTGAAAAAGTCATATAAAAGAAGTTGAAAAAACATATTTGGAAGAGGAAGGGAAAAAATTAATGTTTAAAGTGCTTCAATACCACTTTTTCTATCGTTACAGTTCTTGAAAACTAATGTGTGTTGGATTACTACCCTCACACAGTTTTTGAAAAACCATTTTCAATCATCCTGCTTTTATTATGTGATGATGCCTTAATTATATTTTTAATATTGAGTATTTAAATTTTATGCTAGAGATGTCTGCTCTTGATACATTGCAAAACCAAATCGTTTAAAAAAATGACAATTTAATAAAAAAAAAAATTTCGGCACTTTAAACTATTACAACCAGTCATATTTTTCATCAATAACTTTAAAACCTCTGGCTGATAAATAAATGTACAAAAAAGTTGCACTTACCAAAAGCATCCAATGAACGCCAGTATTTGTCGGACAAAGAACAGTTTCCATAGTATCATAAGGTACCTGTATAGAATAAAATGTGCTCATGAATAACTTTATCTGACATCCGACAACCATACGTATAGACTTACAAAAATTCAAAGATGTGAATGTCTTTTCAATCATAATTCAAAGTCGACAATATTCACTTGGAAGACAAGTACACAGATTCATAGCATACTGACGTGAAATTTTCACTACTCTTCAAAACGTTACTCTAAGGGGCCGATTCCGATCTCGGCCGGTAGTGCTCCGAATCGGATTCGGCTTTACCGGATCCGATTCGGAGCCCTGTTTCCCGACCGAACCGTACGCGGGTCCGGCCGAGCGAGTACGATGCGAAATCGCCGACTGACTCGTCCGGGCGTCCCGACCGCTCCGACCGACTCGCTCCCAGCTCGAACCACTCCGACCGACTCGCTCGGACTCGACTCGCACCGCGCAATGGAGACGTTTCCCGGCCGGGTAAGTACGATGCGCGCCGCGAGCAGTCCGACCGAGCCGCGCACTCTGGCTCGAAAGAGCTGTCGGAGCCGTACTTTGGGGGTCCGTGTCGGACCCCCTGTACGCGTAGCCGCGCGAGTCGCACACAGGGGGACCCATGGGTCCCCCCTACCTGTGCGTGTACGGCGCGAATCGCTTCGCCGCGTACCCGCTGTAGGGGCGCCCTTGTCCGACTCGCACCCTTTGAGTCAATGGGAGCCCGCGTACGCGTTGTACGACCGGCTCCCATTGACTTCAATGGGAGTCCGACCGACTCGAGTCCGATAACATACGGCCGCATCGTACTCGTTCGGTCGGACTGCACGGGTCCGATTCGGTCGGAAATCTCTCCGGGTCCGGCTCGGTCGGAGAAATTTCCGGCCCGAATCGGAATTGACCCCATAGTATATTTTACACTCCTACATTAATTCAATGAATCAGTAACTTTGACTAATCCTTAGAACCAGAAACAGTGAAAAGTCACATAAGAGATTTAAATATTTACCCGAAAAGCAGACGAACGATAATTGCCCAGGAATATAGAGGACGACACTGTTGCAGAAAGTGCTAAACACTAAGGTTAAAATAAAAGGATTTCATTACACACATTGTTAAAGAATTATTATTTTTGGCTAGGTCTGTCTGTGTTATTGATGAAAATATACGTACATTTGGTCTTGACATACATATTTTGCTAAGGTACGCATCGATTACCTATAAAAAAATAAGAAAGCACGTTAGCTTTAGAAGAGGAACCACCATGTACATCCTACGCCATTAGCCATACTATACTGAGTTTAGATGTTATAGAAACCAACCTCATCAACTATCCATTGGTTCGTTTTGAGTGAACAAAAAGAAGAATCGTACAATTTGAAGCTCAACACTATTGCTTCCAAGCGTCCTTTCACTGGTTTCTTCCATACAGCCAAAAGTTTTTTCATGGTTTTAGATGCATAATCGTTCAAGTCTGTAGATACATAAGTGAAAAACATAATATAAAACAAGTTAGAAACACACCTCCATAAAATTCTAAACTGACTGTCACCACAAACAAATTACTTTCACCGGGTGCCGGGATCAAGTGGGTCATGCGGAGGCCTTGCACCCATATGTGTCCTGCTGGGGGCCCCAAAAAGCAGATTCCAACACACTTCCCGTCCGACCTTTGCTCAGAGCCATTTCCAAGGGCATCGTAATCTGGCCCCAAGCCTGCTCTCCACAGCTACCACTTAGAGAGCTTTCTAATGTTGTCTAAAACCAATGAAATCACCATAAGGGATAACTGGATTAGCGGAAGGCAATACACTTATAGAAGTGCGCACCATATATTAAGCCAGCCGCTCACAAACTACTAAGATATATAATTACAAAAATAGAGATACTAAAACCAAGCTGCTTGTGAGAACACCCTTACATTTTCGGTGTCAATATTTCTTACACAATTTGAAAAAAAATTATATATTACTAAAATGATTAGCAACCTCACCTCCCAAAAGCACACAAGCTTGCTTTTCAGCAAAATCATTATTCTCCTCTGAAAGTGTTTCAAGTGGAAGAGATGCTGGAGATTCATGATTGGTCATGCTTCCTGCAAAATAATTTTTGAAGGTTTACAAAAAAATCATTTGGAAAAAAAGCAGACTACTCAAACATCCTACCACAAACCCTACTCAAACAAAAATAGGTATTCATAAATCCCTTTCGTAAAATACTGTACTTTCCAAAACATATCTTGTGGAGAAACTCAGTGTCACGTTCTCTTGCTCAACCTAGTACCTTTTCACCTATTAAGGAGACATTTACACAGGCTGATGGAACATTATTCCAATACACATCCAATTTTGTCCCATTACTTACAAAAAAAGATACCCTTCAATAGATTACCTTTCACGCTCGACTTATAAGGCCTCAACATGTCGAGATTGGAAGTTCTACGTAAAGGGAGGTTGCTAGCATTGAGTAATTTAACACGCTTTCCTTGCATTTCAGCAATACTGTACGGTCCAGTAAAGTTATGTTCCAAAATGCCTCCTTTTCGCGTTGTTCGCCTGCAATTTTTCAGAAGCACTAACTCTCCTTCTCTGAAGGTGCACGGCTTATATTTCTTTGAAACTCTCTTTAAATTTTTCTTTCTGCTTTTCCTGGCCAACCTCAATATTCTGTTTTGTCTGCTTCTGCATCTCTGCTTTTCTAATTTTCTTTTCTGCGATAATGCCTGCATATTCACTTTCAGTTGGTAGTACAAACTCAAGCTATTAAAGGAAACATAAAACTCAATCACTAATTTTCAACATATAAAAATATAT